>JAPDNY010000002.1:198276782-198969063 GCA_029375565.1 Gekko gecko
TGTGAGTTCACAGAATATGATTTAGGATGATCTGTTTCCTATTGATAACTGCTCATCATACACTTTTACAAACAGCACATGTGTGTAATGGAAGGGGGTCAGTTGAGAGCATTTTAAAGTGTGTGTATATATATATATGTATGTATGTGTGTGTGTGTGTATGCATATATTCAACATTTTTTTAAAAAACCTCAGCATTGCTCTGCTTGCCTAATTCCTTTATATGTAAGTATTCAGTTTGCATTGGTGGAGTTAATAAAAATAGAATAATGGTATCAATTTCAGCTGTTTGACATTCATATTTGAATAAATTTCCTTGGTTCAATCATCAACGAAAACAGAGACTGCAACCAAGAAATCAGAAAGACACTGAGACTGGGAAGGGCAATCATGTAGGAACTATAAAAGATTCTTAATTGCAAGGATGTGTTGTTGGCAACCAAGATCAAGATAATTTATGCAATAGCCTTCTTCACTACTATGCATGGGTGTGAAAGTTGGACAATGAAGAAAGCTGACAGGAAGAAAGTTGATTCTTTTGAAATGTGGAGTTGGAGAAGAGCTTTATGGATACTATTGACTGCAAAAAAAAAGACAAATAAGTGGATTCTAGATCAAATGAAGTCTGAACTCTCCATAGAAGCTAAAATGACCCAACTGAGGCTATCATAGTGTGATCATGTTATGAGAAAGCAAGAGTCACTACAAAAGTCAATAATGCTAAGAAAAGTTGAAGGCAGCAGGAAAAGAGGAAGACCCAACATGAAATGGATTGACAGGAAGCCATGGCCTTCAGTTTGCAAGACCATTAATGATAGGATGTTTTGGAGGCAGTTAATTCATAGGCTCGCCATAAGTTGGAAGTGACCTCCCACCACATAGTACATAACACACATTTTAACAAACTTTTAAATTATTCATTTGTATTGAATTATCTTTCAATCAATTATTAAAAGTTTCAGTCAAATGGATCGAACATCAGTTTGTTCTGATATGTCTGCCTAAGAATGAATTAAGATCATAAGAACATAAGAGGAGCCAATGTTGGATTAGGCCAATGGCCCATCCAGTCCAATCCTCTGTCACACAGTGGCCAAAAATACCAGGTGCCATCAGGAGGTCCAGTAGTGGGGCCAGGACACTAGAACCCCTCCCACTGTTGACCCCCACAAGCACCAAGAATACAGAGCATCACTTGCCCCAGCCTGAGAGCTCCTATCTATACCTTGCGGCTAATAGCCACTGATGGACCTCTGCACCATAAGTTTATCTAATTCCCTCTTGAAGCTGTCCATACTTGTAGCTGCCACCACCTCCTGTGGCAGTAAATTCCATGTGTTAATCACTCTTTGGATGAAGAAGTACTTCCTTTTATCTGTTCTAACCCGACTGCTCAGCAATTTCATTGAGTGCCCACGGGTTCTTTTATTGTGAGAAAGGGAGAAAATTACTTCTTTCTCTACTTGCTATATCCCATGCATAATCTTGTAAACCTCGATCATGTCACCCCTCAGTCGTCATTTCTCTATGCTAAAGAGTCCCAAGCATTAACCTTTCTTCATAGGGAAAATGTTCCTACCCCTTTATCATTCTAGTTGCCTTTTTCTGCACTTTTCCCAATGCTATAATATCCTTTTTGAGGTGTGGTGACCAGAACTGTACACAGTATTCTAAATGAGGTTGCACCATCGATTTATACAGGGGCATTATGATACTGGCTGATTTGTTCTCAGTTCCCTCCCTTATAATCCCCAGCATAGTGTTGGCCTTTTTTATTGCAGTTGCACACTGTCTCAACATTTTCAGTGAGTTATCTACTATGACTCCAAGATCTCTCTCTTGGTCAGCTCGGACCCCATCAACATGCATTTATAGTTAGGATTTTTGGCCACAATGTGCATCACTTTGCACTTGGCCACATTGAACCCCATTTGCCACGTTGATGCCCACTCGCTCATCCTCGACAGATGCCTTTGGAGTGCCTCACAACCCTCCCTGGTTGTCACCACCCTGAACAAGCAGTGTCATCTGCAAATTCAGCCACTTCACTGCTTACTCCCAACTCCAAATCATTAATGAACAAGTTAAAAAGCATCGGCCCCTGTACTGCTCCCTGCAGTACCAAACAGCTTACCACCCTCCACTGAGAAAATTGCCCATTTATACTCACTCTCTGTTTCCTATTAATTAGCCAGTTTTTGATCCACAAAGGAACTTGTCCTTTTATCCCATGACTATTGAGTTTATTTTGGGTCGAATTCAGATTGGCAGTTTGGCCCAAGATAGGCATGTTTCAGAAATGTTTCACAAACGGATTAAAGGGCCGGTTCACACAGGGACATCTGTCAGGTGTTCCTCAGCTGTACTCAACCCGTCTTGTAACTCTTCCCTCCCAAGTTTAAAAGATACCAGTTGAAAGTGGTAGCAAACCCTGGAGAGCCCCTTCATCCTGTGTTCATCCCGCTTCCCAGAAGTGTGAATGCAAACAAGCTGATCTGGTAGGGATGCTCTTATGCACATATCGTCAGATTCCATTACAAAAAGCCGCTTACAGCCGTGCCTCTACCAGGGGCAGGCCAACAGTGTGAACACTTTGTTGCACCTCCTTCCTGGAATGCTCCTGCAGTGACCAGAAAAACCCAGAACACATTGTTCTGGGTTTTTTTTGCCACGACTCCCTTGCTCTTCAAACTGCCATTCTGAACTTGGCCTAGGAGCCTTTGATGCGGAACTTTATCAAAAGCTTTCTGGAAGTCAAGGTAAACAATATCTATTGGGTCCCCCTTGTCCACATGTTTGTTCACTCCCTCAAAAAACACTAATAGGTTAGTGAGACAAGATCTTCCCTTACAGAACCCATGCTGAGTCTGCCTCAATAGTTGAAGAATTAATTGAAAAGTAATTGAAGAATTACTTATTTTTGAAGCTTGTAGAAGTGAGTAGCTGTACTTCAGATTGTACTGTAAAGTCCATGGACTTAGGACTTTGTTAGGAATCTGTTTAGGATTCCACAGTATGTGTGCTCTGCAATCCATGCTCAGAAATTGTTCATGCCTTCTTGTAGTGCAAATGCTAACTTTTATTCTTGTTGTCTTACATGTGTGTAACTTTTGGGATGTGACATTAGGTATTTTAGAAAGGTTTTAATAAATATTAGCCCTCCTTATATTGCTCATATTTATATGTTAAGTTGTAGCATTGCAGTATTATTAAATATAATTACTCTGTGATGAGACTCATGTCTCTTCAATTGTCAGGCACAAAGGACTTGAATCTCTTGTGCTACTTAAAGAGGCAATCTTTCAGGTTTTGTCAAGCAGATTTGAAAGCCACTTAATGAATACCTATGACAAGGCTATGTATATTTTGGGAACCTTTTAATTACCTTGCAGTGCTGCAAAATGAATGGCTTCACTTGACAGAGAGCAAAGGAAAGATGGTTCTACAGGTGAAAATGAAGTGGTATTTAGTCTAAGAACACTTTTCTCAGCCTGGAGTAATCTAATCCAAATCCAAACTGATCCTGAACCTGAGAATTGCAATGCTATCCCTAGCTCTGTAATGTTAACTCTAGCTCTATTCTTCAAAAGAGTTGCCACAAAGAAAGAAGAGGAGGAGGAGGAGGAGGAGGAGATTGGATTTATACCCTGCCGTTCACTCAGAGTCTCAGAGTGGCTTACAAACTCCTTTCCCTTCCCCTCCCCACAACAGACACCCTGTGAGGTAGGTGGAGCTGAGATAGCTCTGAGAGAACTGCTCTTTCAAGGACAGCTCTGACAGAACTATGGGTTGCCCAAGGTCATCCAGCAGCTGCTAGTGGAGGAGTGGGGAATCAAACCTGGTTCTCCCAGATGAGAGTCCGTGCACTTAACCACTACACAAAACAGTAATATGATAACTCTATGTGATATTTAAACATTAAATCTATACACTAAAATTATAAATTATGTTGTATCATACCTAGGATTGAGCACAGTGGATAATCCCTGATCTCTGCACGGTATGCCAAGTGTTAAGAACATCCTGTTTTAATCGAGGAAGCTCCTAAGTTGTAACATGGCAGCTGTGTGCTGTATGGTGATAGTTAAAAGTGCTGCTTGATAATAGTTAAAAAATCACAGTTCCTCACTTTCAGGCTTATAATGTGTGGTACCATTATGCTAAATGTGATGTAATAAAATCAGCAAATAGACCAGGTGAGCACAAGTGCATTATCCTCATCAAAAACTGATTCCTCTTCCATCCCCTTCCATCCCTAGCAATTGTCCCTTCACAAAAGCACCCAAAATAGCCCCAAATACAGCTAAGCATGGGTTTGGAACCAAAATCAAGAGCTGATGCCTTCATCATCCTGGGGGCAGAGGGCTGAGATATCTGTCCAGTTATTTGCATCTACTACTGATTGTTTATCTCTTGACCTATTTAAATGAAAGTTTAAAAAGAGGGCATTCAAATCCATCCATTAATGCCTGTTTCATGTAAATTCACATGGGGAAGATTTCCCCCCCTTAACTGATACTACTTGCATAAGGAGAAAGTCATGTCCTGAGAAAACAAAATGTGTGGAATAAAGTTCAGGCACCTGTGCTTTCACATGATGATTGCAATCACTATACTGTTGTTCAGATTTGTATCCTGTGCTTGATCCAAGAAGCTCAGGTAGCATACATGTAGATCATCTCATTTCAGCATTACAACAACTCTTTGAGGTATGTTATTTATTTATTTATTTGTATTTATATCTCACCCTCCCCGGAGGCTCAGGGCAGCTAACAACGAGGTACGCATGCCAACTTTAAAACAGATCCAACAATGTAAAACCAAAAAACATATAAAACAACATCCAAGCATTAGCACAAGCAAATAAAAACAAGATGGGGCAGATTGTAACCCCTGGCAGAATTTAACCCCCGGTAGCTGAACAATAGCCAAACAATAGCTTGTCATTCCCTCTCCTACCAGGGTTAAGCTGTGTGAGAGAGAAATGTGAGTTTCATAGCCAAGCAAGTATTCAAAATCTGGTTACAGCCCAACACTTCCCCCCTGTTTTGGCTTTATTTAAGTCCTTTACTCCTTCTGGCTCTTCCTTCTGTACTGTTTGTGGTGATAGAAGGGGAGACCAGAATATAGTCAACAATTCTAAAAGCAAAACCAGGAGTACAGATGGGTGAAGGATAAGGGAAAGTAGCCTACAAATAGAAGGTCTCTGACTGTGCTGGAATTCCAGATAGCCTAGAACTTTATGAGTCCTCTCTGATGAGCCTATGGTACCAAACTGCCTAGGCCACATCACTTGCACAGTGGCAGAGTTTTATAGCACAGTGAACAAATGTCTGTATGTATAACTGAGGCCCTGGTCATATGGGCCAGAAAACATGGTGGGGAGGCGTGGCAGTTCACCCCGGAGCAAAATAAGGCGCCATAGCCTGATCATATGGGCCACTGGAATGCCATGCTCTGGCACTGAGCGCTGATCACACCACACTGCTGGCAGAAAAGCAGCGCAGCAGAGCACGCAAGTCACGCTGTAGCAAAGTGCGCATGCGCCTTTGGGGGGGCGGGCCGCTGTCGGTGTCTTGCGTGTGTGCATGTGCCATTCGGCGTTGGTGCGCATCCCATGGAAACTGACAACATCTGGAAACCCCGGGACATGGGCGGGCGTTGGAAGCCGGGGGATACTGGCGCTCCTGTGACCAGACGCCGGTCTTTTCCCCAGGGTTTCCGGAAACTAGTGCTTCGTCCCTAGTAATTTTTTTACTCCGCATTTTCCACGGGAAGCCGCGGGTTGGCCATAAGAGTGCTACGCCTTCCAGATGTGCCGGTGTGATCGCGCACAGAAAGTCCGCAGGGCTACCGTGCCTTCGGCAGGGCAAATGCTCCATGTGAATGGGGCCTGAGTAAAGCATGTAGCGATATAGTCATCACTACAATATGCATTTCACATGTTAACAGAAGACAGATGAATATGGCCTCAAAACATTGTTTCCAACATGTTGTTTAATCATCTTTGACCAATACACATGGGGAAGCATGAGTGAAAGACATACAATGAATTTACAATCCCTATGCGTTCTGGCCTTTAGCAAGATATTTGCCACTATGTCCAGCTATTAGAAACTTTTTATGAAGTTACACTTTAGCTTCCAGAAGCCTTTCACTTGAGTCCTACAGTCCTATTCTAAGCAAAATTACACCTTCCTAAATCCAAGGTGTAACTCTGTTTATGGTGGCACTGCTAGTGATCTATTTGTTCCTTAGACTTATGCCCAGCAATGGGCTTTTAGAAAAAACTAAGGAGTTTAGAGTCATTTTGTAAGAAAAATGGATTTTACAAAGCATTTTAAATTTTGCAGGCCAAAAGAAAAGCGTCATGAAAGGACACATCAAACTCAACAAACAGAACTTTTTGGCATCTTTTCAGTTTCTCTGCATGAATGTTTCACTTCCCTGTCTTAAATCATGCATAATATATACTGTGTCAACTTTCATAAAGTAAAAAAAAATCTGTTTTAATCCACCAATATGAAGTATTTTTCCTCTTATTGGATGTTGTGTGTGTGTTGAGCATAGCTGTAAATTAGTGTCTTCATGTTTCTATTGTATGTTAAAATGCATTAATTAACCTAATATTTAAGGGAAGTTGGCATGTTTACTTGCTCCAGGCTTGATTTCAAAACTGGAAAAAAAATGTATAGAGTGCTCAGGCTTACCCAGAACTCTTAGGTGACTGTGTTCATTCAGGGTCAAAGCTTAATTTGCTTTGAAAATTGATTGGCTCCTACGAACCACACCCAGCAGTGAAAGAATTGGGGGTCTCAAAAGAGGGATCCAGTCCTCCCTCCCAACCAAACAAATTATGTAATTGAATTCCTTTTCCCACCAGCTGATATATTTTAACTCCTTTCACCTACGCCACAGAATGGGGCTCATGAGAGGATCTGGATTTCAAAAGCAAGTTGCAGAAGGAGAGCCAGGGCAATAGTCAGCCTGGCAGTGCAAATGATACTGCGAGAAATACTCAGTGGTACAATGAGTTAAAGGCCAGTTGTCGGTGGTCAGTAGACAGGTGACAGACAGGGGACAGCAACCTCAGGGAGGCCATAAATGGGTGCCTGCTGCCTTAGCCAAAGGCCTGGCAGAACAGCTCTGTCTTGCAGGCCCTGTGGAATTGAAGAAGATCCTGCAGGGCCCTGGTCTCAATAGGGAGCATGTTCCACCAGGCTGGGGCCAGGACAGAGAAAGCCCTGGCCCTGGTTGAGGCATATAAGAAATGTTATCTTATATCTGATCACAAGGGAGGTTTGGTCTAGTGAAGAGCCTGAAAAGAAAATCCCTGCCAGCTATTCTGTCCTTGATGGCAGCATTTTAACATTCTGGATCCAAGATTTTCTTCTGCATGCCCATTCAGCCTAATGTCAGATGATTTGTTCTCCACAGGGAATTAGTTTCCTGTGAACGTAGGGCTTCTCATTGCCATGGTGATTATACCCTGCTCTCGTAAACATCTTGACTTTGAAAGGTAATGACTAAGACACTGAATTATGGTAACTAGGACACTACATTACAATACAATGGCTGAAAATAAGTTTTGAAGAAATTGTAATGAGCTAATTGATTCATTCAGAATATATGTATAAAACAAGTTTGGATTTGAAGAAGACAGGGAAAGGGGCATGAGCTCTTGTTCACTGCTGAACAAATAACTGAAGCACAGCCAGTTCCATATGCAGGCAGATAGTCTTGCCTTTGTATCCGAACACCATGTATACAGTAGCCCTGTTCACATGTTACAGTGAATGCATATGCATTCTGCATATTTGTAAAAAAAAAAGAGCCAATGCACATTCACTTGACAAATGAAACCAGCGACCTGAACCTGGATAAATGTGGGTTTTTAATCACACATTCAGCTATACATACATTGTTTGTGACATGAGAATGGCTCAGCATGTATATAAATAAAAAGCGTGTGCACTGTTTGTGTGTTCACTGTAACAAGACTAATGTTAATCATAATTGCAAATAGTGAAGGCAAAAATAATTCAGAGTATTTTCATTTTTTAAAAAATATATTAATCCCTATTTATATAAAATATCTTTCATACTGTGGCCACTATAATCATGCTTGGTTATGCTATCTGCTTATGTGCAGTCCCTTTCTCAATCCTTTTGGACTGCCTGGATTGTAAACTTGAAGCAGAGTGCTCCTTATTTAGAATTTCATTCAGGACTTAGTTTCTGGTTTTTACAAACAAAAGCAAAAGCTGTAGTGATAGCAGTATTTTTGCCAAGCACTTTTTGTCCTTCTTGCTCTCTTTTTTTAAAGGTCAAACCAGTTGTAGAAATTTTGTCTTGAAAGCTGGTCTGTCAAGAAGTTCAGAGTATGAGTGTTCATGGCTCCATTTTATCCTCACAACAGCCCTGTGAATAAAGTTAGGTTGAGAGACAATAAATAGCTCAAGGTTACTCAAGTCAATATCTTGGCTGAGAATTTGAATTGGAGAGTTTCCAACCCAAATTGAAAATTCTAACCATAATGGCTTCTAACCCAAAAAAATTAATATATTCTTGAGAAAATTAATATTGAGGCCACTGGAATTAGTGTGAAGGAAGGAGGACTGGAGTCTAGGCTTCTAGCTCTGGATAGGGCGCCATTGACACTGGTGCCATCTGTCAAGAGTCTGGGCATGACTTTGGATGCCTCTTTATCAATGGAGGCCCAAGTCACGCACATTACTCAGCTAGCATTTTCCCATCTTCACGAAGCCCGACAACGAGCTCCTTTCCTGTTGTGCCCGGACCTAGCCATGGTAATCTATGCAATGGTCACCTCCAGATTAAACTACTGTAACTCGCTCTATGCTGGTCTACCCTTGAGACTGACCCAGAAAATTCAGCTGAACCAGAATGCAGTAGCACAAGCCATGACAGGAATGTCACAGATGTCACATACACAACTAGTGCTGCACCAGCTACACTGGCTTCCAGTTGAGTACCAAGTCAGGTTCAAGGTTCTGGTATTAACCTTTAAAGCCTTGAGATTTCTGGGACCAACATATCTACAGGACTGTCTTGTCCTGGGAGAGCTTTACACTCTTTGAATAACAACTTGCTGGCCTCAGGGACGTCCAGCTGTCCTTGACCAGGGCCAGGACATTTTTGGTCCTGGCCCTGAACTGGTGGAACTCTCTGCCAAATGACATCAGGGCCCTGCAGGATCTTATGCAATTCTGCAGGGCCTGTAAGGTAGAGATGTTCCACCAGGCTTTTGGTTGAGGACAGCAATGGGTAACCATTGGCTGGCACCCTTCCTTCCTCCCCTATGCTTTTTGTTCCCTTTCCCCTCACCCAGAAAAAAGGGACTGGTAGTCTGAAATTCTGAAATTGAGATAATAATACTATAAGAAAATTGCCATCTTGGATCTTTTATTTATACTGAACTTTTTACTAAGTTATATATGAATTTTGATGATTTGTAATTTTTTTTGTATTTTATGACTTTGTATCCTGTACATTGCCCAGAGCCCAGCATAAGCCAGATAGGATGGTTAATAAATCTAATAGATACTACTACTACGACAACCAACACCACTACTACTACTACGACTAATGGTATACTAATATTCTTGAGTCTAGATTCGTATTTGTATCCTATATTTCCTTGTCTTCTTTTTAGGGTGGAAATTCAATGCCACATCCCAAGAGAGAAAAATTGGCTAATTATGATGATTGGGGAATGCAACAAAAGAAATGAGCAAGCGCTTCCCAGCTAGGTATGCCAGCCTCCAGGTGGGACCTGGGGATCCCCTGGAATTACAGCTCACTGCCAGACTACAGAGATGGAGGAGAAGGAGGAGGAGGAGATTGGATTTATACCCCGCCCTTCACTACCCAAAGGAGTCTCAGAGCAGCTCACAAACTCCTTTCCCTTCCCCTCCCCACAACAGACACCCTACAAGTAGATGGGGCTGAGAGAGCTCTGACAGAAACTGCTCTTTTTCTGTGCCAGAACTATGGCTTGCCCAAGGTCATCCAGCAGCTGTGAGTGGAGGAGTGGGGAATCAAACCTGGTTCTCCCAGATTAGAGTCTGCGTACTTAACCACTACACCAAACTGGCTCCTCTGGAGGAAATGGATGCTTTGGAGGGTGACCCCACTGATGTTCCTGTCCTCCCCAGGCTCCATCCCCAAATCTTTAAGAGTTCTTCAACCCGGATTTGCCAACCATACCCCTCCCATCTTCTGCCAGTGGCCAGGGGGGAACTGACAACCCTACTTCCCACTACAGTGTAAAGAAAGGATAGGCACATTAGATGAAGAAGGAAAGACTGCCCTGAATCATCTTGTCAGCAGAGAGATTGTTTCTCCAAGAGCAGGAACATTCATGCCCTGACTTGGAAAGCCTAGGCTAGCCTGATCTCAGAGATCACCATGGAATAGGGATTGGCGCAAACTGGAAAAATGTGGTTTGGTTCATGGTTCATGGCATGCCCCATTTGCGAATCACAAACCATTATGAACTTTTAGCCACTTCATGAACTGGTTCAGTTTGTGGGGTTTGTGAAATGGTGGAATGGTCCCCCAAGTGGTCATTTCTCCAGAAAGCACTTTTCTAGGTGCCCTTCTGGGGGGGGGGGGCTGTAAATCAGACCACATAAATCCAATCCTCACCAAACTTGAAGATCACCTGTGATTTTGGTGTCTCTAGTTTGTTCAGAATCCATTCTATACACTCCGGAAGCTCCTGAACCTGCACCTGTCAAAATGACCCTGTGCAGTTCCTAATTTTATCCAGCTGTGATGTGCTATATGGATTTAGCCTTGTTGCTGCTAATTGAGGAGGGTGGAGGAGATGCATGGCTGAAGCTGAGTGTTGCATCTTTCATGTACCAGTGATCTGCTTGTGCTGTGACTGGATCATACTAAAAATGTTTTGTCAATTTCTTTAATACATTGTAGCCACATTCTGCTTATGCCCAGTAGACAAAGTTCATCCACTGTGACTTAAATCATGGTTGGGTTGCCAATTATGAACAGTATTTGCATATGCTAGGAGAAATTGCTCAAAATTCTACAGTGACTTGCATTTTCTGTGTGCCCATGTGTAAGACAGGGATGGCAGTTTACATGAGGCTCTCTTTTCTTTTATGTATATCATGAGTCATCATGATGCTTTGCCCCAGGCTTCACATTTACAAAAATGGTGGATAAGGAGATAGTGATGGCAGTTGTTCCAAAAAAATCTACAATTACATCTACCAAAAAAAAAAAAAGCTTTCCAGTTGCAACAATCAGAAGCTCTTCTGTTATATTAAGTAAGGAGTGGAACTTAACTTCAAAGCACACGTTCAGCATGCTACTAAACTTTGGCATCTAGTCTGATAAAGAACTACACAGGCAGACAAGTATCACAGAAGCTCAAAATACAGAATAACAAGTAAAGGTAAAGGTAAAGGTTCCCTTGCTCGAAAGCCAGTCAAATCCGACTCTAGGGTTGCAGTGCTCATCTCCGTTTCAAAGCCGAAGAGCCAGCGCTGTCCGAAGACGTTTCCGTGGTCATGTGGCCAGCATGACTAAACACCAAGGCGCACGGAACGCTGTTACCTTCCCACCGAAGTGGTACCTATTTATCTACTTGCAATTTCTTGCTTTCGAACTGCTAGGTTGGCAGGAGCTGGAAATAGAGACAGGAGCTCACCCTGTCATGCGGCACCCGGGTCTCGAACTGCTGAACTACTGACCTTCCACAGCCTGCAGTTCAGTGTCTTAACCACTTGAGCCACCGCAGCTCCTGAATAACAAGTAGCAACCCATAAAAAATCATGGGGAAGGGAAATCCTACTTCCTCCCTACCACTTCCTTTGCTGATAGCTTCAACTTGCCCCCTCCATTTCTGCTTCCCGCTTCTACCATATTGGTGCATCTAATGTGTCTTCTAGTGCTCAGTCTTAAAACTCTGTGGTACCATAGAGTTTTAAGACTGAATGCTAGAGCATCCCCTGACGACATGCCTGGTGTGATGACGTCATCTCTGGGTGACATTATTGTGGCATGCACTATGGGCATTATCCCCCTGCTGGATGCCAGGTAGGGACCTAACAACCCTAACTTCCCAACCTGGAGTTGGCAAACCTACATCATAGCAGCCAGATCTTTTCTGCCCAGGAAAGGCTCCATCTGCCTAACCAGTCAAAGTTGGTAAAAGGAACTCTGGCCACAGTTGCCACTTGCTTATTCAGCAGTATACTGGGTCTAACAACACCCCCAAACTAGTTGTCACAATGTGCTGATAGGAGAAGGAGACACATTAGATGCACCAATGTGGTAGAAGCGGGAAGCAGAAATGGAGGGAGCAAGTCGAAGATATCACCAAAGGAAGTGGCAGGGAGGAAGTAGGATTTTCCTTCCCCGTGATTTTTTATGGGTTACTACTTGTTATTCTGTATTTTGAGCTTCTGTGATACTTGTCTGCTTGTGTAGTTCTTTATCAGACTAGACGCCAAAGTTTAGTAGCATGCTGAACGTGTGCTCTGAATTTGATAAGTTTCACTCCTTAAGTTTCACTGGACACGTCAGCTTGATTCAGGCACTTTGGGGGTGGCCAGATCCAGGCCGGCGGGTTGGGGGACCCTAGAGCGGGCAAACTCCTGCCCTGTTGGGGGACCTGGCAGCCCTATGGGAAGTTCCTGGAGATTTGGTGGTAGATTCTGGAGAGGGCTGGGTTTGGGGAGAGGGGGGACCTCAGTGTGGTATAATGCCATAGAGTCCATCCTCCAAAGTAGTGATTTCCTCCGGGGGAATTGATCTCTCTTGTTTAGAGAGCACTTTTAGTTCTGGGAGCTCTCTAACCCTCACCTGGAGTTTGGAAGCCCTACTGTGCTGCATGCCCTGGTTTCATCTATCTTAGATTATTGCAATGAACTCTACATGAGGTCTAGCTTTGGAAAATGTTCAGAAACTTCAGTTGGTGCAGGATGCTACAGTCAGGATGCTGACTGGAGTGGATTGCGGGGACCACATTACTCTAATCTTGGCCCATCTAGACTGGCTTCCTATATATTTCCAAGTGCAATTCAAGATGCTGGTCTTGAATTTAATTCAGTGTTTATAGAGTTTTTATATTTTTAACTTGGTTTTAATTATTTTACTGGTGTGTTCTTATTTGGTTTTAATGGTTTTAAGATGTGTTTTTATTACATTTGTTTTTAACCTATTAATTGCCTTAGTGGCACTGACGTGGAAAGACAGGCAGGGTATACATTTTGTATATCAAATAAAAAAATAAAAACTATAGCATGATACCCTCCCACATCTGTTTTCGATTAACCTCTCTATTGACTTCCATATGTTTCCTTCCCTCTCACTTTAGCTGTCCTCCCCATGCATACCCACTCACTTGCTCTGGCTTCTTCTCCCCCCCCCCGGCATGTTTACCTTGAGCTCTTTTGATGTCTTGTGGGATAAAAGTGAAGCATTTATCTATATAAATATGTTTTGTGTTACAAGTCAATTGTTTTTGAACTTGGAAGATTTGTCTATTTTTGCAAGTATTGCTTTACCTTCTATCATGCAGTTTGCTTTTGGACAGTAACTGAGGTCAGTGTTCCTGCCACGCCCATACTCTTCTTGAAACTTTTGTGTTTTCTTTTGACTTTGGATGCTTCTCCTTGGTCCTTTTGGCCCAGCAGGGGCTAGACAACATGGCTGAATTGATCTAGGACAGTTCAACTCTACTCTTGGCTATGAGTTAAGTAGGTAGTCTTGAAAAAGTTGCCACTTCTCAGTACCTGCTAAATGTGTTACCTATGACTGTCAAACTTCCTAAATAATGAAATTTAAAATAAATCAGATCTGCATTTGGGAAACATTTGGTTTTCTTGTTGGACATTTATTGTTAAAATAGTAACTGGAGAAAAGTTGTACTTTCAGGTTTATGTTGGTACCGTTCTAGAATTAGTAGGAATTCTGCGCTTTTAACAAGAACAAAAGAAGAAGAAGAGATTGAATTTATACCCCACCCTTCACTCGGAGTCTCAGAGTGGCTTACAAACTCCTTTCCCTTCTCCTTCCCACAACAGACACCCTGTGAGCAATGCTCCCTCTAAGCAGTGGAGTCTTGTGAGCAAAAATTCTACTTTGTGAGCTACTGGCATTGAAGTTGTGAGTGAGCCATCTGGCTTCTGCATAAATTAGTTTGCTCTGGAGCCATCCTTCCTAAACCAAGACAAAAATCTGTGAGCTGGAGGCTAAAAATCTGTGAGCTAGCTCAGACTAACTCAGCTTAGAGGGAACACTGCCTGTGAGGTAGGTGGGGCTGAGAGAGCTCTGAGAGAACTGCTCTTTCAAGGACAGCTCTGACAGAACTATGGCTTGCCCAAGGTCATCCAGCAGGAGTGGGGAATCAAACCCGGTTCTCCCAGATTAGAGTCTGCACACTTAACCACTACACCAAACTGATTCTCCAAATAATACACCAGCATGTATCCTACCTTATTAGGGCTGCCAAATATCAGCTAGGAGTAGGCATTTTCTTCGGGAGAACTGGTCTCTGTAGTCTGGAGATCATTTGTAATTAATTCTAGGAGATCTCCACTCTCCAGGCCCTGCTTGGAGGTTGACCTGTACCTTAGGATGGAGGAACTTCCTTCTGTTGGCGGAAGACGTACTTTAGTTTGAGGAAGGCTCATGAAGCTAGAAAGTTTCCAGCTTTGCTCAGTGGAGAGGAAGAACATTTGTCCTATGAAAAAATTTCATCCAAACTAAAAAATACAGTTTCAAGAGAGCTTTAAAGACATTTTTATGTGAAGGTAGGGGTCTTTTTGTAGAAAAAGAGCTGCAGGAGCTCATTAGCATACGGTATGCTAATAAGCTATTAGGCTATTAGCATATGACATGCCCCCTGACATCACCGGAAGTGATGTCAGAAGGGGAAGCAAAAGGGGGGGGAGGCATCTTCAAAAGCCCCCCCTTCCCCAGCTGGCCTGGGTGGGGGAGCTAAGAGAGAAGGGGTTTAAAGTTTAAACTCTTTCTCACTAGAGTTGGGCCACAGAAGGAGGAAAGAGGGAAGGAAAGAGGGAAAGAAAGAGAAGGAAAGAAGGAGGGGAAAAAGAGAGGGAAGAAGGAGGGAAACAGGGAAAGGAGGAAAAAAGAGAAGAGAAGAAGGTGGGAAAGAAAGAAAGAGAGAAGAGAAGAAGGAGGGAAAGAGGAAAAGGAGAGAAGGAAAGGAGGGAATGAAAGAAATTTGGCGGCAATTAGGCCCCATTATATCCTATGGGCCATTGAAGTCAATGGTCAAAACATAGGGTATATTCTGGGGGCTGGAGGGGAGGAGGTTTGAGGGAGAGGCTCCAAACTCACAGGGTAGCTGATGGAGCCTCTCCCCAATATACCCACTAAGTTTCAAGAACATTGGACCAGGAGGTCCAATTCTATGGCCCCCAAACAGGTTGCCCCCATTCCCTCCATTGTTCTCTATGGTGGGAAAAAAGTAACTTTTTTTTCTTGAAACTTGGTGGGTATCTTGGGGAGAGGCTCCATCAGCTACCCTGTGAGTTTGGAGCCTCTCCCTCAAACCCCTTCCCCTCCACCCCCCAGAATATACCCTGTGTTTTCACCATTGACTTCAATGGCTCATAGGATATAATGGAGCTGAAATTAACATTTCGCTTCCTGAAAGACTTCCCGGGACGTCGGCTGGGGGCGGGGCTTGGCTCCTGAGCTGCCAGAGCTGTGCTCTGGTATGCTCTCTCCCAAAAAAGACCCCTGTGTGAAGGTATTTTAAGATTGGTCCCTTCGTTTATTGCTAATTCTTCTTTATTTTTTTTGTCAGATTTCAGATCTACCCCATGTTTTAATGCATACACTCCAAACAAACTTGGACTGCTCTGCAAGCATGTACCTTAATATAGACAGAGCTACTTTTATCTGGTCTAGCTCAAGACAATTTCAATTTTAAGTCTGCAAAGGGCCATGTAACTCACCTTGTATACATTTATTGGAAGCCTTGAAGGGAATGGAAAAATGAATGTATGTTTCCTTTCCAGGACTGGGTTAGGAGTCCCAGGACCTGCTTTAATGGTGAGTTATCTGGTATTCCTGTGTAACTCACTTCAGTTTTTCATTCTTTTTATCATTCATAGGTTGACTCAAAAGTTACAGGGTATTGGCCCATTCTGCATCTAGCATTTGCTCAGTTGTTTTACCAAACTCACATTGGAACAGAAATTCTCCTCTACATAGTATGCCACTTTCACTTTCCTTGATTGTTGGATCTCATGGTAGCCTCCACACTGCATGCCGGTTTCACTTCCTTTGATCTCTTGGTTTTATGGTACTGTCTGCATAGATTTATGGCTGTTTTATGGCTGTTCAGGGGTCACTCTGCAGTCAGTACAGTGTTGGCCCAGGGTATTCAAATGTGGTTTTGAGCTGCATCTTTTTCTGCTCCAGTGTGAGTTTGGTAAAACAATGAAGAGAATGCTAGATGCAGAATGGGCCATTGAAAGAAACGCCATACCCCTTGGCATGATGCAGGACTTTTGGTGCTGGATATCTTATAATAAATTATATCTACAGTTCTTAACGATTGGATGACGAAGTTCATACAGAAAGAGCCTTGGCATGGTGCAGGACGTTTGGTGCTGTATATCTTGTAATAAATTGTATCTACAGTTCTTAACTATTGAATGAGGAAGTTCATACAGAAAGAGCCTGGCCATCTCCTTTCCATTAACATAACCATAAACCACTGGAAGTTTTGTTGCACAGGTCTCTTTTCACTTAATAGGAGCTATGAAAGATTGTGGCTGTTAATTTCACTGAGGCTCCTGCAAGAGGGCTTTCTCATGGTTTATGTCTCATGGACAAATCTTTCTGGTCTCCATTTTTCTGCCATAAATGGCATATGAAATCTACCATTTCAGGTGTATGCTACATATCAAGCTATAAGGCTGCCTCACCATTCATGGTTCCTTAGAGAAAAATAGTGATCTAACAGTAGCCCAGGTTGTTCAGAACCTTGATATTATTTGTTTGTGTAGACAGAAAGTTGTTACTGGAATCTTATCTGGATCTTAACTTTTAAAATAGGCTTTGTGCTGCATTGATATATGTTGGTATCTCACTGATTTTGCTATAGATGCATTATATTTTAGCTTTTATGGTGAATTTAGGGTTTTATCTATGCAGATGCTGTGCAGTGCTTTAGGAATAATGGATGCTGCATAGTATAAAACTAAATATTCAGTGGAATTGCTTCCTTTCTTAAACTTTGCAGTTATTCTGTTGCAGTGGGGATTAAGTCCAAATGCCCAGTTTAAACATTATTTCAAGATATGTGTATCTGATGTGGCTTTACAGAAAAGAGAAATGGAGCTAGAAAAGCTGAAGTGAACTGTCTGGCCCATGTCTTTTCGTATTATCTGTCTGGGACACACTTTCTGTAGTTCTGTTGTTGCCTCTATCTGTTGCTTTCTAACATTACCCTGTATTGGCCAGCCAAATGCTAAGGGCTATGAGGTTGTGATGCACACTCTTCCTTTGTGCTTTTCTTGTGCTGATGAAACAAAAACAAACTCTCCTGTCTACTCTAGTGAGTTTAATAAAGGTTAAGAAATGACCACCAGATCTGGTGTCTGGTTTGTATCTTTCTCTCTTACAAATGATGTCCTTACAGCTGCCAAGGGAAGTGCTATGCTTGTCTGCTGTCTATTTAGAATGCTCTGCAAATGGGGATGACTTCACCATTTTAGTAGTCAGGTGTTTTTTTTATTTATATATATATATATATATATATATATATATCACACACACTAGGAGTAAGGCCCGTTATGGAAATAAATACAACGGGCTCTAGAAAGAGGCTCTGGGAGAGTGCCCTGGCTTTGGGCACACAGTGTGAATTTGCTGTGGTGACTTCAGCAGGGTATAATGACAGAGACCACCATTTTCTCCAGAGGAACTGATCTCTGCTACTTGAAGAGCAGTTGTAGTTTTGAGTGATCTCCAGCCCTCACCTGGAGATTGGCAACAATTGTTACCCAGGAGGAAATGGCTGGTTTGGAGGGTGGAGTCTATGGCATTCTACCTGCCTGAGGTCCAACCCCTCCTCAAACCCCACCCTCTCCAGGTTCCACTCCTCAAATCCCCAGGAATTTCCCAACCTGGAGTTGGCAACCCCATCTCCTTCCCAGCTAACCATCAACCTACTGTTATCTGCCCCTCTGACTTCAGCCGACTTCTGCCCTCTCTCCTGCAGAGCAGTTGTAATTCTGAGTGGTCTCCAGCCCTCACCTGGAGATTGGCAACAATGGTTCCCCATGAGGTTCTGGCTGGTTTGGAGGGTGGAGTCTATGGCATTGTACTGCCTGAGGCCCCATCCCTCCTGAAACCTCACCCTCTTCAGGCTCCATCCCTCAAATCTCCAGGAATTTCCCATCTGGAGTTGGCAACCCTATCAGGACTGGCCCCAATGAGTTTTCTCTCAAAGGCCAAAACAGGTGACAGGACTAAGCTTGGTTGCCTACCAACAGGCACTGAAGGGAAAGTAGGGTTGCCAACTCTAAGTAGGGAAATATCTGGAGATTTGGGTGGTGGATCCTGTGGAGGGCAGCATTGGGGGGGGCAGAAGGACTCAGCAGGGTATAATGCCATAGGGTCTACCCTCCAAAGCAGCCATTTTCTCCAGGGGAACTGATCTCGGTCATCTGGAGATCAATTGTAACAGCAGGAGATCTCCAGGTCCTACCTGGAGATTGGCAACCCTAGGGGAAAGACAGCTGCACAGCAGGGGGTGGAAGAGAATGGTTTGATGGCCACTGGGCCAAGATTGGCAACAATAGTTCTCCAGGAGAAAATGGTTGGTTTGGAGGGTGGAGTCTATGGCACCCCTCCTCAAACCTCAGCCTCTCTGGGCTCCAGCCCTCAAATCTCCAGGAATTTCCATACCTATAGTTGGCAACTTTATCTCATCCCCTCTCAGCAGCCTCTTCCTAGACAAAATTCTGTCTTTCTCATTAGCGGGGAGCAAAGCAGTTTACTTCATTCTTTTCGGCTTTGTGATTTGTACAGCAACCCTGTAAGGCAGGTTAGGCAGAAAGTCTCCGGCTGGTCCAAAATCACCCAGGCAGTTTCCATAGGGATGCTCCTGCTGAACAGGAGCAAGCAGCCAGGCCTAGGGTTGCCATTGCCAACAAAGACAAATTGATGCAAAGGAGGATGGAAAAGTCTCCATATCTCTATTTTGCCTTCAATTGGTTTTGATGCCAGCAGAGTGAGAAAATGCCAGAGGCATTCTGGGTGGGTGCCCCATGGTAAATGCACCAAACAATTCCTAAAGATTTTCCACTGTGTTGATAAATCATTTTCTACACTCACAGTGACCCCTGCCAGAATTAGTACCAGAGCTTTTTTTGCCTTGTGGTATTCTGCTTGTGGTGTGACCTGTCTTTTTTGTGGTGTGGCATGGTTGTGTTATTGAGTTTGTTTCTTTTGAAGGGGAAGTGTTGTGAGTGAGGACATATTTCACTTCAGAATACAACAGGTTGCATAAGCAACTGACAATTCCAACTGTCTTGTGGGGGGGGGGAGTTTGAGGTGCGAAATGGAGTAAAGTCCAATCAGCTTCCATATGCAAATGAGCTTGAAATGCTGGCCCAATCAGAGAAGAGTGGCCTAGGCTGCAGTGGGTGGGAGAGAACTCAGGCAACGCAGCTAGTGGATAGGGACAGATTCTGAGCGACATACCAGGGAGCGAATTGATTTTGCCAAGCATAGAATCTTGCCAGACCACTACCCTTTTATGTAATAGGACAGGATATATATAAAAATGAAAGGAAAAGTGGCATTCTGAGACCTCATTCCAAAATACAAAGCCATGATTAAAAGCTATCCTTCTGATTACAGAGTGGTTCCAAGGTCAAATGATGATGCAGCTGTAATAAAACAAGGTGGTAGAAATCCATGATGGTCTCTTAAGGATATGCAATGATTACAAAAATCAATAGACTATCTAAATGGAAGTCAATGCAAAGTTAGTGAAATACAAATCCATATTTTACTTTGTATGAAAAATGTGAATGGATACATTTAAGAATCAATTGACTCCAGCACCCTGCCTTTCCTGGATATTTTCCAGAAGGGGAGTTGAAATAATCTAATAAAGGGATCATAAAAAGCAAAGATAAGCATTTCTGTGTCCTCTTGGGAAAAGCAGTACTGTAACTTCGTGAAGTACCTGGGATGATAAGGGCACCAGTCAAGTGAGATATTGATTAAAAATGAAATTAAAATCCATAATCACACTAAGAGTTTGACCCCTGCTGAGGAAATTAACAGTGTGTCATTTATCCAATGGAACATGCAGGTTTATTCCCTGACAGGGCCAAGCATCTGCCTGCCTCGGGTTGAAATATAAAGGTAGTGTTATACCTGAAATTGTGGCACAGTAGGCAATTATTACAAAGTGAAGTTTGCAAATATTTGTGCCACTTATTTAATGCAAGTCTATTTGAACTTGGCCTGATTTTAATGAGAGGCTCAAGACTTCTGAAGCACTTGCATGTTCTCCACATGGAAAGACATTGAATTTAAAGGGCTCTTAACCTGAGCAGCAGCCCCTACACATGCAGTATTTGCAAGCCAGTATGGCCTTTCTCTGGATAATAGATTGTTAGCATGTGTGCAGGACCATTTAAAAGTAGTGGCAACCTGAAGGGAACCTTGCATGGGTGTTGGACATGCACCCAGTTATTTTGTTTAAATAGGTTGTCAGTCATTGTGATGTGCGTGCTGTGCACAACATATTAAAGTGTATTTACAGGTGGATTTATTTAACTATGGAGCTTTCCTGCATGCTTCACTATACATTTTATTCTTACAACACAGCCAGTTGAGGCAGTTTAGGCTGAGAGTGAATAATTTGCCCAAGGTCACTCAGTGAGCACTTTGATGGAATAGTGGGGATTTGGAGCTGGGACTCCCCAGGCCTGGCCATGGCCAGTATGACAGTTCCCATCCAGTTCCCTCCCTCAGAGGCAAGATTTTCCCTCCATTTCTATTTCCCTTCACTGACTGAGCAGCCCTGCTAATGTGTTTCTTCTTCCCTTAAAGAAACCTTGTCTGCCCCACTCTGTCGGTAAGGTACTTGAGGGACTTTTGACTTAAACCCTTGAAAATGGCACTTGGGGCACTTTTAAAATTCAAAAATAACAAAAGAAAATGAGGGGTTGAAATTACTGAGGTAAAACTATTACAAGCACAGACTTTTTTTCTTATATAGCAGGCTAAGGAGAGGTTCTTAAATTATTCAGTTACTTAGATCTTTATGTTGACAGGCTTTTGTTCCAGTGTTTCCCCAAACACTCTAATACACTTTATTTTGTATATTCACTTACTCTTTTTGGTACCCAGAAGACTGGTACCCTCTTCCCAGTACCCTGACCCCTTCTCTTGGAACACAAGTACTCTTCTTGAGTTGTTCACTGACTTTTAAGGTCTTTCCAGGCAGTTCCTAATCACACCAGACCAAGGATCTCTCTACTCCTCAGAGATAACTCTCCCTGTTTGACTGAGTAGGGAATCTTCTTCTCTGTCTAGAAGATCCTTTCCTTTGGCCTAATGGGAGTCTTCTCTACTACCCACTTCCTTGCCAAACTCCCCCCCAGTACTTTTGTTTGTGTTCAAACTGCTCTCAGACACTCTTGAATTCAGACTGTGTTCAGTCAAGGTAGAAAGCACTAAACCTTTTTTTGACAAGGCTATTTGTAGACAGTTTCAGTACATGTCTCTTCACAGTAAAGGCAAGAATCTGACTGACTTTATCCTCAGCATCCAGGTGTCTCAAGACTTTCAGTGCTCGGCTCATGCCAACCAATCAGATTGCTTGGAACAGCCTGTCACTCAAGGATCTCTATCTCTGTAAAGAATTAACCCTTCACAGTGCTTTAGTTGTTGGAACAGCATTTAAGTCTCTTAAAAAGTGCAGTCCATCACAGCCAGTTAGTGACAAGATGAAGCCATAAGCCACATGTGTTTAAGAGGCCCCGTATGATAAGGCTGTGGCAGTGATGCTGATTCAGACTTCTTTGGGGGGAGCTAGTTCTCTTGCAGCTATCCAAGTAGTTAGTGGTGTGGTTGGTCTGAGATGGGCAAGCAGCAGCTACAAGCTTCTTTATTTATTTTTCTTCTTTAAAGGTCCCTCATATTATGAGCCCCTAAGCTGTAGTCTACCTACATAGGTGTTATGTATTGAGCCTGAATTGTACTTGCAAAAGGACTTAGCTTGGGGATGCATAACAATAGCTTCCTAGACTGGACCAGTAGGGTGACAGGGATCCTAGAGTAACCCAATTGGGAAACAATGTAGTGTAAATAGCCTATCTTTGGGAGTGGGGTGTGTTTTGGGTGTAACCTTTTTCAAGCATAAATACGTGGCTTCGGCCAGGGGGTTTCCAGTCTTCTTTCTTTTGCTGAATCACTAATAAACTATGAGCTGATCACTTGAACACATCTGAACCCAGTATATTTCAATATGTAAGTTCTGTCCAGTCACAGCTGACTTATGACAACCCCAGGAAGGGACTTTTAAAGCAAGTGATAAGCAGAGGTGGTTTCCCATTGCCTTCCTCTGCAGAGTCTTCCTTGGTGGTCTCCCATCGAAGTCCTGACTCTGAGTTTCTGAGATCTGACAACATTGGGCTATACCAAGCCACCTTTCCTCCTATAGCTTACCTAGCATCCCTAAATCTGGCTCTGGTCCTAGTCCAACACTCTGACCACTACAGCCCACTGGTTCTGGGTGTAAATGTATGTATATATCTACAGCTCTCTGAAAGAGTACAACCATGGGAGAGCCAATTTGGTGTAGTGATTAGGAGCATGGACTCAAATCTGGGAGAACCGGGTTCAATTGTGCTCTCCTCCACATGCAACTGCTGGCGTCACCTTGGGTCAAGTCACAAGTTCTTTCAGAGCTGTTCTCTCAAGAGCAGTCCTCGAAAGAGCTCTCTCAGCCCCACCTACCTTATAGGCTGTCTGTTATGGGGAAGAAAAGGGAAAGGCGATTGTAAGCCGCTCTGAGACTCTGAGTGAAGGGCAGGGTATAAATCCAATCTCCTCCTCCTCCTCCTCCTCCTCCTCATCCTTGCTTTGTTTCATCAAATGAAGTCTTGGGGTAGTTGAAATTCATGGTTAATCTTACCACACACATACACCAACAGTTGAAGATTTCTAACCTATACTGTTATGAAAGTCTCTTCAAACTGAATGTGTATGATTTTTGACTAATATTGACATGGAGGCGGTACGCTGTTTGTTTGTGTCAGGAAACTTGCACTCCTGTGCATACTGATTTACATCTCTGTTGAGCTAATCTCATTGAGGTTTATGTGACAGAGAAGAGAGAGAAGAGAAGAGATTGGATTTATACCCCGCCCTTCACTTGGAGTCTCAGAGCGGTTTACAAACTCCTTTCCCTTCCCCTCCCCACAACAGACACCCTGTGAGGTAGGTGGGGATGAGGGAACGCTAACACAAACTGCTCTTTCAGGAACAGCTGTGCCAGAGCTTGTGACTGACCCAAGGTCACATCAGCAGGTGCAAGTGGAGAAGTGGGGAATCAAACCCAGTTCTCCCAGATTAGAATCCGCACACTTAACCATTACACCAAACTGGCTCTTCCTTCAGGATGCAAGCCTATTTCAGGTAAGCATTTGTGTAAGTCCAAATAAATGCAAGAAATTACTCTAGTATTGGGTACGTCAAACAAAGAAAAGGTGCTTTGGGGAAAAAACTGGAATGAAAGTTTCTGCATATCTAGAAAGAACTGAAATCAAGCATTTTATAAAGCAGTCAGTCATGATCTCACTTTTGTTAATGTGAATATCAGCTAATACAATGTCCAGGAGGTATTAATATTTGCATATATTAATAACAGAAAAAAAACAGATTTTTTTAAAGGTTTCCTGAGATTTCCACTGGTAGAAAAGCCCAGAATATAGTTCATGCCATCTGCTATTATTGATGGTGAAAGCAGAAATATACCTTTGCTTTCAAATTCTGTGATTGAATGGAGTATGCTGTGAAGTGCCATCAAGTGGCAGCCGATTTATGGTGACCCGGTAGGGTTTTAAAGGCAAGAGGTGGTTTGCCATTGCCTGCCTCTACATCACAATCCTGGACTTCCTTGGTAGTCTCCCATCCAAGTACTAACCAGGGCAAACCCTGCTTAGTCTTCAAGATCTGACAAGATCAGACTACCCTGCACTGTCCAGGTCAAAATATGAAAGATATACCCTATACTTATTGAAATGTCCAGTTTCTGGGGAGTTCAATGTTTCTCCCCTAGGTTCTGATGAGGAAACTTTCAGACCAGGCTTTTAAATAACTGATTTTTTTTTTGCCAATCCAAATAATGATTGGCTTTGTGTTATCTGTACTACCAGTGATTGGCTTTGTGTTATCTGTACTACCAAAATAAATTATTCAATAAAAATTCTTTACTTCCCCCATGCTTGGGGTCAGAAGACCCATTCTGCTCTGAGAGTCAGTAGTAATAAAGGTGCGTCTAGGGACTTCCCAGAATACTACGAGGGATGCTTCTGCTATTACTATTGCCTGAGCTATTGGTTGTAGATTGGATGTGTGAGATGATCATTAATTTTCCTGCTGATTAGTTGTTAAAATTGAATTTATTTTTATGTTGTTGCTGTTTTTATGCATAATACGAAGTTGTATATCTCTGCCATTCTGTTTGTTATGCACTTTGACCAAACCAAATACCTTACTTACCTGTGCATGTTGTTCTGCTTTCATACTCATTAAGTGTAGCTTAAGTACTCCAAGATGGCAAAAATGTGCCCACCTTCTGTACACAGTTGCTAAGGAAACTGGCTACAATGTGAGATATGAACAGTATATCCAAAGATCCAATGAATGTCTGCAGAGGATGCTAGTTGCAAGGTGCATCCTGGCACCCCTGTAGTATTGTAGGAAATCATGAGTGGCTCTTGAGATTAGGGTTGCCAACCTCCGTGAGCCTGGAGATCTCTAGAAATTACAGCTGATCTCCATACTACTGAGGCTGGTTTCCCTGCAGATATTAGCTACTTTAGAGGGTAGACTCTATGGCAGAGGTGTTGAACTCATTTATGAGGGCCGGATCTGACATAAATGAGACCTTGTTGGGCTAGGCCATGTGTGCCATAAAATGTAATGCCAGGTAGCAGAGATATAAACTTTATAAAGGACACAAAAGCATGCTTAAAGCATTAGCACTCTTGCCATATTTTGTTTATTTAACAGTGTCTGATAACTGACACCTCTTGCACTGAATTACTGCATCAAAATGTCTGTGCTGTTGTGATCCAGTGTATGTTGTTCAAGTGTGTATCTGTAAGCAGCAAATTTACTCTTGATTCATTCACATTCACTGCAGAAATCTCATGCTCAGAGTTCTGAGCCCAGGACCCAGGGGAAAAAATGAAATGGCTGGGCATTGTGATCTTTTGTACATAGAATCATAGAATCATAGAGTTGGAAGGGGATATACGGACCATCTAGTCCAACCCCCTGCCCAATGCAGGACCAGTCTAAATTGCTTTGTGTGCTGGTCAAAAACATGAGAAGGCACCATGACATAGACTGAGGCCTATGTGTTTGTCTACAAAACTATAGTCTTCCTCATTGGTCAGTATCAGCCTACTCTCTGGGAAGCCTAAATTCAAAATCCCCAAAGGACATGTGCTGGATGAACTTGTTCTGGGCACACACTCTCAGCTTAATCCACCTCACTGGTGTGTTGTTATTCCTCATCTATTCATATTGCTTTCCTACTGAACAAGATTGAGTCATGAGGGCATGAATACAGTGAAAAGGGGGAGGGAACCCATTTGCACCCAGGAAAGCCCTGGCATAATGAGCCCAACAAAACACACACTGTAGCAAGACACACAAAAGTTCATACCTTGGATAAAACTTTGTTGGTCTTAAAGGTGCTTTGTATTTCTCCCATGTGATTGAGGCAGCCAAACAAAGCAAGTTCTCCCTCCTTCTCTTCAGGGAGGAGCCTCAGCCAATGGAGGGGAAGAAAGGCTTGCCTTTGTTTCCTGTGTGACTGAAGCAGCCTGGCCAGGAAGTAAGCTCTGGATTGTTCTTTTTCTCCCCCTGGGGGGGGGGAGCCTCAGCCAGTGCAGGGAACAGAGTCTGGCAAAACAAGCTATGATGCAGCAGCAGAACTGGAAAAAGAAGCAGGAGACAGCCAGTTCCACTGCAGGCCTGATAGAAGCCCGCTGGGGGCCTGATTCGGGCCACGGGCTACATATTTGACACCCCTGCTCCATGGCATTATATACCACTGAGGTCTTTCCCCTCCTGAAACCCTGCCCTCCCCAGGCTTTCCCCCCAAACTTCCAGGAATTTCTGAACCCTAATCCGGCAGCCCTACCTGATATGCATCTTTATGCTGTCTCTCAGAGAAGTAAATCATTTTGATCTGGCCCTAAGCATGGTAGGAAAACAGCGGACCAGTGTGCAGTTCATCATAAGAAAGGGAAACCTTTCATGCAGTGATAAAAAGTTTTATTGTACATTCTGCAAGATAATGTTTCAGTGAAGGGCATCCTGCTAAATCACCAAAGAGTTGTAAAGCAACTGTATTCAATAAATTTAATTTAAATTCCTGCATAATGTTATTGCAAACCTTAGATACTTTCCAAAAGATTAAAATTCTAGTTATGTAATGTATACTGTATGTCAGAATATAGATGTTATTGTTTCAAAACATCCTTGTTGGCCTTGTCTTGTAAAATAATATTGATTTTCTGCAATCACATCCAGGGTCTTTGCCCTCGTTTCCCCATGCTTTTAGTGAACACTAAAGTGCTACTTCTGTTTCATGATTCTAGATGTCAGTTGAAATACCTTGAAAGGGAATTCAGTCATGGCCTCTTGTAGTACAATAAGTTACAATAAGTCTTAGATTAATTATTGCTCCTGCTCAATGATTATGCAAGGAGAGCATGCTACTGAGTCAGCTAGGTAGCCAATCGCCAGATGGGACCTGGAGTTATCCAGGAATTACAACTGATCTCAGCCCAGCTGTTAGGCTGAAACAGATGCAAGCCATTTCAGCGATCCCTCTTGCTCCCCTCTCACTTCTCACTGCAAGCTCCATGAACCACCAAAAAAACATGTGGAGGGTCCTGGATAGGGATGAGCATGAATCTCAGTTTGTGAAACACAACCTGGCAATTTTTGTCATGAATTTAGGTTTGTGATGAGGTTCGTGCTCATCCCTAGTGGACTCTATGGCAGTAAGACTTGCTGAAGTCCCTCCCCAGGCTCCCTCCCCTCAAAGCTCCAGGAATTTCCCAACTCAGAGCTGGAAACTCTGCGCTGAAAGGGAAGAGCTTGTCTTGTTTCAGTCGGTGCTGAAAGGGAAGAACTTGTTTTGTTTACAGGATAAACAAGTTGAAAGAAGTTTCCTCATATAATCTAAGCAATATAAACATGCATTTCAATGATAATGTATGAAAATATATTGATCATGTTTTCTTTATGTCAGGTTGGTCTATATGACCTCTCTTCTGTATCCATGATCTTTATTGGACTGACTCTAATTTGTAAGCAGCTTGAACTATAGTTGAATCATATCAAGCACAATCCCATGAAAGCCAAAGATATTAAACCTTCTGGTACTCATCTAACCCTCAGTAAGGTGTGATAAGTTTCCTGTCCACTAAGTAACCAGAAAGACACAGATTTTGTACCTTAAGACAGTATAGGTGACTATATACCATGGCATGTTGCAAAAGGGCAGTGGGCACTGCTACCATTACCATATTTACTGTTTCTAGAGCACCAGTGCCATTGCTTTAAGGATTCTAGTGTGAACAGGTCGATCGCCACTCTGTGTAAACATAGTGTGTGCATGTGGAATCTTTTCAGTAAGCCTTGTGTGCTAAAGCAACAATGCAAGTTGATGTTGAACAGCTGCAAATTCAAATAAGTGCTTGGAGACAGCATAGGCCATAGTTGTGGGAACAGTTTGACAGAAATGGTATTTAGAGAGTGGCAAAATCTGCCTTTCCTCTTTGAAAATAATGCACACATTTCAAAGTGTTTTAGAGAACAACTTTTCCACCTAATATTGTTCCTGACAAAAGTGATTTGACAGTTCTTAGACATCTGAAATACTATTACCACCATTCAAATATGGTGAGGGCCAATATATTTTAACTGCTTTGCAAAGACCAAGATATAAGACATTCAGACACAACAGATACATTAAGTATAAACCAAGGCTTTGTCATAGTTTCCAAATTTATTAGTCCAGGTACAACAGCAGCCTTGGAAATAAAGCCTGAGGAGCTAAAAGGTCACCAAACTCCAGTTCTATTCTCCTGACTGTCAATGAAGGGGGAGTGAAAGGACAGTAATCCATATACCACTCCAAACAGCCCCAGAGAATCCTCATGCACACAAGTCCCCAGATTAGGGGTGTGCAAAATCTTCCCCCACAGGTTTGGGTATACTGGACCCCCAAAATATTAGTATATCCAATATTACTGAATTCCAGATACCCGTATGGTATTTGGATTTGGGTTTTCTTTGAAGGGGGGGTGTTCCAATTTTTTTGGGTGCTTTATTCCCTATGAGGAAACTTTCAGCATGGTTGGGGAGTTGTTTTTAGGGTATAGGCACCAAAATTGCAGTGGAGCTGCTGGTGCCTGTCCTTTAAATAATCCCCAAGTTTCAAATCAATTGGACCAAGGGGTCCAATTTTATGCCCCCCTGAACAGGGTGCCCCCAGACATTATTATTTCCTATGGGGGGGGGCAACCCCAAGCTGCTTCCAGGGCAGAAAGCCGTACCTTCAAGTAGCAGTCACTGAGAACCAACCGACCCATTGCAGAACCCAATAATCCAAGCAGAATGACAAGCCAATGTTCCAAGCCAAACAACGAAAATCAAAACTGAATCTCTGCAGTAGAAACTGAAGGGGGCATTTTTGCAAGCCCAGCAGAACCAGTTGAAATATACAGAACGCCCAGCAGAACCAGTGCCACTGTGGCAGTACAAGCTCAACCGGACTGATGTCAAAACACAAAATAGGAACAAATCCAAGAGTTGGGGGGATTTGGGAAGCGCTCAGCAAAAAAACCACAAAAGGGACACAAAGTAACCCCAGCAAAGAAAAAACAACAACAACCCCCTCCAACCTCTTGAAACAGACAAGACACATTTGAAATTGACAAAAGCAGCATGGAAGCCCATGGAAACCCGAGACAAAGAAACAAGGCAAATGCAGGCTCCTGATCTCCTGAACTCCCCCTCACTGGTAGTATTTAAGCAGTGGCTGGACAAACACTTGTCAGGGATGCTCTAGGCTGATCCTGCATTGAGCAGGGGGTTGAACTAGATGGCCTCTATGGTCCAACTCTGTGATTCTATGATCTTCCTGATAAATCTGTATTGCTGGAATTTTTGGGACTTTTTTGGTTTTCCAAAGAATTCGTGGATATATTTGGGATACTGAATACGGAAAACAACAACAACAGTAAGGTATTTTGGGGGTATATTTTTGGCTCGGATATATCCGAATGCATAGCTCTACCTGATACACATTCATGTGCCAACCAAAAACCCCCACAGCAAAACATTTCTGGGCACATGCCCACCCCAAACATCTCTCACACTCCTCAAACACCACATAAACTCCCAAACAGACTTATTTAGTGCTGCAAGTCAAAGAAAATTGCTCTGTCCCTTCACTCTTCAGCAGCATGTGGCAAATGCCTATAGAGGGGCGGAGCTCCCTTAAGTTGCCCCTCCACAATTCTGCCTCCGTTTCCAGCCCTGCCAATCCTGTCCCATATCTTATTTGTACAGTAAAGTGGGATGGGAAAAGCACCATGAAAACCTTTGTCATAGTTTCCAAATCTATTCATCTAGGGCAAATAGCAGCTTTGGAAATAAAGCTTGATGGATGAAAGGTCACCTATCTCCAGTTCTGTTCTTCTGATTATCCATCATCCTTTTACTCAGTTTTGCTTATTTGACCCTGAACCTAGCAGCCTGAAGTCACAAAAAGCATTGACAGGAAACAAATGTTACTGTACATTCTTCACTGCAGGTAGTAGAGGAAGAAGGAGGAGATTGGATTCATACCCCACCCTTCACTACCTGAAGAAGTCTCAGAGCAATTTACAATCTCCTCCCCTCCCCGCAATAGACACCCTGTGAGATAGGTGGGGCTGAGAGAGCTCTTTCCAGAACTAGTCTTGACAGAACAGCTCTGAGAGAGTTATGACTGACCCAAGGTCACACCAGCAGCTGCATGTGGAGAAGTGGGGACTCAAATCTGGTTCTCCCAGATTAGATTCTGTGCTCCTAACCACTACACCAAACTGGTACCAAGGGAGAATAAGGCTGTGCATTGATTAGCAAATGAATAATCAAATCCCCATTCATTATAATAAAAACAAATGAGAAAAAGAAAACATCGACAAATGAAGAAGAGAAGAGATTGGATTTATACTCCGTCCTTCACTACTTAAAGGAGTCTCAGAGCAGCTTACAAACTCCTTTCTCTTCCCCTCCCCACAACAGATACCCTGTGAGGTAGGTGGGACTGAGAGAGCTCTGACAGAAACTGCTCTTTTTCAAGAACAGCTGTGCCAGAACTATGGCTTTCCAAGGTCATCCAACAGGTGCAAGTGGAGGAATGGGGAATCAAATCCGGTTCTCCCAGGTTAGAGTCCACGCACTTAACTGCTACACTAAACTTCTATTTGTTCATGTGTTCCCCTTTCTCTGCTGTACTTGTTGGTAGCAGTCGTCATGATGCCTAACCAAACTGGGAAGGTCCCTCTCATAGTCAACTAATGGGTATATGGGAGAGAATCTTTCTCCTCCTCACGCACCTTATACTTTGTAAAACTTCAGGTATTCTTGGGAAAACTCTTGGGAGTGCTTTTAAGGATCACACTTCCCAGAATGCACTATAAGCAGTGTCTGAGATTATAGTGGGAAAATAGGCTATTTGGCTGAGTGCTGCCACTATTGCAGCACTACAATAAGGTAGGAGGATGAGGACAAGGAAGGGGATCATGAGTTCTGTTCACATGTTACAGTGAATACTTGTACAACCTGCATATATGCAGTGCTGGATTTACGCATAAGCTAAACAAGCTACAGCTTAGGGCCTCACAATCTGCTGGGGCCTCAAATAAAAAAACCCAAAAAATATAAAAAATGATTTTAAAAATCTCATAGAAAAGTCATATCACAATGATAAATTCTAAATAATTTTTAAATATACAAAATATAGGTAAAGGTAAAGGTTTCCCTTGCTCAAAAGCCAGTTCCAGAGAGGGCCCTGCAGGAGTATCACTCACTGGGTTGAATGGGGCTTCCTCATCTGCTTCTGCAGGAGGGGGGAGGGAGAGAACAGCCGTCAGTGTATTTTCTGTTGCTCTCTCACTCCCCCACCACAAAAAGGGTCTTGCTCTTGTAATCTTGTGGTATATTCATTGTATACATGTAGTGGAATTGTCTGCTCTTCCCCTAATATCTGTGTGATTTGGTTTGGTCCTGTTGGATGGAGCTCTTGTTTCAGTTTCGTTTTGTATATGCTGGAGGAACCTGAGAACAGGTGGCTCAGTGAGTATTCTAGCCTGGGAACCCACAGCCAAAGGGAAACATTACAGTGTAAGCCTTCAAGCTCCTTTTTAACTCCTGGGGGGGAGGGGGAATTTGAACTTGGGGGAAAACAAACATGCACAGAGGCTTTCATTTTCTTTCCCTTTCTTCCATTTCTTTCTTTGTTTGTTACCTTCTCTTTCTTTGTTTCCCTTTCCCCCATTTTTTTCTTTCCCTTTTTTTCAATTTCTTTCCCTTTCTGGGAGCCCTCTATCCATGCCTTGGCTAGGCATCAGGGAGGGAGAGGGGGGTGCATCTCAGTGCTGAGCATATTTAATTTTTATTTGATTTCTTATTTGTTGTGATGTCAGTGCACTTTTTGTGATGTCAGTGCACATGCACGGGGCTTTTGCCCCCCGCACTTTCCCCAGGGCCACCCCACTAAAATGTCCTAACTACGGGCCTGGGTGGGGCACCATCACTATAGACTCCAGCCCATCCAGGGAGGATTGTGTTTAACCCATGTTGATTTATGCCCTATTGGTTGATAAGTGTATGCTTACTCCTACAGTTGTACCTTATTCATTTTGTGTGTGTTTGTGCTCCATAATTGTGTAAATAGTAAAATAAATTATTCTGTTTGGGCCAATAATCTGTGTTGTGCTCTGACCCCATAGTATCCCCCACACAATACCAAAGTGAGGGGTAGCCCAGGGAAGCAAGGAAAGGCCAGACCCTTGGGTTGCCAACTTTCCAGGGATCCCCTAAAGATTGGGGATTCCTACTCCAAACAGGGAGATTTGGCCACAGGGGTCTCACTGTCCCTCTAAAAAGGCAGTGACAATTCAGTGAGTGGTGGTAGGGAACTTAAGGAGTGAGATACGCTCACAGGATGAGGGTGGAAGGTGAAAAGCTGAGTTGTAAACTGGAGCCCGTTTTGCCACAGTAGGCAACCAAGCTTGGTTCAGACAAAGGAAGGAAACCCTTCACAGGCCTTTGTGAAGAACTCATTGGGGCCAGTCCTGACTAGGGTAGCCAGCTCCAGGTAGGGAGATTCCTGGAGATTTTCTGGTAGAGTCTATGGAAGCTGGGGTTTGGGGAGGGGAGAGACCTCAGCTGAACAAAATGCCATAAAGTCCACCTTCCAAAGCAGTTATTTTCTCCGGGCAGGAGAAATCGGTTGTCTGGAGTTCAGTTGTGATACCTGGTGATCTTCAGGCTCCACCTGGAGGTTGGCTACCCTGTGTAGGAGTCAGTGCTTCAGAGCAGGGTCTGCTAGATCCAGGTTCTTGCTGTAGAAGATGAGTGGGTGATTTTGGACCAGTCACAGACTTTCAGCCTAACCTACCTCACAGGATTGTTGTGCAAGTCAAAAGGGGGAGAGGAGAATGATGTAAGCTGCTTAGGTCCCCATTACAGAGAAAGACTACTTGTCCTCCTGGGAAATTTATTTATTTAAATTTCTATCCCACCCTCCCGGCCAAGGAAACCAATGTTGCCAATCTCCAGGTGAGGGCTGGAGATCACTCAGAATTACAACTGCTCTCCAGATGGCAGAGATCAGTTCCCCTGGAGAAAATGGTGGACTCTGTGTCCTTATACCTTGCTGAGATGCCTCCTCCCCATGACAGCCAATGTGACATGGCTGTCAGGGCTACAGAGCACGGTAGAGGCTACAGGGGGGGAGAGAGAGATGGAAAGCTGAATAGTGAGGGAGAAATAAAGGTAGGTTGATGAGTGGCTGAGAAGTAGATAGGGTTGCCAACTCCAGCTGGAAAATTCCTGGAGATTTGAGGGATGGAACCTGGAGAGGGTGAGGTTTGAGGAGGGGTTGGACCTCAGACAGGTACAATGCCATAGACTCCACCCTCCAAACCGGCCATTTCCTCCTGGGTAACAATTGTTGCCAATCTGCAGGTGAGGGCTGAAGATCACTCAAAATTACAACTGCTCTTCAGGTAGCAGAGATCAGTTCCTCTGGAGAAAATGGTGGACTCTGTGTCATTATATCCTGCTGAGATCACCACAGCAAATTGACGCTGAGTGCCCAAGGCCAGGGCACTCTTCCAGACCCTAGCCAGGGGGCCGCCCCCTGGACCCCCTCTTGAGGTCTCTTTATCAGCAATTTTTATGAAATTCAAAATGTTTTTATAACTTTTAAAAATGAACTCAAATCTATTAAAATTAATTCAAAAAGACACATATTTTTAATGGGGTTCATTTTCAAATTAGATTAATATTGTCAACCGATTTTTATGAAATTCAAAATGTTCACACAAGTCATTAAGACAAACACAAATATATCAAAAGAAATCCAAATATAGCCCTATATTTTTGAATGGGAAGGGGCCAATTATGTTGTTATATTAATTTAATTTTTACCTTTTATTTTCCTATTTTAATTTAAAATGTTCTGTTCTATGAGCCTTATTTGTTATTTTAAAACCCTTTAATTATGTAATTATTTCTGCGATTTTGTAAACACATCCTTTATTATTTTTTTAATAAAAATTAAAAGACAATATATTTTCAAATTTTAAAAAGATGTATGTATTTTAAATTTTTCTGAGATCAGCTGATGTAATTTAAAACGGTAGGGGCCTCTGGGTTTTGTATAGCTTAGGGCCTCAGCAAATCTAAATCCGGCCCTTCATACATATCTGTACACCCCTTTGTAAGAGCAAGCCAAAGAGCATTCACTTTACAAATGAAACTGGGAATAGTACCTGGATAAATGAGTGGTTTCAATCACACATTCAGCTGTATAGGTGTTGAATATAGCATAAGAATTATTCAATGCATATCCAAAGGAAAATCAAGCATACCCTGTACACAACCTGTACGTGCATTGACTGTAGCTTGTGAACAGGGCTATGGTATTCTACAGAGGAATAAAAATCAAGCTGTTTAGTAATGGAGTATCTGGGAAACAAATGGAACTTTTGAAATGAAAACAAAAATGTGTGCATTTCTGTCAGAGTAAGGCTCCTTCGGCCTCTTGACTTGGGGCTCTCAAGCCTGAGGCAAGGAGCAGTGATTGTTTTCTCTGTGAGTGCAGGTTTCTCTGCAGTTGAGGAAGAGAGAGCTACATGTGCTACCGACTTATGGTTACTGCGTCTTACCTTACTGACAGACATTGCCCTTTAAATCTCAAGTTGAAGTGGGAGGAAAGATAGTCTGCCTCCTGCCCATTCTTTGTGTGATCCTTTCTGTTGATCTGCTCCCTCATCAGTTGTGGATGAGCAGTTCCAGAGAACTGCTTATGACAGCAGGTGTGGGAAAAAGAATGGTCTAAATCCTGGAGGGACTAGTCAGGAGAAAGATGGCTGCCTATTCACCCTCTTCAGCTAGAGAGTGAAATGTAACATCTCGAGGTACCAGTCCTATGTTGCAAATACACCTCTTTCCTTCTTTGCTTTTAAGGAGCCTGCAGTACTAGACAAAGAAGAGCTCAATATTATTCTGCTCAGTATCTCAGAAATGGATTTGAAGTGGGTGGACGTTTATCTATCAGCACTCAACCTGGGGTGTGAGAATTTGTATTGGTGATATTGTAGGATCTTGTTCACAGGAACATTATAGTTGTCTGCTGCTATACTGCACTGTGTTCAGTCATGTAGCCACAAAGCCTTTGGTCCAGTTTTAGCTGAGTAAATAAATGATAGAAAATTACCAGAATTCATATTTTATGACACATGGCAAAGGGAAAAAAATTCAAAAACTTAACATGAACTAGTGATAATACTAATAATGTGCTTTAGAGAAGCTTCCTCCACATAACTGTAGTGTTAACAATAACAAATAGATATGAATAACCATTTACCACCATCGATTTTACTATGGCTCAGTAACTGATACTTTACACCTGAGCATCCCCCTAGTGAATGTAATTATCCTTATGGCCTCAGTCAATATATATCAAAATTGCTACTATACATTCTGATATTTATGCATTGGAGAAGATACTGGCAATGTGTCATTCACTAGGCCACTGGCCACCAGTGGCCAGCAGTAATTGTTTTTTGGCAACAGAGATTGGCACATCTAGAAGTCATACTCATGCATATAATTTACTTAAGTGCAGCAGGATAAAAATCACTGGGCATCGATATTCCACTTTGTTTCCCCCTTGTAGAAAGAACCGTTCAATAAAGGTTGTTCCATATAACATGAGTTAATAAAGTGTTACTGAGTTGTGTGACTAGGGCAGCTTGACACTCTCTGAAACTAAATATTTCATCACATTAATGGCCTAATGTAATTACTGGGGTTTTTACTTGACAAAAAGTACACGTCTTTAATCATAATATGTTTTGATTGTCCATGATGTGAACAGAAAGATATTGATGAACGCTCACATTTATTTGGTTTATTAATGGAATCTAATTGTGGGTTCCAAAGCTGCTGCTTGACGTAACTGTACAAAATGTCAATGAAATAGCGTTTGTATTGCAGTCGTGTACCATGATTTCCCAGTAAATCCATCAAGAGAATTGTGTGTGGTTTTTCCCTCTGGCTAGAGGTATAGACATTATTGACATAAATTACTTTAAAAATGTGTATCTTGCTCACTTCTGCCTTGGGCTGGGGGCCATTGCTAGTGTCTAGGAACTATTAAAATCTATAGGAACATTCTGTATGTCATCAGGAAAGGAAGCATTAATGAAGCTGCTGCACCCCTTCCTTCCAAACATGTACACCCTTGAACTTTCTGCTGTGGTTTATATGAGTTGATTCAGAGCTTTCCCAACCCTCTGACCAGTGTTCCCTCTAAGCTGAGTTACTGTGAGCTAGCTCACAGTTTTTTAGCCTCCGGCTCACACATTTTTGTCTTAGCTAAGGAAGGATGGTTCCAGAGCAAATTAATTTATGCAGTAGTCAAATCTCTCGCTCACAACTTGAATGCCAGTAGCTCACAAAGTAAAAATTTTGCTCATAAGACTCCACAGCTTAGAGGGAACATTGCCTCTGACTCCTTTCATCTCTGTTTTGTTGTTGTTCAGTCGCACAGTCGAGTCCAACTCTTCGTGACCTCATGGACCAGGCCCTCCTGTCTTCCGCTGTCCTCTGAAGTTTGCTCTATTTCATGTTTGTTGCATCAATGACACTGTCTAACCATCTCATCCTTTGCCATCCCCTTCTTCTTTGCCCTTCAATCTTTCCCAGCATCAGGGTCTTCTCCAGTGGGCACTCCCTTCTCATTTGGTGGCCAGAGTACTTGAGCTTCAACTTCAGGATCTGGCCTTCCAGGGAACAGTCAGGGTTGATTTCTTTTAGGATTGACTGATTTGATCTCCTTGCAGTCCAAGGGACTCTCAAGAGTCTTCTCCAGCACCATAATTCAAAAGAATCTATTATTTGACGCTCGGCCTTCCTTATAGTCCAACTCTCGCAGCCATACATTACTATGGGGAATACCATTGCTTTGACCATGCGGACTTTTGTTGGCAGGGTGATGTCTCTGGTTTTTATCATGCTGTTTAGGTTCGCCATCGCTTTCCTCCCAAGGAGCAGGCGTCTTTTAATTTCATGGCTGCAGTCACCATCTGCAGTGATCTGGGATCCCAGGAACATGAAGTCTGTCACTACTTCTACGATTTCTCCTTCTATTTGCCAAGGAGTGATGGGGCCAGATGCCATGCTCTTAGTTTTTTTAATGTTGAGCCTCAAGCCCACTTTTGCACTCTCTTCTTTCACCCTGAGCAAGAGGCTCTTTAGGTCCTCTTCACTTTCTGCCATCAGAGTGGTATTATCTGCATATCTGAGGTTATTGATCTTTCCCCCAGCAATCTTAACTCCAGCTTGTGATTCATCCAGGCCAACGTTTCGCATGATGTACTCTGCATATAAATTAAATAAGCAAGGTGACAATATACATCCTTGTCGTACTCCTTTTCCTATGCTAAACCAGTCAGTTGTTCCATATCTGGTTATAATTGTTGCTTCTTGACCCTTATACAGGTTTCTCAGGAGACATGTGAGGTGGTACTTCCATCTCTTTAAGAACCTGCCATAGTTTATTGTGATCCACACAATCAAAGGTTTTAGCATAGTCAATGAAGCAGAAGTAGATGTTTTTCTGGTACTCTCTTGCTTTCTCCCTAATCCAGCGAATGTTGGCAATTTGATCTCTAGTTCCTCTTCCTCTTCGAAACCCAGCTTGTACTTCTGCAAGTTCTCTATCCACGTACTGTTGGAGCCTAGCTTGTAGGATCTTTAGCATGACCTTGCTAGCGTGTGAAATGAGTGCAATTGTGCGATAGTTTGAACATTCCTTGGCATTGACCTTCTTTGGGATTGGAATGTATACTGACCTTTTCCAATCCTGTGGTCAGTGCTGTGTTTTCCAAATTTGTTGGCAAATTGAGTGCAGCACTTTAACAGCATCTTCTTTTAAGACTTTGAATAACTCAGCTGGGATACCATCACTTCCACTAGCTTTGTTGTTAGTAATGCTTTCTAAGGCCCATTTAACTTCACATCCAGGATGTCTGGCTTGAGGTCAGTGATTATACCATCGTGGTTGTCAAGGACATCGAGGTCCTTCTTGTATAGTTCTTCTGTATATTTGCCATCTTTTCCTAATCTCTTCTGCTTCTGTTAGGTCCCTACCGTTTTTGTCCTTTATCATGGCCACCTTTGCATGGAACGTTCCCTTGATTTCTCCAGTTTTCTCGAAGAGATCTCTAATCCTTCCCAATCTATTGTTTTCCTCTATTACTTTGCATTGTTCATTCAGGAAAGCCTTCTTATCTCTCCTTGATGTTCTCTGGAAATCTGCATTCAGTTGGGTAAATCTTTCCTTTTCACCGTTGCCTTTTGCTTTCCTACTTTCCTCTGCTATGTATAAAGCCTCATCAGACATCCACTTTGCTTTCTTGCATTTCTTTTTCTTTGAGATGGTGGTGATTGCTGCCTCCTGTACAATGTCATCGACGTCTGTCCATAGTTCTTCAGGCACTTTGTCAATCAAATCTAGTCCCTTAAACCTATTCTTCACCTCTACTGTATATTCATCAGGGATGCGATCTAGGTCAAATCTGAATGGCCTAGTGGGAAGGAGTAAAAAAAATAACTATTTTAAAGTCCAATGATCTTGGTCATAATTCTCCCCATGTGATTGTGTAGCTGTTAATGGTAGTCAGGGCACCTTGGAACATGCAAACAGTTGTGATCTTCTATGCTGAATTAATTTGTCTTGGTTTTGTTTTTATTTTCATCACTGGTAACATTGTTAGTTCCCCTAGAGGGGAAAAAAAATTATTTGGACTCTTGGTTGCTAGTCTGGATCCTTGGTTTCAAGTTTGTCTTGTTAATGTTTTAAATATTAAGGAGCCATAAGTCAACCCCTTGCCACAAGTGAGGACCATCAACTACACTTTACACACTCAAGAGAACATAACAGTACCTCCTCAGGGCAAATGGCTTCCAGTCATTTCAGAGAGCAAGCCAAAGTGCTTGCTAAAAGGAAAGCAAACACAACCGAGGTTACTAGTCAGCCTAACCTGGAAGGTAAATTTCTATCCATGTTCAGCTAGATTCAGCTTGGGGAAGTCAAATCCACAAACCACCTCTTCTAAAGGGAAACATGGCGGCTGCTATGTGGGTGGGAGGGAAATAGCACATATATCGGGTCCACAGAACCTATTTAATGGTTCACTATTATGGGGCCAAAATGTGAGGAAAATATATATTTGACAGCAGGCACTTTCATTTGACAGCAACTGTAAGTCTTGCTTCTATTAAACAACTTGTCTCATTTTTACAGTGTGGAATAAGATTTTTCATTAGTTTTTTGCTTTGTTGTAGCATCTTGTTCTCAATGTAGAAACACTGGCTCATCAATTAGACTTTCTGACCTTTAGAACAGATCTGTTGTGCAAGCATAAATAACAACTGAAACTTTGTGGGCTAAAAGCCAAGCACAGCAGGATGGGAAATGATCCACAAAAGCAATTGGATCTGAGCTTGGATTAACCTAGAGGACTGTAAAACAGTTCTCATACACCATCTATATGAATAGGAGATGGATGGCTGGGCAAGCCAATCCTTGGAAATAAATTTTGTTCAGCTAACTAGGGGATACTTCCAAGTAAGGGGTAAGAAAGTTACAGCCTGAAGCTGTGAAGAAGAGCTTTGAGTAGTCCTTGTGGCTGCAAAAGTTATGTTGTATGATATTTAACACCCTTAAAAGTTGCTGCAAAGATACAGGGGGCAACAGAATAACACTATTGAAAATGCCAGTGGAATGTCAAAATCCTCTGAGGGAGAATCTGCCTCCTTTGGAGAGGAGAAGTTGTGTGGTTGTTTTTGCTTGGACTTCTGCCTCTCTTTTAGCATTTAACAGTAGGGTTTCTGGATATTTGGGGGTGGAGTCTGGGGAGGACAGTGACCTCAGTAGGGTAGAGCCTACCCTCCAAAGAATCCATTTTCTCCAGAGAAACTGATTTGCTGGAGATGAACTATAATTCTGGGGGGACCCCTATTTGATGCTTCTCTTCACCCTTCTCTAACTTCACTATTAAATTACTGTGGGGATACACATAGTGAGTATAGACAGTGAATAAAAATGTGTAGAAATACCAAAGTCAGGTTGAATATTAGAAATGCGTGTAATGTAGTATTTAGTTTGAATGGATACAGTGCAGGAAATTGAACTGTATGGGTTTCTATTGACATCTGCCTCTGACAAAGATCAGTGTTGGTAGATACCTGTGTTGCATTTTGTTAGGTATTTTAGTAAAGGATATCTAGTTCGAGGTAAATGTATTCCAATGAAGAAAACAGTAAGTTATCTAACATTTAGCACAGACCAGATAAGAAATGTGGTTCAGAACATAGTGAGATATATTTGCTGTTATTCTATTCAATGATTGCTCTGCCTGAGAGTTACTGACTCTGATTAAGTTGTGAACTCTAATGAAAGGTTTACAATCAGGAAAAGGGATGCACATCTGAAAAAAACAACAACCCACAAATAAATGAATTGGGGTAGAGGAAGACAAATAAAAAGCAAACATCTGGCAGAGACAATAGCAACTTACTCTGCAATGCTATGCAGAGTTACACCAGCCCATCAACATCAATGGGCTTAGACTGGTGTAACTATGCATAGGATTGAACTGTTCATGGGGAATTTCAGACATATGATATAATCTGGAAGGGGAACGGTTCCCAAACGGTTTCTGGTGGCTTTTCAGACAGAACCATTTTAGAACTGGTTCCTGACCAGAATATGTTTGTAATTTCACACAGAAACACTTCAGTCCTGTTCAGGAAATGGGGCTGAAGCGTTTTACCTGTCAACCGCTTCTAAGTAGTCGTCAGTTTCTTCTCCCAGATCTGATGCACTTTTTCCAACCTTTTTTCGTCCACGCGGGCGATCTCCAGCTTTTTTTTTTTTGAACATTTGCGTTAGAGCGCTATTGCGTTATAGCGCTATGATACAATAGCATTATAACAACCCCATTGGAATGCCTGGAGTGTTATGTTATAGCACTATAGCACTATAGTGCTCTAAAGCAAACATTAAAAAAGAAAGGTGTGGCGGGAAAACAAAGTGGTGCAGTCTGAATTGCCAAACCGCTTCTGATTCGGCTCTTTTCCGGTCGGGGAAAGCCATGTGTGAAATGGCGGCCCTGTACCGGTTTACTTCAAGACGAATCAGAAACGGCTTCAAACCAGCAGAATCTCAGTAATGTGAAATTCCCTCATGTCTTATTCGACTCCTTTTAGTTCTAAAAAACAATTATTCAGTGTTTAATATCTTGTGTTATGAACATATGCAAAACAATAATGCTGTTGTAGAATCTAAATATGTACAGTTGTCATTAATATGAAAAGAGTTTTTTAGTGAGATAGTGGGAAAGTCCTTTCTCGGCACTGAATCTGAGTTTAGAGGTGGTGGTGGGGGGTTAATTAATAGCCTGCTCTTTCTGAAATACTGTCCTGTACAATACAAAAGAAATTCCTCTACATTAAAAAAGAAAGAAACTTATGAACTTTTATTAAAGAAAAATCACTATAATTATATAACATCATTTACTTGGATTCCTTTCAAGAATTCCACTTCATTGTAAGTACTGGAATAAAAGTGTGGTTTACCACTTGCAATTAATTTGAGATAGCCATAAAGTGTTTCGACAGTAGGAGAGTCTTTCAAGACCTCTGTTTTTATGCTGAACATTTATCTGATCCTAGGATTAATCCAGCCCATCAATTGTATATGTGTAATGAGGGCCTATTCAAGTTGATCCTTTGACCCATGGTCACTGTGATTTTAAAGTTCTCTATACTTTTAGGTGTATTGCCATAGGTTGAAGGGATCACAAAAACCCCCACATTGCATGCTGTACTCAAGATGGACTGATCTGGGGGTTTTGATCACAACTACCCGGACATTTCCTGAGTGCCAAGAGCTGATGAGTTCAGCAAATGCTGTCATGTCAACCAGGGCTGGGGTGAAATATCAGGTATCATGGGAGAAAAGGGTCGTATGAGCAGGGTCCAAGTTGCTGACGGCAAGAAATTGCTGACAAGGTCAGGTAGGCTTACCAGTGGGATCTTTTGCAACTAGTGGCTGCTTCTCTGCTGCCACTCAGATGGCTGGTGGGGTGGGGGATGACTAGAAACAGCAGCGTTCTGATGCACTCATGCCATTTCCCCTGCATCTGGAAGTGATTAAACCATAGACTTTTGCCCAAATGCCAGAGCATTCTGACACGCTGACTTCACTTCTTGGTGCATGGAGAGTGATGCTAGTGTGCCACTGGCAATGTGAGTATGTAGCTGGTGAGGGTCTCCACTGCTGATTGCCAGGTCCCACCTGGCAACCCTAAAACATGTATGCTCAATTACATATTAATATATGCTCAATTAAGAAAAATGCACCATCATACCCTTGTCCACTGCTGGCACTTTAATATTATATTGTTTTTAATTAATTGCTTTTAGATGTTTTATGGTAATTTGATTGTTATTTGTGTATTTACCCTGTGTAAGCCGCCCTGAGCCTGCCTTGGTGGGAGGGCAGGGTATAAATTTGAAAAATAAATAAATAAATAGTTCTTGCTATATATGGAACCCCCTTCTTAAATTTCAGTATTAGTCACAACAGGTAGGTGATAGAAGTGTGGGTGACAGAGGGGTTCATGTTTATTCAACAGTTGCGCCTCCCAAAAAACCTGGTATTTTCTGATATTTCCAAATCCCAATACTGGTATGATATTTGAAGTTGGGATGTTTCAGAAATCCCATTTTTTTTTTTGTTCCATTATACTCCGTGGGGACCATAATAGTCAATGGTCCCCACTGGGTATAATGGAGAATTGATCTGGGGGTATCTGGGGGCTGGGGGGAGCTGTTTTTTGAGGTAGAAGACCTAAATTTGCAGCATAGCTGTTGGTACCTTTCCTCAAACCCCTCCCCCTAGTTTCAAAAAGATTGGACCAGAGATACAATTCTATGGGCCCCCAAAGAAGGTGCCCCCATCCTCCATTGGTTTCATTGGGATGAAGGGCTTTAAAGGGATTGCAGCCCCTTTAAATACCTTCAGCAAGCTTCAGGTGAACTCTGAAGGCATTTAAAAGGCTCACAGTGCCTTTAAACACCTTCTCCAAGTGACGAGTTCACCTGGAAGGCATTTAAAGGGACTGTGATCTCTTTAAACATCCATTAACTTTGGCTAGCTGGCAGTCTCAAAAAATCCCAAAGTTTTTTGGGATTTTGGGGATTGGCTATTTTGGGTAGCCAAATTTTTTCTCACCTTGGATATAGCCAAATGCATGCCTCTAGTGTGTGATTGAAAGTGCAGTCATGTTGCAGCCAAGTTATGGCAACCCTGTAGGATTTTCAAGGTAAGAGACATTCAGAGATTCCATTGCCTGACTTTGCATAGTGACCCAGGACTTCTTGGTGGTCTCCTATCCAGGCACTAACCAGGTCTGACTCTGCTTAGCTTCTGAGATAGGGCTGGCCTGGGTCATCCAGGTCAGGGTGGTCCCTTTATTAAATGACTGTAAGAAGATCATGCCACAGGGCATAGACTAGGCAATGATGATGATGATGATGATGATGCAGCTTTCTTTGGAAAACATTTTAAACAGTTTTTCAGAAAATACTCTGGAAGAGACCTATTCTGAATATTCTAAGAACTGCAGAGGTCCCCGGGGATGTAGTTTATTGTGTGGAGCTAGAAACATGAGCCTAGTAGTAGTTTTGGCCCCAGAGTGTAGAACAATTTGAAGGCAATTGCTTTTGGTTACTAGGGAGATACTGCACTGGAGAAAAGCATTGTAATTTTATAACCCATAGCAGCCTTTTTAAATATTAGAACACAAGCTGCTGCTACTCCATTTCATATTTGCTTCAAATTACATATCTTATATTTCACATTAACTTAATCCAGGTAGATTTTATCCTCTTAAAATCTGCTAAAGTCTCAAAAATGTCTAGTATGCAAAGGAAACAGTGGGCCAAGAACAAAGCTGTCATGAGTTTTTCAATCTGAAATAAGAAGCAGTCTGTGAAATGTGCAGATAGGCTACCTGGACTATTCTCCAGTCACCTATGAAAAACAAGAAGACAGCTCTATTGAACTTTAAGACATCAGGCATACTTAGCAAATCTCAAAGCCTCTCTTAGAGGTGATGGGAGTTGATTATTATGGAACATTATGCCTGTAAGCTGTGGCATATATAAGTGAGATAGCTCGGATCCAGAATTTTAGATACGTCTGAAGAACACAATCCAAGTTTAGAATCTGCACCCCACAAACCAACAGTCTGGTTCTGGTACGTAGATGATACCTTTATCATATGGAGCCATGGAGAAGTAGAATTGATGGAGTTTTTAGACCACCTCAACAACATCCACCCCAACATAAGATTCAGCATGGAAAAAGAAGTCGAGGGAAAACTCCCATTTCTAGATATCATGATCATCCGCAAAGCAAACCTTCAGTTAGGTCACAAGGTCTACAGAAAACTAACTCACATGGACCGTTATTTACACAAAAACTCCAATCACCACCCATGGCAAAAAAGAGGCATAATAAAAACATTAGTAGACTATGCAAGACGGATATGCGAACCACACTTTCTCAATGACAAACTAAATCATCTTAACCACGCACTTCAAGCAAATGGCTACTCTAAGAATGAAATCAGAAGAGCGATTAAACCAAAGGTAAAACAAACAACTGAGGAAAAACAGTCTCCCACAGGAAAAGTGTTTTTGCCATATATCAAAGGAATCATGGATCAGATGGGAAAATTTATGAAAAAACACAACCTACAAACAGTACTCAGACCCACCAGAAAATGCAACAGATGCTATGATCGGCAAAAGACATAAGAGACCCCCTCACTTCTGCAGGAGTATACTGCATACCATGCAGTTGTGGACAAGTTTATATCGGGACCACATAACGTAGCATTCAGACAAGAATAAAAAACATGGAAGACACTGCAGACTTGGCCAACCTGAAAAATCAGCAGTGGCTGAACATAGCCAAACCCAAACAGGACACAGCATTTTGTTCCAAGATACTAAAAGACTGGACAACAGTTCAAATTACCATGTCAGATTACACAGGGAAGCCATTGAAATTCATAAACATAAACACAATTTCAACAGGAAAGAAGAGAGTTTAAAAATAAATAGGGCATAGTTTCCTGTCCTGAAAAACACAAATGCTCTACAGCTGGCAATAGCACTACAGATAAGATTAGAGTTTCAATAGCCATTCCACACACAAAAGAACCTCTTCAAACCTCCTCAGGAAAGCTCCTCCATTAGCATGTTAATAGCCTGGAGAACTACACTAGATAATTGACCCAGACCTACCCCACCTTCCAGGGTAGAAATAAATTACTTGCCTATCAGTTTTCTGCTCACCTTGACATAGAGAGTACTCCATCTTTCTGTGTTATACCTCTGCGGATGACAGTCACAGCTACTGGCAAAACGTCAGGCCCTACAATGCCAAGAGCATGGCCACACAACCCGGAAAATCTACAGCAACTAACAATCCAAGTTGTTACACAATAGCCTATTACTAAAATTTGCATGGATGGTTTTGTATTTGTGGTTTTTATTTGAGGTCAAAAATGGCCAAGGAAGTAAACTACTAGGTTCACTATCCATGCAAAATTATGCTGACCAGTGTTTATGGGTAAGTAAATAATAAAATGGTAAGTAGTACATTTAGTCCCTAGTTTTCAGTTCAGACCCCTAAAATTCTGTATTGCTGGCAATCTTATTGGCATTTAACAAGAATTTAATAACCTCAAATGAGAGATAGTTGCAATTAAGTCACACAGACCTTGGATCAAATGAATCTGTTCCACCCAGAGCCTTTTGCTGGTGGAAGTGCCATGTTCTGCTAGAGGAAGTTTCATTACACCACAGGAAGGTTGTACTATCAGTAGAATGGATTCATTGGCTCTAACCCTATGGAAGTAGAATGAAAATAAATCTGTCTTCTGTCGGTGCTGTACTGGTAGCTGCTTAAAAGTTTTCAACAAGCACGGACTATATACTAAATGCTACAATCTTTGATCTGCTGTGGTACCCTAGTTCAATGGAATATTTTGATCTACATCATACAAGACATGTACATTCACCCTCAGAGGGTAGTGCACCAACAGTTTTGCATGTGTGGATCTGCTGCCCCTAGTGTAGACACAAGATACTAGTAGACATGTATTTATGCATATGGAAGACAGACAACATTCAGCAGCCCAGATTGCCTTGGGAAGTTCTCCTTTAGACAAGACAACACTCTAGTTTCCCATCAAGAAAGTGGGGGGGGGACAACCTCCCGAACTGCTTTCTTGATGAGAAAGTAGAGTGATCTTCTCTCCTCCTGCTGGTCACAGCTTAAGCATCCAGGGAAAGAAGTGGGGGAGAAGTAGGTCTGATCCACAAACCCTACCATTGTCACAAAGGTCTAGATAAGGGTACCAATGGGGGTCACTGTTTAACCAGCATTGGATAAGCATTGGCACATAACTTTATTATGTGCACAATGTCCTGACTTCTTTTCTTTAAGTGCTTTTCTTTTATTTATATGACTCTTATTTGAAGTTAACTACGGCGACCTGTCACCATCTGCTGTTGTAAAGTATGATGAGATTTTTAGTTGCTAAGTGCTGAAGTTTGCCATGTCTTTTCGTGGAGCTCTTTCATATTCTTTCTCTCCGTTATGTATCAAATACCTGAGGATTAAGGACATATACATTTGGCCATTCATTGTTATAGTTTAGCAAGTCACATGCACGCTGTGGAGATTTCACTTGCTATATTATTACATTTAAATCTCTAAACTATGTTCTTTTTCTTTCACTTACACTTTACAGTGTCATTCTTAAGGTCAGTGAATTCTTTATTAGTAAGCTTATCTTACTAATTAGTATCATTTTATCTTAATTTCAATGCTTTCAGTGGTTTCCTTTGACACCTTCTTTAATCTTTATGTTGTTTGAATAAAAATAAGTTTTGTAGTCTCCACCTTTCATTTTTTACTTCAGCTGACAATATTTCATTAAAAAATAGCCAATTTGGTTAATGGACATTGTTTTGCTTAGAGTTTATAGTCTGAATCAGATGGTGCACCGTTGCTATACATGCAGTGATTAAATTTATGCATGTTATTGATTGCATATATTGTTAATACCACAGTGTCTTCCAAACAGACTCTTTCCTCTTCACGTTCTGTTAAGTACTCTCTCATCATTCAAGTGTTTGCTGTAATTACACTTTATTTTTACACACATTTGACCTAGATTCAATCATGCATGTCGGTGCAGTGATTCATTAGACACATTTTAACAAGGCTAAGCACAACAGAAATGACATGTCAAGATTCCACTTGAACAACTTTTCTCTCCTTTGCTGCTAGTTTTCTATATATTGGTTTAGTGGTGTAAAAATTCTCAGTCCTTTCTTAATAAGTGCCCTGGGGGGGGGGAGCAGTGCACCTCAACATTGTTTAATTGCTGTGTTTGTAGTTAGTGCCTTATGCTTCAGCCCAGGCTATAAGAAATAAAGAGACGTTGGGGAAAAAGGGCAGAAATTGATGGGGTGGAGTAGTAATGAAGTGCCCCCCCCCCGCAACCAATAACACTATCTTGAGTTCACTGTTATTGTACAATATAGATTCAGGATCATCCCTAGTTTGCCACCTGAATTATGCAGTCCTGAAGTATGCTTAAGATAGGAACTTGTGGGGGAGAAAAACAGAGGGTTTTGCTAACATGGAAGCAAGTCCGTCTGCCTTGACATCTCTGTTCATACAATTGCTAGATTGACATAAATTAGGGGTGCCACTTCAAAATGGTAGTATTAAGAATCCTACAGAAGACAACCAAGAGTATGCTGATTAGAAAGTTTAGTCAATGTGTAGCTTCAGAATATTACACAGCAAACCTAGTACTGTCTGGTTCCTCTCCTCAGCACCCATTGATCAGTGACTAAAATTGGAGAGCAGGGCCATAATTTTAGCTTCCTGGCAGCAGAAATGGGTTTCATGAACCAAAGCGTGTCATCTGTTAGTTCACACTGATCCCATTTGTGCTCGATAAGTCTATGCAGATATGCTGGGCTGCAATGCTAGGTACAACTAGCTGGATTTTTAAAAGTTGACTTTAATACATAACTGGCATCTATAAAATAATTTTGGATCAGTACAAAGAGAGCCTCTCATTCCTTAAGGACTTATTGAAAATCATTGGGGGGATGAGAGAGCCAAGAACATTCTTTGTAAAATCTTTCAGATATTATTAAAGACATCAGGATTACAAGGCATATGGAACCTTTTCCCCATTTACAGCAGCAATGCTTTCAGAATTAAAATTAGGACATCTGGATCACAAAACTAGTCTCTGCAATACAATTACAGCTCCCGGTTCTGGATGAGCAGTTTAAATTTTCACATATACATATGCACTCTGGCACATTTTGCCCCTGAAAGTAAAGTACTATAGCAAGGGGAGGGGGGGAAATAAGCATTCCCTATTGGGAAGAGAATCAGTAAGAAAAGCCAACACAAATCCTTACCTGAAAGATCTGGGATTACCTACTGGAAATATTTCCTTTTAGTCTCCCACAGACAGTCAAAGCTCTGAGTAGCACAAACATTACTCCAAAAGCAGGAATAAGTTGTCATTTATGATGCAATTTTCACTGTTTATATGCCAGAAATGTGCTGGGTCTGCTCACGTAGGAATAAATAAAAAAAGCAGCACCAACTGAACAGAAGCTACCATATGAAAGTAAAAAAGACCTCTAGTGGCAGCAACCTGAAGTTAAAGAGGTTTCTTTGCTTGCTTTAAGTGGTAGACAAAATGGTTGGGAATGTCAAACCGCAGATCATTTACAGAGATGCGTGACCTTGCTGTATTTGTCATGACAAACAAATCACAGGGTGAAATCTAATTTTGCAGGCCAATTGTAAATGAACTTCTGACCGTAAGACTGGGGAACCATTGGAAGGACAAGTAAACTGATCTAATAAGTGTAGTATCAAGCTGATGTGATTGATGGGTACCCCTTCCTTGATTTCCGTGGGTATTATTTCTCACCAGAAAGTCCAAATCAGTGCAAGCTAGTAATTAAAAACAAAAACAACTATTATTGGGATTCTGGTGCCAACAAGCTTTCACTATTAAAAAATCCTGAGCATGAAGAAACTTTGAAGTTTCCTTTAATGTCTTCTAACAACTGTAAAACACATTATTTGTAATGTGAAAAACTTTTATTTTTGTTAAAGTAACTTGTAAATTATATGCCTAGGATTGTATTAAGGGAGTGTCTTAGTTTTCAACACACGTGGCTTGTTTTGACATATTGGAAATAAAACTTGTGAAGTGTAAGAATTGTCAAAAAAAAAAGTTAATTTGGCAGGTAACTGATGGGCTGTGGCAGCTTTGGTTTTCCTCTCTGTGGCATCATAGTTAAATATGACTTAACATAGTCTTCCTTCATGGTTTCCTACCTAGCCAGTTTTAATAAAATCTGGCTTTTTATTTCAATTATTGTTGGACTACCCCAATGTCACCTCAGTGTAAGCTATTTTAATTTAAAAGGAATTTAAATTATGCAAATAGGTATTTTGTCCCTCCTGTAGTTGAACTATTTTTTATGAATATTGTAGGATCTTTCAGAAGATCTCTAGGGAAATATTTCCCTTTCCAATCATTGCACTGCAAAGCTTTTCACGAACTTGCATCTATTTCAAGAATTTTAAAATAATGTTAAAGTTGACTGTATTGGATGGCATGAACCTGTGTCTGTAGCAAAACACTGTCACTTTTCAGCAAGATTAGTCATTTTGAACGGTGCTGACTTTTTTATAAATTACAATTTGTGCAGTATAATCAGAAACCCTTCTTTCCTCTATTGCCATCAGATTCTTTGCACATGTTCTTTTTGCATGTCTAACTTCCCATCCATTCTAAGTGTAATTTGGTGCTGCTGAATATAAATGGGTTCTTCTGTTTCCACAAACCACTCAGCTCAATGTGCATGTCAATATTGTTAATTTCTCTCTCTTCCAGAGTCACTTTGTGGCCTGCATGACAGCAATCTTGAACCAAATGAGTGACCAACATTATTCCTCTTACATCGAAACGTTTCAGACAAGCTCAGAACTAGTGGTAAGTTGTCATGGAAATGGAGACCAGCAGAATTTCCCCCTACATTGTGAACTTCCCATCCTCACGTTTCCCTCCATTTGCCCAAAAACTTACAAACATCAGTTGTAGATGCAAGGGAAAATAAAAATGAAACTGCTCTATTTAGACATCATGAAGTTTTTTTGCGATTGGTAAAAACCTGACTTCTTGGCCTACATGGTTCCTCTTCCTCTCACATGTATAGCATGACTGATGCCTTCTTGGTTTCAGAAGCCTTCAGTCTAATTCCAGTTTGTTCTTACATTTAAATTTGGATGTCTAAACAGATTAGACTTTGTTTCTTCCCCTCAAACTTAGATTCTGCCTGGTGGTAGAGGGGAAAACTCAAGGAATTTAGACATAAACACACTAACAAATATGATAGTTAAGACTAGTGTTTAGAAACATGGAACCATTTGTGTTAAGCTGACCAATATATTTATTGTGTAGTGGGTTGGACGCATAATGAAACCATAGACACAGACATAGTGATCAGCATGGTTCGCTATTACACAACAAAGACAATGTTACCTGGCCAGGTGGCCAACTATATACAAGCGAAGGGGAACACCCCCTGGTGCCATTGGTGGGTTTGAATTCTTGCCGCCGTTCCCATTGGTTCCCCTAAGCTGGAGCCAGGAGCCCCCGTCCCATTGTTCTCCGGGACTCAAGCTCCGGCTCCTTCGCTGATGGCCAAAAATGGTCAGCGGACACAACAATATTCTACTTTCATCATGTACTTATGGAACAAACACTGGCAAAAATGACCAAGGTTTCTTTATCTACAATAATATATGGGCATTTGACAATGGGATAAAAAGCCCCTGTAGTGCAGGGGTCTTTTCGTAGAAGAACAGCTGCAGGAGCTCATTAGCATATGGTATGCTAATGAGCTATTAGACTATTAGCATATGCCACGCCCCCTGACATCACCGGACGTGATGTCACAAGGGGAAGCAAAACGGGGGGAGGCATCTTCGAAAGCCTCCCCTTCCCCAGCCGGTCTGGGGGAGCTAAGAGAGAAGGGGTTTAAAGTTTAAACTCCTTCTCATGAGAGTTGGGCCACAGAAGGAGGAAAGAGGGAAGGAAAGAGAGAGAGTAGAGAGAAGGAAAGAAGGAAGGAAAGAGGGAAAGGAAGAGAAGGAAAGGGGAGGGAAAGAAAGAGAGGGAAGAAGGAGGGAAACAGAGAAAGGAGGAAAAAGAGAAGAGAAGAAGGTGGGAAAGAAAGAGAGAAGAAGAGAAGAGAAAGAGAAGAAGAGAAGAGAAGAAGAGAAGAGAAGAGAAGAGAAGAGAAGAGAAGAGAAGAGAAGAGAAGAGAAGAGAAGAGAAGAGAAGAAGGAGGAAAGAGGAAAAGAGAGAAGGAAAGGAGGGAATGAAAGAAATTGGGCGGCAATTGGCCCCATTATATCTTATGGGCCATTGAAGTCAATGGTGAAAACATAGGGTATATTCTGGGGGCTGGAGGGGAGGAGGTTTGAGGGAGAGGCTCCAAACTCATAGGGTAGCTGATGGAGCCTCTCCGCAAGATACCCACCAAGTTTCAAGAACATTGGACCAAGGGGTCCAATTCTATGGGCCCCCAAACAGGTTGCCCCTATTCCCTCCATTGTTCTCTATGGTGGGAAAACAACTTACTTTTTTCCCACCATAGAGAACAATGGAGGGAATGGGGGCAACCTGTTTGGGGGCCCATAGAATTGGACCCCGTGATGTTCTTGAAACTTGGTGAGTATCTTGGGGAGAGGCTCCAACAGCTACCCTGTAAGTTTTGAGCCTCTCCCTCAAACCCCCTCCCCTCCAGCCCCCACAATATACCCTATGTTTTCACCATTGACTTCAATGGCCCATAGGATATAATGGAGCTGAAATTGACATTGGGCTGCCTGAAAGACTCTCCTGGATGCCGGCTGGGGGCGGGGCTTGGCTCCTGAGCTCCCGGAGCTGTGCTCCGGTGCGCTCCCCCCCCAAAAGACCCCTGCTGTAGTGTATCATGATAAGACAACATACCTATTTCTTAGAATATAAAATTGGAGAGGAGGGGGATGCATCATATAGATTTCTTTCTTTATTTATCAAGCCATCTTTAGAGTTCCTGCTGGATTTTGCCAAATCTTAGACTTTGAAAAACTGGAATGCACTGATTAGTTTTTTCTGTCACCCTAAGTAGTCATGGTGGGAAATGGATGGTTTACACAAATGCCTTATCATTGCCCTGACCTGGATAGCCCAGGCAACCGTGATCTCATCAGATCTTGGAAGCTAATCAAGGCTGACCCTTGCAAGGGAGACCTCCAAGGAATACCAGGGCTGGGACGCAGAGGCAGACAATAGTAAGCAACCTTTCTGAAATGTCCAGGCCTCGCTAGGGGTCGCCAGAAGTCAACCATGACTTCCAGGCACACACAAACAAACAAATACACAATACTATCAAGGTGGCAATTTAGGTACAGTAGTGGGAAATTTGTGGAGGGCCTGAAAACATGGGCTTCCACATGGGGGCCTGAAAACATGTTGTTTCCCTGGCAACAACAGCAAATGGCATGGGAATGGATAGAAATGCACACTGCTGCCACTCTGCACACTGCTGCCACCCTGTTCCTCTTTCTCTCTGCCATGTAAAAGCACAGATGTGACAAAACATATGCCCACGTGGCCCAGCAGCCTCCCCTTTCCAACTGAGCCATGCTGTAAAGCTTACAGCATAACTCAACTGGGAAAACTAACAAGGCTTTTAAAGGGACAAAAAAAGGAGGGAAGAAAAGGTTGAGCTTAGCTCTGCTGTCTTAAAGATAGCTCTTAGTTCTGCCCTTTTCTTTATATTGGCTGCTGGTAGAGAATCCATGTAGCTCCCCCACAGTTTCTCCTTTGAATCAGAACAAAGGTGGTTTTCTTTTCATCCAGTTTAAGGGGCAAATCCTCACAAGTCATGCTCAGAATGAGCAAGACATCATGGGGAAGTTTCCATTTAAATTCCATGCAGTGAAAAATCCCCAGTGGAAGCAGCCTATGGCAATGGACTATATTTCAGTGAAAAGAGGTAGAAAAATTTCCAATACTATATTTTTCCATGGAAAATTTTCCACCCCAAATATGTGAATCTAGTCTGTTTGTCTGCAGTTGCCTGGGCTGCTGTGCTGCAAATCAGTCAAGTTAGATAGGCTAAGGTTGCGGTCATATGCACCAGAAAAAACAGGGGGGGGGAGGCTATTTCCTCCGGAGGGGTTTGACCCGCAGTTGCATGATCACACCTCCTTTTGAAGCTGTGGGCACAGTCCATCAGTGTGCGATCAGATGCAACTGCAGGTGAGTCAGGGTTTTTTGTGCCTCCCCCCCATGTGCTTAAACGAAGGATCGATGACTTGCACCTCTGCACTGAGGGCTCCCTATGGAGTTTGTGATGATACGCATACTGCAAAGGGGGGGGAAAACAACAGCACGGAGTTGGGATGGCCTGATCAGACCATCCCAACTCCATTGGAGTGCGCAGGAGCAATCAGACATGGGAAAGTCTGTCCGTGGCCCGTCGCAACCTGTTTACTACCAGATCTTCCCTGGTGTCTTTTAACTCTGCTTCTGCGGTGGAGCAGAACAGGTTGCCAACGGCTGCGGGGCGCTTCCCAGATGTTGTTGTCTGATTGTGCCCTTTAAATCCACCCAGCATTTTCACCTATGCCAGGTCTAATTGTGCGTATGATCACAGCCTAAATGTGGGATGTGGAGCATGGACAAACCCCAGTGCTTGTATGTGATCCAGGCTTGTACATGGGGTATTTGCCTTATTTGCTAACATTGTTTAAATATTAAAATTATTTATTTAAATTTGAATCATAAAAAATTCCAATAAATTTTCTGATTCAAATTTTCCTGGAAAATCCACATCACTGCTTATGTTAGTTAAATTTATGTTAATTAAGATAAACTCATTTTAATTGTGACACTAATTTTATTGATTTGTATTCAGTACCCCTACACTGTGGCAATTTCTACACAAAAGTGAACTTCTGAGGGGCAGAATATTGGTACTGATTCTTTTACTTCTGTTTTATTACTTCAGGTCTTTGGACCATCCAGGGTTCTTGATGGCTACATTTAGTTTGAGAATGTGGGTGCATTTCTGTTAAACACAATGCAAATTTACCATGATGTTATTGCCTTTTAGGACTTTTTGATGGAAACATTCATAATGTTTAAAGACCTTATTGGAAAAAATGTCTACCCCTTGGACTGGATGGCCATGAGCATTGTGCAGAACAGGTAATCAGAACCGTCCAGGCCAAACACAGGGTGATTCCACATGCGGGACTTGCCTCTGGTTCTCTGTGGGCTGAATTGTGCTGCGTCTGATAATGGGTTCCACATTATTGCATTAGCTGTGCGGCCAGCTGGCTCCTGCTTTGGGTCAGGAATTCCACATTTGTCCGTGTTTTAGCCGCTCCCCCATGCCCTTAACTGCATTGCCCCCTCCCCTCCCCATGTTTCCCCCTTTTTTTTAAAGTGCATGTGTTGTTATCTTACAACATAACAATCTAACCAACAGGCAAAAGTGCCCCCTCCCAAACCTAATAGAGAATTGCTAACACATCACAGACATGTACAGGAGAATGCATGGCAATTGGTCGTCAGAGTTGTTGCTGCTGTTTGAACCAAAATTTAAAACTCTAGCCCACCAAGGAATGTCCTATTACTGTGCCACCTCTGATACCACATGCACAGCCAAGATGGATCCCAGTTGAATGAGAACTCTTGGATCCATCTTTTCCCTGTTCGAGGGTGAACACACCTTACATGCTGATATCCACCCACCACCCTATAAATGTCATAAGAAATCAACCAGGCATCCAGCGGATATTGCTGCAATAGGAAATCATGGCACTAAATAACAGCATTAGAACACTGCAATGCAACAAGTTCATTTTTAACTTTAAAAATTGTGATTTTGTAACATGAGCAAAATCTTAACAGCAATGTCTGGTACTGCAACACGCACAGGCATTGTTGTTGCTGAAAGTTCAGCAGCCGTAGTCATCATTGCATTGCAACTCAATACCCGAAAACTTTTTTTTTAAATGAAGCTGCTGTGAGGGGAATGTGGTGGGCAGTGGTCTTGGGGAGGAGAGGGATTATGGGCATACACATTGGATGCAAACCATGAGAGGGAGATATGACGGGGTGGGAATTGGGAGGGAAGGTTTCCAGTGAATCCATGGATTCCACACCTCGAAACCCCAATCTCAGCACCGAAGGGGGGGAAAGTTCTGTGGAAATCCAGCTGCCAGTAAATTCAAGGGAAAACAGGTAAGATTCAGGTCAAGTAGCCATTCCAGATTTTTATGTGGGGTAACAAGCAGCAACACTGATTGAGTGTGGAGGCTGATGCGAGGTCAAATGGTTGTGTGGAATTGCTCACAGACTGACAGTCATAGCTGGTGGCTAACCAAAGACATGATAAATCTGGGACTGCAAAGTGAGACAGAAGTGTAAGGCATGCAACAGACCACACTACTTGGCTTGTGAGCTGCATTCAGCTTGATGTGTGCAAGTTGAACAGACCTAGCCCAGAGCTTGAAAGCTATCCTAATTTCCAAAAAGTTTATATTTGTATTTCCCCCCTTTTGCAACTATAATTTCTTAATCATTAAGTACCACAAAGGTGAAATGAAAGGAATATTTAAGCATATTGGGACAGCTGCACTGGATAGAATGAATTTTTTATCATGTTAACTGTTGCTTGTTTTTATGTCTGTACTTCTAGTTATCCCTCAGTCAATGTGTGTTTATCCATCTGCACTGCTACAGCACTGTGCATTTATTCCAATTTTAAGTGAATCTAAGTCATCTTTAACATCAGTATTTGCTCTTGGTGGTTTCTGAATATTGGCAAAGCTGCTGATATTCTTGCATCTTCCCTTCTGGCTTCATCTGGCACCATCTCGAGGCCCCATGCATGTCTTTTAGTTCCATTCTGGATTATCTCAGTCCACTCAGCCTTGAGGAAGTCGACAGATTGCTCTCAACAGTACATCCAACCATGTGCAACCTTGACTCGTGCCCTTCATGGCTTATAAAAGCTGGCCGTGAGGGGTTGCAAGGTGCCCTCAGGGATATTATCAACAAGTCCTTTGTGGAGGGGCTGTTCCCAGGGGCACTCAAGGAAGCGATGTTCTGCCTTCTCCTGAAAAAACCATCCTTGGACCAGCTGAATTGGCCAGCTACCGGCCAGTTTCCAATTTGCCATATTTGGGCAAATTACTGGAGAGAGCAGCAGCAATTCAGTTGCAGAGCTTTATGGATGACACTTACATGCTAGGCCTGTTCAGCTTCCGGCCAGGCCATGAACTCCGGAGGCATTTAGATCAAGGTGGTATGGCGGCACTGGTGTTGAACCTGTCAGTGGCATTTGGGTGGCATTCGACATGGTTGACCACCAGTTACTGATCCACCGCCTCGCCAACAATGGGATTCAGGGGCTTGCCTTACAATGGCTTGCCTCCTTCCTCCAAAGTCAGGGACAGAGGGTGGCAGTAAGGGAACAGACGTCCCAGAAGTATCCACTGGTTTGCAGGGTCCCCCAAGGGGTGGTGTTATCCCCGATGTTATTCAACAGCTACATGCACCCCCTTGCCCAGATAGCTCAGAGGCACAGGCTTGGGTGTCACCAATATGCAGATGACACTCAGCTATATCTGTTGTTGGGCAGTCAGTCTGACTCTACCCCAGATGACCTGGAGCGGGCACTTCAGGATGTGGCAGGCTGGCTTAGGCTGAGCAGATTGAAATTGAATCCAATGAAGGCAGAGGTCCTGGGCCTGAGTTGGAGTGGCCTCGATGGGGTGCTGTTGGTGCCAGTGCCAAAGGTCAGGAGTTTGGGAGTGGATGCACCTTAACTATGGAGGCCCAGGTAGCAGCCACTGCCAAGTCAGCCTTTTAACTGTTCTTATTGTAATCTTTTTGTATTTACTGGTTTTATTGTATTTCAACTTGTGTAAGCCGCCTTGAGCCAGTTAACACCAACAAGGTGGGATATAAATTGAAAGTAAATAAATAAATAAATAAAAATCTGTTGCAAGCTGGGGAAACATAAGGTGCATACTTAGGCCGCAGTCACATGGTCCTTTTGATCGGGTTTCACCGCTGTTCCCTCCCACATTTAAGTTTGTTGATCAGACAGGCAAATCTGCCTCCTGCGCTGAAGCAGGCTCACTCCTGCAATGCTTCCGGGTTTTCCTGCCCCCAGGAAAATCAAGTATTTTCCTGGCACTTGCTTTGAATGTGCGATTTCGCCCATCTGGACAGCCATCTTTCGCAATGATTGTGATGAGGGCGGTCCAGGGCTCTTTTTGTAGCAGGAACTCCTTTGCATATTAGGTGATACACCCCTAATGTAGCCAGTCCTCCAAGAGCTTACAGTAGCCCCTGTAAGAAGAGCTCTGTAAGCTTTTGGACGATTGGCTACATTAGGGGTGTGTCACCGAATATGCAAAGAAGTTCCTGCTACAAAAAGAGCCCTTGGGCCATCTGACTGCTCTGTGCGTTTGTTTTTTTAAAAACCTTCCGGCTTTGAGTGCTTGAGTATACAAGCACTCATCCTGCTCAGAGAAAAGTCCTGCCCGCCATCCCCCAACATTGAGGTGGCGTTGAAAGTTTCTGGGAGAGGAAGTTGGAGGGTGGGCTGTCAGGCAAGCGGGTTTTGGCATCCGCCCCAGGAATCCCCAAAGCTGCGGCATTAGGCGGGAGGGAGCCTCTGGCGCCAGAGAGCATGCCCAGCTAGCCAGCAGCACTGGGTGGAAAGGAGAACTCTTTCAAAGGTGCCTTTTTCTTTTCTTTTCATTAGGCTGGTAGCTGGAAAGTTGCGGGGGGGGGGAAGTGGGCAGGCGGGGAAGGCGAGCTTGTGTTTCAGGGAGGGATGTGTGAACATCCCAACTTGGAAAAAAAATTCCAGTTTTAATTACATTGGAAACAAAGTGCAATTGCCTTGCCATGTGACCATACCCTTAGATGAGTCTTGTTTTTAATATAAAGATATGTTGACTATATAAAGCCAAGAAGGATAAAATAACATAGGGAAAAGGCACTACTAGCAGTGTGATCCAAACATATCTATAATACCAGTCGAATTTTTGACATTCTGACAAAGAAGAAACCAGAGTACATATTTGTTGCTCTTTATAACCAAGAAATTCTGTTGTTCAGTCATAAAGCATTCTTTCTGTATGATATTGCATCTCTTCAAATAACAGTTGTAGAGCTGGGGCGATGGGGAAAAAGTGAATTCATTTTGGTGGATTCAGTATTCTGAATCATCTCCAGTACTTGGAATTGAAACACCACTGTAGTGAGAATACATGCAAAATAAATGCCTACTAAACACCCACACTATATAATGCACACATTCTTATGATGTGGTTGCTTGTTCATCCATCTTTTTGAGTTCATCCTCTGTCATTACAGAAACTCTGATAAGCAATTTATGAGTTAAATGACTGAAAATAGCAATGATTGGATAAAAGCAGTCAAAATATGTACAAGAATATTGGTAGCTCACACTGAATCTTGGTATCATATAGGACAATGAATTAGGAACTAATTTTTCTGAGTTTGGTAATCAGCTATGGTTTTCTTTTTTAACTTTATTTATAGGTTTTGTCATATAAAACATCCCAAACAATTACATTTTTCCTTATTTTTTCAGAGTCATTACACATAGTTATTTTCCCACCAATCGTAAACCTTTAGCCATCTATTCAGAAATACCGATTTGTTTTTTCCCTGTATATACATTGTTAGTCTATCCATCTCAGCAATATCTAGCAGCTTCCAAGCAACTTCTTGTTTTGCGGGTAACTTCTCTTTTTTCCAATAATGAGCCAACGGTATTCTCGATGCAGTTAAAATATACATTAACAAATATTTATCCTCTCATTCTAAGCCTTCAGAGAAAATATTTAACAAGTATACTTCTGGCACCAAATGAAGATTGATATCAACCACTTCTAGAATTATTTTTTTCACCATCTTCCAAAATTTCTGCACTTTTTTGCAGGTCCATGTCCCTATATCATTCTTGCACTTCCAGCAATTGTTTGAAATATTATCGGCACATTTTGCAACCTTATCAGGTGACCAATGCCATCTATAGAACTTTTTGTACACATTTTTTTTAAATGACGTAGATCTAAAGGTTCTGAATGATTTCCAAAATTTTAGACCAATCATCAATATCAACATTGTGGCCCAAATTTTGCATCCACCTTACCATATTAGGCTTAACTATTTTCTCCTGCATATAATTATCCAGCCAATATCTATATAATCTCTGAATTAATTTATCACTAGATGACAGCCATATTTTGTCTAATTCATTGTGTGACATGTAAAAACCTAAGCTTTTGTCTTTACTGTATATCAATTGCAACTGCAGTCTTTCCCACCAGGTCAAATCTAATTTTGCTGCTTGCGACTTTTCTAAAATTTTTAGATTATTTTTGTCTAGTAATTTCTCATGTCACTTTTTTATTGTCCAACATCAGAGAGGGTTTTATAAATGCTTCCAGTGGCAAGATTCACCTAGGTGTTCTCAAATAATATTTTCCCTTTATATTTTGCCAACATTTTATCAATGCACTTCTCAGTATATGTTGGCTAAAATTTAAGTGGATTTTCTGTTTATTATACCATAAGTATGCATGCCACCCCATTCTGAGATTAGTGTTCTTGTATTAGAAGTAATGTTATCCAATCATTTAGCCAGACTGCCACTGCTGCTTGGTAGTACAAGTCCCAGTTGGGTAGACCAAATCCACCTCTTTCTTTTCTATCCTGTACGTAATTCCATTTTATTCGTGCCTTTTTGGGATGCCAAATAAACTGTCTCACAATTCTATCCAGTTCCACAAACTGTTGCTTATTCTTCTTTTATAACAAAGATTTTTATTGGAATATATTCAACATTGTTAAACACGATTTCCAAAACAACTTATAAGCTATATCCCTTCCCCCTTCCCCCCAATAGGCTTCCAACACTGCTATTGCCAATAACAAAGAAAATTTAAAAGTAATCAGGTTTAGACTTATAGCAATCGATAAACCAGGTAACATATTTTTTGTATACAGAAATCTGACTCATCTAACATATTTCCATTTTCAATAAGAATCAAGGTTATACATTTTCCCTTTCATTTTATATTCAGTTTCCATATATATTTTCAGGTCTTCCCATTCATTTAAATACTATTCTGCCATTTGTCCATTTAATTTTTTAGTCATTTGTCCATTTCAGCTAAAAATAGCAGTTTTCTTAACCAGTCCTGTATATCCGGTACTTTATCCAATTTCCACTGCTGCGCAAAAGCCATTCTCGCCAACATGATCATGTACCATAATACTGTTCTCTTTTCTTGCTTGATTTTTTCCATTGTCAAACCTAAGAGTAGAAGTTCCAGACTTTTTCTAATAGGGATTTTCAATATTTTCTGCATCTCACAATGAACATTTGACCAGTATACTTTTGCTTTCTCGCATGTCCACCACATATGATAAAAAGAACCCTCTATTTTTTTACATTTCCAACATTTGTTACTCAGGTTCTTATCCATACTTATATTAGCAATCTTATAACAATTTTCTTTTACGTTAACACAAGTTGAAATTTTTAGAGCTTTCCTCCATAAAAATTCCCAAGATTCCATTGAAATTTCCTTATTCATATTTATGGCCCATTTTATCATTTGCTCTTTAACAGTTTCATCCAAAGTATATACAGTTAACAATATTTTATACAACTTAGAAATCACTTTCCCCCCTTTTTCCAACCAAATATCTTCAAACTCATCATTTTTAGCTCTAAAACTCACCTCTTTACAATCTTTTTAAAAAATATCTCATATGTGTCCATATTGTAACCAACCATATTCAAATACTAATGCATTGTTTGGTTTTAAGACATAATTCTTCCCTTCTTTTTGAAGCAACTCTTGGTACTTCAACCAATCACTGCCTTTATGTTCTGAAAAAGGATGAACAACTGCAGCAGGAACAATCCATAAAGGTCTTTCATCAGGAACTGTATTCCTGTATCTGGTCCATGCTTCAAACAACGTTCTTCTTATATAATGATGCTTAAACATTGAGTCCACCTTATTTTTCCCATACCAAAGATAGGCATGCCAGTCAAATCTGCAATCGTGGCCTTCAAGGGCCAGTAGCTTTCTATTTTCCAAATTAACCCAATCAGACAACCAAGACAAACATACAGTTTCATGGTACAAACGCAAATTCGGGACTTGAAAACCACCTCTCTCTTTTGCATCATACATTATTTTCATTTTAATTCTTGGCTTTTTTCCTGCCCAGATAAATTTAAAAATTTCTCTTTGCCATTTTACTAACACTTTCATGTCTTTCACAATTGGTACTGTCTGAAACAAAAACATTAACCTGGGCAGTACATTCATTTTGACAACGGCAATTCTTCCAAGAAGAAATAGTCTAAGTTTCTCCCATTTTCTCAAGTCATGACTTATCGATATCCACAGTTTTTCATAATTATTCTTAAACAAATCAATGTTTTTCATTGTGATATCAATTCCCAAATATTTAACTTTTTTAACCACTTCACATTCTGTCATTTTTTGTAACCATTGTTGCCTTGCAGTAGTCATATTTTTACATAATATTTTCGATTTGTTTTTATTTACATAAAACCCTGTGAGTTCACCAAACTCTTTTACATTTTCAAAAACCAATGGCATAGTGTTAACAGGATCTTCCACAATAAACATAACATCATCAGCAAACGCTCTTAATTTATATGAGAACCTCTAATGTTAAGACCTTTTATATTTTTATCATCTCTAATTGCTTGCAGCAATATTTCCAAAATCCAGATAAATAACAATGGCAATAAAGGACAGCCCTGTCTAGTTCCTTTTCTGACCCGGAATATTTCCGTTGACTCTGCATTAACAATCACTGTAGCTATTTGCTCTTTATAAATCGATTTAATCATTCTTGAAATTTTTTCACCCATCTGCAATTTTTCAATCACTCTAAACATAAATTCCCAGTTCAAGTTATCAAATGCCTTTTCCGCATCCAAGAATAAAAAGCTGACTTCCTTTTCAGGGTGCTTGTCATAATATTCTATTGCGTCCAGTACAACCGTCAGATTGTCTTTTATTTGCCTATCCGGTAGAAAACCAGCCTGGTCTTCGGCAATGACTCCTTTCAAATACTTTTTAAGGCGTTCTGCTAATACTTTTGCAAAAATTTTATAGTCATTATTCAGGAGCGAAATAGGTCGATAATTTTTAACGTTAGTTAAATCTTGTGACTCTTTTGGTATCAAGGTGATTGCTGCTTCTTTCCAGGAATCTGGAATATTCCCATATTCTCTGATTTCGTTTAAAAGAATCTCTAGAACCAGCACCAGGTCTTCTTGAAATTTCTTATAGAATTTGGCTGAAAATCCATCTGGTCCTGGGACTTTGGAGATTTTTGCTTCCCCTATTGCTTTGCTGATTTCTTCTTTAGTTATTGCAGCATTCAAAAATCCTTTTATTTTTTCACTCGGTTGCATTAAATTTACCTTTTGTAGATAATCCTGAATTTTCTGTGGATACACTTGTTTTGCCTGAAAAAGAGTAGCGTAATATTTATAAAATTCTCTCTGGATTCCTCCTGTGTCTGTAATTTCCTTGTTCCCATCTTTCAGTTTGGTTACTATTTTATTTTCTCTTCTTTTCTTCAATTGCCATGCCAAGTACTTCCCCGGTTTATTTGCTCCTTCAAAGGACTTCTGTTGCAATTTTTACTGTTGCTTATTCTTCAATACCGAAATATTCTGCGCTAAAAAAAGAAAGCGAGGCAATACATTCATTTTTATAGTAGCAATCCTACCCATAAAAGAAAGTTGGATATTTTTCCATTTCAACGTCCCTCTTAATTCTTTCTATAAGCTTTCTGTAGTTATTTTCTATTAATGCACTATTCCTATTTGTCATCATAATGCCTAAATATCATATTTTATCAACGATCTCGATTTTGGAGCCTTTAGCAATACTTTGTTTTACTTCCTGTGTACAATTTTTTGTTAGAATTTTTGTTTTCTTTAAATTTACTTTGAGACCAGCAACCTTTTGAATTGTAACCAATAATATTGTTAGTGATGATAGCAGATCCTCCAATATGAAGACTAAGTCATCAGCAAATGCTTGAAGCTTGAACTCCTCCTTTTTAACTTTCAGTCCAGTTATCCGCTTATCATTTCTCACCATATCCGCCAATGATTCTAGTGTGAAAATAAATAGTAGAGGTGACAGGGGACATCCTTGTCTTGTTCCCTTCTGGATCTCAATCTTCTCAGTCACATCCCCATTAATTAAGACTTTCACCTGTTGTGTTGTATATATTGCTGTTATCACGGTGAGGAAGTTGGATCCACAGTCCCAACTTTTCAGGTTTTGCGTCTTAAACTCCCAGGAGACATTATCAAAAGCCTTCTCTGCACCTAAGAAAACTAAGGCCACTTGTTTCCCCAGGTGGTTTTCATAGTATTCAAGGACATTAATAATAGTTCTAATATTGTTTTTGATCTGCCTCCTCAGGAGGAACCCAGCTTGGTCATGATTAATTATTTGGGATAATACTTTCTTGAGTCTTGTTGCCAATATGTTTGCAAAAAAATTGTAATCTACATTCAACAATGAGATTGGCCGATAGTTTCTAATCTCTTTCTCCTCTGTTCCTGATGTATGTATTAATGTAATTAGTGCTTCATTCTATGAGTCTGGGATCTTCCCTTCCTTGATTATACTCTGTAACAAGCTTTTAAAGTGTAAAAATATCTGCTCCTCAAATACCTGATAAATTTCAGCAGGAAAACCATCTGGTTCAGCGGACTTCTTTTCCCCCCTGCTTTTTAATTGCCTTTATAATTTCACACGGTGTTATAACTTCATTTAATATCTTTTTTTTTATCTTCATTGAATTTTTTATGGATATTCTGAGATAAAAAAAATTCTATTTGTTGGCTATCTTGCACTTTCTGTCAATACAAGCTTCGATAAAATTCTTCTACAATTTTTTTAAGATCCAAGGAACAATATTTTGTCTCTTGTTTATCATCTTTTAGTGCTAAAATTACCCTTTTCTGTTTCTGTTTCCTCAGCTTATAGGCCAACAACCATGTAGGTTTATTAGTGTTATCAAAATAATACTGTCTAGCTCTTTCTATGTCTTTTGCAATTTCCTGCATTAACAACGTATTCATTTGGTGCTGTAACATTTTTATTCTGATTCTGGTTGCTTCTCCTTGGGATACTTTCTTCAATTTGTCTTCTTCTGCTTTTATCCTGCAGATTTTCAAGATTTTTTAACCTTCCATGCATTCTGGCTTATCAACCACCCCCTCAAAAAAGCTTTAAAGGAATCCCATACGATTCTTATGGGTGTTTCTGGCTGCATGTTTCTTTTTAAAAAATCTTGTATTTCTACTTTTGTTTTTGCTACCACCTCTTGATCTCCCAGTATACATTTTCGTTTTCTTCTGTGCCATCAATGTCAGTAAAAGTGGGTTGTGGTCAGCAAATGTGCTTGGCAAAATGTCCACATCTTTTAAGTCCCTTACCATTGTTGTTGTTACCCATGCCATATCTATTCTGGACCAGGATTTATGTCTGGCTGAATAGAAGGTATAGTCTTTCCCATCAACATTCCTGGTTCTCCAGGCATCTATCAAACAGTACTCTTCCGCTATTTGTAAAAATATTTTTGGTAAAGTCTTCTCTGTTTTGCTTCTCTTTCCCCAACTTTTCCTATCCATTTGGGGGTCAAAAACTGCAGTGAAATCTCCTCTTATACAAATATCTTCAAAGTTCTCTTTTACTAACACCTTACGCATTTCTAGAAAAATTTTTTCCTGATTTTGGTTGGAAGCATATATATTTATTATTATCATTTTCTTTCCTTCTCTCATTATGGACACTGCCACCATTCTTCCGTCTTTTGATCTATAAAGTAATTCTTGATGCAATATATCTTTTACATATATCACCACTCCTCTCGTTTTTTCTCATCTGCTGCACTAAAGGATTCTCCTATTTTTCTAAAATCCAAGTATTTAACATCTTTTTCCCTTATGTGAGTTTCTTGTAGACATGTTATATCTGGACAACACTTTGTTATCTGATGAAATATTTGTCTTCGTTTTTGGGGATTATTAAGCCCATTAACATTAACTGACAAAAGCGTTAGAGGTCTATTTGCCATTGCTTATTTTTGTGTTGTCTGAGTTTTTACTTCTGTATTGGTATCTAGTCGTCATTTGCCAAGGAGGTAATTTTTTACTTCCTGCTCCCTTTTTGCATTGTGGCTTCTTGGACTTCTCCATCTCCTGCACCTGGTCTAGATCTTCCATTCCTGCTGCCTCTTCTTCTTCCGCCTTTTCCTCTTCCTCTTCTCTCTCTTCTTCATGCTGCCAACCTAATTCCTCTCCATAACTTTCCAAAAAAATCATCCACCTTGAAGACAGAGTCTATTCTTTGCCTTCTGTCCTTATATGAAAAAGGAGACCTTCAGGTACCAGCCACATATATAATATATCATTCTCTCTTAACAAGCTAGCCAAAATAGAGTAGTTCTGCCTTCTCTCCCGCACCCTCCAAGGAACTTCTTTTCAAAATCTTATTTCAGCTTCCCTAATTTTCATTTTATTTTCGTAGGAAGTTCTCAATATGTTATCTCTAATTTCTTTCTTATGAAATTTTATGTGCACCTCCCTCGGTATTTTGTTTCTTTTCACATAAGCTGAATTCCTTCTGTACACTGAGTATATCTCCATCATTATTTCCTCCTTTCTTCCTATATTTAATTGTTCAGCTATGCTCTGGGCCAGATCCTCCTTTAGATTTTTATCAATGTCTTCTGTCACATTTTGACATCTTAATATTAACCCTGCCTTGTCCATTTCAAAATTAATTATTGTTTCCTCCAATTTGTCACTTTTGGCTTTAAGCTCCTGTAGCTCACAATCCATATCTTGGACTCTCCCCTCTAACTTGTTCATTGATTTATTAATGTTTGATATTTCTTTTTTATTCTCTAAAATTTGCTTTTTGATTTCTTCAGTTACTGTCTTAATTTGTTCAGATATTTCCTCCTTTTTTAACTGAACCTGACCTATTTCCTTCTTAATCAGACCTGGTAGAATGCTTTCCATCATCTGCCACATTGATTCTTGTACTGGTTCGATTTCTTTTTTAATTAGAGCTGGCAATGTATTATCTGTTAGCTGTTGTATTGATTGGGATATACATTCTTTCATTAACGCTTTTAGATCTTTGACCGTCATCCCCGCTCTAACCCTCTATAGCCACTATAGCCTTCCACCTTCCCCTTATGCACTTATAATCTTGCTTTAAATTCAAAATCCTGCCGCCGCTGCTACAGTGCCCCTTTAAATGTCTTATCTTCTCCCGCTGCTGTCTAAATCACTGTTCCCTTCTGTTTTGTCTTCTCTTCCTCTTTTCTTCTACTGTACATGCCCCTTCATGCCCTCTCTGAAGATCGCGTCGCTCATCCACGGCTTCTCTCCGCCTCTTCTCCTTCTTCCACCCTCTCTTGCCCCCACCATCGCCGCCTTCCACCCTTCTCTTCCCTGTCTGAAACCAGCTCTACCTCTCCACGTCACATGTCTGTGCCCTCCTTCACTCTCCTTCGTCTCTCTCGCCTCTCCGGTACTCTTGTTTCAGGATCTCTTAAAGCAGCCGCACACCGGCAGGGACATAAAACAGACACGGAGAAGAGAAGGAAAAAGAAAGAAACTTATGTAGCACTTGGAATTTTGTGTAACACTTTGAGCCTTTTCTTTGCTACTCTGGTCCTGCGCTACTCACATGTAAGGTAAATGACTCTCCGAGCCCTGTTATTAACATAGCCACTCTTTAAATTCATTTGCTCTAACCTTTCTCAGGACCCCCCCCCACTTGCACTAATTTCTCCCATTCGCTTCTAAGCTTCTTTTCCCCTGTTTCCCTTTTTCCCTATTAATAAAGCACTTAGATATTACTTAGCTTCAAATACTGCTGTTATTGTCGTGCGTTGGTTCTATCCCCTTATGGACTCCTTATCGGTTCTTGTAGGCTTGGCTGGCATGCACACAATCCACGCATTGTGTTGGGTGTCCCAAAGGCTTCTTGCTTGAGACAAACCTACCAAGCTAGAAGGGTCGCCACCTTTCCTAGCCCATGTTAAAGTCCCCTGCCAATTCACTTCCTCCAAAAGAGAAATTGTGGAGCTGTAACACTAAAATAAAGACCTGGGAAAAGCAGACAGTGTGGAGCTCTGTCACACATACCTGCTCTCGCCAAACCAGAACCAGAAACTCCAGCTGCTCTGAGACTGGTAATCAGCTATGGCTTCTGAATTAACATCCACCATCTAGTAATTGGTCCTGGCAGGCTTATCCTGAGTTATATCATCAATCAAACTGATTCAGTCTGAAGGCTATATCATCCTCAGATGTATATCTCTGGGTGAAGTTCCTCATTCTTCCTTGTATCTTAGTGAACACTATTTTAATTTACAAAACTGATTTCCAGTTGCTAATGGGGGCTATTCTGGGTTCCTACAGCAAATCCTAAACTCAACAGGGAAAACATCCAAAAGAGTCTGTCCAGTAGGGTGAAGTAATTGAGTATTTGGGATTTGGTCTTTTGAGATTTGGTCCAACAAAGATGCAGCAGATAATAATGAACTCAGAAATCAAATACTTGGTTCTGAAAGGGCTTATGAAAAACAAGTGCATTAGAAATCAGTTTCTGTTGCTTTTAATCATTTATCAGAACAGTAAAATGGAGTTGAATTCACACAAAAAAATAAACAATAAATTGTTTATAGACAATAATTAATGTATGGAACAGAGTTTTTTGTTAAATATGGTTAGGACCAGGGTGCAGCTTTCTGGTCTTCTCACATTTCCCTATCAAGTTGGTGTCTAGCTCCACATTCCATAGGGATTTCCCAATTCTGCAGTGGGAACCAATTGCTACACTTAGGCTTGCTAGGCCTCCTGCTATGGCAGTACTCAGTATGAATCAGTTCCAGCCAAAACTGGAAATGGCATTTTGGGGGCAATCTAGGATTTGCCAGGAATGCTATAGTTTATAGTGACTCCTAACAACTTTTATTTCTTTCTTTCACTCCTCCTTCCCTTCTTCAGTTTCCAGTCTTAGAAAAATATCACTAGATTTCCTCCTTGAGAATTTTGTTTCTGCATGGAGATCCTTGAACAATGGCAGTGTAGGCTGAGAAAGAGGAGGCATGGTGTGTCTCCCTCGCCTCCTCTGAACACAGCTCAGCAAGGATTCACAAAGCCATTATATAGGGGGGCAAGCCGAGCAGCCAGCGCTGCCACTACCACACCAACTGTCTTCATGTTTTTTCAGATGGTGATCTTGAGGGTTATTGGCAAGAGTGGGTGCATGGAATTGTGGTTTGCTGACAAAGCCAGGGCCAGGCAGGAGAGAGAGGAGGAGGGCCAGCATGTGAATTGAGAGGCAACTGGGCTGTCCTGTGTGTGCCACTCTGAGGGAAAAATGTCCCAGTCTCAGAAGTGAGTGGAGGAGCAAAGGGAAAAAGGGACACCACTGTTGCTGTCACACATCTGAACAGCAATGGAGTTGGGAGGCAGAGTGAGTATCATGGCAGGTGGGGGACTTGCCTTCCCCCTACCTGTTCTCAGCCTATGAGGAAAAAGGGGTTGCAGTGGGACAAAAACTGCCCCCTGGAGGTTTTGGAAACAGCCCTCCACCAGGCCTTCCCCTCAGCCTTATCACTTCATTGGGAAGCACAGGTTGGATAAGAACCAAGTAAAGATGGTGAGATTGGCTTTATTGAGGCTCTTGTGCTATAGCAACATTCTTCATCAGAATGGAATCAAATGGACCTCAGTAGGTTCCAGGAAGCTCTGCGGGATCTGATTCTGTTTGGCAGTCTGTTGGATGTGCTGGTGGAAGACTGGCAATCCCATCTCTCCAAAGCCAATCTCACCATCCCCAGCATCCTCTTTGCCCTCATACCAGATTAGCTCCATGGTATTGTCAGGTATCCCTGCCATAAGGGATGGAGAAGGGAGGGAGGATGAGACTGTATGGTGGTAATTGATGTATCTGAACTGGTGGGATGGAATGTGGGGAGTTGCCGATGTTGCCTGGGCAACCGGGCCATATCTCATCTCCCAGGCCAAGAGTGGCCTTGAATGCCAGGCTGAGCGTCTCCTATCGCTTTCTAAAGACAACAGCTAGGCTGGGAATGGTGGGATGGAGGGTAGACTATTATTTACAGCTTTCTGGGGTTCCCGCGCGCGCGCTGACCATCTATTGGTAGAAAGGTGGGGGCCCTTTCCCCCCTTTAGCATATAACCCAATGCTTCATGTATCCAAGTTATTCTTAACAATGCTTCTGTTCTAGTGACCTAGTCTTGCAGCTTAATAAATACTATTCTTGTTTCAATGAACAAGGCCTGGTGTTTGGCTGACTAACTGAGGACCCTGACAGTTTGTTAAGAATCACTTTTAGTTGGGACTGGTCCGAAACCCGCTACTCCACAATGAGTGACGGTGAAGAAGACACTCTCCCGATCGAGAAAGATCAGCAGGACGACCAGCAGGAGGACAAGAAACCTCCTGTGACGACGGTGCCAAGCACCACCGCAGTCGTACCCGCGGAAGTTCCCAGTACCTACGTACCGGTAACCTGGGGCTCTGACTACGACCTGGGGGGGCCCTATGGGGGCCCTTATGGAGCGGCCTACGGTGGCGTGACAACCCGGCCCAAGCAGCGAAGAGACTGGGTGAAGCCCTTGGCTGAGACGCATGAGACGTGGTTCTACACCCCACGTGCTTCGGTGAGGGAGAGCGACTACGAGCGATCGATACACCGACTGAGCACAGCGGAAGGGATGGAAGACCTGACCAGAGAGTCAAGAGGTGAGGAGGGACCCGGAGGAAGCCGGAGATGGAGCGGCGATCCGAGCCACGATTGCTTAATCCGCATGTTGGACGAGTCCCTCTCCCGCATCCCTAAGATGATTTCGGATGGCATTCGTGAGGAGATGGATCGGAGGCAGCGAGAGGCGCCCCCTGGACAACCACCTCCTGACCAGCGAATTGTGCCCGCGGGTCCACCCGTGCAACCAGCGGGGCCCCCGGACCAACCAGCGGGACCCCCAGGGCAGGAGCCACCAGCACCGTGACCGCAGCGGCCCTGGGGTTTCCTCCCGCCGAAGCCGGCTGAACTCCTTGATGCAGACTTTGATGGGACCCCGGAAAAGTTCTCGTTTTTCCTGATGAGAACGAAAAAGTTCATCGAGAATTGGGGTCACCTGTTCCAGAGCGAGGACCGTATGGTAGACGCCATCGCATCACACCTGAAGGAGGCGGCGGCTGATTGGTACGTAGCCTTGCACCAAGCGGACGGGCGAGAGTTACGAGAGATCGATGCGTTTATGTGGGCTATGAAGGAGCAGTTTGAAGACGTCAACGCAAACAAGACAGCCCGAGCAGCCTTACGTGCTCTCAAACAAGGCTCCTGATCAGTCCGCGAATATATAGCGGAGTTCCGCCGGCTCGCCGCGAAGATACGAGGGTGGCCCGGCGGGGTCTTGGCAGAGCAGTTTCGACTGGGGCTCAACTCCGAGATCCGCCGCACCATGACACGTGGACATGACCCCGACACACTGGCGGGCTGGGTGCAATCAGCAGTCACTATGGAGACCCGCCTGAGAACCATCTGCCTGGATGATGTGGCGGCGCTGGGGAAGGGAGGCCAATCGGGCCCACCTCCAACCCCAAGAGGGAAGACCCAGCCATCGAACCCCAGACCCAAAGACGGCACGAGAGAAATCAGGATGAAACAAGGGCTCTGTCTGAAGTGCGGAGAGGCGGGCCATTTCGCCTCGAGCTGCCCCGGAGCTTCTACGCCGCCCGGGGGGGCGAAAGGAACCAAGAAGAAGTTTGATACTTCCACACCTAAGCCGGTAGCAAAGCCGAGGGGGGCGAGAGCTCTGCAAATCACCCCTTTGAGCGAGACCTCGGACTCGTCGGATGAAGAAACAACGAAGGCGGGAAACGAGAAGGACCTGCTGTAAATAGCGCTGAACAGCAGGTCCCGGACTCACAAGCGCAAATCCCGGTGAGCAGACCCCCTTCTCTTTTCTTCCTTACTGTGACCCTAATGGACCCAGGTCCACAGACCCATGTGAGAGTATGAGCCCTCATTGACTCGGGGTGCGGGAAGGACCTTATTAACCCCTCATTAGTAACGGGCCTGGGGGCGAAAGTGGTCAAGCTGACAGAACCCCTAGTGTTTACGCAGATGGATGGCTCCACGATGAAAGAGCCGTGTAAATACGAGACTATCCCATTGCGTGTGGGGATCGGGAATCACTGGGAAGTGAGACCCTTCATAATTACCCCCACGGCCCGCTTTCCCCTGGTCCTAGGTAGTGCGTGGTTCTTTGACCATGACCCGCATATCTTATGGGGGGACGGGAAGGTTAATTTTATCTCCGAGAAGTGTAAAACCCACCCTTGGCAAAGGGACTGGGGACCCCTACGTACGGGAAGTGACCCAGTGATGGTGGGGGTGGCGGAAGCCGAACTGGAGGCGATTCCCAGGGAGTACCAGGACCTGGCTGCTGTCTTTGGGGAAGAAGAAGCAGATGAGTTGCCCCCCCACAGAAACTGTGACTGTGCTATTGAGATACTGCCGAATCAAAAACTGCCTAAGGGTAAATTGTATTCCATGAGCCCATCCGAGAAGGTAGAGCTGAGAAAATTCATTGACAAAAACTTCATCCAACCCGCCTCTTCCCCTTTTGCCGCACCCGTCCTGTTTCGGAAAAAGAAAGACGGGGGGCTACAGCTATGCACTGACTATAGGGGGCTGAACGCGGTGTCTAACACAAACGCATACCCCATGCCCCTAATCAAAGACCTTTTGGCGGCGGTGGCTGGGGGGAAGGTGTTCTCTAAACTGGATTTGAGAGATGTCTACTTCCGGGTGCGGATCAGAGAGGGGGACGAATTCAAAACTGCGTTTAATACCCCCCTGGGACAATTTGAATACTTGGTTATGCCTTTCGGGCTTCAGGGGGCACCAGGAGTATTCATGAACTTAATTAATGAGGTTTTGCACAAGTATTTGTTCAAGGGGGTCCTCGTTTACCTTGATGATATACTTTTGTATTCCCCCGACCTCAAATCACATGTGAAACTGGTGAGGGAAGTCCTCCAAACGTTGCACAAGCACAAACTTTTTGCGAAACTGTCCAAATGTGAGTTCCACAAGTCTGAAATCCCCTTTCTGGGCTACCGCATCTCACAACGGGAGATTGAAATGGACCCTGACAAAGTAAAAGATGTGGTGGGGTGGGAACCCCCCAAGACGAGGTGGCAACTCCAGGCGTTCCTCGGATTCGCCAACTTTTACAGATCATTCTTATCGAACTTTGCTCAGGTGGCCCTTGCCCTCACTGACTTGCTTAAAACGAAGGGGAAAGCCCCTGATTGCACCCGGCCAGGCGCACGGTTAAACTGGTCTCCGGAGTGCCAGCTCGCGTTTGAACAATTGAAGGCTCTCTTTACTTCGGAGCCCGTGCTGGCCCACCCCAATGAACTAAAGAAATTCATTGTCCAAGTTGACGCATCTGATGTTGCCATGGGGGGGGCGATCCTCCAAGAGGGGGAGGATGGCAAACTTCACCCCCTCGCGTATGTGTCTAAAAAGTTCAATGAGACTGAACGGAACTGGTCCGTGTGGGAAAAAGAAGCAGGATCGATCCGCTTAGCGCTGGCAACATGGCGCCACTGGTTAGAGGGGGCGCGAGTTCCATTTGAAGTATGGACTGATCATAAAAATCTGGAACTCCTCCACTCGCCTCGCTCCCTAAACACCAAACAGTTGCGCTGGGCTGATTTTTTCTCCAAGTTTAATTTCACTTTGCATCATTTCCCTGGAAAGTCTAACTCGCTAGCTGATGCTTTGTCCCGCCTCCCACAACACGACAGCAAAAGGGAGGAGGTCCGGGATTCCGTCTTTACTCCCTCCCAGCTGGGAGGGGTGGTAACCACACGCAAACAGGCGAAGCAACCTCTCGCTACCCCGCCTCCCTCCGACTGGGAGTCGCGATTCGCTTCTGCCATGTCTCAAGCTGACAGGGAAGAGATTGCAGGGGAGGAGGGGGTGGTGCAAGACGCACAGGACTGTTGGCGGAAGAATGGAAAACTTTTTGTACCACTCTCACTACGGGGGGAGGTGATGGGGTGGGCTCATGGCTTGAAACTTGCAGGACACACGGGGATTGTTAAGTCGCTCCAACTTTTACAACGGCAATTTTGGTGGCCTGGACTACGTCGGGACTTATCTCTGTTTACTAATGCCTGTCAAACGTGCTTGATGAGCAAGCCCCGGCCAGGGAAAACCCCTGGAGCGTTACAACCCCTCCCCACCCCGTCTCGCCCGTGGGAAGTAATCTCGATGGACTTTATTACAGATCTACCTCCAAGCGGGGGGAAAACTGTTGTTTGGGTTGTTGTTGACCTGTTCACCAAACAGGCTCACTTTATTCCATTTGCTTCCATCCCCTCTGCTAAGAAGTTGGCCTCAGCGTTCTTGCAACACGTTGTGAGACTTCACACTTTGCCAGCCAAAGTGATCTCAGACAGGGGGGTGCAGTTCGTGTCCCAGTTCTGGGGAGAATTGATGTCAGTGCTAGGAGTGGAGCGGGGGGTCGGTAGTGCATATCACCCAGAGACTGATGGGCAAACTGAAAGGGTCAACCAAACCCTCAAACAATACCTCAGATGTTTCACTAACTTTCAACAAGATGATTGGCATTCCCTCTTGCCTTTGGCTGAGTTCTGTTACAATAACACTCAGCACTCCTCGACGGGGATGTCTCCTTTCATGGCAGTTCATGGTTATGAAGCCCCGCCTCTTCCGTTTTTAAATTCTCCCGACCTCCCGGCGGGAGATGCTGGTGACTGGTGCAAGCGCTTGCAACTGGCATGGCCTTTGTTGACTAAGACTCTTGAGAGGGCCAAGGCTGCGTATAAACTGCAGGCTGATAAGAAACGCAACCTTTCGTGGATCCCGAAGTGTGGAGAATTTGCTTACCTTTCCACACAAAACCTACGGGGAGTGCAACCAAGCTGCAAACTTGGCTGGAAGTTTGTTGGACCTTTTGAGATTATACGTGTAATTAACAATGTCACTGTAGAACTCGATTTGCCTAAATCGCTGAAGTCTATTCATCCTGTCTTTCATGTAAGGCTCCTGCGACGTGCGCCTGAGGAGAATGCATGGAGACCTCATCGCCCCACCCCGCCTCCGCTCATGGTGGGGGGGGAACCGCACTACGAAGTTTCAAAGATTTTGGACTCGAAGATTTCTCGAAATCGACTGTATTACCTTATTGATTGGGCGGACTTTGGGCCTGAACAGAGGGAGTGGGTGAGGGCGGAACATGTTCATGCCCCGAAAATGGTCCGGGCTTTCCATAAATTGTACCCGTTAAAACCAAAGGGATAGGTTTATTATCAGGAGGGCAGAATATCAGGTATCCCTGCCATAAGGGATGGAGAAGGGAGGGAGGATGGGACTGTATGGTGGTAATTGATGTATCTGAACTGGTGGGATGGAATGTGGGGAGCTGCCGATGTTGCCTGGGCAACCGGGCCCTATCTCATCTCCCAGGCCAAGAGTGGCCTTGAATGCCAGGCTGAGCGTCTCCTATCGCTTTCTAAAGACAACAGCTAGGCTGGGAATGGTGGGATGGAGGGTAGACTATTATTTACAGCTTTCTGGGGTTCCCGCGCGCACGCTGACCATCTATTGGTAGAAAGGTGGGGGCCCTTTCCCCCCTTTAGAGTATAACCCAATGCTTCATGTATCCAAGTTATTCTTAACAATGCTTCTGTTCTAGTGACCTAGTCTTGCAGCTTAATAAATACTATTCTTGTTTCAATGAACAAGGCCTGGTGTTTGGCTGACTAACTAAGGACCCTGACAGGTATACCCCAGAGCTACGGCTAGAGGGAGGGTGGTGGTGAGCTCGTGATGAAGTCACAAAAGCATCCTACAGGTCTTTTATGAGAACCTATGGGATGGCAGTGAAGGCCATGAAGAGGGGTTTCTTTTTTTTAATAGATTTATTTATCAGTTTTCCATTACAAAGAAAATAAATACAGAAAAAGGTAAAACAATGCTATCAGAAGTACATCTGGGAGTTCATTTGGTCATTTTTTCAATCCATTTATACACTTTTTGAACATCCTTTCTGAAACATTTTCTCATCTTTTCCTGAAAGAATCATATTTAATTTGTCCATTTCTTCTATCTCAGCTATTTTCATAATTAATTCTTCTCTACTTGGTATCGTATCCGTTTCCCAACATTTAGCTACGAGGATTCTTGACATGGTAAGTATGTACAAAATAATGCATGAATCGTGGTACTTAATCCCTTCCGGTATAATATTGAGTAGATAGATTTCTGGCTTTAGTTGTAATCCTATATTTAATATTTCTTCTATTACTTTTTTAATACTTTTCCAAAATTTAACGATCTTTTCACAGCGTCACCATATGTGGTAAAATGTTCCCACATTATTCTTACATCTCCAACAAGTCCCTGAGACATCCTTATAGTATTTTGACAATTTGTCCAGCGTCCAATGCCACCTATAAAACATTTTAATATGTTTTCCTTAAATGATACGGCTCTTAATAATGTCGTGGATTTCCAGGATTTTGACCAGCCATTTAAAGTTAGATTGTATCCCATATCTTGCATCCAGCTTATCATACATGGTTTTACTGTTTCTTCTTGTGTTTCACCTAATAGAAGAAAATTATATACTTTTTGTATAAGCTTATCCGAGGATGAGAGCCATATTTTATCTAGTTCTGATTTTGTTTTAATAAAGTTTACTGATATATCTTTAGCAAATCTAGATTGCAGTAGTATCTTTTCCCAGCTAGTGAGATTTATGTTCATTGAAGAGGGGTTTCTATGCGACCTCCATTGTGTTTGCAAGCTCTGATCCATCCCAGTTATTTAAAATTATTTGGTCATTGACTACCTTGCCTCAAGGCATCCCAAATGCTAGGGAATTGGTGATTGGCTGTGAGGCATTTGCAAACTATTTCGTAGACAAAGTCTTGTCACTCTGCCGCAACCTTCTGACCACACTTGATACGATAAAAGAACTGGAAGCCCATTGGCTGTCTTCAGGTCCAATCTTGGATCACTTCAGTTTGCTCTCCCAGGATGAAGTTAACAAGACCTTGGCAGCTGTGAAGCCTACCACATGCCTCCTAGATCCCTGCCCATCATGTCTAGTTAAACCCTGCTGCAATAAGGTGTGGACCCACCTGAGGGAGATTAAGTGGCTGCTCCCAGATTAGAGTCCACGCACTTAACCACTGTGCCAAACTAGAAAGGGGACAGTTCCTGTATGGGGGAGAAGAAATGTGGCGCTGGGAGGGAGCACTCCCTCTAAGGGGGCTGATCAAGAGGAGCAATGAGGAGGGCAGGGACTGAGTGGGGCAGGGGGGACTGGGCTCCCTTGCAGAGGCTGGGCTGGCAGAGGAGTTCCCCTCTAGGCGAGCAGCTTGGCAATGGTGAAGGGGTGGAGGGACCTGAGGGGCTCCCAATACTCATGTGGCTCTGATGGGCGCCGCCCCCGCAGGAACCTCCATGCCGGGTCCAGGCACCCTGGAAAGGGGACAGCAGTGCTGAGACTCCCCACCTGCCTCCTACTCCTCAAGCACATGTGTCTTCCCACAGGCATATGTGCACACTCAAAGCCAAAAGGGCACCCCCAGTGAGGCTGAAGGAAGATGAAAGCGGAGAGCACGGGCAGACGGGAGTTCCGGTTTCTGTTTCAGCGGGTAGATCTCCCCCCTCCAAGGACAGCGAATGTTTGGGTACCCTCCGCCATAGAGTTGCCAAGGGAAAGGCATGGTTGACTCAGCCTCCCATTCCTGGGTGTGAATTTAGTCAGTTTTTCCCCCAAGATGTAGTTTTACCATAGAGAGGGTAAAGCATAGAGCGGCAGTAGCTATAGATTGTAGAAGATGATGAAAGGGAAGGGGGAAGAAAGGGCGGGAGAGAGTGAGCGAGAAAGGGGCGGGGCAGAGAAGGCTGTGGTGGGTGGAGACAAAGAAATTGGTGGGCTTAGGAGGAAAAAAAAGAGGGAAAGTGATTCAGTATTGGACCCATTCAACAAGGTAGTACAGTTGACCTCGCAGTATTTTAGAGTCCAGGATGTCAGCTAGTTCATAATGTTCCTCACCATCTACCATCGGGGGGGGGTGCGGGATGCTCCAGGTGCCACTTATTCGGAGGGTACGCCGGTTTGAGAAGGCTGAAATGGAAGCTGGGATGAATGTTTTTAAGCGTTTTTGGCAATTCCAGTTGTACAGTGACGTTATTTAAACGACGCAGGATTTTGAAGGGGCCAATGTATTTCCACGTTAGTTTTTTTGAGGCTTGGGGCAGGTGCAAGTTTTTCATAGACAGATACACATAGTCACCAGGCTGAAGGTCCCAACCCACCGCCCTCTTTTTATCAGCCTGTTTCTTGTACTGAGCTTTGGCGGCATCCAAAGCTTCAGAAATTATTGGCCAAGAATCGTGAAAAGTTTTACACCAGTCTGTGGCTTTCCCCCCTGTTTCCTCACATTTTAGGAAAGGCGGGGGGGGGCTATCATAGCCCAGTGCTGCTTTAAATGGAGACATCCCTGTTGAAGCGTGCCATGAGTTATTATATGCAAACTCTGCCAAGGGTAGCAAATCCACCCAATTGTCTTGTTGATAGTTAGTGAAACAACGTAACTATCCAGGGTTTGATTAACTCATTCTATTTGACCATCAGTCTCTGGGTGGTATGCACTGCTTAAGGCTCGTTCGATATCCATGAGAGCCATCAATTCAGTCCATAATTTGGAAACAAACTGAGCCCCATGGTTGGCTAAGCATGGAGCCTAACAATGTGTTGAAGGAAGGCTCTTGCCAACATCTTGGCTGTTGGTAAGCCAGAGAAAGGAATGAAGTGGGCTTGCTTGGAAAACAGGTCGACCACCACCCATATGGTCATGTGTTTGCTGGGGCGTAGACCTGTAATAAAGTCCATGGAAATATCTTCCCAGGGGCGACCTGGTGTTGGAAACAGCTGTAATAGTCCCGGTGGCTTACCCACTCTGGCTTTGCACTGGTTACAAACCGGGCAGGATTGTATGTACATTGACAAGTCCTTTTTCAAGCGGGGCCACCAAAAACTGCGGTGTAATAGGTGCAATGATTTCACTTACCCGAAATGCCCAGCTGGCTTTAGGTCATGGGCTGATTGCAATACTTCCAGCCGAATACTTTTGGGCACAAAAAGTTTGTTTCCTTTGTACCAATAATCATTAGATTTACTCACCAGATCTCCCTGGGTTTGTAGCATTTCCTTTTCTTGGTCAGTGATAGCTTTGGCAAAGCGTTCCTCCCAGGGCGCACCGGAGGACTGGGGAACCAGTGCTTTTTGACTTTGTTTGCAAGTCACCACAACCCCGGTTAGTTGGGTTGGGGTGAAAAATGATTCTCGCACTTCCAGTTTTTTACTAGCGTGTTGGGGTAGGCAAGAGAGAGCGTCCGCCAGGTGGTTAGATTTACCTGGGAAATGATGAATGGTAAACTGGAATTTAGAGAAAAATTCAGCCCATTGGAACTGCTTGGCATTGAGGACCCAGGGTTTCCTTAATACCTCAAGATTTTTATGGTCAGTCCAAATTTCAAAAGGAACTCGGGCTCCCTCAAGCCAATGGCGCCAAGTGGCGAGTGCCAATCAGATGGAGGCTGCCTCCTTGTCCCAAATGGGCCAGAACCTCTCAGTATCATTAAACTTTCGAGATACATAGGCCAGCGGGTGAAGGTGCCCTTGTGCATCCTCTTGGAGGATCACCCCCCCATTGCGGTGTCTGATGCGTCTACTTGTACAATAAATTTCTTTGTCTCATCAGGGTGCGCAAGTACAGGTTCAGTCGTGAATAGTTGCTTAAGTTGGCCAAAGGCTTGCTGACAGTGAGGGGTCCAATCCAGGTGAGCCCCTGGCTGGGAAGCCTTGACCCCTCTCCCTTTGGTCTTAAGGAGGTCTGTGAGTGGGAGCGCTACCTGAGCAAAATGGGGTAGGAATTGGCAGTAAAAATTGGCGAAGCCGAGAAAACTCTGGAGTTGTCGTCTGGTTTTGGGGGGTTCCCACGTTAATACATCCTGGACCTTCTTAGGGTCCATTTCAAGACCGTCAGGGGATATGCGGTAGCCCAGAAAATCAATGCGCGTCTGGTGAAATTCACATTTTGAGAGCTTGACAAACAGTTTGTGCTCCAACAACCTAGCAAGGATCTCTCGGAGCAGTGCAATGTGTGTTTTCAGATCTGGGGAGTACACCAAGATATCATCCAAGTACACCACCACCCCCTTAAACAAATAGGGGTGTAGTACCTCATTAATCAAGTTCATGAATACCCCGGGGCCCCCTGGAGCCCGAAGGGCATAACTCGGTACTCAAATTGTCCCAGTGGGGTATTAAAGGCAGTCTTATGTTCATCACCTTGCCTAATGCGTAGTCGGAAGTAGGCATCCCGCAGGTCCAACTTAGAAAAAACCTTCCCCTTAGCCACCTCCGCTAGCAAATCCTTGATGAGGGGCATGGGGTAGGCATTGGTAGCAGAGACCGCATTAAGTCCCCGATAATCCGTGCATAGTCTTAATCCCCCATCCTTTTTGTTACAAAACAACACTGGGGCCACAAAGGGGGACGAAGCCGGTCGAATAAATCCACGTGCCAGGTTTTTATCAATGAACCTACGCAACTCCTGTTTCTCCATGGGACTCATGGCGTATATTTTCCCCCTTGGCAAATTTTTTCCTGGGAGAATTTCTATAGCGCAGTCTGAGTTGCGATGAGGGGGCAGTTCATCCACCTCCTCCTCCTCAAAAACACGAGCCAAGTCCCTGTACTCTGTGGGGATACGATTAATCTCTTCTGCGGCCAGGCAAGCCCGTGGGGGGTCATTATCAGGTGGGGTTCCCCAGTCCGGGTTCCACTTGTGTTCAGCGCACTTTGGGGAAATGAAACGCACAATTCCGTCCTCCCATAAAATGTACGGATAATGTCCATGTAACCACGGACTGCCCAGGACCAACGGGAACTTGGCTCGCAGGGCTATTACAAACGAGCGGAGCTCCCAGTGCTCCCCTGCCCCCACACATAAGAGGATGGTCTCGAAACGACAGGGCTCCTTCATCGGTGACCCATCCATTTGAGTAAACGTGATGGGATCTTTCAATCTGGTAACCGCGGCCTCTAACCCATAACTAGAGAGGGGTTTATCAGGTCCCTCCCGCACCCAGAGTCAATAAGGCCTCAGACCCTAATGTGGGTCATCATGGCCGAGTTCATTATGATCACAGTCACAAAGAAGAGAGAGGAGTAATTGCTCACCATTTTTGGCGCTTCGGGGGTAGGGTCCTGCTGAGCTGTGCCACTTACAACAGGACCTGCTCGTTTCCCTGCATCTCAGTCTCTTCTTCTTCCAGGAATGCTGGATCCATGGTCTCTTGGTTGGCAAAGAGAGCCCGGAGGTTACGCGGCTTGGCAGTGCCCTTTCTCAGTGGGGGTACTGGACGTCGTCTCTCCTCCTCTCGTGGTAGTGCCTGGCCAGGGTCCTCCTTAGGGCAGGAGGCAGCAAAGTGCCCTTTCTCCCCACATTTTAGGCACAACCCTTGTCTCATGCACTGATCTCGGATCCTGCTCTGGGTGGGGGTTGGTTTTCCCCTAACCTGGGTTGTGGAAGTGGTAGGGTGGTTATTCCCAAGAGACATATCCAGCTTCATGATGCGAAGTCTGCTTTCGGCCTGCTCCGCCTCTTCCATCCAACCTTGGAGGGTGCGTAGTTCCTTCGAACTGAGGACATTATTGCGAACATCCACTGCTAGTCCCATTCGATACTGCTGGGCCAAGACCGGGTCTGTCCAATCTCTGATCTTTGCAGCATACTTTTGGAACTCTCTAGAGTACTCCCTCATGGTAAGCCTCCCTTGCTTGAAGGTGCAGAGAAAGGCTTCCGCCTTAGGGGCAGCTGCCAGATCTTCAAAGCGGTTTCTCAAGGCCCACATGAAGTCATTCACATTCCCCAGTTCCACTGCCTCCAGATCATGCAAGGCCACATACCAGCTGGTAGCGATTCCCCGGAACCGAGATGCAGTAAACTCCACCTGCTGTTCTTCATCGGGGAATATGTGGCCCCACCGCTGCACAAATTTCCCGACTTGCAGAATGAAGAAGGAAACACTCTCAGGGTCTCCATCAAACGTGATCTCCAGCATATCCCTGGGTCGTATCATTGGCGGGAGGGGCACGATCCCTGGTCCCGGGGCAAGTGCAGGTGCTGGCAGTGGCTGGGGTGCTGGCACCGGGACTGGGGGCGGGGGAGCCGGTGGAGGCTGGCCCGGGGCCAGCTGCCCAGGGATTGGCCCTCCTGGTAAGGGTCCACCTGGGACCGGCTGTCCGGGAACTGGTTGACCTAGAGCTGGTTGTCCTGGAATGGGTCCTCCCGGCACTGTCTGTCCGGGAATTGGTTAACCAGGAGGAGGGCATCCTGGCGGTGGTGGTTGTCCAGGGCCAGGGGCAGGTCCGGGCTGGGCTAGCAGGTCCGTGCGAATTGCTTGGTCCATCATCCCCGGAAGGGATTGCATCAGCTTGCCCATGTCCCACATCAATCTTCGGGTGTCATACTCGATAGTGTCCATCTGTGAATCTACGTCCTTGCTGGGGCTGGGCCTCACTGGCCCACGGGGAGTACGTCCCTGGGGTAGGCCAAAGCTTCCACAGGGATCCATCAGGCTGTCCTGGCTTTGGCTCCCTGGTAAAGACCATGTTGTCTGGGTAGTGTCCAATAAATTCCTAGTCCAGTCTCGTTGCTTCTGTTGGGTGACCCACTTGTCCCACGGGATTGGGGCACTCTGGTAGTAGGTCCAGGGTATCGCCCCTCCATGGCTTGGGATCGATCCCACCGGGCTGTAGATTGGGAGGGTGTACGGGCTTTTGGTTGACGTAGCAGACATCCCCTGCCTCTGGCTGGCCCCAGTAAGTGGCCTGGATCCTTAAATTTTCAATGCCATCTTAACCGCTAAGAGATCTGATATCCCCTAGAGTTTACACGGTACTCAGGAGTTATTTTATACTGTTGTTTTAATCTGATTTTAAATGTATTGTATTTTATACTGTTGGAACCTGCCCTGGGGCTGCTTGCAGGGAGGACAGGATATAAATCCAAATAAATAAATAAAAATAAATCACTCTGAAATTCCTAGGGTCCAATTTAGTGTTATTCATTTATTTATTCGATTTTTACTCCATCCTCGCTGCCGAGGCAGGCTCAGGGCAGCTGACATAAAATGCATATATAAATACAATTAAAATCCATCAAAAACCATAAACAAATCAGTTATCCTAAAGTGCTGGATCAATATTCAGATAAAGTGGGAAAGCAGAGAATTTCAAGATTAAACAATACTCCATAGGTGGTAATAATGATGGTATTCCTGCACCAGCTCCATTGATCTACTTATATACATGCGGCATGGGCAGGCTAAAGGTGGTAAGGCCAGGGCACAGGGACACTCCTCAGTGTATGATGCAGCTCCTTTGTTGAATGCCTGGTGGAAGAGCTCCATCCTGCAGGCCCTGCAGAACTGTAAGAGATCCTGCAGGGCCCTGATCTCTTCCGGGAGCTCATTCCACCAGTACGGAGCCACCACTGAGAAGGCCCTGGCCCTGGTTATTGCAAACTTGGCATCTTTGGGACCTGGAAGGGCCAACTGGTTTTGGGCCTCTGAATGCAGTGTTCTCTGGGGAACATATGGGGAAAGGTGGTTCCTTAGGTATGCCGGAGTCTGACCATAAAGGGCTTTAAAGGTCAAAACCAGCACCTTGAAGTGAATCTGGTATATTATTGGCAGTCAGTGCAGTGCTTTCAACACAGGCTAGATGTGTTCCCACATAGGGAGACATATCAACAGCCTGGCCGCAGCATTTTGCACTAGCTTCTGGATTTGAGGCAAGAGCAGCCCCATGTAGAGAGCATTACAGCAGTCTAACCTTCAGGTGGCCATCGTGTGGATCACTGTTGCCAAGTCATTGTGTTCAAGGAAGAAAAACAGCTGCCTGATCAGCCAAAGATGATAAAAGGCTGACTTGATAATGGCTGCTACCTTGGCCTCCATTGTTAAAGAGGCATCCAGGAGGGCTCCCAAGCTCCTAACCTCCGGTGCTGGCACCAACTGCACCCCATCAAAGGTCAGGAGTGGGATCCATACCCTTGGACCACCCTGGCTCAGGCACAGGACCTCCATCTTCATTGGATTCAGTTTCAGTCGACTCAGTCTAAGACAACCAGCCACAGCTTGTAACATCCAATCCAGATCTTCCAGGGTAGAGTCAGACTGGCCACCCAACAACAGATAGAGCTGGGTGTCACCCGCATATTGGTGACATCCTAGCCCAAGTCTCCAGGCAATCTGGACAAGGGGGAAGTACTGCTCCCTGAGGCACTCCACAAATCAGTGGCTGCCTATGGTACAGCTGTTCCCCTAGTGCCACCCTTTGTCCCCAAACCTGAAGGAAGGATGCAAGCCATTGTAAGGCAAGCCCCTGAACTCCAGAGTTGGTGAGGCGGTGGATCAGTAGCTGATGGTCAACTGTGTCAAATGCTGCTGACAGGTCTAACAACAGCAGCACTGCCAACCCGCCTCGATCCAGGTGCCTCCAAAGGTCATCTATGAGGGCAACCAGTGCAGTATCCATTCCATGTCCTGGGTGAAAACCAGACTGGAAGGTGTCTAAAATGGAATTACAACTGATCTCCTGACTAGAGAGATCAATTCCCTTGGATAAAATAGCTGCTTTGGAGAATAGACAGTATGGTATTACTAGGAATAAGGCCCGTTGTGGAAATACATACAATGAGCTCTAGAAAGAGGCTCTGGGTGGGTGCCCTGGTCTTTGGCACTCAGCATCATTTGCTGTGGTAACCTCAGCAGGGTATAATGACACAGAGCTTACCATTTTCTTCAGAGGAACTGATCTCTGCCATCTGAAGAGCAGTTGTAATTCTGAGTGATCTCCATCCCTCCCCTGGAGATTGGCAACAGTGGTTCCCCAGGAGGAAATGGCTGGTTTGGAGGATGGAGTCTATGGCACTGTACATGTCTGAGGTCCCACCCCTCCTCAAACCTCACCCTGTCCAGGCTCCATCCCTCAAATCTCCAGGAATTTCCCTACCTAAAGTTGGCAACTTTATCTCCTCCCCTCTCAGCAGCCTCTTCCTAGGCAAAGTTCTGTCTGTCTCATTAGTGGGGAGCAAAGCAGCTTACTTCATTCTCCTCTTCCTCTTTGTGATCTATACAGCAACCCTGCAAGGTAGGTTAGGCAGAAAGTCTGTGGCTGGTCCAAAATCACCCAGGCAGCTTCCTTAGGGAGGCTCCTGCTGAACAGGAGCAAGCAGCCAGGCTTAGTGAAGTAATGCCAGGCCGGAGGCATGAAGTCACCCTGAGAGTGCTGGCAGGCCTAGGGTTACCAACAAAGACAGATTGATGCAAAGGAGGATGGAAAAGTCTCCATATCTCTATTTTGCCTTAAATTGGTTTTGATGCCAACAGAGTGAGAAAATGCCAGAGTCTCTGGATGGGTACCCCATGGTAAATGGACAATTCCTAAAGATTTTCCAAAACACTACTCTGTCCACATTCATTTTCTACACTCACAGTGCCCCCTGCCAGAACACAACACATCCCGAGCACTTTGAATTAGCACCAGAGCTTTAAGAGCTCTCCTGCTGTCACCTGGAGATTGGCAATAGCTTGTTTGGAGGGGTCTATGGCATTGTATCTGTCTTCATCCTCCTCAGACCCCACCCTCAACAGGCTTCATTCCTAAAATATCCTGGAAGTTTCCAACCTGGAGCTGGCAACCCTATGTCCATTCCAGGCAATCTTCAGCCTACCTTTATCTGCCTGTCTGTCTTCAGGTTTACATCCCCCCCCAGCAGCCTCTGCCTAGGGAAAGAGCAGTCTTTCCCTACAGCAGGAACCAAAGCAGCTGACATCATTCTCCTCTCCCCTGTATGATCCACACAACAACCCTGTGAGGTATGTTAAGGTAGAAAGTCTGTGAATGGTCCATGATCCCCTAGGCAGCTTTTATAACATGAACCTGGGACCTGCACACCATCCTCTGAGAGGGGAAGAGATGTACCACTTTCAGGTACATATCTGTGGCAGTAATGGGGTGACTCCTGCACCTTTTCCTATCATTTTCTGCTTTGTGGTATTCTGCTTGTGGTGTGATCTGTCTTTTTTGTGGTGTGGCATGGTTGTTTTATTGGGTTTGTTTCTTTTGAAGGGGAAGTGATGTGTTGTGAGTGAGGACATATTTTACCTCAGAATACACTAGGTCGCACATGCAAATGGGGGGGGAGTTTGAGGTGCGGAATGGAGTGAAGTCCAATCAGCTTCCATATGCAAACGACCTTGAAATGTTGGTCCAATCAGAGAAGAGTGGCCTAGGCTGCAGTGGGTGGGAGAGGACTCAGACAACGCAACCAATGGATAGAAACACCTTGTGATTGACATATCACAGAGCCAACTGATTTTGGTGGGCATAGAATGTTGCCATGTGAAAATGCTTTTTTATATAAGGACAGGATACCCTGCTGAGGTCCCTCCCTTCCTGAAATCCCTCCCTCCCCAGGCCCCGCCCCCCAAATTTCCAAGAATTTCCCAACCAGAGGTGGCAAGTGGCAAGCAGGGCCAGCTTGCTCACTAGGCAAACTAGGCGTTCGCCTAGAGTGCGCTGGCCCTTAGGGGCACCAAAAGCCCCCCACCCCCACCAAAAACCCTGCCCCGTCACTGGCTTGCCAGTGTGCCCCCCAGCTGCGGGGCACGCAGGCAAGCCAGTGCTGGGGTGGAAGGGGCGGGGGTTTAAACCCCCGCCCCTTCCCTGGCTTGCTGGTGGGCCCCGCGGCTGCAGGGTGTGCAGGCAAGCTGGCACTGGGATGGAAGGGGTGGGGTTTTAAAACCCCACCCCTTGCCTGGCTTGCCGGCAGGCCCCGTGGCTGTGGGGCACGCAGGAAAGCCAGCGCTGGGATGGAAGGTGCGGAGTTTTAAACCCCCGCCCCTTCCCTGGCTTGCTGGTGGGCCCCGCGGCTGCAGGGTGTGCAGGCAAGCTGGCACTGGGATGGAAGGGGTGGGGTTTTTAAACCCCACCCCTTGCCTGGCTTGCCGGCAGGCCCCGTGGCTGTGGGGCACGCAGGAAAGCCAGCGCTGGGATGGAAGGTGCGGAGTTTTAAACCCCCGCCCCTTCCCTGGCTTGACGGTGTGCCCTGCGGCTGCAGGGCACACCGGCAAGCCAGTGCTGGGATGGAAGGGGTGGGGGTTTAAACCCCATCCCTTCCCTGGCTTGCAGCTCACCCACCCTCCCCCTCACCCCTCGGGGGGGAGAGGAGGTGCGGGCGGCATGGCGGGTCTCCAGGCCCTACTGCGAGGTTGGCATCTGTGCCCCACCTAGGGCACAGAAACACCTCCAGCCGGCCCTGGTGGCAAGTGTATTCTTCCTCTTTTTATATTCTGCATTGGATGATCTCATCAGTTAATTTTTTAAACGCCAGTGAAGTATTACTTGTTGCAGGTGTGTTACACGCCTGCACCTTCTGTTTGATTAGGTTGATAGTGATGACAGTTACAGTGTTCTGCTGACTTCAGCTTTTTTCTGTGCATGAGCAGAAGGCATCATGGTGAAAAGGCTCTACAGAGGCCCAGAAAGAATCTTCTGTAAATCATTAGCTCTCAAAACTGTAAAATCAAGGGAGCTGATGAAGAAGCCCGAGGTCTTTCCATGAATATCTAGCTCATCTCTTCAATATGAAGCAGTGTACATGAATGCCATTTGCTGAGGGAAGGGTGAAAGTGGGGAAAGGTTTATCCTCTCAGCCCTACTTTGTAGGTCTTCCCATGGATTGACCACTGAAGAAACAGGATGTTGGATTAATATATCAACCCTTGATGACTCTTCTTTTGTTCATCATAAAGATTTTTTTTGGGGGGAGGGGGGAACAGTGTGATGTCTTAACTGGAAGAACCTCCTGCTTAATTGGAGGAATCTTAAGCCTCAAAGGAGCAAAATAAAAATGAGAGGAGCTAAATTGATTGTGCTAACTGACCCTGACATTGACATTTACTGGTCATACCCTGAAGCATACCTAACATTTTAGCATGTTGAGTAGCCCATGTATGTATATATTAATATGTGTTTCCCTCCCCCCTCCCCTGTCTGGATCTGTATGTAACATAGTCAGATGCTCTTGTCATAGGGATTGAGCAGCCAAAAGAAAACCTCTCAGGAGAGAATAAGCCTTGCTCATTCCTGACATGTGGCAATACTGAAAAGAGTAAGCGCCACATACCTTGTCAGTTGAAAATGGTGGGCAATGATCCTTCGAATGTCTTAATAGCCTTCTGAACTGCCTTTCTCTCTCTCTCTCTCTCTCTCCACCACTTCAGTCACCAGCTCTGCTTCAATTGTTTCTGCCACTTCACTTGTCTCATGCCACTTAGCTAGAAAGCAACTGCCAATCTAGGATCTATCTTCCTTTTTAAAAACACTACTTCTTGTCCCCCCACCCCCACAGTACTGGCCAGCAGCAGGCTGCCACCAAAACAGGAAAATCCCTACTTGAATCTGTGATGCTGTCGCTCATCTCCCCCCCCCCGCCGCAAGTTATGCTCAAACAAGTACCCACTGAGATGCAAAGAAGCTGCCATTCTCATAATCAGGACTCCGCACAGGGCTATGTGAGTCTTGGCTATTTTTATATTCACCAGTCGATTCCCAATTAGTTTTGTGTGGAAAATTCTGAAGCTAGGAATGATTACCCACTTGTTACATTCTGCCCTCTCCCAAAGGACATTTTGGCTGTAACAAGGAGACCTTGGTATAACAATTTCTCCGGTGCTCCCTGATGCTTCTCCCTATTTGTAGTATTTGTCTGAATTAATCTAAATAATGGTTTTTTAATACTTCCATGACTTTATGGTCCTTCATTTCAGACTTCTCAATTGCTCAGTGCAGCTTGAACATGTCAGCTTCTACATTATTAACAATACAGTATTTTTAAAAAAATCTACAGAGCAATGACAACACATCGATCCTGGCTTGGATTGTGATCCTTTGGGATGGCTTCTTATTTACATTGCATCAGTTGCTGACATTAGCAATTCATGGGTCTGGAAGCTCTTTCTGTCTGCATTGATCCTTTACTAACTCATAACTCTTGTTTGCAACCTGATACAGATAATCAAAAACACTCTTATTGCTAAAAAGTTTACCTTTTTTAAAAAAGAATAATGCTAAGTGATGATAGAGGGAAAAATGTTACAGAAATGTCAATCTATTTGTATAACTTAGTAAGACCAGATTCTAAATACATTTGGTACTGTTTATATTCTTTTGCTGCATATTACTCTTTGCCAATGAAAAGCAGTTTGCTCTCTCTTTAATCATGAATTGTTGGCACTGCAGAGTACTCTGCTTTATAATGTCTCTTTTTAAGGTTATTATTTGAAGGTGTTTTACAGTCCTTTTGTATTTAAAAATTCAGTATGGAAGCCCAATTTGAACTTGCCCAAAGACAAGAATAGCCTCATGTGTATGGGCAGGAGGAAGACTGTCTCAAGTGAGAATCCACTCCAGAACAAGTACTGAAGTTTTTCTTACAGGGCTAATTATCCAAAACACACAGACCCAAAGAAGTCAGCAGATATTTCATAGGATTTAAAGTTATAACAAGTAATATTTTTTCCTGACAGAAAGCTTTTCTTGTTCCTTTAATTAAGAGATTCCATTTATAAGCAATCTACAAACTTATATACCATACTTTGCAGCAGTGCCTGTTTGCGAAAGCATAATATCATTTCCATCTGTCCACTGTGATTTTCTTGCTTTCTTTTTTTATGCTGCATGGTGAAATGTTGGGCAGTGGTAAGCAGTTTGTGTTACAAGTTTCTTGCGCTGCCCACAAATCTAAAAACAAAATACACATTATTGGAGAAGGCATGGAGAGCAGATTATGCTAACAAATGAATACTTCTAGTCATGCGTTTTGAGGGGGCACAATGCAGGCATGGGGCACAATGCAGTCTATCACTCCACCCTGTCTCCTCAAAGGTGATGACATAAGTGGTGGAAGTAGCTCGAATGCATATGCTCTGACTTTAAACATGTGTCTTTGGGACAAACCAATGAAATACTGAGAGATCAGTGATTGGATGTCCAGTTTATTTTTGTTTTGTAAATAGCAGCTGGAGGAACTCCTAGATTTGATTAGGTTCACAAAACTGGTTTATTTTCAGAATGCTATACACTATACAGCTGCATGATGGACAGTTAAGCAGTATTGGAAACCACCCTACTGTTGCATGTATCTGAACCTCTCTAGCTGTGAGGATGACACATGATCCTTTGTCTGCTACCAAGATCCATGTTACATATTTATTTGCTCCAGTTCTTTGAATGTGGAATCACACCTGGATGATTCACACTGCGTACCCTTAAGATTGCCAAAGAAGTTGAGAAATAGGTTTACAAACTTAGAGTGGTACCCAGTAGCAGCCTGCTATAAGACAGGCCCAATACAGAAAATAATACAACACTATGAGTTCTGACATACAGGTCTGAAAGCCAGTCTAGCACTTTAGCTATCCTGAACAGTGATATCTTTTGTCATTGATCAGCAGCACCTCAGTCTTGTCTGGGCTGAGCTACAGTTGGTCTTCATCCATTCCAATCTCCAACACCACTCTCTTCCATTTTTACCACCCTGCAGGTGATCTGGAGTGATATCTTCATTTATGTATCACTATAAATTGGGATTATGAGTGGAAGAAAGGACTAGGCCTGAAGCCGCAACATAACACTGGTACTGCAGCCTGCAAGTTTTATCACTGCAGCTTATTTCCTCCCTGAAAGTGAATTTCTTCACGCAGCACATAATTAACTATTGCCCCCACAGATGGAATAAAAAGACGGACAACAGTTTTTGGGTCAGACAAGGGCCACTTTATTAACTACATAACGTTTAAACAACTAAAAACAGCAAGGAAGCATTTCAAGAGCAGAATAGACAAGGCAGGTGTCAGACAGACCAGCCTCCTTGTCCAGGATACGGGCGAGCCACCAACCCCGATCTTGAGCCATTCATCTGGCTTGCGACCAGCAGCCCAGCCACTGGTGGCCTCCTGGGAGCGCCTACCCCTGAAACCATAAAGTTTGCAGAGAGGAGCTTATCCAAGAGGTTCCCAGAGGGAATCATCATTCACCACCCAGAGCCTTAATAACCCGCAGGCCGTTCCTGATGACCCCATGTTCCTAAACTAGGAATGGCTTAAGGTGCTCACCAATTTCTGCTTTCTACTCCCTGAACTATTCTGCCACTAGCGAGGTCAAGCCTCTGCTTTGTCCAACGTGGCCACCAAACCAAGTGCAGCCCTAATCCCTTGCTGAATATCCTCTAAAAACAATTTATTGCCCTTGTCTGACATGTGAATGCCGTCCTCTCTGTAGAGGTCTGTATTTCCAACCAAAATTCCAGGATGTGGCAAAAATTGACCCAGGCCACCCTCTATAGCCTTTCTCATTTGTCGGTTAACCTTGCGACGAGCCCGGTCAATGCACCTGGGATCCCCCAGGTTGCGCCATACCTGCCTCGGCAAAATCACCGACCAAATGATCAATGCCCCAGGCCATCTTCTCTGTATCACTGACAGATCATATATGGCTTGAATCACCAGGGCCTTGCCTTTCATCAGGCCAAGGTCATTGCCACCCAGGTGCACTAGTAAAATATCAGGAGGCAGCCCATGCCGTTCCTCAAACAGTACTGGGAGCAATCTGGGCCAATGCATGCCCCGCCTTCCCCACCATTCAACAACCGCAAACTCACTCAAGCCCAACTGAGAACCAACCATCGTCCTCCTGGCCTGACGAGCCGCCCAAAAAATCATACTGTGGCCGCATAATATGACTCTCCTCTGCACCTGCCGGCCCACAGCACCTGAAAAAGAACTATTTTAGTAACATGAACCACTTAAAACTTACACTGACGAACATAACTTTTGAAACTATGAGTTCTCCAACGTCCTATACCTTTTATGTCCTCTCGAGAGTACCCCATGGCAGCTGCCGTGGAAGCACCTCCAATTCTGAATGAATGGGTCCCAAAACGGAAGCCACCCAAACCCAATGCCTCGAGCGCTCGTTTTGTCACTGTCCAAAACTGAAACTTTGTGAGAGGTGATCCGTCTCTGTGCTGAAATAATACCCCCTTGTCGTAGCCTCGCAGCCCCAGGTAATGATGTAAACCTGATACAGGGCACAAATCAGGCTCATAACAACATCCTAATTCTATCGTTGAGCCCTTACCCAACTGGTCAGTCTTCGACCACCTAATATGAATGACTACGTTGTCTTCATTAACCCTAATGTCACCTAAATTAATAGCCCGATTAGATGTGTCATGTCGCAAAGCAGGGACAAGCTCACTGACTTGAAGAGCTCCAAAAAATGCCAGCAAAGATGCTGAGTGAAAAAGAGCGGTCTCATATTCATCATCGCAGAGGCCCGGCCACAACGCCCTCAGGCCCTTTAGAATTGAAGGAGTTAATGGCTCCCTGGAATCAAGTAGCTGCCCTGCCTCGCGAGACCACCCTTCCAGCATTTTTTTAACCCGAAAATCATTCATCTTATCCTCATGCCCAGCGGCCTTACTAGCATAGGCCAAAGAAGACAACCTGCCCTTTATAGAGCGGACTGATAACCCCCTGCCCTTCAGATAAACAGTACTGCATCAATTGATGCACCGGAATAGGCCATTCATGCCGTAATCCCGCCTCCCTTTGGAAAGCCACAAATTGGTGACCAGCCCTCATATAAGATTTACGTGTTGATGGGGCAAGGGCCATACTCATCGCCCACTCAGCTTCAAACCTCCAATCTGCCAAAAACTGGGGGGCATCCTTACCATCTGTTTTTGAGAGAGAGCGTCAGCGACCCCATTACTTGCACCCAGAACATGCCTTGCACAAAACAATATATTATTCCTTAAACATATCAGGGTAAATGCCCTAACTAACTTCATGACTCGTAAAGACTTGGAAGTTAAAGAGTTTATTACGTGTACTGTAGCCTGATTGTCGCACCAAAAGTCGACCGAACGACCAGCAAAATCAGCCGTCCAAATCCCGACCGCTACAACAATCGGGAAAAAATCCAGAAAGGTTAGGTCTTTGACCCAGCCAGCCTGGAACCAATCCGTAGGCCAATCCTCAGCACACCAGTGACGTCTAAAGTAAACTCCAGAACCAAATGAGCCTGTTGCATCTGACGTCACCTGTAACTCTGCCTCCAATTGCAATTCTTCCCTCCAGAATGACACCCCATTAAATGACCATAAGAACTCCTTCCAAAGTAGAAGGTCCTCCCGCATCCCTAAAGTCACCCTAGTCCTATAATGTGGAAGGTGAAGGCCCCGCATAGCATCACAAAGACGCCTGACGAAAGCCCGGCCGGGAGCCACAACTTTGCATGCAAAGTTAAGATGGCCCACCAGTTGTTGCAATTCCCGCAATGATATCTTCTTACAAACACTAAATCTGTCCACCAAGGCCTGAAGGACCTCCAACTTCTCCAAAGGGAGCCTAGAACACTGTTGAACCGTGTCTATCTCAATACCCAAGAAGGTCAAAATAGACTTAGGACCTTCAGTCTTCTCCTCGGCCAAGGGCACTCCCAATTCAGCTGCCATGTCTATGAAACTAGACAGTAAAAAGGCACACTGGACAGTCCCTGCACGACCAGCAAACAAAAAATCGTCCAAGTAGTGAGCCGTAGAGGCCAATCCTGTCCTGAATCACAAAGCCCATTCCAAAAAGGAAATAAACTTCTCGAATGCAGCACAGGACACTGAACAACCCATGGGAAGGGCCCTGTCCATATAGTAAAACCCCTTAAAAGCAAAACCTAATAAATCAAAATCAGCTGGGTGTACTGGCAGAAGTCGGAAAGCCGATTTGATGTCACATTTTGCTAAAAGTGCACCCCAACCACAGTCCTGCACAACCCTCATGGCTTGATCAAATGATGTATATTTAACCGAACAAAGCTCATCAGGTATAGCATCATTCACAGATCCACCCCGAGGGTACGATAAATGATGAATGAAGTGATACTCACCAGGAGCCTTCTTTGGTACAACGCCCAAAGGAGACACCCGTAGATTAGGCACTGGGAGGGAAAGAAAAGGCCCCAGGATTCTCCCCTCTTTACACTCTTTTCCAGTTTTAGCTCACACTATGTCTTCCATCCCTATGACTGACTTTAAATTAGGAGCACGAAAAGGTGCCCTCTCACCTTGGTAAGGAATCCGAAATCCGAACAAAACCCCCTCAAGTAAATATGTACTATCTGTTTTATTTGGGTAACTTCTCAAAATTCTCTCCAACACCTGAATCTTAATTGGGCTGGGCCCCTTTGTCATTAAAGGCAGCTTGACTTCCACCCCCACTGGGACGCTTACCTCCCCTTGCTCCGAAACATCCCTTTGGCTTGGGGCAAACAGACGGTGCATGCTGCCCCCCACAGAGAGGGCACTCGTGCTGAAAGGAACAAGACTTCCTTCCACAAGTACCCTGTGATGTAAATTCCCAACACAGGGGACACCTCGGTACCGGAGTCCCTGTCTGCACCCGCGAAGGGTTCTGACCCTGCAGCCTTTGCACTACGTGACCACTGTCAGAGTGCTCGGAATACAAGGATTTAGGGGCAGACACAACCTGCAGCCATAGGTGGGGATGAATAAGGTCCCAGCGCAAAGACGGATTCATCACCGCCCTTGTGCGAAAACCCTCATCATATTCCAGCCACACGTGTCCCGTGAAACCTGTAAAGGCTTTGTAAATTATATCCATGTATTGTAAAAGTGCTGATGCCCTCCAGGGCTGGTGATGCACTATCACGCCAGAATAAATGAGGAAACCTGGGTACCAATTACCCCAGGTCCTATCTACTCTACACTTCCTAATACGCTCTCTGTCCCTTTCGTCTAAGTCTTCTTTGTCTTTTTTGTCCAATTCATGGTATAACAGAGTAAAAACATCCACATAGGAGCCTTTAAGAATTTTTTCCTTAGTAGCCAGGGAAAGGTGATCTCCCAATGGCAGGGTTATATCACCCACAGGCAGAACTTTGGCTGGGGTTTGATCATAAGAATATCCCACCGGAGTAGATGGAGTAGATGGATACCACCCACCCTGTCCGGAATATTGTGTGGTTCCCCCATCTAAGGCAGGCGGTACAAAGTGCCACCCACTGGGTGACAAGGAGGCCCCTGCACTTGTTGAGGAACTCTTGCCCGAAGGTGAAACCCCTGGTGTTTCCTGGTTTCCTGAACCCCAAGGCCACGATGTGTCATCTTGACTAACAGCACCAGCCTTACCATCTTGGCCAGGAGGACGTACAGGACCCTTGTAGAGCTCCAACTGATGAGACCCCCACCTTCTTCTGCCGGCTTGTTCTCTGTATTGCCAATCCCAGAAATGGACGATTGACCATCCTCGAGAAGTGCCAGTCTTGCTAACACCTGCGCTTGAAAGGAAGAAACACCTGAGTTTTTCGACTTCTTTGCTACGGATGGTGCGAGGTCAATCTGCTGAGGCCTAGCCCTCTGCTTCTCCAAAGCCTCCAGCCTAGCTAGTATTGCAGCATTGATAGGATCAGAGTCATCATCCTCAGAAATTGACAGTGCAGGAGCAGCCGGGGGAATTTTAGGTGCAGGCTGCTTACCTTTTGACTTGTCCTGCCCCTTCTTAGGAGCCATCCTATCTTAAAGTATGGACAGAGCCTACTGTATTGCCAACCGTATGACACTGTATTGCCCAAGAATGTAGAAGGGCTTAGGGAGGAAAAAACAACTACCCAAAATGGCCTCACCCAAATTATAAACCACAAACAAACCCCTGTCAAAATGGCTGCCAGCAAATAAATAAATAAATAAAAATAGCAGGAACAATCCCCAAAATGGCTGCCTCCCAGTATATGCCTCACTCCCCTTAAGCCACACCTAAGATGGCCGCCACTCAGTTTAGATGACTGATTTGAAATATCCACTACAGGGCTGGAGCCCGCCTAAAGCAACGGCCCCTGGAAACTCCCCCACCAGGAAAAGAAAAATCCAGCTGCCAAGTAGGCCCCAGAATTTATTGAGGAAAGACCGATGTGGCGGGGGGGACTGTAACCACTAGGCCTAAACTTAATTAATACAGCACCCCCACACAAATGCCAGGGACAGCACTCCCCCAAATGGCCGCCAAGTTACTAAAATAAGCAAATCAATAAAAATAAAGCCGAGAAGGTACTCGGCACGATCACCACCGCCTGATTAGAAAGACGCCGCCGTGCCGTCCATTCTCCGGGCCGCTTCTGCCACCGTCGCCCCAGATCCCCCGACAGCAGTACGCTGCTGCGCCGCCCGGCCTCAGGGCCGCTTCCGATCACTGTCGCGTCAGAGCCCCCCGCAGCAGTACGCTGCCGCGCCGCCCAGCCTCTGAGCCGCTCCCGACCACAGCTGCCCACTGCAGCTGCTGCCTAACTAGCCGCCTGTACGGAGCCCGTCCCTAAATGCTGGCCGCCCAATGTGCTCCTGCTACACAGCCTGCAGAGCCTCCCGGTCTGCAGTAACAGAAGCCTCAAGCTATCCCCGCCAAGCACGAGGCTACAACTGCTTTAGGCGGGAGAGGGAGCCGTCCTATATTGGGCTGGCTCCTCCCCGCCCACGTCATAGCGCGTTGCGCTATGACCCTGCTGTTGCCCCATCATTCCTGCGGCGGCAAAACAGCCCCCGGCCTCCATTGCCTTCAGCTGGAGACTGGGAGCTCCAATCTATTTTACAGGGTGATTGTAAGAATGTAAGGGGAGGATAAACACAGAATGCTGTTCAGATCCTAGAACCTGAGCATATGTAATGTATCATCTATAGCAGCAACAACCCTGTCCTTTTAATCTGCACATGCTGCTTGCTAAAATGTATACCCTTCTAGTATATTATATTTAACTAGGAATAAGGCCTGTTGTGGAAATAAATACAATGAGCTCTAGAAAGAGGCTCTGGGTAGGTGCCCTGGCCTTGGGCACTCAGTGTCAATTTTCTGTGGTGACCTCAGCAGGGTATAATGACACAAAGCCTGCCATTTTCTCCAAGGGAACTGTTATCTGGAGGGCAGTTTTAATTCTGAGTGATCTCCATCCCTCCCCTGGAGACTGGCAACAATGGTTCCCCAGGAGGAAATGACTGGTCTGGAGGGTGGAGTCTATGGCATTGTACCTTTCTGAGGTCCCACCCCTCCCCAAACCCCACCCTCTCCAGGTGCCACCCCTCAAATCCCCAGGAATTTCCCAACCTGGAGTTGGCAACCCTATCTCCTTCCCAGCCAACCATTAACTTACCTTTATCTGCCCCTCTGACTTCAGGTTTCCATCTCCTCCCCCCTCTGTACAGCCTCTACCTAGGAAAAGAACAGTCTTTCTCTGCAGTGAGGACCAAAGCACCTCACATCATTCCCCTCTCCCCCTTTTGATCTGCTCTACAACCCTGTGAGGTAGACTAGGTTGAAATCACCCAATCAGCTTCCACAGCAAGAATCTGGGTCTGGCAGACCCTGCCCTGAAGCACTAACTGCTATGTCACACTGACTGTCATAGGGGGACCACCTCAGCAGGGTATAATGAGACAGAGTCCACCATTTTCTCCAGGGGAACTGATCTCTGCTATCTGGAGTGCAGTTATAATTCTGAGTGATCTCCAGCCCTCACCTGGAGATTGGCAGCAATGGTTCCCTAGGAGGAACAGTACAGTCTTTCTCTGCAGTGGGGATCATTCTCCTCTCTCCATTTTGATCTGCTCAACAACCCTGTGAGGTAGGTTAGGCTGAAAGTCTGTGACTGGTTTGAAATCACCCAGTCAGCTTCCACAGCATGAACCTGGGTCTGGCAGATGCTGCTTTGAAGCGCTAACTGCTACGCCACACTTGCTGTCCTAGTTGAAAGCCACTTTGGAGTAGTGGTTAAGAACATGGACTCTACTCTGGGAGAACCGGGTTTGATTCCCCACTCCTCCACATGCAGCTACTGGTGTGATCTTGGGTCAGTCATAAGTTCTTTCAGAGCTGTTCTCTCAAGGACAGTTCTCAAGAGAGCTCTCTCAGCCCCACCTATGTCACAAGGTGTCTGTTGTGGGGAGGGGGAAGGGAAAGGGATTGTACACCACTCTGAGACTCCTTTGGGTAGTGAAGGGTGGGGTATAAATCCAATCTCCTCTTCCTTCTCCTAAATATTTAATTTAAGTATTAAAAAATAGAGGCTGCTGGAGGTGAACAGGAGCATGTAGCCAGGCTGAGTTGTCATACCAGTCAGGTGTCATCAAGTCAACCAGAGGGCACTGCCATGCCTTGGGTAGCCAACCTCCAGGTGGAGCCTGCAGATCACCTAGTATCACAACTGAACTCTAGACAGCAGATCTCTCTCCCTCTGGAAAAAATAAGTGCTTTGGAGGGTGGATTCTATGGCATTCTGTTCAGCTGAGGCTTCTCCTCTCCCCAAACTTTGCCTTACATAGCCTCCACCACAAAATCTCCAGGAATTTTTCAACCTGGAGCTGGCAACTCTAATCAGGATGGGCCCCAATAAGTTTGATCTCAAATGCCAAAATACGCCTGGAAAGGGTCTCCTCCCCTACCATTTACTGACAGAACCAAGCTTAACAACAGCCACTGAAACAAAAGTGAGCCTAGTAGCGGGAAGAGGTGAAGCAGCTTCGTTGGGAGAGACAGTCATTTTGGCAGTTTATTCTGTTAGGGAATAATGGCCAGGCTGGCAGTGGGCAGGCAAGAGGAGCAGACCCAGCACCTAGCTAATGGCATGCAAGTACTCTTGGCTGGTGGTTGATAGGCCAATGGCTGATGGAGCGCACAGCACAGCCAGTGGGAGAGCTGGAAAGTGCCAATATATTAGGCTATTATATATATCATTTATTATTTTAAATTCCAGAAAATAAAAAGATCCCCAAATCCTATTGCCCCCACACTTTGGAATGAAAACATGAGACACAAGTAAATAGATTGAACTAGGATTATTAAACTGCTCTGCAGCATGAACTCTTAACATAATTAACTCACCCTAGAGTTCTGTGTGTCAACTAAAGCAGCCCCCAAAAGCTGTTCAATTAAGGGCAGTGCCGCTTATATACTGAAATCGAGGCAGCGTTTCCAAAGCAAGTGATTCATTTATTCAGCTCAGAACACACAATACAACAAGAACCTTCATAGAATGATGCAATATATACATTTTGAACTAGCAGGGCCACACCCCCTTAGTACCATAATGTCCAATCACAATAGAGAGCTTAGGACCAATGGGATTCGTTCCCGCCGTCAGTCAGAGTCTTTCCGGATTTTGTCTGTTACGCAACACTGACCAATTCGACTTCAGGGTTTAGGATGGGTGGGTCTGCCAGACAGATGGCCACACCCAGTTGAGGACCCAGGAATTTGTGGGCTCCCATGATGCGACATCATAGGCATGAAACGTTGGCTGTGGAAATTCCTTGATGGTCCTGCTTATGCTGGCAGGGGATTGGTCGATGTCTGGTTCCCAGATTGGCAGACGTCTACCTGCATTGGCATGCCTGATGGCTTTTCCCAACCTGTTGTACAGTTCATAGCAGTATGCTGGCCTGAAGACCTACCAGTGAATCATTCTTGGTGAGAGAACTGGAGTGGCCTGGTCCGCTGGACCCTTGTAAGACGGATCCCTAGAGCATCAAACCAGTCACATCCCAGGAGACTGGGACTATGTCCTTTGACCACTACAACGCTCAATTGGCCATAAAACTTCTTATATCGAACCATGAATTTGCCAGTTCCTGCAACGGGAATGCTCTGTCTCTGGAAATCAACGAGATGGAACTCGCCAGACTTGAGCCATTGTTTGCTCCATCTGGAGAATAGCTGGCATAGAGTCTGCATTGAGATAATGGTGAGTGCCAATCCCGAATCAACTTCCATCTCACAGGGAGCGTTGTCAAGGACTACAGTTGCTTTGATTTTGTTTTTCGTTTGGAGATGATTGCTGCACACCAACAAATGGTAGATGGAGTTGAGTGGCAGTCTGCAATTGCAGTGGTGTCTCTTGATGATGATCAAAGTCTATTGTGCAGTGTTTTAGGTGACATCTTGGATGATGTCTTGTCTTTAGACAAGCGGCAGACCCGTAGGAGGTGTCCAGTCTTCCCACAATCCTGACACTGGGCCTTACAGAACCAATACGGCACTTGTGGTCACCATCACAACTGGTGCATTGGGATCTGTGAGTGGGTCGTTGACTGGAATGCTTGCACCTCTTGGTCTGTGTTTGGTAGACTGAGTCGTCCTCGCTGTCAGACTCTTCCAGGAACCCCTGATGCAGCTGCAACCTTTGGGGTGTTAGTGGCATTCTGGATTCACACACATCTCTGGTTGACTGGTCAGCAGTTTCTGCCACTATTGCCTCTTCATACGCAGTTTGGAATGTAAGTTCTCTTGTGGTGAACAGCTGTTGTTGTAACTTTTCATCCTGCAGGCCTCACACTAGTCTGTCGCGGAGTCTATCATTTAAGTCTGTGAAGTTGCACTGTCGCGCAGCTTTCAGAAGTGCAGTCACATACTCAGCAATTGACTTGCCTTGAGCTTGGTCCCATTTGTGGAATGTGTGCTGACATGTGATCTCTGAAGGCTTAGGTGAGAAATGGTTATGTAGTTCGGCCTTGATTGTGTCGAACGCCGTCACCTTGAGTTCAGCAGGGACAACTAATGTTTTAGCCACATCGAAAATGTTCTTGCCACAGACGCTGAGAAAGGTGGCTTTCTTGATATTTGCATCCGTAATCTGTTGAGCTGTAATGCAGAACTCAAACTGGGTGATGTAGGTGTCTCAGTGCTCTGTAGTCAAATCGAACAGTTTGAAGTGGCCCTTGGTGGCCATCGTGATGTCGTGCTGGAGCAGCAGGTGCTTGTGTCCTCTGGCTGTTTCCAAGGGCCAAGGTAACACTTCCTTGCCCACTGTAGTTATCAGCTATGGTTCTGTGGGGCTACCTATCCGCTGCATCCCATCCTCGTCACCAGTGTTATATAATGAGATTGAGTCAGCGTTTCCAAAACAAGTGATTCATTTATTCAGCTCAGAACACACAGCACAACAAGACCCTTCATAGAACAATGCAGTATATACATGCAATATATAAGGGGCCACACCCCCTTAGCACCATAATGTCCAATCACAATGGAGAGCTTAGGACCAATGGGATTTGTTCTCGCTGTCGGTCAGAGTGTTTCTAGATTTGGTCTGTTATGCAACAGCGACCAATCTGACTGCTGGGTTTAGGATACTTGAGAGTCAATGGAGCTTGTGCCTGAAGCTCCAGTTTAGATTACATTGCATAAATACATAAGTAAATACATAACAGCCATCCTGGCACAAAATGCAGCCCAATATTTCTGTTGTACCTTGTTCCTCATTGCTTGCACACAATTCTGTACTGAGATGTGCTGAGCCTTGCTCCCTTCTCCCTATGTCAAACAGCAGCTAGGGTTCAGCAGAATTCTGCCCAATGTCAAGGGAGCTCCCACTCCACACACCACTGGCCATATAGCCAGTAGGTGGCTGGCTTGGGTGAACTCCCTTCATCACTGGCCCCTCAGAGTGTTCACCAGTTTTACTGCATATCTTCCTTAATCCCCCACATCCCTGCCACCTAGTCAGGGTTTAACCAGTTGAAACCAACTAATACCCACTGCCCAGCTGACAGTATGATGCAAGAAAAAGGGGGGCAGAACAGCCAATTTGATTAGTGTGTCTTAAAGTTTTGTAAAACTATCTTAGTTTCCTGGAAGTTAGTGCTTTCTTCCTGTATTTAAATACTCCCTTTGTGGGATTATAACTTTCCCTTTTATACTTTGGAGTCGTCTAAGACTTTTTCCTTTTCACACAAACCAGAGGTCCTTTCTGGGTTGAATCCTTTGAATAACTGGGTAAGAAATATCCTCCTCTTTCTAGGAGCAATAATCCTTTTCTGTTTAGCCAGACTGGCAGTTTTCAACCTCCTATCCAGTGAGACATTAACCCCTAATCTCCCAGTTCACTGCTTTTGATGCACTAAGCATCCTGGTTTTGGAGGTCAGTTTGTCACATATACCTACTGGTAGAAGTAATTTTGAGCTTGAATTCATAATACATGTAGTTGATCTATTATACATTATAAAATATAAGCAATAAATTTTATTCATAATGTATAGTCACTTACATACAATTAAGTTCAATTTTGGATTTATTATTGGGCTCCTATGATAAATGTGTACTCCAGCCTGTTGCCTTCTCCCTAGGGTTGCCAGTGCTGCTGTTTTGGGGGTGGGGGTGGGAAAAGAGAGCAACTTTGACATGATGACATCCTCCCCTACCCATCACCATCCTCCCTCACCCCCACAGCAGTAGGAGTTTTCCTCACCTCTGTGGTAAAGACCATAGAGATGGGCAGGGCTCTTTTTGTAGAAAAAGCCCAGCAGGAACTCATTAGCACAATAGGCCACATCCAACAGCAGAAACTCATTAACATATTAAGTCACACCCCTGACAGTGCAGAAAGAGAGAAAGAAGAAGGGAAAAGAGGGAAAGAGAGAATGAAATAAGCAGGGAAAGAAAGTGAAGGACAGAAGAAAGGAAAGAGGGAAATAAAGAGAGAAGGAAAGAGGGAAAGAAGGAGGGAAAGAAAGAACAATGTACAAATATGAACAAGGAGGAGAAAACACTTTTTCCTATTCACTTTTTCCTATATAGCACATAGAAACTTGAAATATGTATGGCAATTATTCAAGTTTTCAGTAAACACCTAAATGTAGAATATGTCCCTTAAACAGCTGACTTTTCAATTAACAAAAATGTCTCACAAAGAGTACTGTAATATACAAACAGAATGGCTGGCACAAGAGTATCTTCAGCATTACAGCAGCAGGAGGAAAAGAGGAAAATATGACTGCAATAGGTTCAGCTATTTGTTTAAAAATAGGCGAGTCAAACTGATAAAAATGTTCTGACTCCTTTTCTTAAAACTTTGCTTGAGTTTAAGCAGAATAAAGTAAAATAAACATGCATATTATTCTATTCCCAATTAGTTTGCAAATCAAACAACAGTTTTTAAAAATCCCAGTTTCTTCTTCACTACAGAAACTGACAATGTGCTAGTTGGTTAGTGGCGAAAGAAAATACTTTCAGGCAGGGGGAATGCTGTGCTGGAACAAACTTCTGGAACCTCTTTGACAAAATTCTTTTTAAAATATTTAAAAGTTCATAAATTTTTAGTATACAGATTGAAAACGTCATTCCCCTCTTGTGTGAGGATAAAATGGATGGAAAGGATAATTATATGGTAAGTTGTTTTGGGTTCCTATTGGAGGGAGAAAGGGGCATAAATATCTAAATAAGGGAATCTTAAGTGGGTCTACTTGGAAATAAGTCCCATTTTAGTCAATGGAGCTAACTCCCAGAAAGTGTTCATAGAACTGCAGCCACCTTTGTATACACTACAATTTCTTTTTTCTATTATCTCCAGTCAAACAAGTTTTGCAGGTTTTTGAAACCCTACCCTAATAAAATCTGCAAAACCTGTATATCAGAGATGGAGGTGGGATAAAAGTGCCCAGTTTCATCTGTGAATTTCATAAAACAAACCCAAACTCTAATGATTCCAGCAAAGGGTATCTATTAGGGCAGCTGCAGAGCACTATTGAATAAGTATGAACAAATCAACATAATGATTTTAATGTACCAATTAAATATGTGTATATTTGCATGTGGATACAAATTAAATGTCTATAAATGGGCACGGGAATAAAATCATATTTTTTTAAAAAAGATTATGTATACACCTGCCACAGTTGGCACCATTTTAGAAGAGGCATTCCCTTCCCTGTGAGGGAAGGGAGAATACCTCTTCTAAAATGATGGCTGCCCTCCCTTGCATTCCCCCTTTCCCTTTCATAAGGTTTCAGGCTGCACTCTTATGCACTGTTGACAGACAGCAAACTCTGTTGAACATACTGGGACTTACTTTTTTGCAAAGACATTTAGGACAGGTCTGGACCCATGTAATTCAGAAGTGAAATTGAATATGAAAGGTGAAATCCTACAGCCTTGTGTGCGTGCGCATGCTGCAAACTTACTGCAGAGTAAGTCCTGCTGAACTCAGCAGTGCTTTCTTTTGAGTAAAGCTACATATGCAAGTCTTGCTAGTTGCAACCCAGGTTCTTATTTGGGGGTGGAGGCAGTGAGATGTTAATTTACAAACCCAGCCCCCCGAGGTCAGCGGGTTGTGATGAGTTTCTACTTACTGCCCCCCTCCTCCGGGACCTTGGCCTTTGGTTCCTGGGAGTTGGCAGCCTCTCCCAGTGGGACTTCCTCCTCCACTGGCTCTGCTGAGGGGCGGAGGTGTTCCTTCGTTTCCCTGCAGGGGGAGCCAGGTGGCTGCCTCCATTGAAATGGAGGAGGAGGAGCAGGTGGTTCGGCAGCAAAGCCTCTTCCTTCCTGAGAGCTAAGGTGCTCTGCAGCTGCAAGCCAGAAGGGTGGGAAAGGAAGCGAGGGGAAAGTGCTGCCGCCATTGCTGCTGCTGCCACTGCTGCACACTGAATCCAGCTTCGGCCGGGCACAGTGGACACGGCTCTTCTGGATGCTCCAACAGCCTCTCTACTTTCCAGAAAGGGGGGTCGTGCCCTGGCCGAACCTGATGTGTAGCAATCAGGCTTGGTGAGGGATCTTGAGTGGCCGGTGCTAGTTATCGCCTCTGCGTGCTCTGGCTCCCCAGTGACTAGAAAGGGACTCAGAGGCCTCGTATGTTTCCCAGTGAGCTGCAGAGTCCCGCAGCGCCTCCTCCACCACTATCCCCCCTTACACACTCCAAAAGAGAAGGAAACAGAAGGAAAGGAAAGGAAAGGAAAGGAAAGGAAAGGAAAGGAAAGGAAAGGAAAGGAAAGGAAAGGAAAGGAAAGGAAAGGAAAGGAAAGGAAAGGAAAGGAAAGGAAAGGAAAGGAAAGGACGGAGGCAAAGAGATGGGGGGGAGGCTCTCCCACCCCTGTTCAAGCCACTGCCACCCCAACTTACCCAGGATGGTGGTGGCAGCAGCAGCCAGCACATGCCGCTTCCTGCTCCCCGGCCCAACTGAGAGCTGCTGGAAGCAAGGGGGTGGGGCTTACTGCATGTGCCTGCCCCCTGGGCTCCAGAAGCCAGTCAGATCATCATTCTGGGGCATTCTGAGCCAAAAATAGCCCTGGAGATGGGGAGAAATTCCTAGAGCATCATAGATGTAGTGGCCAGAAGTGATGTTGCTGCCAGGGAGAGCCAGGGAGGGTTGACAGAAGCAGGAGGATGCCATGGTAGACAACCTGGTAAGCCTACTGGTCCTAATCAAAATTCCTTTTAAAAAGATTCTGCACACACTTTTTTGACCACCTTCCAAAAACAGGTTAATTTTAGTAAAAGAAGACAGTGAATGAGGGAAACAATAGTGTACTTAAGTAACAATATATGTTTTCATAAAGATTCCAAACTGATTAAATAGTTTGCTTGGATAGAATACTCCACCAGCCAGAGAATATAAGACTTTAAACTCCTATTTATTCCAACTTTACCTTAGCAGTCCCTGTTTCTAGGCTGCCAAAGTCTCTGTAACATTCAGACCTGTTAAGTTAATTAACAGTTTCCACTTTTGGTTACAGGCATCTTTGAATATTAGGTTTGGGCAATGGCCATGCTAGATAGATGCTAATTGGAAGAGAAGTATGTGTGTCTGAATGAGAGAGAACTAATGTGTGTGTGACTAATAGGTAGAACCTGTGTCAGGCCTTGGAGCTAAAGTGTTCAGAGCTTTTCCTCTATCATCATCTATAGAGGTTTGCAGTCAGTGACACTGAACAGCTCCTGGTATGATCAGAGGTACAAGAATTATTCAGAAGGGTCTGGCACTTCTATATGTTGTTTCTTCTGTGATGTCTCTCTCCCAGCCGAGATTTTTGAGCCTATCTGAACACATTTAATACTGTTTACTCATAACGTATTTTTGCAATTAATACATTTTTATTTTTCTGTATAGAATTGTCTGTTACACCAGAGTTTATCCCCTTTTTCCTGCTAAACATACTATATTTATTAGAGTTTTACCCTCTTATTAGATGGGACCAGGTTCCATGGGGTCTGCCAGGTCAGAACAGTTTGGGGTCCACCTTGGGGATCCTGAATTGGGTGGAAAGGTTCATAGAAATGTTTTAAATAAATAAGAACTAAATAAGTACTGTTGGGGCCTTTCACTAACTCTGTAAGCTCCTACAGGTCTGCTTTTAAGTCTATCCATTTCATCCTATTGAGCAAACTCAAATAGAAAGTCTTTTTTTAGTGCCAGAGATGGCTTAGAGGTTAAGACGCTGAGCTGCAAACTGGAAAGTCTGTAGTTCAGCAGTTCGAGACCCTAGTGCTGTGTGACGGAGTGAGTTCCTGTCTCTGGCCCCAGCTCCTGCCAACCTAGCAGTTCGAAAGCGAGAAATTGTTTTTCAGGGCATAAAAGAAGAGGAAAAAGAAGATCTCAGAAATATTTTGGCAAATGCCTTGGCACCAATAACTGGCAAAGAAGTGCAAAAATTAAGCGAAGAGATGGATCTGGTTTATAGAGCCTATTCCAACTTTACAAAGAAAAATAATTTGTGGTTGTCAAGTTTATCAAGCAATGCACCAGAGATCAAATTCTAAGAGCAACTTCAACAATGCCCTTGAAGATTGGTGAGCAGAACATAAGGATCCTAAAAGATGTTCCATATGAAATTTGCATGAAAAGGAAAGCATATAAAGGACTGGCCCTGTTCTTGCAAAAGTATCAAATTAGCTAAAAATGGTGGATCCCAGAAGGATTGGTCTTTAAATTTAAGGATAAAAGAGAGAAGATTGACTCCATCTTCAAAGCACAAGAATTTTTGAAGAGGCACGCCAGGTCAGAGGAAGATGCAGAACTCGCCAAATGGACAATGTTAAGCAGCGAAGATGACAGTGACTCGGAGGAAGGAGACGAAGAATCAGAAGATGAAAGAGTAAAGAAGGGCCCATCATACAATCTGAGAGATTTGAAAGGGAGACAACCCAAAATATAAACATTTGTTCGTGAAGTGTAAAGGTGGATTATATCAATAACTAACCCCAAAGGACTTTACTAATCTAACTAGCAGGTTTATTTCTGATTTATAGTAAATTGAAAAGAAGATCAGTCAACCACGGAAGAAGCCAAGAACTTTATATATACTAACAAAAAGATTAATATATTAATTGTGACTTCACTCACCTCTTTTCTTTATCCCTCTATATACCCTTCCTTTTTCTGTATTAAAAGCAATAAAATTCTCTCCTCTTTAGGAGAGTTTTACAAAAAAAAAAAAAGAAAACAAGAAATTGTAAGTAGATAAATAGGTACCGCTTTGGTGGGAAGGTAACAGCGTTTCGTGCACCCCAGTGTTTAGTCATGCTGGCGAAATGTCCACAGAAATGTGTTTGGACAGCACTGGCTCTTCAGCTTGGAAATGGAGATGAGCATCGCCCCCTAGAGTCAGATTTGACTAGCTTTTGAGCAAGGGAAACCTTTATCTTTACCTTATATCAGTGACGCAGATTGTTGGTGTAACTTAGCCATGCTGGCCATTAGAAAGTAGCTTTGTGTTTTCCTGTAGGATTATGTGATATTGTGCATGGAGATTACATTTATCCCTAGGATTAATTTGTTCTCTGATTGCATTCAGGTAATAGATCTGAAGTGAACTATTCAACAGTATACAGACTACATTCTACACATGAGCTGGATTTAAACTTGCACTATATGAGTGGTAGGGCACTTCTCACGCAAGAAGGAGGGCTGATTTCTACCTATGTATGCTTCTGGCTTCAGCCCTTGAACTACATCCCACATTGTTTTTGAAGATGTATCAGCTCTGAGAAGCAGCTGCAATCTATATATATAAAAGAAAGTTCCCCTCACCGTAAAATCAATGCCCAGGCCAAACCTCTGGACCTAGAGACACCAGATTCAGGGAGAGGGCTCCTATCATGGGGTAGGTGCTCTCTAAGAAGGGATTTTTAGAAATTCGACCCCTAAGTGGGTCAAAAGGGGTAAAATGTGCTCCCCCCCATTGATTCCTATGCAGCTGCCAGGCAGCTGCCTCCCTGCACCTCCCACTCTCTGATTGGTCAGCTCCAGAGCTCAGTGTTCTGAGGTAAAAAAAACAAAAAACAGTTACAGGGGACTGCAGAGAGCTAATGACAGTTGAGGAAATCAGGAGTGGCCAACAACCACTTGTGAAGTGAAGCAAATCTGCTGGCCCAGCCTCTCTGATGGCTTCCAACACACTCCCCCCACCTCCTCCACCTAACAGGTGGTTGTCTGTCAGGTGCAGCCCCACCTCCACCATGGCTTCTAATACTTCTTCCCCTCCCCCTCCTACACTGGACAGGCAGCTGCCTGTCAGGTGTAGGAGAGGAGGTGGGATGGCTTCTAACACAGGCAGTTGTCTGTCTGGTGCAGCCCAACCTCCACAGTGGCTTCTAATACTCCTCCCCCTCCTACACTGGACAGGCAGCTGCCTGTCAGGTGTAGGAGAGGAGGTGGGATGGCTTCCAACACACTCCCCCGTGTAGGAGCAGGACCAGGGTACTTTAATCCAACAGGGATGCCGCCCCAGAAGGATCACCTTAGCGATTCTGCTGGCCCAGCCTCTCTGATGGCTTCCAACACACTCCCCCACCTCCTACACCTAACAGGCAGTTGTCTGTCAAGTGCTTAAAACCATCAGGGAGCCTGCCTCAGCATTAACGCCTTAGTGATCCTGCCAGCCCTGCCTCCACAGTGGCTTCTAATACTCCTCCCCCCTCCGCATCCTACACTGGACAAGCAGCTGCCTGTCAGGTATAGGAAAGGAGGTGGGATGCTTACAGACGCTGGAGAGGTTTGCTCAGCAGGATTGCCTTAGCACTGCTGCTGGCCCAGCCTCCCCAATGCCTTTAAATACAATCCCCCCCAACACCAGACAGGCTGGTGTCTGTCACGTGTAGGAGCAGGGCCAGGGTATGAATGTTTATGGGGGGGATAGTAAAGGACATTTCTAGGAGCCATTTCGATGTGTGCCTCCCTCATGAACCTGAAGAAATGTCCACCACATCACCAGTCCCTCACACCAACTCTCCCTCACACCTCTCACCTCTTACTGCTCCCAAGAAAGCTCCTGGCAAGCATCGAGCCAGATACACCAATGCTACAAGGAGGAGGCAAGTTAGGAATGCGGCAAAGACATTTGCACATAGTACTCCTGCAGCGCACTGAGCTGTGCAGGCCAAGTATCAGCAAGATCACCCTGAGGTGCTCAGAACAACACAGTCTCCATATGAGCAAAAGAATCCAGGAACACAAGTAGAGAGGCCATCACTTGCGTAGAAGGTAGCAGGAGTTGACTTAACAGATGACTGCTTCTTAAATGGACTGCTTCTTAAATAGTTAAGCCTATTATTCTCCCAAATTTGAGGGAGAATCTACTGATTCACTGGCTGAGTTCAGACTGGCAGTTTGAAGCGGGAGCCAGTCATGGCAAAAAAGCCCCAGAATAAACTGTTCTGGGTTTTCCCGGTCACACTGCGCCAACTGATGTGGGAGCATACTGGGAGGAGGCACGCAGGAGCATTCAGATTGCTGGCCTGGAGACGTGGCTGTAAACAGCTTTTCCCTAGTAATTCGGCTATATGCGCATGAGCACGTGCACACATACACACATATGCATCCAGCAGATTTGGGGAGGATCCCCTTGCGCCAGCACCGCATTGGGCAGTAGAGCGGAGCATAGCCAATCATATTGCTGTTGCCTTATGTGCGTGGGTTGCTCCTGGCTTTTAAAGGTTGGTGTTCACACTTCCCGGAATGAAGCGGGATAAATGGGCTCTCAGGGATTTGCTACCACTTTTACCAGGTATCTTTTAAACACGGGGGCTAAGCGGAACAGCACGGGTTGACTATGGGTGGGGAACACCAGGCAGATGTGCCTGTGTGAATGCCCCCTTTAATCCGCTTGTAAAACGTGGCTGAAATGTGGCTATAGTGGGGCACACTGCCAGTCTGAACTCAGCCACTGTAAACTTCTTTCATACTATTGCAATAGTTGGTTTGAGGTTGTAATCTTATTGTCTTTCTATGCACAATACACTCTCATGTGGCCAGTCTCTCTGCCTTCGTGCCTCAAGGTGAAAAAATAAAGTTAATGTTGCAAGCTCAGCACCTTCTTTATCTCTTTCAATATTTTCCAATAGCAGAGTTGAGAGTAAAGGCACCTTCCTCCGGGCATTTCCCGTATCTGAACAAGCACAGGGAAGATGAAAGTGAGACATATTTGTATTGGCTTGTAATCCTTTCTGCTCTTATCACAGTGGATGCTTTGCCTCAAGGAAAACAAATATGTAATATGCTTTCATATTTCAGGGAAAAATTGAGGACAAATGGTACAATTCACTTAAAGTATTTGTCATCTGCTCTTTAGGTACATATCTGCTCTTTAGATACATATAATCATTTCACGTTCTCTCTTCAAAAAGCAGTAGTGAAATCTCTAGAATATCGTGAGGAGTTCTTTGATTGTTACATACTGGAAATCTGGACCAGGATCCAAAAGATCATGAAACTAGGTCTGTGAGTCCAAGTGAGCCTAATTTTTATTTATTTAGTTAGTTTTGTCAATCAGTATGAATCAATAAGATAGTGACTTTTTGTTAGATTGCCATGGCATAAATTTAAAAATAAGTTTTTAGATTTTTAAAAAATCTTTTTTTCATAAAAGATATTCAGAGGATAAATTTACTGAAGGAAGAAACATGGTTGTTAACTTTAAAAAAAAACCAAGTTTCAGGGTGGTCAGGACACAATGTTGTACATATATCTAGAAACTAAACTCAGTCAGTAAGTTACGTAGTTCTCAGGTCCACTGAAGTCCTGTTGATCAGGCATTCGCTGGGAGTTCCCGGGTACATGGAGACTAGGGTTTCCAGGTCTTCCCTGGGTCAGATTGCCAGATCCAGGTTGGGGCACTCCTGGAGATTTGGGGAGGCAACCTGCAGAGGACAGGGACCTCAGTGTGGTACCATACCATATGGCCCACCCTTCAAAGCATCCACTTTCTCCAGGGGAACTGATCTCAGATCCCACATGGAGGCTGGCATCTCTAATGGGGGCCCAAATTGGATTGGAATTGAAATGCTGTTTCTGTGCTGTTTTCCAAACCTGAAACTATCCTGGGGAGCCACTATTTGTCCCATTGTGGAAACTGACTTTGAACCCATTGGTGATGCGGGACACGAGGACTAAGCAATCTATTATGTCTAAGTGGGTCACGTTTTATGTTCCCACATCAGCAGAGATAAGGATATATCATAGGAAATAATGATGTGATCTGAGTGACACATATGGATATCACTTATGCGATGGCTGTAGTGTGACAGTGATGTCACCCTATTAATGAATCAGCCTAGGTGTAGGAATTACAACAATCAGAGTAGTCCCTCTTTCCTCTGCTTTCTTCTCCCAGCACTTTTTTTCTGCAGTTGACCCGCCAGATAATTTCTCCTATTGCAACTGCTGAACTTTCTGTCAAAGTTTTGCCAAGTGGCTATTCTTAAATTTCTAGTTGTCATGGTGTAGTTGGGGGATTCCCAGAAAACCTTCAACATATTCTGAATGTCAGTTCAAGTATTCAGAAGAGCATTTTGTTTCATCTTCTCACTGGTTTTGAAGTATCCCCATGGCAAAATCTTCTTCCTCACAGAAAGCTTACATGCGAAAAATAAGGCTAGTACTATTTTCTTTCATTTTTTCAGTTTTCCCTTTAAAACACTCATGCACAAATTCCCAAGCTGCATTGTTCTAAAAAATGTTGGAGTAGACTAAAGGTAAGTTCATAGTGGCATCTGGAGTGGGAAATTCAGAAAAATTCACTTCCTTGTGTGTTCTTTGGATTGGAGCCTAAATTTACAACTGTGTAGCTAAGTTTTCCTGTGGGTGAATTTAAAAATGCTAAACACCTGAGTAATGCACTAAACTCAAATGCAATGAATGACTCATAGCAGGGAAACTATAAAATTAGACCAACATCAGTTTTAAAACATTTGAAGCTGAGGTAGGAGGTAGCAAATTATTGAACAGGCTGGATAAAATGTTTTCGGTGTGCAATTGGTATAGAGCAGTATGAAACAACTGCAACTTTTTAACAGAAATGTTGACATTAGAGCTTATTCTAGAACTGCAGACATTGTGGAACAGATGATACGACATTAGGAGTTTTATAAGGAAGTATTTTTTACCCTATCAGGAAAACAGTCCATTCAAATTAAATCACTTCATCACTCTGATGTCTACATGACAAGTCTTGCCAAAGTTCATACATTAGACATCTGTGCCTTTGAAAAATTTCACATTTGTAATGGGCTGTCATATTGTGTCCAATTCCATCTTGCAGCCTGTTCTCTTTGTGAATTGGTGGGCCATCACACTGTTGTTAAATTATGTCTGTCGTTCTTCCAAGTCTCATGTTTTAACTATTCTGGTAATTATTTCACTGTTGATCATGCAATTTCGTCACCTTTGACTTTGAACCCAGAACAGAAATGATGTCCACTAAAAACCTCCCAGTCATACAGGCTACTTCCTTAATCAATGGACAAAAGATTTTACATCTCCCATTTCCACTTGGTTTGCAGTTTGTAGCTACTGTTTCAGGCTTTCAGTGTCACAATGAAGCTGGATTTTAATTGGAAGAAATGTAAGCACTGTGAGGCACCAAATATTTCCTCTCTAGATCCAAGCTTTTGCAAATGAAATGGCAATAGATCTTTTCCTTCTTCACTTTCCTCTCTCTGTAATGCTGCTGTTGCTGAGTGGCTGCATAAGGGAATCTTGTAGGAAGAGAAAACAACACAAAATCCCCCCCTCTCCATTCTTGTGTGTTTCGAGCTAGTTCTACAAGTCAAACAATAGTTCATACAGGTAAGGGGAATGGTTTTGTCCACTTCTCCCTTCTTGCTGTAGCTCTCTATGCCGCATGGCATACTGTTATGGAGAGTTCCCCCATCCCTTAGCCATGGCTTGTATATGGAGGTGAAGGGCTAATAGGGGAAGGGGAAAAAGAGTAAAGGATTTACACATCAATAAGTATAGTTTCTAAAAGTGGTTAAGCCCTCATTGCTTTCTTTAGAAATTAATGCTGTGAATATGAACATCCTTCATACATCTTGTTATTGCTATTAATGTTTTAAGCTTTAAGAAGGGGAGCGGTGGAGAAGGGGAGCGGTGGTGCAGTGGGTAAAATCCCCTGCATAACTATAACATCTGAACTGCCAAGCTTTGTCAGTTCTAGCCTCGCACTGATGTGAGCAACCAAGCCTTGTCCCTAGTTCATCGTCCACTCAGCGATTTGAAAGCTTTGGCAAGTAGATGAATTGGGGACCACCTGCTAGGGGTGGGCACACCAATCCCTTCGGGAGGTGTTGGCTGCCATGGGAAGGCGTCTGCTGCGCTACGAGATCAGAAGGTGGAAAAATCTGTGCCAGCATTTCCTGCAGTAGAGTAAATCGGCCTGCAGTGGAGCAAATCGGCCAGGCGGTGGCAGTGCGACAATGCAACATCATGAGTCCTGATGTCATCAGCCAGCCGACAAAGAATATACCATCGGATCATGTCTGATACAGCCTGCAGATGAATCCTCCCGAGCAGCTACAGTGTGTGATTAAATAATTATATGTGTTGTCTCCCCTATCCCCCCATGAATATTGTTTGTCCAATTGTCAAAATGAGTAACTGTAAATCACTCTGAGCCCACAGGTGTGTGGGAAAAAGCAATCAATAAAGCAAAAGTATATAAGTATAAGTTTCTTTTCCTTTCTTAATCACTGCAAACAGGCTAGATCAGGGGTGTCAAACATGCAACCTGGGGGCTGGATCAGGCCCCCGGAGGGCTTCTATCAGGCCCGCAGTGGAACTGGCTGTCTCCTGCTTCTTCTTCCAGTTCTGCTTCTGCTGTGTCATCGTAGATTTGCAGCTTACAGATGCACACCTGAACAGCATGCTCAATATTGCAACAGCACAGACATTTTGATGCAATAATTCAGAGAAAGAGGTGCCAGTTATCAGACACTGGTAAATAAACAAAATATTGCAAGAGTGCTAATATTTTAAGCATGATTTTATTTTAAGTAAAAAAAACCCACACCCTTTGTGTTTGTGTCCTTTATAAAGTTTATATCTCTGCTACCTGGCATTATATTTTATGACCCACATGGCCTGGCCTAACGAGGTCTCATTTATGTCAGATCCGGCCCTCATAACCAATGAGTTTGACACCCCTGGGCGAGATTATAGGATACTGATATGATTATACAGCTGTTACAATTTAGAAAGAAGTGTAGCTGTTAACATGAAAAACACTGCTGGCTGTATTAGTGTATTCTCTGTTTTAAAATAAATGCCCCTCCCCCAGCAAACAACATGTTAATGGCTGGCTAGGCACTGTATCTGCACATGTGTAAGGAAAACATCCTTTGTTACCTGGCCAGATACTTAAAAAAACTGAAGGACAATGTAACTTGAAAAAGTACTTAGTTCCTATCAACAATTCTCCAAAATTTAGTATTATGTCATTCTAATATAATTTTAGCCACTGTGTCCAGCTGCTCTAGTAAATTTTTCTCAGCTTAAGAAGAGAGCAAAATATCTGATACACCAAATGGTACTATTTTTGAGAACTGAGAAGAACAATTAAAATAAAGACACATTTCCACCATAGAGAATTACAAGCTAGTTCTTGGCAGTAAAGCATAAACTGTTCCACAGAATCCTAAAACCAATGGTGAAAGCATTTAAAACTCATCAGTAATTCAGCATAATAAAACCAAAATATAAACAGCAGCCTAAGCTATAGTGTCAGACAATAGTATTATCCCCTAAAGCCCTGCAAGAAGACAATTGTGACTTTGACATGTGTCACTGAAAAGCCATCAGCCTCCTCCCCCCAGCTGTTTCCCCAACCCATAGCAGTCCTGGGGCTATGCAGTTTGTCCCGTTGAGTAAGCCCATGTGTGCACTTGTGGGTTTCCCAACCAGGCCATAGAGTAGTCAATCCCCTGCAACTGTTTCTGGTCATGAAATGGTGCAGAGGGAGACTGCTGAAGCTCCTTCACATGTGATGCATTAGAAATTCAAATCAGGCATCCCATGCAAGGGAACTGAGGAGAACCTAAAACTGATGTGTGATTGTTACATAGGACATGGGATGGGGACGCCAGACTCAAATTATTTACTCTGTAATGCATGAATCGGTTCATGTAGTCTCCTCTGCAGACCAGCAATGAGGTTGTCATGCAGACTTCATGGGGTAGAGAGCACTCTAAAGGACAAGTACCATAAAAAGCTGAAAAAAGCTGGGTGTTTTGTGTTATATTTTAAGCCTTGATGAGAAGCGTTTAATCGAAGGTATTCGGGAAACAAGTAACAGTGGAAGCATACACAGCCAGGAGTTGCCTTCTTTCTTTTTGGGTGAGAATAGTCTCCCCCTGTGAATACCATAATTCTGTTTATACTGTGTCTACTTAAACTTCAGATGGAACAAGGGCACAATCTCCCCATGCAACATTCAGTCAGTGATTTGATGGCATTGAATTTCCACTCTTGCAATAAATCTCTTGCTAGCTCTTGTTCAGTTATATGTGTATCTATTCCCACCCACTGTCCCATTGGTAAATAGCTACCAGGATACCAATCCATGTTCCTAATCCATGTTCATTCAATTGCATGAATGACTAATAGTTTGATAAAACAGCAGAGCAGCCCTCTTAGAGCAAGACAGTCACATAATACAATATAATGTGTCCAAGTGATCAGTTCTATCGTATTAAAACCTACTTGTACTGTGAAGCCAAACATGTCATGTTGTACTAATAGTGTGCTAGCAGATTAACGCAGGGTGACTATGTATACGTTTTAGAAGAGCCATCAGAGGGCAAATAACACAGTGACTAATGCCTGTAAATGTTTATTTCCCTTACTTTAAAGCTTTTATGTCCAGGATCCAAAGAGCAAATTTGGCCATGCGGAAAACCTCCCTCAAGTTATCTGGCTTCAGCTTCAAACAAAACATTAACAGTTGCTCCCACAGTTTCTGCAAGATACAGAAACAAGTTGAGGGGGGTATATTCAGAAAGTATGTGCAAGCATTTCTAGGGGCTTAACAGCCACATGGATCCTGTTAGTAAGATGGATATAGAGAAATAAAAAGGTAAAGGTTTCCCTTGCTTGAAAATCAGTCAAATCCGACTCCAGGGGGTGGCGCTCATCTCCATTTCCAAGCTGAAGAGCCAGCGCTGTTCGAAGACTTCTCCATGGTCATGACCATGGATATAGATATAGGTTGCTGTGATGAACTAAGTAAAAACAGTCTGAACGTAGGCAGTGGCAGAGGCTATTTCTGATTGGTGAGCCGCCTCCATGACAACGGAATGCATCCACCAGGGAGCTGGAAAGAAAAAAGATCTGGACAGTTAGGCAATTGAGTTCTTGAAGCTTGGAGAGAGAGCTGACAGTTTGACGAGCTCGGTTCTGAGAGAGAGTTATTATTGAGAAGGGGCTTTTAGTGGCTTCCTTCTGAGGGAAAACTCAGTCTGTGGCACAGTGACAGGGTGTCACAGAGCAGAGGGACAGGGAAGGACTGTAGTTCAGTTATCCAGGGAAAAGTCCTAGGAGCACACAGATCTCCAGCATGGAGTGGGGAGGAAACTGGGTAGTGTTAAATATGAGACTTAAGGCAGCAGCTCATAACAAGTGATTCAGCTTTAGGAATGAACACAAAACAGGAGAGTAACAGGCTCTCTTTTAAACTATCCGGGCTTGGTAGGCCATGCCCTTAGTTGGGATAAGAACCAATCAAAATATGAACATAACAACCAATCAAGTTATCTCCCTCCAGAACCTTTCTTGTATCCTGATTGACTTGCCTTAGTTTCAGGCATGGGTGTAGTTCCTCTCAGCGGCAGTCAGTGTCCGGGAATAATACACCACTGGTGTTTCCCACCCATCTGCCATTACATGGCTAAGAACAGTGCCAATGCCGAAATGGGAGGCATCCACAGCAAGGACCAAAGGTTTGTTCTTGTCAAAATGCGTTAGAACATTATTTGACACCAACAAGTTCTTAATAGCCCCAAACGCTTGGTCATACCACGACCCCCATTCCCATTCCACCCCCTTCACCAATAATTTATGCAGAGGCTCCACTATTGATGCAATATGAGGCAAAAAGGCATGATAAAAATTCAAGATGCTTAAGAATGATTGCAGCTCTTTTTTGTTCTGTGGTTGAGGCACGTTCTGAATTGCAGCAACCTTGCCCTCCATAGGGTGAACTCCATGTTCGTCTATGAGGAACCCTAAGAATTCTACCCTAGGTACTCCAAATTGGCATTTGTTTATCTTGACCTTAAGGCCGGCCGCTTGGAACCGACCCAATACAGCCCTGCTGCGATCAGCCAACTCTGCCTCATTAGCCCCAGCAATTAGCACATCATCGAAATATGGTACCACCCCTGGCAGATCCCGCAACAACCATTCCATTAATCCCTGGAAGATTCCCAGGGCCACATTCACCCCAAATTGCAGGCGGTTAACCTTGAGCACCCCCCTGTGTGTGACAATATTTTGTGCCTCAGCTGCACTTTGATCGACAGGCAATTGCTGGTAGGTCTGGGCAAGATCTAATTTTGCCAAGATCCGCCTTCCCACCAGAGATGCTAACACATGGCTTATGATAGGCACTAGGTATGAATGTTGTTGTAACGCCCTATTAATAGTGCATTTATAATTGGTGCAAATCCAAATAGACCCATCAGGCTTAATTGGTTTCACAATAGTGGTCTCCCACCTAGCATGGGGTACGGGTTTTGAGTACACCCTGAGCAACCCGTTTGTCCAGTTCTGCTTCGATTCGCAGCCTGAGAGCAATGGGTACCCGCTGGTATTTTAGTCTGATGGGTGCCACAGAAGGGTCCAAGTCAAAAGTTATTGGCGGGCCCGTATACCATCCCAACAACCCATCAAGCACCTCGGGGAACTCTGAGTAGATTGAACCCAATTTATTATCAGAAACCTGGTTTACCCCTGTCACAGCAATACCGAGGGCATCAAACCAGTCTAAGCCTAACAGACTGGCCCTATGCCCTTCGGCAACCAGGAGGCTCAGCATCTCCTTCTGACCCTTAGACTGTACCTCAAACTTGGCCTCCCTGGCCACAGGAATATGCCATCCCTGAAAATCAGACAGGTGCACCCAGCTGGGTGCCAACCGGCGGCAGCTCCTCCATGGAAACAGGTGCTACAACGTCTCTGTGGAAATGATAGTCATTGCCGATCCTTAGTCAACCTCCATTTCACACAGCTCCCCGTCCAGCATCACAGTTATGTGGATCTTCTTCCTGGCCCTTGGTCCAGTGCTCATGACAGTCGTGGGGCAGGAGCAGCAGGTGGTCTCGTTGCAGTCAGCTGGCCTCACTGTTCCGATGTCTTGCGCCTTGTGGTTTTGCCACAGTGAAGAGGGTGGTGCTTTCTTCTTTCCCTTGGCTTGGCACACTCTGGCCAAGTGGCCCCGCTTGTCACACGCTCGGCTTCTGATGTCATGTGCCCAACACTGGCCCTGGTTGTGTGCTCCGCCACAACCCACACAGGCTTGCCTTGGTGCAGCTTTCACTGGGGTCCACCAGGGCCTTGTCACTCGAGTTTTGTTGACGTCATCATCCTCACCCTTGAATTCACTGGCTGAGTCATGATGTACTGACTTCTCCGGGTGCTGATGGGGCAGACTGCCAGCTTGTCTAACCTCCTTGGTAGACCTCTCTGTGGCTTCTGCAGCAATGGCTTCGGCATAGGCCGTAGCGTAAGTCAGCTCTGATTTAGCGAAAAGCCTCTGCTGGAGCTTTTCATTCCACAGGCTGCACACCAATCGATCGAACAATGCCGCCTCTAGGTCAGAGAAGTTGCAGGTCCTGGCTGCCTTTCGTAGAGCCATGATGTATTTGGCAATCGACTTGCTCGCCCCCTGATCTCACTTATAGAATGCATGTCTGCAGGCAATCTGTGAGAGCTTGGGTGCAAAGTGATTTTTCAGCGTGCTCTTGATGTCAGCTAGGGAGACGGTTAGAATATCGGCCGGAGCAACCAAAGACCTGGCCACGTCAAACATGGTTCAACCACAGGAACTGAACAGCATTGCTGTCTTTGTGGTGTCCTCCTCGATTTGATGGGCGTGTAAGTGAAATTCGAACCGGGTGATGTAGGAGTCCCAGTCTTCCAGCTCAGGTTCGAACGCCTTGAACTTCATGCTAGCTGCCATGGCTCTTGCCGGTTCTGCCAGTGGGATGGCAGGGTATCGTCCTTCCGGAGCCCCGGATCGGTCAGCTTCATCTGCTGTGGTGGCGGTGGTTCAGCAGGGCTGCCTACCCGCTATAATCCCATCCTCATTGCCAGTGTTAAATATGAGGCTTAAGGCAGCAGCTCATAACAAATGATTCAGCTTTATTTACAAGATAGGAACGAACACAAACCAGGAGAGCAACAGACTCTCTTTTAAACTATCTGGGCTTGGTAGGCCATGCCCTTAGTTGAGATAAGAACCAATCAAAATATGAACATAACAACCAATCAAGTCATCTCCCTCCAGAACCTTTCTGTATCCTGATTGTACTGCTGTGCAGAGTATCCAATCAGCTTGCAGGAGTTACGATACCAGACTTAAATAGGAGATAGATTTCAAGCTCCGGCATTATGTATACCAATACATAACAGTATTTGAAGGTGAGTGATCAGTGAAAGGACCCCCAGGTGTATATCATTTCTAGTTTCCTTAGGGCACTTAAAGGAGAAGAGTCTAAGGAGGGACTAGTTGGGATTCAGAGCCCAGTCAGACTTCACTGAGAGTGTGTGTGTGGAGAAATATTTTTGATCCAGCCAAACAACATCATAATGTCCCTCACAGTATTTAGAAGGGTGTCCAGTCAGGGGAACCCTGGTTAAGTCATTGTATATGTTCTCTATCATTAAAACTGCCTGCCTATTTTAAAGGAACACCTTATAGGGTTTAGTGATTATATTATTTCTGCCGGTATTTTAAGAAGCCTTCAACAGTGTTATTAGTGTTCATATTGGGAACTTTTGGATTGCCAACTGGTTGGTTCATATCAAACCTTTAAAACCATTTCACCATTTCCCTGCCTTTTATAAAGAACAAATCTTTCTTCTTATTTTATTTAAAACCACGCTATTGGTGCCATTCTTTTATATCTGTTAGGAAAGGTTTGGGCTCCTGAGGTAAAAGGCAAAAGGATGACAGAAATCATATAGGACCCCTTTTACCAGAGTGAGAAGGATACCTCACAGGCAGCTGCCTTAATAAACTGGCGGGTCTTTTAAGGAACACAGTAGTAGCAATCATTCCAATTCAGGCTTCTGTATCTATCTTGTATATAATTACAGAGATCTGGTGTTTGAACTTTTGGCTTGTTTGTTTTTTAAAGACGGTTATGTTGATTTAAATTTCGTATAAACTACTAGAAAGAAAGAACTGGTAAATAAATAGGATAAATTAATAGTGTGTATTTCATATTACTAGGCATTATGCAAGTGGCTGTTTCTAATGAGCTAAGAGTCCATCTAAATAATTAAAGAAGTTAATATTCCCGCATGGCTGATCAATTAAGAAAAGCTTAGTTTTTTAGAAGTAAGTGCATAGCTGCCTCATGGGAACTATGTGGAAGATTTATTGTGCCATGGTGTTCACAAAAACAAACTGGAATATGCAGCAGACTCAAAAGTCTTGTTTTCTGTTTTGGGTACTAATTAGAACATATTGACTACCAGATATTGAATGAATTATTGCGCATGTGTATAATTTACTATTAACTATATGTCATTGACAGCAATTTGAATTCTGTAAATGCAACTCCATTCACAGCTTATTTTATGTTTAATTTTGCCTTTATCCTTTCTAATATAAAACCTCATTGTATTGTATGGATTCATTTTGAATATTCTTTGTCTTTAGGGTGTTCTTGAGAGCCATCAACAAATTTTCTGAGACTATGAACCAGAAATTCCTGGAACATATGAACTTCGAAGAACAGGTAGGTAGCCATCCGGTTTTATTTATTTGATTTTTTAAAATCTGAAAAGGAATTTCTTACATTACCTCATGTCAGTATCTAAGTGGCTTTTCTGCATTCTGTCTGTCTGGTAACTGTACATTGGGCCAATGTCAGTTAAAATACAAAAAGATTACTATACCTTTTAGAATAATCCAGGTCTTTAAACTGCTTTAATATTCTTAGTTATTTATATATGGCAAGTTCTAGTCACAAATACAGAAGACATGTGAACTAAAATAATGTGTCAGTTCTGGAAAGGTTTTTTCCTTGAGCTATCATATGCTTTCTACTTTCACTTAACTATTAACAAAAGCATTTCATATGTTTCTGTTATTAGGGAAATTACCTGAAAGGCATCTGTCATGGTGGCTTCAGCCTATATAGTGACAAAGTTCTACCAGAGCTGGCATCTTTCAGTTCAAGGGCCCTGCTAATTCAAGATTTTACAATACTGTTAGTAGTTCTGCCCAGTTGTATAATTTTGAAATATGTGTCCTCTGATCAATTAGCATTTATTTTGTGGGAAAATGGTATTGTATAAAAGAGTTACGTGCAACTGTGAGAAGTTAAGCACAATAGGGAACATATATGTAAGAAGCCTTCTCACTTCATTTTATTTTCAGTAAAAAAGTTAGAGAATTTATAGTTTAAAGATGTCACAATATAAATATGGAGTATCTTTCAAGTCAATGATATTTCTTTTGGCCTTTTAAGAGAGATCTAGAAAATAGTGATGGGAAGCACAAATATTTCTAACTGAGGCTTTCCTTACTATCCAAAGTGGATGCTCTATTTCTCCTCTGTCCTCCTTTCCTCTCCCACATCCTTCCAGTAATGTGGACTATCTCCATATCAGGTATTTGTGCATTGCACCACAGAATGCAAACATTCCATTACAGACATTATGAAAATCAAGGAAAATCAAAAAACATGGAAGAGATTTTATGAATGGTATAATGTAAGTGCAAATGGACATTAAACGATGTGATTTGAGAACACAGAAAGGATAAATCTGGTTTCAGTATAGAAAACGGGGGGGGGGGGAAATAGTTAACTGAAGAACGAATAAGAAATAAGTCTCTTGGAATATGTGTTATATATAGTTGTGTAGTGTATGTTAGGTATGTGTATGTTTGTATGTCTGTAGTGTATATTGAAAAATAATAAAAATGTACCTTAGGGTACTTTAAAAAAAAAAGAAAAGAAAATCGAGGAGAAGGAAATACTTTTTATCTATTACTTTTTTAAAAATCCATCTCTTCATCGGGGATGGTCAGGAAGGCATTCATTAGTGCCTCTGGTTCTCTCCTCACAACAACCCTATAAGAGTTAGGCTGTGAGAGAGTGACTCTCCACATCTGGTGAACTGATGTAAGGTTTTTGATATATCAATGAATAAAACTTTCACCTGTTTCAAAGATAATCTAGTGCTCTAGGTAGCATGCCAAACTGACAGTCCTAGAGTTGGACATGTCTCCTGTTTGTTACACACCGTGGGCATCTCATTAAGGCCAAATTTTCTTCACTGGGCCCTTCTGCTGATTCTGAGGAAAGAGCTCTATGAGCAGTAAGAAGTTATTTTTTCCTTTGTGTGTGTTCAGTTGTGAGTACTTACACAGAGGGAGTAATTAAGGTACCACTGTTCCTTTAGACTAGCCATGTTCCTTTAGACTAGAAATGGTGTTTGTTCCCCTTCTGGTCACTTTGATTGTCCATCTAACAGCACAGTTATTATAGTACTAAAATACCAAAAAAATGAGTTTAAGCACCAGTTGAGTTTTATAGAATTGATTTTTTTAAAAAAAAATAGTATATGGGGTTTTTATGCTTGTGAGCAAACACGTTTATGTGTGCATGTGAAGAATACTCCTAATTTGCCCTTTTAAATAAGTTTTTGGGTTTCTCAATCCAATGAAGTTTGTATCAGTTTGCTTCATATCAGACTATAATAGCATATTATCTGTACAATCCTAAATAGAGTTGCAATGAGTGGTCTTAGAAGGGTGCAGCTATTTAGGATTGCACTGTATGTGATCTAAGCCTTCAACATTCAGTATAAACATGGTTATTTCTGAAAGCTGGCTTGATATGTGGAGGTAGGAAGGTCACATTTGTGTGAGTATCTGAATGACAATATAGCAGAGGTTTACAAAAGTTTTGAATAGAACATTGCAAGGGGTGTGTGCTAATTTTAGAAGCTAGAAAGGAGCAAAAACACCAGTGTGATGCTGTCATCTCCTGTAGTATTGTTAGCATCCTATCTGATGGAGGGGGAGGGTAGACAGCCGCTAAATATAAGGGAAACTCTCAGCTTCCTTCTAAAAAAATTACTAAACAGAAACTATACTTGGCATACTTCCAAGATTAGTTGGATCCTAGTCATCAGAAGATTATGAAGAGGTGTAGAACAATTATCAGGGTGCTGAAACCTGGAATGACTATTTCTTTCCCTGCCTGTGTACATCTGATGTGTTTTAGAATCTACTTTGTGATCTGCCCTGAGCCCACTTGCGGGGAGGGTGGAATATAAATTGAAATAAATAAATAAATAAATAAATAAATAAATAAATCTTAGCTCTAACTGTGACAAGCCTGGCCACTGCTCAGAGCTACTGCTTAACAGCCTAGGCTCCTTCCACTCATCTGAGTGCAGATGACAGCAATTGTTGATAGGCTGTATAGAATGCTTAGGCCCAAGTTAATGATCCATCTAAGAGCCAGTACAATTCTGATATACAAAGGATTAAAATAGTACATAGGAATAGTATAAAAACATTAACAAGAGAAAATTAATAAAATTAGTAAAATAAAATAATGTTAATAAGAGAATCATACAGTTTTTTCAGCTAAAATAAGTTTATGTTTCCTAATAGCTAAGCAACAAAATTTTGCCACAGCGTAAGTCACTGAGCTCTGGATGTCTTCTAAGAGGCATTTACAAAGGACTTCTGGCCTAAAGTCAAGATAAGACTGCAGAGGGCTAAATCTAGACAGAAGGGGTAGTATAAGATGATCTCGTTCTTCCTGATAGAATCTGCAGAACAGGAAGACATGAGTAATTGATTCCATCATATTAGCCATGCATGGGCATATATGTTCATGCATTGGAACTCGAGTGAATTTATCTTGCAGTACAGCGGAGGGGAGTGCCTCAAAATGGGCTCTGGAAAAGGCCCATCTATAGGGCTCACAGGTAATGTTAAATAAATAAGGGGCAGCAGTAAAATTAGGCCAAGATTTTATATTTCTGAAGTTTTTGGGTAATGAAGCTTCTTCATTTTGTAATTCAGTATCACAAAGCCTCTGTGCGACAGCTGTTCTTGCCTTGTATAGGCTTCCATAGAAGAGATCTTCTGGGAATAGGCCAATCTGATTTAACTTATTAAGAATTTGTGTGGACCAGACAGGGTAAGTGTCCAAGGCTAAAAAGTAAGGTATTAAACCCTTCGGGTTGTAATGAATTTTTAGCCAGAGTGTTATAGCCTGTTTCCAGACCTTTGCTTCAACTCTGAGTAGCCCAGCCTCTTGCCTAAGTGTTACATTAGAAGTGCTTCTAGGAATGCCAAATAGAGATCTAAGAAATTTAGACTGAAACCTTTCAAGGGTCTTTAGATTGGCAGAAAGTTTGATTTGTGAGCCATATAGGAGTTGAGCCAATGATTTTGCCTGTAAGGTTTTTAAGGCCATGGGGAGAAAGCCTGCACCTTTCCTTCTAAATAATCTAAGAATGGCATTTGCACTTCTCTCTACCAGGTTAGCTGACAAGGACAGATGTACTGAGAATTTGGAATTATAAGAAAAGGTAATGCCTAAGGATTGAAAGTTCTTAACTTGATCTATGGCATTTCCTTTAATATTCCAATTGAACTTCCTGAATGAGTTACCAAAACGAACAATTTTAGTTTGAGCAAAATTAATAGATAGTAATTCGGTGTCACGTTGTTCTTTAAATTTTATCAGGCTCGCTTCAGGCCAGTCCTTGTCTGGGATAAAAGAACAGTGTCGTCAGCATACATTAAGATTGGAACCTTTCTGCTACCTGAGAATGAGGGAGCATGAGTGTCAATTGAATGAAGGCATGTGTTTAAAGAGTTAACATAGAAGTTAAATAAGATGGGCGCCAAAAGACAACTTTGTCTGACTCCTTTTTGCACTGGAATTCTTTTCGATTATTTCCCATCTTGTGTGAGTCTTATTTGGATGTTTTTGTGCAGTTTAATTAATAGAAGCAATAGCCTTTTATCGATACCCATGTCACCCAATTTGGCCCAAAGCCTTCCCCTAGAGACAGAGTCAAAGGCCGCCTTGAGGTCCACAAAGGCTGCGTACAAGGTATTCTTCCGATGTTTCACATATTTTAAAATAAAATAATCTAGGACCAAGCAATGATCAATAGTAGCGCATCCAGGTGTGAAACCAGTTTGTTCCGTTTCAAGTACATAGCTATGATCTAGCCATTCACATAGCTTCTGACAGAGGTGTTTACTATACAACTTATAAATCACATTCAGAAGACTAATTGGTCTGTAGTTCAATGGGTCATAGGGGCTACCCTTTTTAAATAAAGGAACAATTATAGTCAAGCCTCAGTCTTTAGGGATCTGAGTTGAAGCATCTATATAGGAGAAAAGATTTGCTAAGACTGGAGCCCACCAATCTATGTGCGATTTTAAAAGCTCAGAACTATAAAGTCACCTCCTTGTGCTTTTCCAGATTTCAGTTGTGATATTAATAAGATAGTTTCAGATACAGAGGCTGAAGGCCATTGTTTAGACTGATCTAGAAGAATATCAGGAGGAGCAAGATACCACTGATCCCTAAATAAGCTGTTATAATGCTCTTCCCATGCTTCTGCAGAGATAGGATTGGGGGCATTAGAAGTCTTGATTTGTGAATTGGAGATGATTTTCCAGAAGCTGACATTATCTTTTTCTCTAGTGGCTTTAATAAGGGATCGCCATAAAAGGGAGTCAGCAGCTCTTTTTTTTGGCTTTTAACAGCTCCTTATATTCCTTTATTTTAAATTGTAATTGTAATTCTAATGTAGCAGTTAGATTTGGATTTTATTGAAAGACCTTAAAGTACTCTCTGAGAGTCAATTTTGCTTGAATGCACTCATGATCAAACCATTTTTTATTGCTGGGGATCCTATCATATTTAAGATTGGGAATTAATAGGTGGTAATAATCAATTAGAGAGCTCCCTCCATCATTATTAGCTGTTAGGACTTGCAGGAAGAACTGGCTATTAGCTGATTGTGTCGAGAGAGAAATTTTCATTGATGTGAAAGGACCTTTAAGTCTAATCCTCCCTTAGGCTCCATCACTTCAGGAGCTTAGGCTCCATCACTTCAGGACAGAGTCGACCTGTCAGAAGTCCTAGTGGACCAAAACTTTTGAGGGCTAAGGGTTAATGGTCACTTTCTGTTCTTATGTCAATCAGAAAATCGATATAATCATTATAAAGATCTTGTGAGATCAATGGTCGAGTGCTTCAAGCCTGACCAATAGGTAAATTGGCCAGGGTAGTCATCCAATAATAGATCATTCAGAACGACAGAATTTAGCCTAAAAGCCAATTGAAAAAGGCATGTGCCAGCAAAATTGACAACCGGGTCTAAGGAGAGGTGCCTGAAGAGTGGGCAGAGTTCATCTTCAGAAATGGGGCCACCTGTACCACTCTCATCAGTCAGCTGTTCATCAGTATGACCTAACCTTGCATTAAGATCACCAGCAATAATTATGGTGGATGAAGGAAACTTGCCTGATATCCTTCCAACTCTTCCCAAGCATTTTTTATATCAGACTGTTTCGTAAAAGGCTGGATATACACATTAATGCAAATTATCTTAAAATTAAAAAATGATAAACAGCCAAAATTCAATTCTTGTTACTTTCCAATTTCTTTGGGGAGCTATTTAATGATGATGACATGAGAATACTCAGTCCTCCTGAGGGTCTTCCCCCTTTAGGACCGATCAAGGCACATGAATGAAAAGCCAGGTAGTTATGAAGCTCAAATCGGTCTTGCACCCAAGTTTCTTGTAGAAGGATGATCTTAAATTGTGACATATAAGAAATAAAATCTTGGTGCAATGATTTGGAGTGCCATCCGGCAATATTCCAGGAGAGGAGAAAGGGTGATAGTCAGTCTGCCTTCTCAATGATATCCAAGGACCTTCCAGTGTCAGTAAAAGCACAACCAAGGGGGGGAGGAACAGCAGTGTTTTCAGAGAGTACTTCTTTCTGGTCAGGCAGGGGGTTAGATTCAATGCCCATCAAGGGAGTATCATGATCCATATCCGTATCCAGTAATGGGTCAGAGTTCACCTTGTCTGTTTCTGCATGTTCATCTGACTTACAAAGGCAGAGTACTAATTCTTCCAATCTGGCCATAATTTCCATACGCTCAGATTTTGGCAAATAAATAAAAGATGAGAGTAGATCCTGTTCTACAGAATTCTCCAGATAAGAGGCCTTCAACAAAGAAGGGGGAGAAACATCAGTCTGACTAATTAAAACTGGATCTGAGGGAGCTGAAGTTTTGGAAACTGAGGTAGTTGGAATTCCAGCCTCACATGTAATTGCCTTGGGTTTATATATATATAATTAGGGAAAAGGGGGCAGATCTTGGAATTATTGAAAACTCTAGTCGGGAAAATGCCATATGATCTTAAAATATGTCTTTGCAGCATTAGTAATGTAGGAATCTTCTTGGACTCGAAGGAAAGTAAAACCCTCTGAGTTTGTGGCATATTATTAAGGTGTTTGATCCTCTTTAAGTCAATGAAAGGGTTTTTCCCTAAGAGAGCAGATAGCTGTCTTCTTACACAATTCTTAGTAGACCAAGTGATTACCTGGTTAGGCCCAAGTTCTAAGTTGAGGTCCCGCCTCTCCAGTGTTTCTCCTCTTTACATGTTGAATATGAGCCAGTTTTCCATGACTTTGCCCCACATCATATATTCTAATAATACAATCCTAAACTGGCCTATATCCTTCTAAATCCATGGATTTAGCAAGGTGTACCTCTGGGATTACCCTGTAAATGGCAGCTTAGGACACACAGACTTGCTGTAGCCTGGGTAGGATTGCCAGGTCCTTCCAAGTCCCCAGCAGAGGACTTTGGGGGCATTACTGGAGGGGGTGTGGACATCCCCAACATGATGACATCCTGCAGAAGTGATGTCATCATATGGGGAACTGGCGCCCCCTGCTTCTTGCCAAAAGCATTTAAAAGGTCCCTTTAAGAGCACAATCTTCTGTTGTGGGAACTCTCTCTCTCTCTCTCTCTCTCTCTCTCTCTCTCTCTCTCTCTCTCTCTCTCTCTCTACACACACACACACACACACACACACACACACACACACACACACATTTAGCTGAGCAGGATGGTAGGAAACAACCCTTGGTCTTTTGTGGAATATGGCAAAGACTGAGGGGCTATTTTTAATGTAATACATTTTCATTTTCTAATGTCATTGGTAGAGAGAAACTGTGCATGGCTTGAAAGGTACTATATTTATTATAACTACTCTTGAGTGTGCTGAGAATTACATGACAGTGAATGAACTCTGAGTGCATTCTGTATGTTGTTTAAATTTTTAAAAATAAATTGATTTTACATGATGTCAAGGAGAAAGGTGGACATATAAATATTCTAAAAACAATCAGTCAATCAATTTGTTGGGTTTGGGAATGAGCATTAACATTTTACATGGTGTTGAATGAGGTGAGAGAAAAGTTCAGATCCCAGTGTCAAAAAGGCACATTCTCCCGCATTAATATTAAAACTCTGTTAGTTCTCTAAGAAGGTATAAACTTTATAGTACTAATTAATTAATGCAAGTCACTTGAAGTTCATGTAATTAAGTGGAAATAAATGTGATCTGCAGTGCTCAGATTACTGAATCATTGCTGTAACACAGTCCTGCATAGTACCCTCTGTGAGTGGGAAAATCTGTACAATAAATTTTACTACTGCTGTGTTCCACAAGGATCATAGTGTAGCTGGTTTCTGATATTTTAGAAATAATGTTCATAGAAAATGTCTACTCTGTTCTGTATTGGTGGTATAAACCAAGGATTGTAGGCAATTATATTTCACCACTACAATAAAGGGTGCAATGATACACACAATTAGACCCGCCATAGGTGCAGTGTTCTCTCTAAGCTGAGTTAGTGTGAGCTAGCTCACAGTTTTTTAGCCTCTGGCTCACACATTTTTGTCTTAGCTCAGGAAGGATGGCTCCAGAGCAAACTAATTTATGCAGTAGTCAAATTGCTCACTCACAACTTTAATGCCAGTAGCTCACAGAGTAGAATTTTTGCTCACAAGACTCCACAGTTTAGAGGGAGCATTGCATAGGTGTGAATCCAGGTGTATTTAAAGGGCACAATCAGACATGAACATCTGGGAAGCATCCCGCACCCATTGACAACCTGTTCTGTTCTGCTGCAGAAGCGGAGTAAAAAGACACCAGAGAAAATCCAGTAGTAAACGGGTTGCAATGGGTCACGGATGGATTTTCCCATGTCTGATTGCTCCAGTGCTCTCTCATGGCATCAGGATGGTCTGATCAGGCCATCCTGACTCCATGCCATTGTTTTTTCCCCTTTGCAGTATGTGCATCATCACAAACTCCATAAGGAGCCCTCAGTGTGGAGATGCGATTCATTGATTCCTTGCTTAAGCGCATCGGAAACAAACAGCAAAACCCCCCACCATGACTCACCCGCAGTTGCTTCTGATCATGCAGTGTGTCATGGATCGGGGTGTGGGGCCAGGCAAGAGTGAGGAAGTCAAGGCACAATCTGGGGTCAAGAGCCAGGCAAACCAATCAACCAGGAAAACCAGGTCCAAAGTGCAAGGCAAAGTGGAGTGGTCAAGGTACAATCCACAGTCAAGAGCCAGGCAAACCAACCAACCAGGGAAGCCAAGTCCAAAGTGCAAGGCAAAAGCAGGGTGGTCAGGGTACAGGCCAAAGCACAAACCGTCAGAGTTGTCAGTAAGCCAGAGTTCCCAAGAGTCAAGAGTCAGGGAGTCAAAGGTTCAAGGTGCATGTGTAAGCGTAGTCATGCAAGCCAAGGTCAAGGAGCTGAGGACGTCAAGACAGGAACCAGGAATCAGGAACACGAGCAAGGAGGTGCAAAGCTTCGTTAAAGTGACTAGTTGCTGGCACGACTTATCGGCGTGAGTGCAAGGGCTAAATAGCTCACTAAGCTGCCGGCAATTAATGCGCCCCAAGCACATTCTGGCTTCTGCTAATACTTGGGACTGAAAGAGCGTCTGTTGCACATATGTGCCTCTCACTGCTGGGCTGCCATGTCCTGTCAGCGCTGGTCTCTCAAACGGGAAACTGGTGGAGGTGAATCGGGGGGGGGGAGGGGAGTGCTGACCAGGTGGGAATCTGCCTCAGCTGTTGCTGGAGCGGCCTCTGAACTCTCAGTGCTGTCAGATGTGGGATTTTCTGGCATTGGGAACTCATCCCCAGCAGCACTTATTTCCTCCGCTGGAGCCGTGTGCTCAGACTCAGCAGGAGCCGGGACACAGTGTTGGGCTGTGCCCACAGCTTCCAAGGGCTGTGTGATCATGCAACTGTGGGTCAAATTCTTCCAGAGCAAACCTCTCCCCCCTGCTTTACCTCACGTGTGTGATTGCCCCCCAAATATACCTTTCCAGTGCTTTGCCATGAAGCAAAGAGGCAACATTTCTACCAGTTCATCTTCTGTTACTGAGAATAAGGTCACCAGAATGTACTGCTCTTGAAAAGATTAAATTATAAGGAGCAGAAGCATGAATGCTTCAATATGAATGGAAGTGATCCTTATACATATTTTACACTTGTTCATATCTCATTTCATCAAGGCCAAGTGGAGTTTTGCACCGAGCTACAGTTAACTTATGGCACCACAATACAATATAATTACACTGGTTGTTTGGATCTGGGGAACTGCAATTAGCTTGGGATGTGCAGAATTCCACAGGCACAGTTTATGGTTTATTGTTATTACTAATGAACCCCATATGAATCTCCTGATGTTACAGAAGGATTGCAGGCCAAGCAGGTATAAAAAACACACTCTTGCCTTTTATTCTAATTGCAAGATAATAGCAGCTTACAATTTTGCATAATATCAAACCCTTGCATGGATTCCGCTGGTTGGACTTCATAAATTATTTAGGTTTCACAAGCTTAATACCACCTCCCATTTTAGGTGAAACCCATTACAACTATTCAGTGTTCTGTCTTCTGCTCAATTTGCAGCTGTGGAACAACTATTTTCATCTTGCAGTAGCTTTTATCACCCAGGACTCCTTGCAGCTTGAACATTTCTCCCATGCAAAGTGCATTAAGATCCTGAACAAGTAAGTTGTCTTTTTGATGATATGAAACTACCTTTTCCTTTTCCTTTCCAAAAGAAAGCTTTGATGAAAACAGTTCTTTTTAAATGTTTCCTTACAGGTATGGGGACATGAGGTGTCTAATTGGTTTTGCTATCCGTGACATGTGGTACAAACTTGGTAAGTAAGTGCATTCAGAAACACAGATGTCTGCTGAACACCTGCACTGTTTGAGGCACATTCCTGATGAAACATTTATAATATTTTATGTCTGTGTTGCTAAATGCCTGTACTTTTATAGAACAAAATGACTGTGCATGCACACCACTGGCGGCTGATAGTGATGGGAACAGACTAGTAAGAGATGCTTGCCGGAACTTTCAGGGAGAAGGAGGGAAATTTCCATCTGCATCAATTTGTTTGCCTTACAGAACAAGGCAGTATTTATCCATTTATTCATTTATACCCCACCTTTCTCCCCAGCGGGCACCCAAAACAGCTTACATAGTTCTACTCTCCCTCATTTTATCCTCACAATAACTCTGAGATAGGTCATGCTGATATTGTGTCTGGCCCAAGTATACCCAACAAATTTTCTCGGCAGAGTGGGGATTCAAACCTGGGTTTCCCAGATCCTATTCCAACACTCTGGCTGGCCACCATATAACACTGACTATTGATGCCTGTTTTTCTGGGCCAGTCTCTCTAGGAATCTATAATTGTGGTATAGTAGACAGAGTCAGGATAGGATTTGGGAGACCTAGGTTCAGATCACCACTCTGCCATGAAAGCTTGCTAGATGACCTTGGGCCAATCATTCACTGTCAGCTAAACTACCTCACAGGGTTGTTGGGATGACAAAATGGAGAAGTAAAGTATGTTGTGATTTGAAAGCCACTTTGTGTCCCTATTGTGGAGAAAAGAGGGATATAAAAGAAGTAAAACAAATAGGGTTGCCATGTCTGGGTTGGAAAATACCTGGAGATTTTAGGGGTGGATCCAGGAGAGGGTGGGGTTTGGGAAATCACAGCAAGTGCTGTCCTGCAATTCCAGAGGATAGTGTTTCCATTTAAGCTGAAGATTAAAGAGAGAGAAAGTCTGTAATCTTGAAGATTTTTTTCTCCCTCTTCATTAAGGATTGATGTGTTCTTTGGTGTGTAAATCCTTCTATTTGTGTGGGTGGGTGTTCCATCCCTTGCCATGGTGAGAGGGAGAAATGAAAGAGAAAGTAAATCCCTCAGGGTATTTTAACCTTCTCCTAACCTTTGTCTCTCTTTCCCTCTTCATTTTTTGTTTCTTTAAATATTGTTTAAATGTATGAATGGAGCTGAAGACCAGTTGTCAGCATGCCAGCCCTAGGAAATAATAGCCTGGTCACATGGTCTGCTATGCCAGTAGAGCATTGGTCACTGAGAACTTATCTAGGACGTCTTGCTGCCTAACACTGTCACCCAGTTGGTTATAATGGCGCTGGATACTTGTTTTTTAGGCATTTAGGGCTTTTCTTGCTATCCACTATATACATTGGCAACAGTAGAATGAGTAATGACATCATATTTCTAATTCATCACCAACAAAATCTATTAACACCCCCCCCCCATTTTTTGGAGATAACTAGAAGTATGATACAAGTTCAGGCATATTCTTGCAATTTGTATTTTTGCCTTGGAATGGTAAGAAGCAACATACATGACATACAAATTGTCCAAAGCATCTCCTAGCCAGAGGAAAGTGAGGACAAGAATGGATAACAGAAAAAGAAACACTATTGGCAATGTTACTGTTGCTAACATCTTGTGGACCTTGTTACTTTCACAGCTTGCTAAGCTGGACCTTGACATTAGTCATCCAGAACTCCTTCATCTTGAGCAACAAATTTCAGTGTGGGGGATATTATTTGTATGCTTCTGTCATTAAAGAAAATAAGCTGCAGTCTGGAGAGAGGGTTATCACTTTGCTTTTGGGAGTTCTAGGTGTGCAAATGGATCAAGCTGGTGCTGCAACATTTCATTTATCAGTGCAGTAAATCAAGGGGACAAAAACAGTTTTCCTGTTTATATAGGGTAGGGTATTATAGTGTAGAATGAACAATATCCACCCCTCCCCATTCCTCTGGAAAGACTCTCTGAAGAGCTTGACTGGAGCGATTTCTCCTCCCGGCATTTCCCCTTTAACTTGCAGTCAGCTGCTTTCAACATTCTGTCCCTTCTGGAGCATGTTCAGTCATCAGACCACTGTTTTGTTCTTTTGGTTAATTAACAAAGTTATAGTTTGATGCATATCTGGGGACTCCCCAGAGCCTTTAGAAACCCCTGCCTTGCCTGTAGATGGTCCAATTTTGTTGCTTTCATTGTCTATACAGGGTCCAGTCTAGGGTTGCCAGGTCCTCCCTTACCCCCAGCAGGGAATTTGGGGGGTCCATTCTGAAGGGGGCAGAGACACCCCCAACATGATGATGTCATGCAAAATTGATGATTTTACATTGGGGACCAGCACCCCTCACACCTGTACTACAAATGGTAAATTTAAAGGGACTCTTTAAATGATTTTTGCAAGAAGGGGGACACACACACCTGAATTCATGGTGATTTGCCACTTGGAGTTCAAGCATGTGCCCCAGTGCTTCTTGCCAAAAGCTTTTGAAGGGTCCTTTTAAATGCTTTGGGCAAGAAGCTGGTGGGGCATGCCTGAACTCCAAGTGGCAAATTCACTTCTTGGAGTTCAGTCATGCAGGCAATGGCTGCCCCTCTCCCTCCCCTCCTGCAAGATTTAAAGGGCCCTCCAGCTGGTTGGCAGGCCATGTGCTCCTGTCGATCAGCTGGAGGGCCCTTTAAATCTCACAGGAGGGAAGAAAGAGGGATGGCCATTGGTGGTTGCTGTTGGGGTGGTTTCATGTCTTGACATCCACAGGAGCCAACCACTTTAAAGACCCTTTTTATCATACTATCATTCCCCTTTCTTTTGTTCATTCATGCACAATTTAGAAGTGCAGATAAGTTTTATTCAGAAAAGTGGGGTTTTATACTCTGCTTTTCTCTACCTTAAGGAGTAGCTTATAATTCCTTTCCTTTCCTCTACCTCCAAGAGGCAGGATATTTGGATTCCCAATTCCTATTACCATTGAAGTTTACTAAATTTCCAAAACCGGGTGTGGGCAGGAGTGGCATTGGTAACAGAAGCTTAACTCAGCTTGCAATCCTAGGGCCAGCCAGGCAAAGGCACCTGGTTGCTAGTGTAATAGTTGTGCTACTTGTCTGTTCCCTATGGACATTCCACAGGGGGAAATAGCAGCATGCATCCCCCGCCAGGAACGCAGGACACAGCAAGCATGCTGGAGTCCATAGCAACCACAACAACATCCCCCAGTCAAACAATGACAATTGATGATGTCCCATGAGTGGCACATACAGGTGCAGCCAATCACCCTGGCTGTTTCCCCTTGAAATCACCCACACACATAGAGCCAGTGGACATTGAGGAAAGACCTGCAAATAGCAGCACCCCAACAGAGGCATGTGGACCAAGAGGCCCCCTCCCCAGCCCAGAGGGGATGGCCACTCCTGTGATAGAAAGGATGTCCCCCCTTTCCCTGGCAAGGGCTAGTCTAGCAGCAAAAGTTCTGCCCGCAAACAAATATCCCCAATCTGCGCAACAGTCCCTCTTCCCCTCTTTTTTTGAAAGGCAAAAAAAAAAGGACAGAGGCCAAGTTTGAACCCATAGCCCTTGACACTTGGTGTTGGAAAAATTGGCAAAAATACTTAGATATTCAGTTTGCAATGGATCTTTGCTTCACTGGAGAGGAGACACTGTCAGCTACGCTGCCATTGTATGGGGGTAGGAGGCTGCTGGGTGAACATCTTAATGTGCTGGAATGTTGTCATGCCCTCGGTGTCCATGACCGCTTGCTCTCCAGTGGCCGTCACTGGTGCTGCCCTGGGGTGCTTGGGTACCTCAAGTCCCACCGATCCTGGCCTTGATGATGGGGCGGGGGGTCCAAGGGGAGTCCTGCAGTGGAAGAGAGAGAAGTGGTCTCAGAAGATGGGGTATTCAGGGGGTTTCCGCACCCCTCTTGCCCGTCCTGGGTCTGGCCTCCACACCGTCACTACCATGCATATATGGCTTTTTCTCTCTGTCCCGACTCTCACTAGCCCCAGCCAGCCCAGTCTTCCTCCTCCCCAGCCGCCTCCCTTCTTCCTCCTTTTATTACCCCCTCGTTCCCCCCGGCTCCTCCTGTTCCCATGACCTGCCTCCCTGTAAAAGCAGAGATGCCAAGCTGTCTTCTGCTTCCCCCACCACCTTTTTGCAGGCCCTGGTGCCAGGTGGGCCCACTCTGTGAGCTGCATCCACTCTCATTGCTGCTGCTGCTGCATCGGGACACCACCCCTGCTGAGGGCTGGGCCTTGCTGTCCCCATTTGTGGCTCATGGCAGCATGTCCCGGTGGCTCCGCTCCCCCAGGGCAGGTAAGTCTTGAGGCAGTGGTGGGGGGCTTGGGCGGGGCCGCTCCTCCTCCACAGTCGCCTCCCGTCACGCCATCCCGGCGAAAGCCGGGACAAATGTTAACTTTCACTCCTTCTTGCTGAAGTCTTATCTGTTAGCCGAGTGTCTGATCTTGGTGCTTTGCGCATTTTGCTCTGCTTGGGAATGTGAACCTGTTAGTTTAGGTGCAACCCATTCACACCTCTGATTGGCTCAGCTCCATCAGTGGACCCCACTTTGAATGCAGTATATCTTCTCCCTCTCCTGCCTTTAGAGTTAGCTCTAACACAGAATGTGTACAAAATGACCTGCCTTTACTGTACTCAATGAACTTGATCCTTTTTGAAGGAACATTGTTGAGACTGATTGTTGTGGGACTCTGACAGAGTGTTGGAGCTAAGTATAATCCCCAACCCCGTACCTCAACATGAGCAACAAGGAAGGCGGGCGTGTTCCTGCTATTACCCCAGGAGATGTCCCTACCAGGATGGAAGGGACCCCTGTCATGACTGGCGCAAGAGGGGGGCTTGGATATGAGAAGCCCTGGCAGGATCCATACACACGGGCCTGCTTTCCCACAGACACCCGAGAGTCGAGGATCACTACCCCCCAGCCAGGGGGCACCAGCTGCTATGACTACCTTTTCTACTATGAGAGTGGCTATGATCCAGGAAAGTACGGCGACATGGCCGAGGACCAGCTGGAAAGGGTGAAATGCCAGCTGATAGCCCAACAAGAGGAAATGCAGCTGCTAAAACACACTCAGCTTCTGCCATAGACTGTGCCACAACGGTTTGCTTTCTACTAGTCTAGTCTATTAGTCCTTCTCCATAGAAGAATAGATATCCACTTGTTGACTTGAAATTGTTCAATTCTTCTCCCCAGTTGGCATCCATATATCCAAATGGTCTGGGCCCTTCAGATGGTGCAATTTTTCAGTTCTAAATCCATTGTTCCTTTTGGGTAACTTGCTTTATTGCGTTCCAATCATGATGGTTAGGTGAACTCACTTTTCTGCATAAGATGCCAACTGCCGCTGTGATGTCAGGCCTCGTGGTTTTGCTCAAGTAGAGAAATTTTCCAAGTGTTTCACTGTATTCTCCAATATCTTTGAAGGGTCTTCCATCCTTTTACTTTAGATATCCAGGTTCAAGTGGTATGGATGATGCTTTGCAGTTTTCCATATCAACAGATTCTATAAAGTCCATAATTTTTCATTTCTGGCATAGAAGAAAGGTTCCATCATTGAGTCTTTCAACTTGTATTCCGAGGTAGTGTTTTACATCTCCAAGCTGTTTGATTACTACTTCCTTGTTCACTCCATCAGCTATTTCTTTAATATCCTCTCAGTTTTGACAAGACACAATCAAGTCATCAACGTAAACAAGAACGTACTGGTATTGTCCATTTTTAATTCTAGTGTACAGGCAAGGTTCAGCTTTCCCTTGCTCAAAGCCTTGCTTCTGCAATAGTCCAGTAATTTTGTCATACCAAGTCTTTGCTCCTTGTTTTAGTCCATAGAGTCCTTTGTTGAGTCTGTAAACATAATTTTCTTGTCCTTCAGCTTTGAAATACTCAGGTTGTTCCATAAATATTTCCTCAGATAGTTCTCCATTGAGGAATGCAGTCTTTATATTGAGATGCTCTGCTATCATGTTTCTTGATGCTGCAACTCTAAGAAGTGTTCTGAACGTTGCTTGATTGATAACTGGAGCAAAAGTTTCAAAGTAGTCAGTCCCATATTCTTGTGGATAGCCTTTGACTACTAGGCGTGCTTTGTATAGTTCTACAGTCCCATCATCTTTATACCTGATTTTGAATACCTATTTGCATCCAACAGGCTTTCTGCTTGGAGGTGACTTTGTAAGAGTCCATGTGTCTTTCTCATATATGAATAGTATTTCCTGTTCCATTGCTTCAATCCATCTGTCTCTTTCACTCGCAGGTAAGTTGCATACTTCTTTCCGGTTCTTAGGTTCTTTTGCAGATTGGACAGTTTCACAAAATCCATATTTCTGTGGTAGTTGCCCTTTAGTGCTTCTTTCTGCTTGTCTCACACTGGTTGTTAGTTCTGTCGTGAGTCCTGCTGCCTCCTCTGGTGCAGTTCCCGCTTCCCCTTCTATTCTGGTAGCTTTTTCAGAAGGTAGACCTGCTGGTTCCCTGGTGGTCACCACAGGTAACCATGCAACCAACTCTTCAGGAGCAGTCTCAGAACTCTTTAGATCAGTTGCATTGGAAGCACACAGCAAATTGCTTTCATCTACATATACAACATTGCATTCCCCAACTGTGTGATTTTGGGGGTTGTACATCCTGTATCGTTTTCCACCAACAGGATACCCTACTACAAGTCTGATTTCAACTCTGGGGTCAAGTTTCCCCCTTCTCTCCTTTGGTATGTGAGCATACCCTTTGGAACCAAAAGCTTTGATATGCTTTAGTCCAGGCCTCTTTCCAAACCAGGCCTCAAAAGGAGTGGTTCCAGTAACCCTTGAGGATATTCTATTGTGTAAATACACTACTGTGTTGACAGCCTCACCCCATAAGGTATGTGGTAGACCAGAATGTATTAGCATAGCCCTACACATGTCCTGGATTGTTCTGTTCAGCTTTTCAGAAGAGCCATTGTGTTGAGGTGAGTGCGGGATAGACACTTTGTGTTCAATCCCTTCAAGTTATAGAAATCTTTTAAATTCTGCATTGCAATATTCTCCACCCCCATCAGTGCATAAGCTTTGGGATGGTTGGCCAAACTTGTTTTTAATCATGGTCACATAGCATTTGAACTTATTCAGCGTCTCATCCTTGCTCTTCATCATATACACAAAAGTATATTTTGTTTTGTTTTCAGTAAAAGTCACAAAGTATTTGTTCCCACCATAGGATGGCACTAGTGGGTCAACAAGATCACTATACACAGTCTCTAGGAACTTCTCATTGTGGTTAGTAGACTTGCCAGTGTACTTTGGAGCAGTTCTCTTCACTTTGAGACATGTGTCACATCTCTCTTTTGCCTTGCCACAACTTATAGCAGAAATTCCACATTCTTTTAACAACTTTTCAACACTCTGCATACTGTAATGCACAAATTTCAAATGTCATGCATACAAGCAATTCTGGTGACTACAAGAGCCATTGCCAGTTTGATAAACTTGTCTCTCATCAGCATCAACAACTTCTGATTCTCCACTAGCACCCACAAGATAACAAAATCCATTTCTCTCCTCTACTTCAGACTCAATTCCAGACATTTCAGCAATAATCTTACTTCCTTTCCTTCTCATAAGCAACACATTATGATTACTCTCCATAAGCCTTTTGGTTGAAATCAAATTATCAGCTGCTTCAGGAATCAGAGTCACATTCTTTAATTTAACATCCATCACTTCTCCAGTTGTAGTGAGGAGTTTGATTGGCACTGTCCCAACACCTTTTACATTGAGAGATTCCTTGTTAGCTTGGTAAACTTCAGGCCTGTTGCTAGTATCCAGTTCACAAAACAAGTCTTCATATTTGCATGTGTGTGTACAGGATCTAGAGTCTGCTAAAAATATTTTCTTATTTTCATCATCATAATCACGGATTCTAAAAGCATGGCCTCTGCTGGCTGCATGAAAATTTCCCTTTGTCTGAGGTCTAAAACCTCTGCTATTATTTTCTCTTCCACCAGGTGTTGCTCTTTCAGTCTGAACACGTGCACCAGTGGCCTTTTGTCTGGCATCCCTTTTAAATTCACAATTTCTGTCATTTTTAAATTTGCAGTCTCTGGCCAGATGATTTTCACCATATATAAAACATTCAATTTTCTTTTCCCTTTTAAATCTGTGCACATGCTTCAAGCTCAGAACAGACATCTCATTAGACAAAGCATCCTGACTAGTCCTGGAGTCATATTCTTCCTTTAAAGTCATCAACAAGCTATCAAGTGTTAGATCCTTTTGATGTCTTAAACACTTTGCTAGCCCTATGTAACTCACAGGGAGACCATTCAGTATAGCAGCAATCATGTCTAACTGGTTAGGAGTCTTCCCAAGTTCTTTCAATTGATTGTAAGTACTCATTAGCTTCTTTAATTGCTCAGGCAAAGAGTCACTCTCCTTTACTTTAAAGTCAAAAATCTGAGCCTTCAACTGGTAAATCTTACAGGTCGTTTCCTGTCAGAGTCCCTATCCTAGTCAGCCAAACACCAGGTCTTGTTCATTGAAGCAAGAATAATGTTTATTTTATAAAGCTGCAATAGAAGGTTACTGGAGCAGATACATTGTTCAGAATAACGTGGTTACAAAAAGCAAGCAGTTATACCAGAAAGGGGGTGAATGGGGACCCCCCCTCCCACCAATGAGTGCCTAGTATGCGAATGGGAACTGAAGGTTACAATACTAATGAAGTTCCCACCGCCCCCATTGTTCCCAGCCAAGCTGTAGCTTTGAAAGCGATAGGAAGCTCACAGCCTGTCTCCTCCAAGGTCAGGGTGTTAAGTCTACCAGAGATAGAGCCTGCATAGCTCGCCCTCCGCATTCCATTCGAACACTCCAGGTGCATAAATCAACACCCCACGATCCCAACCTCCTGCCCTACACACCACAACGCAACACAAAGCCCATCCTCCCACCCTACTCCATCCATCATGGCAGGACTACCTGACATGCAGCCCTCTCGAAAATAAATCTACCCCTTTGGTTTGTGGGGGTACAGCTTATGAAAAGCCCGGACCATCCGGGGGGCCAGAACATTTTCCGCCCGCACCCATTCCCTCTGTTCAGGCCCGAAATCAATCCATTCAACCAGATAAAACAAGCGATTACGAGAAATTTTAGAGTCCAGTATCTGTGAAACTTCATAGTGAGGTTCCCCCCCCCACCATCAGCGGAGGCAGGGCGGGCTGTCGCGGTCTCCATTTGTTCTCCTCAGGCGCTCGGCGTAGAAGCCTTACATGAAAGACAGGATGAACAGACTTTAGAGATTTAGGCAAGGCAAGTTCCACAGTCACATCGTTAATTACTCTCACAATCTCAAAAGGTCCAACAAATTTCCATCCGAGTTTGCGGCTCGGCTGAATACCACGTAAGTTTTGTGTGGACAAATAAGCAAACTCCCCACACTTAGGGACCCAGGACAGGTTGCGTTTCTTGTCAGCCTGGGTTTTATAAGCCTCCTTTGCATCTTCCAGAGTCTTGGCCAATGACGACCACGCCGCTTGCAGTTTTTTGCACCAGTCACCAGCATCTCCCGCCGGGAGGTCGGGAGAACTCAAAAATGGCAAAGGCGGGGCGTCATATCCATGGACCGCCTTAAAGGGGGACATACCAGTCGAAGAGTGCTGAGTATTATTGTAACAGAACTCAGCCAAAGGCAAAAGGGAGTGCCAATTGTCCTGCTGAAAGTTCGTAAAACACCTTAAGTACTGCTCAAGGGTTTGGTTCACACGTTCAGTCTGCCCATCAGTTTCTGGGTGGTACGCACTGCTAACCGCCCGCTCCACCCCCAGCAGTGACATCAATTCACCCCAGAAATGAGAAACGAATTGTACCCCCCTGTCTGAGATCACTTTAGCAGGTAAAGTGTGGAGCCTCACTACGTGTTGCAAGAACGCCGAGGCTAATTTCTTGGCTGAGGGGATTGAGGCAAACGGAACAAAATGGGCTTGCTTAGTAAAAAGATCCACTATTACCCATATGACAGTATTCCCCCCACTGGGGGGCAAGTCAGTAATAAAGTCCATTGAGATCACTTCCCATGGACGAGCCGGCGTGGGGAGGGGTTGTAGAGCTCCTGGGGGTTTACCGGGTCTGGGCTTGCTCATCAAGCACGTTTGGCAAGCAGAAGTGAATAACGAAATGTCCTTTCGTAGCCCAGGCCACCAGAATTGTCTCTGTAAGAGTTGGAGGGATTTCAAAAACCCCGTGTGCCCCGCCAGTTTCGAGCCGTGTGCCCAGCCCATCACCTCCCCCCGAAGGGAGCTGGGAACAAACAGTTTATCATTCTTTCTCCAGCATCCATGCGCATCTTGAGCGACTCCTTCCTCCCCCCCACCTCCTCCCTATCCGTGTCAGACATAGCTGTAGAGAATTTCGCTACCCAGTCATTAGAGGGAGGGGTCGGGGAAGGGGGGGAACGTTTGGCTTGTTTCCGTGTGGTTACCGCTCCTCCCAACTGGGAAGGCGTGAAAACGGAGTCACGAATCTCCTCCCTCTTACTGTCATGTTGTGGGAGGCGTGATAGTGCGTCAGCCAGCGAGTTAGATTTCCCAGGGAAATGGTGTAGTGTGAAGTTGAACTTGGAAAAGAAATCAGCCCAACGCAGCTGTTTGGCGTTCAAGGAACGAGGGGAGCGGAGAAGTTCGAGGTTTTTATGATCAGTCCACACCTCGAAGGGAACTCGCGCCCCCTCAAGCCAATGGCGCCAGGTCGCCAACGCTAAGCAGATCGATCCCGCTTCTTTCTCCCACACTGACCAATTCCGTTCAGTATCATTAAACTTTCTGGAAACATAGGCAAGGGGGTGCAATTTACCATCGTCCCCCTCTTGGAGGATCGCCCCTCCCATAGCAACGTCAGAAGCGTCTACTTGCACAACAAATTTTTTAAGTTCATTTGGGTGAGCCAACACAGGCTCCGACGTAAAAAGGGCTTTCAGCCAGTCAAACGCGCGTTGGCATTCCGGAGACCAGTCTAACTTCGCTCCGGGTCGGGTGCAGTCCGGTGACTTCCCTTTCGTTTTAAGCAGGTCAGTTAGGGGGAGAGCCACTTGAGCAAAATTCAAGAGAAATGACCTGTAAAAGTTCGCGAATCCGAGGAACCCCTGGAGTTGTCTCCGAGTCTTAGGTGGTTCCCACCCCACCACATCTTTTATTTTATCAGGGTCCATCTCAATCCCCCTTTGCGATATGCGGTAGCCTAGGAAAGGGATCTCTGACTTGTGAAACTCACATTTAGACAGCTTAGCAAAGAGCTTATGCTTGTGCAACGTTTGTAGAACTTCTCGCACCAGTTTCACATGTGATTTTAGGTCAGGGGAATACAGAAGTATGTCATCAAGGTAAACAAGGACCCCCTTGAATAAATACTTGTGGAGCACTTCATTGATCAAGTTCATGAAGACCCCCGGCGCTCCCTGAAGACTGAACGGCATGACTAAGTATTCAAATTGACCCAGCGGGGTATTGAACGCTGTTTTGAATTCATCCCCCTCCCTTATTCGCACCCTGAAGTAGGCATCTCTGAGATCTAACTTCGAGAATACCTTCCCCCCGGCCACCGCAGCCAACAAGTCTTTGATAAGGGGCATGGGATAAGCGTTCGTGTTGGAGACTGCATTCAAGCCCCGATAGTCAGTGCACAACCGCAACCCCCGTCCTTCTTTTTCCGGAACAGAACGGGGGCTGCGAACGGGGATGAGGCAGGTCTTATGAACCCCCTGCTTAAGTTCTTGTCAATAAATTTCCTCAATTCCACCTTTTCCGAGGGGCTCATGGAATATAGCTTCCCTTTTGGTAACTTTTGATTAGGCAAAATTTCAATAGCACAGTCAGAGTTTCTATGGGGGGGTAGTTCATCGGCTTCCTCTTCCCCAAAGACGGAAGCCAAATCGCGGTACTCTGGTGGAATCGCCTCCAGTTCTGCTTCAGCCACCCCCGCCATCACAGGGTCCCGTCCCCCCATCGGGGCACCCCACTCCTGTTTCCACAGGTGGGACTGGCATTTCTTGGCAATGAAATTTACTTTCCCCTCCCCCCATAGGACGTGTGGATCATGATCGAAGAACCACGCGCTCCCGAGTACTAGGGGGAACCGGGCAGAAGGGGTAACGACGAAGGGCCTCTCTTCCCAGTGATGCCCAATCCCCACTCGTAAGGGAACAGTCTCATATTTGCAAGGCTCTTTCATTGTAGAGCCATCCATTTGCGTGAAAATCAGGGGGTCGGCCAATTTAACTACCTTCACCCCCAGTCCCGTTACCAGTGTGGGGTTGATGAGGTCTCTCCCACACCCAGAGTCAATGAGAGCTCGTACCCTCACATGGGTCAGTAGACCCGGGTCCATCAAAGTCACTGTGAGGAAGAAAAGAGAGGGGGGTCTGCTCACCGGGATCTGCGCTTGAGAGTCCGGGACCTGCTGTTCAGCGCTATTTACAGCAGGTCCGTCTCGTTTCCTGGCTGCACGGTCTCGCCATCCGACGAATCCGACGCCTCGCTGAGAGGCTTGGCTTGCAATGCCCTCGCGCCTCTTGGTTTCGCCACCGGCTTTGGGGTGGAAGTGTCAAACTTCTTCTTGATCCCCTTTGCGGCCCCGGTTGGTGCGGGGGAGCCTGGACAGCTCGCAGCAAAGTGGCCCCCTTCCCTGCACTTCAGGCAGAGACCTTGCTTCATCCTAAGCTCCCTCGTGCCATCTTTGGGTTTCGGGTTCGGTGGTGGATTCTTTCCTCGCGGAGCCGGCGTAGGGCCCGACTGGCCCCCTTTATTCATCGCTGCTGCATCATCCAGTTTGATGGTTTTCAAGCGGTTTTCCATGGTGATGGCCGCTTGTATCCAGCCCGTCAATGTGTCGGGGTCTTGGGTCTTCGTGACTGAACGGCGAATCTCTGCGTTGAGCCCCAACTTGTAGTGGTCTGCTAGGACCCCGTCTTGCCACCCTCGGGTTTTGGCCGCGCACCGGCGAAATTCGGCAGTGTAATCCCTCACCGCCTTGCCGCCTTGCTTGAGGGCGCGTATGGTCGCCGTAGCCGTCTTGTTGGCGTTTACATCTTCAAATTGTTCCTTCATGGCCCACATGAACGAGTCGATTTCTCTCAGCTCACGCCCGTCAGCCTGATGGAGTCCCACATACCAGTCGGCCGCTGCATCCTTCAGGTGCGAGGCTATGACATCCACTATTCGGTCTTCACGTTGGAACAGGTGTCCCCAGGTTTCAATGAATCTCTCAGCCCTCACCAAAAAGAAGGGGAACTTCTCCGGGTTCCCATCAAAGTCCGCATCCAGGAGTTCCGCTGGTTTTGGTGGCAGGAACCCCCATGGTCGGGGGGGTGGTTGCCCCGGCGGCCCCTGCGGTCCCGGCCCCGCTGGTTGCTCGGGTGGTTGGACCGGCACATTCTGTTGGTCCGGGACAGGCGCCGGTCGCTGGTCTTGCGGGGGCTGGACAGGTGGTTCCTCCTGCCGTTGTCGTTCTCGCTCCTCTCAGATGCCCTCCGCGATCATCTGGGGGATGCGGGCGAGGGATTCATCTAGGATGCGAACCAGACGATCTTGGCTCGGCTCACCACTCCACCTCCGTCTCACCACGGCGCCTTCCAGGTCCCCTGAGTCTCGGCAGGTGTCTTCCAGCCCATCAGCCGTGGTCAGTCTGCGGACCGACCGCTCGGTGTGACTCATGCGCACCGAAGCCCGCGGGGTCGCAAACCACGTCTCATGGGTTTCGGCCAGGGGCTTCACCCAATCTCGTTTTTGCTTGATTCGGGTAGTTACCCCTCCGTAGGCCGCTCCATACGGATCCCCCTAGGGCCCTCCAAAGTCGTACTCCTGCCCCCGTGTCACCGGCACGTGAGTGCCAGGGGCTTCCGTGGGTACGGTCGTCACAGGAGGTTTCTTGTCCTCCTTCTTTTCATCTTCGATCAGGAGAGTGTCTTCCTCACCGCCACTCATGTTGAAGCCGCGGGTTTCCGACCAGTCCCGAAAATGATGTTTCTGAACAAACTGTCAGAGTCCCTATCCTAGTCAGCCAAACACCAGGTCTTGTTCATTGAAGCAAGAATAATGTTTATTTTATAAAGCTGCAATAGAAGGTTACTGGAGCAGATACATTGTTCAGAATAACGTGGTTACAAAAAGCAAGCAGTTATACCAGAAAGGGGGTGAATGGGGACCCCCCCTCCCACCAATGAGTGCCTAGTATGCGAATGGGAACTGAAGGTTACAATACTAATGAAGTTCCCACCGCCCCCATTGTTCCCAGCCAAGCTGTAGCTTTGAAAGCGATAGGAAGCTCACAGCCTGTCTCCTCCAAGGTCAGGGTGTTAAGTCTACCAGAGATAGAGCCTGCATAGCTCGCCCTCCGCATTCCATTCGAACACTCCAGGTGCATAAATCAATACCCCACGATCCCAACCTCCCGCCCTACACACCACAACGCAACACAAAGCCCATCCTCCCACTCTACTCCATCCATCATGGCAGGATTACCTGACATTTCCCCTCCATATTTCTTTTCAGGTGTGCAATCATTAATTTGGAAGTTTCTATAGTATGCAGGCTAGGCATCATGGCAATTAACTGACCTCATAATCAGGGACTTGACATAGCTATCGTGTCTTTTAAAGGCACTTTTCTCTGGCTCACTTGATGGGACTTCCTTTGTTAAGACATCCTCAGCCCCATGTATTTGCAGTCTATTTTTAAGAAAGCTGAGCCACCAATTAAAATTATGCTGGGTAAACTTCAATGGACCTAATCCTAGGGGATTTCTGGCATGGAACATATTCACATCTGTTGAAGATGAAGATGAAACTCTGGAAGACGTGCTTGGATCACTCATTCTGATGTGCTGGCTGTAGCAGGCACTCAGCAGGCACTCACAGGGTTACATTTCCTCTTTAAAAGCAATAGGCTGAAAGTGGATGGCTGGGATCGGCTTCTCCTCTCCTCCATTGGAGTTCCACGTGCATTAAAAAAAGCCTTCAAAATAATAGTTCTCAGCTACTCATTAGCAATATGCACTCTGGCGTGGGGAGATTTCTCTTCCAGGTCAGTATAAACAATAGCACACAAGGTAAACAGATTAACCCAATAATGACTGAATTAGACCTTGAAACACAAACATATTTCCAACACTTGGGACCATCCCCTTAACCTCAGGGCTACAGGGGAAGGCTCTGAGGATTACATGCTCCACTGCAGCCCTGATGTCACCACCAGCCATATGGGGGCCAGCCAGATAATATTGCACACACAGGCATGCCCAGTGGAAGGGCATTGGGGTAACATGGCTGAAGCTCTTGGATCGTCATGTGGGGAGTGTTGAGAGGTGGGCAAAATCCCTGGGGTTGACTTTGCCACCACATTGGCAAAATGGGGAACCAGGCAGTCTAGCTTATGGGCCATCCCAGAGATCCTTCAGTTTGGCTGGGACACTGTTGCACAACTTATCCTGTGCTGTACCCATGGCAACAAAGCCCTAGCATCTGCCATAGCTTCCTCTCCCATGCACTAACCCATGCCTGCCTCCTTCCAAACCAGCACAGGGGTCTACACTGGTAGCCAGCCATGACAGGCTACACTGGTAGCCAGCCATGCCAAGACATTGTGCTGGTGCAAATCTTACTTACACTGGTGTATCTATGAAATACTCTTGGATAGTGGCTAGTCAGTCCCTGGATGCTTTTGTCTCCCCCTTAGGATTCCACTGTGATTCTTGATTAAGTTACACCAAAGTCAGCAGCAATTCAACAATGAGCTAGCACAGATTCTAACTATAATTTATAGCTAAGTGTGTTCTAGTGTTTTTCATGGTTTTTCCCCACAATAAGCAACATAGAGAGAAAATGTGTACTTTCTTCCAGCTTATGATTGTCTCTGAAAAGAGAATAAAAATTAACTGCATTAAAACATGCCAGTCCTCATTAAGTATATTCACCGTGTGGCAGATTTCAGTCCTGCTATTTTCATTTACTCATGATGTAACACAGGGGTGTTGAACTCATTTGTTATAAGGGCTGGATTTGACATAAATGAGACCTTGTTGGGCCAGGCCATGTGTGCCATAAAATGTAATGCCAGGTAGCGAAGATATAAACTTTATAAAGGACACAAACACAAAGGTTTTTTTTTTTACTGAAAATAAAAACATGCTTAAAACATTAGCTCTGTAATCTGCAAACCTACTTTTGATTTATTGACATTCACCATAGAAATCTCATGCTCAGAGTTCTGAGTCTAGGACCCAGGTTAAAACATGAAATGGCTGAGTGATTAAGAGAGTCTGGCAAAGCGAGCTATGATGCAGTAGCAGAACTGGAAGCAGGAGATGGCCAGTTCCACTGTGGGCCTGATGGAAGCTATCTGGGGGCCTGATCCAGCCGCCAGGCTGCATGTTTGACACCCCTGGTGTAACATTTTGTTTTGAAATCTGCCTGTTTCTCTCTGTGTAGATGGGAAGTCCTATTTCTTAATGAGTTGATAACTTAATAAATAAAAATATTAGGTTTATTATTGGTGTTCACTTTATGGCTATTTTTGTAAACAAATGAGATCGTTGGACCATCTGTTTTATTATGATACAAGTGGGGACCCACAAGAAACTTGGGGGGCAGTTCTCATTCCTTACACCTTTGCTTCCTTCCCTCTCCCCCTACCTCTCTCACACTTTCTCCCTTCTGTCCCCCCTGCTCTCTAACTGTCTTCCATGCATGTTACTTCCTCTCTCTTTCTGCCCCTTCATCATTCTCTTTGTTTATCTGCCTCCCCACCTCATTACTCTTTCTTTCTGCCCCCATCTCATCACTCTCCCAGCCTCCTGCCTGCTTCCACCCCCATCCCACACAACAGCAGCGGTGGTGGCAGTGCTCCCAGCCACCCACCTGCTTCCTCTCCCTCCATACAAGCAGTAGCAGCTTTCTGGGAATCACAACAGATCTCTCAGCTACAGAGACCAATTCAACTTAATGCTGTCAGCTCCAGGTTGGGAAATTCCTGGAGATTTGGGGGTGGAGCCTTGGGACAGTGAGACTTGGGGAGGCAAGTAGCCTCAGCAGGGTATAATGCCATAAATTCAACCCTCCAAAGCAGCCATTTTATCCAGGGGGACAGATTCCTGTCACCTGGACAGCAGTTTTAATTCTGGGTGATCTCCAGCCCTCACCTGGAGGCTGACAATGGTAGTCCTCATGGAATTCCTAAATATTTTTTTTTCTACTACCTGTATATTTGAAATATTTTGGATCTCATTAATTTGCGTGGCGGTGCAGTTTTTCGTTATGATCTTTGTTTTCTTTATATTAATCTTTAAACCCGCTATTTGGCCATATTCATACAAGTCCTTCCATAAATATGGTAATGATATTATTGGGTCTTCCAGGATAAATACCAAGTCATCTGCAAATGCCTGGAGTTTATACTGTTCCTTTTTTATTTTTGTTCCCTTTATATTCTTGTTATTTCTCACTAGGTCATTTAATGTTTCTAATTCAAAATAAATAATAACGGTGATAGGGGACATCCCTGTCTCATGCCCTTCTGTATGGGTATATTATTTGTTAGTTCTCCATTAATAAAAATTCTGGCATACTGGTCATTATAGACAGCTTTAATTAAATTTTAAATTTTTTCTCCACAGTTCCACATTCTCAGCTTCTGTTTCAAATATTCCCAATTGACATTATTGAAAGCTTTTTCCACATCCAAGAACATTAGTGCTACCTGTTTTCCCGGATTTTGTTCATAGTATTCTAATATGTTAATTATATTTCTTATATTATTTTTAAGTTGCCTTTTTGGAAGAAAGCCTGATTGGTCTTTGTGAATAATTTCTGCCATAATCTTTTTAAACCTATTTGCTATAATTTTTAATGTCATTACTCTCCGTATCAGGTTTGTGTATAAGTGTTATTAACGCTTCTTTCCACATCACCGGAATTTTACCTGTTGCCATCACGTTATTAACTACCTCCTTAAATAAGGATGCGATTTCGTCCTCTATTGATTTATATACTTCTACTGGAATTGCATCTGGGCCTGGTGTTTTCTTCATTTTCTGGCTTTTAATTGCATTTATCACCTCAAACATGGAGATTTTTTCATTCAATTGCTTTCTCTGTCCCTCTGTCAGATTGTCTACATTATGTTTCAATAAAAAAATCTTCAATTTCATGGTTGTTGTATGTTGCCCATTTATACAAATTTTTATAGAAGTTCTCTGCTATTATTTTTAATTCCTGAGTTTTAAATTTCATTTCCTGATTTTCATCTTTTAATGCTATAATGGTTCTCTTTTCTCTCTCTTTTCTAAGTTTATAAGCTAACCAACGAGAAGGTTTATTCGCATTTTCAAAAAAATATGCTTTTGTGTATTTGATTTTTTCCGCTATTTCTTGTGTTAACCATAAATTTATTTGGTGTTGCTTTAAACTTATCCTTATTCTTATCTCTTTTAAATCCTTTTTATTTTGACTTAACTTTTCCAAATTCCTTAGTGCAGTAGTTAATCTTTTAAACTTTTCTCTTTTTTGTTTATTTCTCCACGCCTCTTGGTTTATAAATATACCTCTAATATATGCTTTTAAAGTATCCCAAATAATGTTCAAATCCATGTCTTCCCTCTTATTTATCTTGATAAATTCTTTTATTTCTTGTTTAAGTTTATTAACAAAATCTTTATTTCTAATTAAACTTATATTTATTCTCCATCGGTTGCTTTTATGTGTTCCTTGGATTGATATCCACATAGGGTTATGGTCCGCAAAGGTGCTTGCCAAAATTTCAACATCTGTGAAGAGTTTTATTATATTTATATTTACCCATACCATGTCTATTCTTGACCATGATTTATGTCTACTTGAAAAAAGGTATAATCTTTTTTTTTGTGGGTTTCTAGTTCTCCACAGATCTATAAGGTTAAATTCGTCTGCTACTTTTAAATTTTTTCCCCCTAATACTGCTCCTGATTTATGTGCTTTCTTTGTTTTTTTCCTATCTTCTTTGGGATCTAGTACTGCATTAAAGTCTTCTACTAAACATATATTCTTAGGGTTCTCTTTAGAGATGTACTCTTTCAATTCTGCAAAGAAATTCTCTTGGTTTTGATTTGGGGCATATATATTTACAACTAGTATTTCTGTTTCACTAATTTTTACCTGCACTCTAATAATTCTTCCATCAATAGATTTAAATTTGAGTATGGGATTTAATTTTTCTTTGATATACATTACTACCCCTCTTTTTTAACTTTATCTGAAGCAGCAAACGCTATACCCAATTTTTTACAAGTTAGATACTTTTCATGATCTTCTTTTATATGTGTCTCTTAAAAACAAGTAATCTCATTTTTTAGTTTGATTGCTTGGTGGGTAATTCTTCTTCTTTTTTGTGGGCTATTTAAGCCGTTGACATTCACAGATATTGAAGATATTTTTTTACTCGCCATCTTTCTTTTTATGGACTATATTTTTAAGTTGCCACCTTGTCTGTATTTGCGATGCTGTTTTATATTTTAGTTGATATTTTTTATACTCTTTCTTCTTTGGGTACTTTATTTGGGCAGTAACTACCCCTTTTTTATGTGGTTCCCCCACTCGATCTTCTTTACTTTTTCTTTCTTCTCTCTCTCCTCTTCTTCTTCTTTTTCTAGGTCTTGCTCATCCTCCGATGGTCTTTGCCAACCAAGATTTTCTCCAAAGTTTTCTAGAAAATTTTCCAGTTTAAATACCGAGTCTATCTTGTATCTTTGACTTCTGTAGGTAAATTGGAGGCCTTCTGGTATTAACCACCTATACTGAGTCTCATTTTTTCTTAATAATTCAGCCAACGTTGTGTATTTTTGATGTTTCTCCCTTATCCACCAGGGTATTTCCTTCAAAATTTTTAATTCATTTCCTTCTATTATCAAGTTCTTTTTATTTGCTTCTTGTAGAATTTGGTCTTTTATATTTTTCCTTGCAAATTTTACATGCACCTCCCTTGGTGTTTTATGTTTTTTAGAATATGCTGAATTTCTTCTATATATTGCTACAATGTTTTCCATTAACTCTTTTTCATTTAGAATATTGAATTGATCAACAATATCTCGTGTAAGTTCCTCTTTTAAATTTTTTCCCAATTTTTCTGTAACGTTTTGAAATCTAAGGATAGTCTCTGCTTTCTCCAGTTCTAATGTCATAAGTGTTTCTTCCATCTTTTCTGTTTTGTTTTTTAGTTCCCAGACTTCTTGGTCAATATCTTCCACTCTTTCTTCCAATTGTTTTGTGGTTTTGGTTAATTTTTTAATTTCTAATTTCTTCTGTGTCATTTTTTAATTGTTGTGCTATTTGATCTATTTTATTTTGTATTGGCTCCATCTCTTTTTTTATAATTGCTGCATTTTGTTCTGCTGTCATTTGGAGAAAGCTCTGCATCATAGCTTGTAGGTCTGCTGTTGTTACATAAGATTTAATTTGGGCTAATCCTGATGTTTGGCTAGGTGATGCTGTAGATTCTTTTCTGCCTGTGCCCGAAGACATATTCTTTAATTTATTAGTCCTCTGTATCTCCTCAAAATTATTCTTAATTTTTCATGAACTAAGTTTTATCTTCGCCATTAATTGATTTAATATAATTAATAAATGTCTAATTAGTGTTGTTTTATTTGTATAAATTATTTAATCCAATCCTATGTTTAGTAAAGCAATAATTGATCCGTTAATTCTTTAATCACTTAATTAATTAGAAGGTTTTAATTAAATAGGGTTAATTATCTAATGTAGTTAAAATTAATTAGTAAATATTCACAGGGTTCACTGACTCATCTTAATATTTTAGTTTCTAATTATTACTTATACTGTTCATTAATCCTTTATTTGTCTCTATCCTTTGACTATTTAATTCTTATACTCTCTTATTAATTAAGTGATCTATACAGTTTTTGGTTCTCTCCAGCAGACTTACACTTTTTTAATCAGTAGTTATAGCTACAATTCCCCCTTCCTCTTCCAGTTCCTCCTCCCCCTTTTTTTTTTCTTTTTCTTCTTCGCGCCGCTGTCTCGTCCTTCTGAAAGAGGTCTTTCCCACTGTTCTCCTTCCTCCGGTTTCTCTCTTTTCTTTATGCCACTCCTTCTTCTGTGAGGCACCCTCGTCGCATTTTTCCACGTCGTTTCACAGTTTATTTTATGGCCTTTTTTTGTCTCTTCGTTGCGTCACTCCTCCCTCTGCCTCTCTCTTTCCTCCCAATGTCACTCTCCCGCCCCTCCAGGTCATGCTCTCGTCACCTCTGCTTACGCCCGCCTTGTTTCAGCTTAGTTGAACTGCGTCGCTCCATCCCTGGGAACACTCGTTTCTGCTTAAAGAAATATAAATGCCTCACTGTAATTTAACACGGTAATATTTTCAACGTTATATCTTTTAATCTTTACCTATCAAGTTCTTTTAGTTCTTTTTCGCGTATTACTTTTACTAGCTGCTATTTTGCAACTTTGCTACTTCACTACTTTGCTAATATCGGTTCCCCTACTTGTTCTACTCCCTTATTTGGCTATTAACTTGGTTTGATTATTCATTACTGTCTATCTCCCCCCCATAAGCCAAATATATATATAAATTTAAGTATTTAAAGTACTTAGCTTCGGTTTTGCTGATTATGTCTTCTTTCTTATTTTTGTTTGTTCTCCCCTTCCACTCCTGAGCTCTGCGAGTTCTCTCAGCAAAGGAAAAAATTCTTTGCTGGCTTCTCTCACTCCTGCAGTGAAACAAACCAAAAATAATCCCCTGGGAGAGCCGCCACTCCCCCTGGTTAGGTTTAAGTCCCTTGCAAATACTTCCAACTAACGCAGAAGTATTTTGGCTAAAAGAAAAAGCCAAGAAGTGAGATTAAAAAATAGAAGTGTGAGGAGCTCTTCCCCACACGTCTATCCTCTTCGAGCATCCACCATCTTCCTCTCCTCCAAGATTTATTTAGGAATTAGTATGACAAGTAATAATAAAAACCTCTATAAAAACAATTATATAAAACTTCTAGAAGATATAAAAAAAGACCTTAATAGATGGCAGGATCTACATATTTCATTTATGGGTAGAATCGCCACAATCAAAATGACTATCCTACCGTGCTTTTTATTTGTGGTTCAATGCCTTCCCATACTAACAAATAAAAAATTCCTTAAAGATTTAAACCGCTTGTTTAGAACTTTCATATGGCATAACTCTTCATGACCCCATGGACCAGATTACGCCAGGCCCTCCTGTCTTCCGCTGTCCGCTGAAGTTTGCTCAATTTCATGTTCGTTGCATCGATGACACTGTCTAACCATCTCATCCTTTGCCGTCCCCTTCTTCTTTGACCTTCAATCTTTCCCAGCATCAGGGTCTTCTCCAGTGAATGCTCCCTTCTCATTTGGTGGCCAAAGTATTTGAGCTTCAACTTCAGGATCTGGCCTTCCAGGGAACAGTCAGGGTTGATTTCTTTTAGGATTGACTGATTTGATCTCTTTGCAGTCCAAGGGACTCTCAAGAGTCTTCTCCAGCACCATAGTTCAAAAGAATCTATTCTTCGGCACTCGGCCTTCCTTATAGTCCAACTCTCATAGCCATACATTACTACGGGGAATACCATTGCTTTGACCATGCGGACTTTTGTTGGCAGGGTGATGTCTCTGCTTTTTATCATGCTGTTTAGGTTTGCCATTGCTTTCCTCCCAAGGAGCAGGTGTCTTTTAATTTCATGGCTGCAATCATCATCTGCAGTGATCTGGGATCCCAGGAACATGAAGTCTGTCACTACTACTACGACTTCCCCTTCTATTTGCCAAGGAGTGATGGGGCCAGATGCCATGATCTTAGTTTTTTTGATGTTGAGCTTCAAGCCCACTTTTGCGCTCTCCTCCTTCACCCTGAGCAAGAGGTTCTTTAGGTCCTCTTCACTTTCTGCCATCAGAGTGGTATTGTCTGCATATCTGAGGTTATTGATCTTTTCCCCAGCAATCTTAACTCCAGCTTGTGATTCATCCAGGCCAGCATTTCGCATGATGTACTCTGCATATAAATTAAATAAGCAAGGTGACAATATATATCCTTGTCGTACTACTTTTCCTATGCTAAACCAATCAGTTGTTCCATATCCGGTTCTAACTGTTGCTTCTTGACCCTTATACAGGTTTCTCAGGAGACATGTGAGGTGGTCTGGTACTCCCATCTCTTTAAGCACCTGCCATAGTTTATTGTGATCCACATAATCAAAGGTTTTAGCATAGTCAATGAAGCAGAAGTAGACGTTTTTCTGGTACTCTCTTGCTTTCTCCATAATCCAGCGAATGTTGGCAATTTGATCTCTAGTTCCTCTACCTCTTCGAAACCCAGCTTGTACTTCTGGCAGTTCTCTATCCATGTACTGTTGGAGCCTAGCTTGTAGGATCTTGAGCATGACCTTGCTAGCATGTGAAATGAGTGCAATTGTGCGATAGTTTGAACATTCCTTGACATTGCCCTTCTTTGGGATTGGAATGTAAACTGACCTTTTCCAATCCTGTGGCCACTGTTGTGTTTTCCAAATTTGTTGGCAAATTGAGTGCAGCACTTTAACAGCATCTTCTTTTAAGACTTTGAATAACTCAGCTGGGATACCATCACCTCCACTAGCTTTGTTGTTAGTAATGCTTTCTAAGGCCCATTTAACTTCGCTTTCCAGGATGTCTGGCTCGAGGTCAGTGATTATACCGTCGTGGCTGTCAAGGACATCGAGGTCCTTCTTGTATAGTTCTTCTGTGTATTCTTGCCATCTTTTCCTAATCTCTTCTGCTTCTGTTAGGTCCCTACTGTTTTTGTCCTTTATCATGGCCAGCTTTGCATGGAACGTTCCCTTGATTTCTCCAATTTTCTTCAAGAGATCTCTAGTCCTTCCCAATCTATTGTTTTCCTCTATTACTTTGCATTGTTCATTCAGGAAAAAAAAATGGTTTAATCCTTATTGCTTTAAAAAAACTGCTGTTTGAAGTATATTCAAGATCTGGTTTCTCATTTGAAATCTCATTTCTTTATTTTTTTATTGTCTGTCATAATTGCAAATGTCTCCCAAGTCATGCACCAATGGCTCTCTGTTTCAAGTGACTTTTAAGTCATTGTGCAACTGATCTATAATAGAGTTACCAGGCCACTATTTCTATTCTGGGCTTTCTAATGGTTGACATTATTCATCCTGGAATGAAGGCAGATAAGTTTTGTCCATTGTGACAGATACAAGAGAACATGTCAAATGGTTACTGTAAAATGTAGGCTGATTGATTGGTTTTGAAGGCTAGGGGTGAGGAAATCTATTGTTTCCAATTATTTTCCTTTCCAAGCACTCACAGCAGTGAGATGTTTGAAACTGGAACACTGGCTATATGTGAAAGCCTGTATTCATTTGGCTGTTTCACATGATTGCTTCAGGTACTATTAGATCTACCTCCTTAAGCTTCAAATGTAGCAGATTTAAAGCTGAGTCCCATGCATGACCATTACTAAGATGATGATGATAACAGTAGCTATATAATACTGTGTACTGTACTCTACAGAAGCAGGGTAGACTTTATATTTCTGAGAGCATCTTTTTTCAAGAGCATTGGGAGCCACCAGTTAGAAAATGGTGCCTTGGTGGGTGGAGCTAGTCACAAAACAGTGTCTTCTACAAAATTACAGAATTTTATAGCAGGTCTGAAGTGCTCAGTGGGAAACCCTTTCCTCTGCTGTTTTCCCGAAACAAACTGCCACACTTACCCCAAATTGTAACACTCTGCACAGGAAGAATATACAGGACCTTCTGTGTTTATCCTGGCATCCCAAAATGAAGACACAAGACAACTAAGCATAGGTTCAACTAGTTTATTTAACTGTATTTGACTTTTGCCAATGGTTGACCTACATCATTGTTTATTTCAATAAGCTGACAGTTTTGAGGGTGGGCTGTGCTGGACAGCTACATGGTCTGCCATTTGGACAGATCTGCACCAGCTCCAAACTCGACCACCTGCACATACTTATGTGCCCAGTTTCATCCTTTATTTGCCCAGCTTCATCCCACTCCCCTAATGTGTCACAAGTCTATTACCAAGTTCAAAAGATGCTATTTAGCACCAAGGGCTGCAAGGCATGTGATGGGCCTGGTGTTGTTCAATGTTTTTATAAATGACCTGGAGGAAGACATAGAGGGGATACTTATCAAATTTGCAGATGACACAAAGCTGGGTGGGATTGCTAATTCTGAAGAAAACAGAGTCAGGATTCAAAATGATCTAGATAGGCTGGAACCTGAGGCTGAGGCAAATAAAATGAATTTCAATCAAGATAAGTGCAAAGTCCTACACCTGGGCACAAAAAATCAAAGGCACAGATATATAATGGGAGGGACTTGGCTTGACAGCAGCACATGTGAAAGGCATCTAGGTGTTCTGGTTGATCACAGGCTCAACATGATTCTGCAGTGCGATGTGGCTGTGAAGAAAGCTAATGCAATCTTAGGATGCATTAACAGAAGCATTGTGTCCAGATCACGGGAAGTGGTAGTTCCACTCTATTCTGCTATGGTCAGGCCTCCCCTGGAGTACTGTGTCCAGTTTTGGGCACCACGCTTTAGGAAGGATGTTGACAAGCTTGAACGTGTCCAGAAGAGGATGACCAGGATGGTGAGAGGGTTTGAATCCAAGTCTTATGAGGAAAAGCTGAAAGAGTTGGGTATGTTTAGCCTGGGAAAGAAAAGACTTAGAGGGGATATGATTGCAGTCTTCAAGTATTTGAAGGGCGGTAATGTAAAAGATGGAGCAGATCTATTCTCTCTTGCTCCGGATTGCAAGACTAGATCTAGTGAGTGGAAATTACCAGCTAGATATCAGGAGAAACTTCCTAACTGTAAGAGTGGTTGAGCAGTGGAACAGTCTGCCTTGGGAGGTGGTGGATGCTCCTTCCCTGGACATTTTCAAGTGGAGGTTGGATGACCATCTTTTGGGTATGTTGTAGGTATGTAGGGCTATCTTTTGGCTATGCTCCTGCAGAGTGCAAGGGCTTGGACTAGGTGACCTGCAAGGTCCCTTCCAACTCTTAACATTCTATGATTCCATGACCTATTTTGAAAACACCATCCATCATGCAGATGTCTCAGGGTGCTTGCCAATTAACCCTACCTATCCAAAGCAACCAACCTTATTCCTGCCAACTAGTTGTGGCCTAACCAGGCCTATTTAATGGAGAATAACCTATCCATAGAAACAGCACGGAGCAAGCTCCCTGCACAGCCAATTTCTAGGAACCGCCCCCCCCCCAATTCCTGCTCAGCCCTATATATCAACCAGCTAATTTCATGCTGTCCCCAGAGATGGTGGGTGGGTAGGCCAGCTGCAGCAAGGAGGGTGAAGGTGAGAGGGAACAGCAGTGCACAACAGCCAGCTCCTCTCATCTGATTGGTTGCTCTGTTTTTCCCCACAGCCAGTACAGCCTTATGCTTCATTTGAAGCAAGCTGGGGCACAGCAACACACAGCATAATTTGCTGTGAATCTGGTTTTCACAAAGAGGCAAATTGCATCTTTGATGCAGAGGATAGCATACTCTGTTCCCATCTAGGGCAGGGGTACCTGTGTATACATGTGAAGGAGGAAAGTAGGAGAATGGGAAAGAACACTGGTGCTGTCAGTTTCCCTACCAGAGCAAAGGTGCATGTAGGTATGCACGTCATCTTCTTCATGGTCTCTGTGCATCACACTTCTGGGATATAGTGTGCCTGCACTGACCCCAATTGGTAAATAGAAAGCAAAAGGGATGTTCGCGCCCTCTGTCCAGTCACATGCTGGGCTCCAGTGCGCATGACTAGGGATGGGGCCCGACAATCCCGCCAGTTCTCTTCTGACCGTTGCACTGGTAGGATCTTCTCCTCCTTGTTCAGTAACTTTTCTTCTGGCCTACTGGCCTCTTATTCCTCTTTTGACAGATTCTTAGTTAGGGAAAAAGTAAATAGTGTTAGTTTTTAAGATTGGACTTTTGGTAATATTTCTGTCTCAGCAGATTAACTCCGCCCCCCCCCGGCCTATGGCCAAACAGTGGGGCTTCTTCAAATGGTGCTTAAAGTGTGGTAGTAAAATCACCCTCCCCCCAACAGGCACTCCCTTTGCCTCCTGTGCCTTGGGGAATCACACTGAGTGGACTCTTGTGCTCATTGTGCCAAATTCTCGAAACAGATGAGAAAGAATAGAGTTGCTCGACTTTGTGTCGCATTGCTGGAGTCAGCCCTCTCACTGATGGTGTCATCGCAGGAAACATCGGCACAAGCCTCAATGTTGACTCCTGCTTCAGGATCAACGGCTATGATGTCTTCTACACCAGCTCATTCAGATGTTGATCAACTGCTGCTGAAATGCTCAGTCCTGACATTTATTTATTTATTTATTTATTTATTTATTTATTTATTTACTAGGAATAAGGCCCGTTTTGGAAATAAATACAACAGGCTCTAGAAAGAGGCTCTGGAAGAGTGCCCCAGCTTTGGGCACTCAGTGACAATTTGCTGTGGCAATCTCAGCAGGGTATAATGACAGAGTCCACCATTTTCTCCAGAGGAATTGATCTTTGCTACCTGAAGAGCAGTAGTAATTTTGAGTGATCTCCAGCCCACCCCTAAGATTGGTAACAGTGGTTCCCCAGGAGGGAGTGGCTGGTTTGAAGGGTGGAGTCTATGGCATTGTACCTGTCTGAGGTCCCACCCCTCCTCAACACTCACCCTCTCCAGATTCGACCACTCAAATCTCCAGGAATTTCCCAACCTGGAGTTGATAACCCTATCTCCCTCCCAGCCAACCATCAACCTACCTTTAGTTTTCCATCTCCTCCCCCCTCCCTCCTAGAGAGCAGTTGTAATTTTGAGTGATCTCCAGCCCCCACCTGGAGATTGGCAACAATGGTTCCCCATTGGAATGGCTGGATTGGAGGGTGGAGTCTATGGCATTGTACCTGTCTGAGGTGCCACCCTTCTTCAAACCTCACCCTCTCCAGGCTCCATCCCTCAAATCTCCAGGAATTGCCCACCTGGAGTTGGCAATCAGATCAGGACTGGGCCCAATGAGTTTTCTCCCAAAGGCCAACATGAGTGTGGAAACGGCCTTTTACTGACAGAGGAGAAAGTACAGGCGCCAACTCTGATTAGGGAAATATCTGGAGATTTGGGGGGGTGGATCCTGTAGAGGGCAGCATTAGGGGTGTGTGTGGAAGGACTCAGCAGGGTATAATGCCATAGAGTCTACCCTCCAAAGCAACCATTTTCTCCCGGGGAACTGATCTCTTTCGTCTGGAGGTCAATTGTAACAGTGGGAGATCTCCAGGTCCCACCTGAAGATTGGCAACCCTAGGGGAAAGTCAGCTGCACAGCGGGGAGTTGAAGAAAATGGTTTGATGGTCGCTGGCCCACCTCGTTAGCCAGCCAGCCAGCCATGCTGAAGCTAAGCAGGAGAAAGAGCCTCTCCATTTATTCTGACAGGAAAGTGGCCATTGGGGAGGGGGTTATGGGTGGGGGAGGGGATTATGCTGAAAGTCCTTTGTTTTTTTACTCACAGAACCTGTCAGGGTTGCTTCACTTAACTCCTCCGGCAGTGGGCAGCTACAAGGTGCATCATCTTCACCTTTGCTGTATCCCATTCAGCTCTTGGACTCTGAGCATGATATGGATTTAACACAAGTCTCCTCATCCTCCAGTGTCAAGAGCCTTCGCTTGGATCAAGGAGCTGACACCTTTGTGTATCCCTCTCCCTTTTTTAGACTGTTTGTAAGCTGCTTTACCTATTGGGTTAAAAAAAAATAGAGCTGAAATATTTGTATTAACTAATTCACCCAATAATTATACTAGCTCTTCACATCTAGGTAACTATGTAAAACTTGAGGCAGAGAACATTCAGACTTTATTTAATTAATTAATTCGGTATATACCCTGTCCTCCCCACCAAGGCGGGATCAGGGCGGCTTACATAAAATTCCATAGAAATTACAATTAAGACCATAAACATATTCACATAAAACTATTCAATTAAAATACTCCTAAAAACACTGGAACATGGTCTGATAAAAACGAGAGCAAACATTATTTATAATACAGCTTAAGGTGTCCATATGTTCCGATCAGGGCTCTTTTTGTAGCAGGAACTCCTTTGCATATTAGGCGACTTACCCCTAATGTAGCCAATCCTTGAAGAATTTACAGAGCTCTTCTTACAGGTGCTGCTGTAAGCTCTTGGAGGATTGGCTACATTGGGGGTGTGTCGCCTAATATGCAAAGGAGTTCCTGCTACAAAAAGAGCCCTGGTTCCAATGGTATTCATGCCAACTCAGTTCGCTTGACTTATTTTGCAGTGGGAACAGACTGAAGATGAAAGATGGTAAGGCCAGGGCACAGGGACACTTCTCAGTGTGTATTGTGAAATCTTAATCAAAAGCCTGGTGGAAGAGCTCCGTCTTACAGACCCTGAAGAACTTTAAAAGGTCCTGCAGGACCCTGGTCTCTTCCAGGAGCTCATTCCACCATATGGAGCCGCCACCAAGAATGCTCTGCCCCTGGTTGCAGCCAACCTGGCATCCTTGGGGCCTGGGAGGGCCAATCAATTTTGCATCTCTGAACATAGTGCTCTCCAGGGAACATGTGGGAAAACAAGATCCTTTAGGTATGCTGGACCCTGACCATATAGGGCTTTAAAGGTTAAAACCAGCACCTTGAAACGAATCCGGTATGCTATTGGCAGCCAATCCATCAACAGCCTGGCTGCAGTATTCTGCACTAGCTGCAGCTTCCAGATTTGAGACAAGAGAGTATTACAGTAGTCTGATCTCGAGGTGACCAACGCATGAATCACTGTTGCCCAGTCATTGCATTCAAGGAAGGAAACCAACTGCCTAACCAGCTGAAGATGATAAAAGTCTGATGGCAGTGGCTGCTACCTGGGCCTCCATTGTTAAGGAGGCATCCAAGAGCACTCCCAGTCTCCTAACCTCCAATGCTGGCACCAGTTATGCCCCATAGAAGGTCAGGAGTGGGATCCCTACCCCTGGGCCACCCTGACCCAGGCACAGAACCTCCTTCTTCATCAGATTCCATTTCAAGCAGCTCAGTCTAACCCAACCAGCTACAGCTTGCAACACCCAATCCAGATCTTCCGGTGTAGAGTCAGACTGGTCACCCAACAATAGATATCTATGATCAAGGAAAGATTATAGACCTAGAAATGAATTTAATAGTTTCTACAAGTGTCAAATATGCAATGGTGCCAGCCAGAATAATTTAGTGTGATATTTATACATCATTTACTTAATACTGTTGGTCAATCCCTGTGAGTAGTTTGTTTTTGGGGGTTTTTACCATCAAGTCATAGCTGACTTATGGTGATCCTGTAGAGTTTTCAAGGCAAGAGACCTTCAGAGATGGTTTACCATTGGCCGCCTCTGCATCATGTCCCTGGACTTCCTTGGTGGTCTCACATCCAAATACTGATCAGGGCCAACCCTGCTTAACTTCCAAGATTTGAGGAGACCTGGCTAGCCTGGGCAAATAGATCTTTACTATGCTTGTGTTGGGGCAAATTGTGACTACTATAGAACTGATATATGACTGCATTTGCTGCCCTTTCAAAAGTAGCTGGTTTTTCAGGTGATGTTAAATTGATGCCACAGTCTCTTAGAAGATATTTTAATGAAAGAAAAATAATGCTGAATACATTATTGCAATTGATAGGCTCTAACAGGGTTTTAATTATCCACATTACTTGTATGCATTACCTCCATAAACAAAATTTTAATTCTCTTTTTAATTCTCTTTTACTTTCTCTAGGGCAGAATAAAATCCGTTTTATTCCAGGAATGGTTGGACCAATCTTAGAAATGACCCTTATTCCAGAAGCTGTACTTCGGAAAGCTACCATCCCAATCTTTTTTGATATGATGCTGTGCGAATATCAAAAAACTGGAGAATTCAAAAAGGTAGTGTCAGCATTGCATTGTGTTTATTAGTTTTAGCTGCTGTGACACTTAAATAACTACTATAATGGATAGATGTATAATGCAAACAGGTACTTGTGATTATTTCAAAATACCTTTCCTTCCAAAATACTCACATTTCTGTGGAAAGAAAAGCCCTTGGGGAAAAGCTGTGAAAGGCTGAGTTTATCAAAAGGGAGTTAATGTGAGCTTCTCTTCTCACAGACATATCATGCAAAATGATCATATTTAGGGGCTATCCTAATGGAATGTCAAATAAGTATGAATAGAATGTATCTGAAACATGGACCATTTTGTAAGGAGCAGAATGAAGAGCACTGATATAAAATATTGAAATACAGTTGAAAAACAAAATATGCATCAACGAAAAGAATATAGGATTGGACCTCTGCCAAAAGTTACTGCATAGAAATGTCTACCTCCCCCCCGCATTGCTTTTATTGCTCCTCTAGTTTGTTTTATATCTTGTTTGTTTATTTTGTGACAGCTTGGCTTTCAAGAAAATAATGTGTGTGAGTAAAGTGCTGTCACATCACAGCCAACATATGTCAACCCCACAGGGTTACCAAGGCAAGTGATTAAGCAGAGGTGGTTTGCTGTTGCCTTCTGCTACAGAGCCTTCCTTGGTGGCCTTCCATCCACATACAAACTGTGCATAGCTTCTGAGCTCTGATGAGATTGGGTTTTACTATACCATTTTACATCCCCCAAGTAAATATTATACTACCTCCATCAAATCCCCTATTATTGTGATTGGTTAGCTATGTGTTATTCTCAACAGTGTTGTTGCATTGATAGTGTTGCTTCATTTGTTGTTTACAATTTAGATTTTTAAAATGTTTTACAGCTTTTGTCAGGTAGTTAATGTAATGGCAGCTGAAACACAGTTGCTGAGTTGAAAGAGCAATTGTGATGCGGGCCATAATAAATTCATAATGATGACTCTATTTATTGATAGATTTCATGCCAAAAGACTGATGTTAACAATTCAGTATTTGCTTTATCAGATGAAAGAAGCATTTGGCATGGTTTGTGGTGAAATTATTGTTATTGGTACTACAGCACAAAGCTTTTGGCCTGAGTCCAGGAGTGAAAACCATTTTGCTTCTCTGCATCTGTTCTTCCCTTTATCTTAATAGTCTATTTCCGTTTTTAATTATTGCTTCTTGTTCTTGGCATGTAGCTGTTTCTCTTCAGGATCAGTGCAAACAAATAGGTAGACTAAAAAATCTTGCTTCAAAAGACAATGTTGGAATTGTCTAGAACAGGGGTGGCCAAACTTGCTCAACGTGAGAGCCACATGGAATAAACGTCAGATGTTTGAGAGCTGCAAGACATGAACAAATATTGTACACACGTTTTTATTGGGAAATATGCAAATTTGCCTTTTATTAACACTAAATGAGACTGCCAAAAATAAAAACAAAAGGGGGTAAAAACAGATACTGATAGTGATATTTATTTGGCCAATGATATTTAATTGTTTGCTAATGATATTTGTCTAAGAGGTGGAAAGAAAGCAAACTGGATGGGGGAGGGAGGGGAAAAGAGAGAGAGGTGGAAAGAAAACAAATGTGGAGGGGGAGAGGTGGAAAGAAAGCAACTTTAATTTTAAATATCTTCTCCAATTCCCCCCCCCCATGCCTCCACACCAGCTGGCTTGGCTTGGAGAAGCCAGCCGGTGGGGTAGGAGGGCTTTTAAAGTTAAAGTTACCACTGGGGCTGGGAAGGGAAGACCGATTCAGGAGGCATGGCTCCCCTTCGCTTCCCCAGCTGCCCTTCCAGGAGCCACACAATATGTGTGAAAGAGCCACATGTGGCTCCCAAGCCACAGTTTGGCCACTCCTGGTCTAGGAAATGTTTAGATACACAGTTAATATGCAATTGAGTCACTAAATATATAAATTTTAGAAGACTTTCCTTCATTGTTCCAGATCAAAAATGTATATCACATTTGTTTCCTAAAGCTGAGCCCAAGGATGGGCCACAGCTTAGCGGTAGAGCAGATACTTTGCTGGGAAAGAATGCTACCTGAGATCCTACAGAGTTGCTGCCAAAGTAGTACTAGACTAGGTGTGATGTTAACAAGGGACATATGGGAAGCTCGACCTAGTTCTTGGGAGCAGATCACCATTTACTTCATTTTGTTCCTTGAAATTATAGATGACTACTTCTGTTGTGGGGAACATTCTGACACAGAAGGCTGTGTTATGTTGTTAAGAGTACTTCAGCTGGTTGCAGTACCCAGGAGATTTTGTTGTGGGTTACAACAGGGCCGTTTTGGAAGAAAGGAGGAGAAAATATCCAGATGCAGTTTGGTTTTCCAAAGTATGCCTCTTAATAGTCTATGAGCTAAAATGAAACACACTTTGGAAGAATTCTTAATAGTCCATGAGCTAAAATGAAGCACACTTTGGAAGAATTCAGGCCTGTAGAGGCAGTCATCCAGACTGGTCATGATTTTTGAGATATTAAAGATCTTGCTTTTCCTTATGTGAAGGGAGCTTTGACTCTTGAAAGCTAATACCCTGAAAATGTTGTTGAATTCTGAGATGCAACTGGACTTGAAACTAGCTTTGCTACTGGCTACCCTCTGAAACTTCCAGAAAGGGGAGATCCATATGGTTTTCCTTCAAAACTCTTTTTTAGGAAAGGAAAAAAGTGGTAAACTCTCTACAACACATACTAAAACATGGTTGGAAAACAATCCTGCAGTGTTAAGACTTACGTTTTAAAAAGATTAGCTTAGAAAAGATTAATTCATAGGCATAATAGTATTTCAGTCATAGTAAATCATGTGTATTCATGTTGTCCATCTCCATCATTCAGCATTCCATTCCATATTTTTATCAGTTGTGAGTATATTCTAAAATTACTTTTCTTTCCTGGCAGTTACTAGAAAAGCTACAATGACAGTAGACTTTGAATGCTTATTCTAGGCCATACCCAGACAAAAACGACAACCATATCTCATGATTGTAATGTAATGTGGGAAGGTGTACATAAGTACCTCTTTGAGAAAATATGCGTGTACATTCAGAAGATTTTTTAAAAAATGTAATGTGTATTGTCTGTCTGACTTTACAGTTTTCACAGCCTTTTGATTTCACCTCCATAACAATACAGACCTGGTCTCTGGGCATCAAGTCACTATTTCTCTCATGTGCCAAAAGGAGGAGGAGGGGTATGCTTTGATGCACCCGCTTCTGTCAGTTGGACAGTGTTTCAGTAATCCACTTATTATGCTCATCCTGCTGCTGTCAGTGTGGGCTCTGCTTGGAGCTGTCACTGGGCCTAAAATTAGCCAGAGAGGGAGGGCATCCTTTCAGACAACAAAATAGATGAAATTAATGCTGGAATTATTTTGTTAGAAAGGGAGCAGTTTGGGGGGGGGGTTTCCCCACTGTGTCTATTCAGAAAGATCACTGTGGCTCAGATATGCTATCAGATGTTGCTGACTTTATTCCATCCCTTACCATGCATCAGTTGATATGCTGCCTGCTTTCACTGATAGCAGTGAGAAGTGCTTTCACTCTCCATCATATATATAGGAAGGGGATGTCTTTATATAGCTGTCAGTTTTAACTTGGGTGATGGCAATTGGTCCTTGCAGTCAGCTAAGTTTGCACCCGTTCAAGCTGCAGAGCTGGTACTGCATCTTGCACTGCACTTGGGGATGCCAGCCTCTGGGTGGGACCTGGGGGTCCCCTGGAATTACAGCTCATCTCCAGTCTACAGAGATCAGTTCCTCTGTAGAAAATGGATACTTTGGAGGGCAGACTCTATGGCATTGTACCCCACTGAGGTCCCTGTCCTCCCCAGGCTCCATCCCCAAATTTCTAGGTGTTTCGTAACCTGGATTTGGCAAACCCACTCCCCCCCCCTCGAGGGAGTGCAGTTAGGGAGGACCTGGCAACCCTAACTGCACTGTCCCATGCTAAATGTAAGAAGTAGCCCTGTGAACAGGGTTGAGTCTCTCTACAGGTCCCTCATCCTCGCCCCCACTGACACAGTTTGCTCATAGTGTCTCTGTGCCACAGCTCATTGTACCCTTGCTGCTGCTTCCATGGCACACTTGCAGCCCCTGTGTCTCCCTGCAGACCCACCACTACAGTTTTCCCATAACCCCCATGTCCCACCTGTAGCCCCTGTCCCTGAAGACTTGCCATCACTGGTCACTGTTTGGCTGCTCAAGGAGGGTCCAAATCTCAGCTCGTGGCAGTTGAGCACAGCCTGTCCAACTGTCAAACCTCTCCCCTACAAAGCATATGGTGTCCCTAGTCTAGGTGGTACTAACGAAGCACAGAGCTCTGTCTGCAAGATTTGAGTGGAAGCATGCTTGTGGGACAGAAGCCTAGCACTTGGAAGGCCTAATTAGGAACAGACACACAGGCAACTTACTTTGCTAGCCAGAAAACAGAGAATCCAAGTTTGAAAAACACCATCTCCTGAAATGCACAGAAAGGTGACAGAAAAATAGAACTGATAGCCACCCATTGACTAACTGAAGACTCTAAATCTCCTGTAAAATCAGTATGCAGGACAATGTAGTTATATCAGTCATTCACAGACATTGCATTCTGCTTTTATTCTGTTCACTTATAGAGAAATAGTACTGGGCCTGGGGGAATGAACAGAGAGTGTCACACGTGGCAGACAGACTTGGCCAAAATGGGTGGTGTGTGCTGAACTTGAATATACAGGAAAAAATCTTTTTTGGCCTCTGTTCCAACTTTCGTTCAATCCTTGGCTAATTCTGATCCCCTCTGGCACTTGTGGGAAGCATAGCTGAACATATGACTTTTGGCAGCAACTTCAGATGCCACTGCCCTGAGGATTTTTGATTAGAAGTGAGACATAGGGAATAAAATAGAGACCTGAAGTATCAAGGAGAAGGTTACAAAGCCATACTAAATGGGTCATATGACAAATGAACAAAGGAGGATTATGAAGAGGGAGGATGAGGAGGGACTCTTAGCCTTGAACACTGACAAGTGGCTGTCCTGGCCAACATACCTGTAAGGCCCCGGACCCGTGGTGGGCAGCAGATGACCACGGAGACCGAGCTGGGGGGGGCGATGCGGGCCGCAGCGATCCCCGACAGGCAGGACGGGGCGGAAGAGCCTGCAAGTGGCGGTGAGCGCCCCGGAAGGCGGCGGAGTGCGGAAGCGAGCCCCGGGAAGGCTCCGACGAGGCCCAACAGCTGAGTGGCAGAGAATATGCTTTGCCTGCTGAAGTTCCCAGACTTCATCATTGACTTCCGCCCACCACACCCAGCCCAGCATGATTCCTCAAGAAGGAGGGCGGGGCCAGGACAGGGGAGGGTGGTGGCCAGGGAGCACTGGGGGTGCTGGGAGCGAGGAGAAGAATAAAGGATGGGGAGGGAGAGGGGCCGGGGAGGAGGACGATGCCAGTGAGACCTGGTGGACTGCACAGTGAGCTAGAGAGAGAAGGGCAGTAACCACTCTCAGGCACTCGGGCAGAGGGACGCCAGGGGTGCTTCAAACCCCGTCCCCTGCTGTTCTGAGGCCCCTCCACCCCCCTCCTTTTGGATTACCTCACATCCAGGACCCCGACCCATCGTTGGGCCTCGGGAAGCAACGGCTACCGGGGGCTCCATCCCCCACCCGCAGGCAGAGCGTGACAGTGGCCTTCCACTGAGTGATTCCATGGGTCTATCTAGGTCAGTATTGTCTACTCTGACTCACAGTGGACCTCCAGGGTCTCAGGTACTTTCACATCTTCTACCTGTGTCTTTTAAATGGATATGCTCACGAATGAATCTGGGACCTTTTCCATGCACAGCACATGCTGTACCATGGAGCCACAGTCCTTCTCTTCTTGGGTCTTCTTGGATGAAACCAGGTGCTTTAAGTATAGTGGAAATGTGTTAAACATATCTCTATCATGAAAACAAATGTGGTGGGATGCTGGGAACTTGTATTTAAATGATAAAAACTACAGGTAAGTATGGAAGAGATGAGTAGGCACATGGCATTAATTGGTCCAAATTCTGAGTTTGTCTGTTATAGTAAAAATGAGTATTTTGATCATTAAAGACTAATAGACTTACTGTGGCATAAGCATTCATGGACATGAATAGAAGTGACATGTTTCCGCTCTATGGAGTACAGTATAGGTAACAGAGGACAAAGATGAAAGGAAGGGGGGGAAAGAATAGCAGAGTCCACTTCATTTAGTTCAGGACATTCATTCTCAGTTGACACAGATACATACAGTGGCAAAGAGAGAAAAATGTAACTGGACTGAAAGAAATGAAGGTGGTACAATCTAACATTTCTAAAATGTTCAACTGCATGCAAGATCAGAACAGGGACCACTGATGGCAACAGTAATAGGTGATCTTGCTAGACTGGCAAAGCTAATTTGTACTTGCATTATGAGATGAACCCATAATTCAGTGGTAACTATTTTTAAAAGATTGATCATTAATCTCCTTAGTGCCAGAAAAGTGAAAAAGAAGAAACTGAGCTCCTCCTGTCCAGTTTGTGCATTACTTTGAAATGTTATTGTGGGAGAGGTGTCATGATGGAAATGTAGTTTTAGAAGACATGTAAGCAGAGTTGTTTTGAAGTTTCAGTCAGAATTAATCAAATCAAGCTAGCCTTAAAGAGAAAGGAAGATCAAGGAGAAGGTGGTGTTTTCTAGAGTAAGCATTGTTGATGGAGAGACTCAGTAGGATAATTAATCACATCAAGCATATCTGAGAGGCTGACCAGAGCATAGAAGTGGCATGTTTCTGCTCTGTGGAGTACAGTATTGGTAATAGAGGACAAAGATTAAAGGAAAGGGAAAAAAGCATGGCAGAGATATGTGTGCACTAGTAGAAAAGCATAAGGTGGTAGAAGAAAGAAAATGTTAAATGTGTATGGTAAAAAAAAAGATATTATTTTGTATAAATGGGCTTTTAAGGCAGAGATGCAGAGAATGAAAGAGTAATGTCCTGAGTGTGAGAGGCTGATAAATGTTCTTAGCTTGAGGGACAAGAGCCAGTTATGGAAGAAGGGCCTGCAGCTGAGTGGCAGAGAATATGCTTTGCCTGCAGAAGTTCCCATACTTCATCACTGACTTCCGCCCACCACACCCAGCCCAGCATGGTTCCTCAAGAAGGAGGGCGGGGCCAGGACAGGGGAGGGTGGTGGCCAGGGAGCACTGGGGGGTGCCGGGAGCGAGGAGAGGAATAAAGGTCGGGGAGGGAGAGAGGCCGGGGAGGAGGATGGTGCTGGTGAGACCTGGTGGACTGCGCAGTGAGCTAGAGAGAGAAGGGCAGTAACCACTCTCGGGCACTCGGGCAGAGGGACGCCAGGGGTGCTTCAAACCCCGTCCCCTGCTGTTCTGAGACCCCTCCACCCCCTCCTTTTGGATTACCTCGCACCCAGGACCCCGACCCGTCGTCAAGCCTCGGGAAGCAACGGCTACCGGGGGCTCCAACCCCCACCCGCAGGCAGAGCGTGGCAAAGTGGTGGAGGATGTGGGCACGCCGGCCCTGCTAGGTAGGCCAGTCCCCCATATACCCACGCCACTCGGGTGGTGCCTCCTGCAGGCCCGACTTGGAGCAAGCGCCACAACTCGAACCACCACATTGTCCGACGAGTCCGACTCCTCCACGAGCAGCCAACAATCTGTGAAGGCCCGCCCTCTGTACGAGCCACCCGAGACCCCAGCAATGGGCATCACACAATTTGACCAATGGCTGGTTGAGCACCAGTCCCAGCTCCTTTGGGACCTGGCACTGCAACAACAGGCAACTCAAGGCTCCCTGGTGCAGGAACTTCAACAGGCTTTGCAGACCCGCCCAGCCACGGGAGGTACAGGGGCTACGGGGGGGGGGCCCTGAGAGGACCCTGGCCTTCCCTCACCAAGTTGGGTCCAGAAGACGATATCGAAGCATACCTTGAAGCGTTTAAACAGCTTGCTGAGGCCGCCCAGTGGCCACGGGACCAATGGGCCCACCTCTTAGGCCCCTACCTGTCAGGAGAGGCCCAGGCAGCGGTGAAAGCCTTGGAATGCAGCAAGGCCAGCCAGTACAAGAAGGTGAAGGCAGTCATCCTCGACCGTCTGGAGGTGACGCCAGAGACACATCGGCAACGTTTCTGCTCCTACCAAGTACAGGGCGCTGCCCGCCCGAGATCCATCATTGCGGCTGTCAAAGATGTGGCTACCTGCTGGCTGCGCCCCACATTGGAAGATGCAAAAAGGGTGGTCGAGCTCGTAATCATCGAGCAGTTGCTACAGGTGGTGCCGCCATGGACACACCACTGGATCGCCTGCTGGAAGCCCACTAAACTCAGCGAGGTCTAAGACTTGTGGGAAAATTTCCAGACAGCCAAGGGGCACAAGGGTGGCCCAAAAGGCGAACCCGGCTGGACGGGGCGAGGCGGAGGCACGGTGGGCGGAGCTGTGCCACGAACCCAGCCGGGGCATATGGGGGATGCCTGGAGCCAACCCGGGAGGGCCCGCACCATGGGTCCAAGAGGAGGTGGCAACCCCAGACCCTGGACCCCCCCAGCCACAGGGCGTGGGACCCACAACCAGTGGGAAGAGGGGGGGGCACCGCCACCACCCCTTGGCCGCCCTGTGGTAGGCCCAGGGCCCTGCTTTACCTGTGGGCAGTGGGGCCACCTTAAAAAGGATTGCCCCCTCATGGAGTGTGACTGGGGACATGAGGTAATGATGCAAACATCAGCAGTGGGACACTACCCCCCAGAGTGGCTACTTCCCATGACACTGGGCTGCCAGGAAGTCAAGGCCCTCATGGACAGCGGCAGCTCCCTGTCCCTAGTGCGCTCGCATCTCCTTCCCCCGGAATTCCCGGTGATGTGCACGGCTACCGTAGTCTGTTTCCACGGCCATGAAGAGTGCTGCCCCATGGTGGTCGCCCCCTTGATCTACCTCGGACGCCGCTGGGAGGTCCCCCTCGCCCAGGTGGCCCGGCTACCCTTCCCCATACTCTTGGGATGGGACACCCCCTGCTTCATCGATGCCTTGGTGGCGGCCCACCCCCCAGATGTCGAGATGGCGGGGGCCAGTCCAGACAGGGAACTGGCTGCTCCCACCCAAAAGCAGGGTGATACCAGGGCCGGCCTAGAGACCACCGCTGAAGCCTGGACGCGAGACCCGCAGTTCGGCCCATTGCAGGAACAGGACAAGCCCCTGGAGACCTTACATCGGCAAAGAGCAGTACGAGACGGCCAGGTAACCGATCCCCGGCGGAGTCAGAGGTTGCCTAGGATCATTTAGGTGGGCGGGCTATGGTTCTGGGAGGTAAAAGGGTGGCTCAGTCCCTACAAGCAGCTGCTGGTACCCCATGCGTACCTTCCCCAGGTCCTGCGAGTGGCCAATGACCACCCCTGGGCAGGGCATCAAGGGGTGAAAAATACACTAACTTGGGTCCTTGCCCATTTCTTTTGGCTGGCCATGGCACGCGATGTTAAAGAATATTGTTGGTCCTGCACTGTATGCCAGCGCATGACGGCCAGGGCAGAAGCCCGAGCGCCATTGTCGCCACTGGCTGTGATAGGGACCCCGTTTGAGCACATAGCAATGGACTTCGTAGGGCCCCTACCCCCCACCCCGAGGGGGGCCCGCTACCTGCTGGTCATAATGGACTATGCTACGCACTTCCCTGAAGCAGTTCCCCTTCCCAGTCTAAAGAGTGCGGGGGTGGCCCAGGCCCTGATGAGGTTTTTCACTATGGGGGGCTCCCCAAGGAAATTTTGACCGACCGAGGGTCCCCTTTTACCGCCCGGCTCATGGGGGAGGTGTGTAGGACGCTCTAGATATGCCAGCTGTTCACCGCAGTCCACCACCCCCAGATGGATGGGCTGGTGGAACGTATGAATCAGATGTTAAAGAACATGCTCCGCAAAACAGCCTACAAACACCCGACTGCTTGGGACCTGTACATCGATCCTATCCTCTTCGCGCTGCAGGAGACTCCACAGGCCTCCACTGGGTTCTCTCCATTCAAACTTGCGTTCGGGCAACAATCCCGAGGCATCCTGGGTGCCATGGAAGGGCAACCACTGGGGGATCTGCATGAACAGGAGGAAGAACCCTGTGAGTATGTCCGTAAGCTGCGAGAACGACTGGCATCGTGAGGCAAGGACCAATATGGAGCAAGCCCAGGAGGCCCAGAAAAGGCGGTATGATCAGGGTGCCCGGCTGCATTCCTTCCAGGTAGGGGACAAGGTGTTAGCCTCCCGGGCCATAATGGCCCCTGCGCAAGGTGATCCTTCACCATCATCAGGGACCCTTCACCATCATCAGAGTCCTAGGGCCCCTCACATATGAGGTCCAGTATGGACCCCAAGCGCGACAAACAAAACCAATGCATGTGAACGATTTGAAGGCGTGGCACAACTGGGACCCCCCACATGAGGAAGCCCACCTAGCAGCAGTTCCCAGGGACTTGCCCGATGGCGCGCCTCCTTGGCAGACCCTGGTGACACACCACCCAAGCCCATACTAGACGAGATCCTGTCAGAAGACCAGCGCCGTGACCTATGCCAAGTCCTGCAGGAGTGCCCTGGGTTTTTCTCTACCCTGCCTGGGTGTATGCCTTTGGCGACCCATCGGATCCTTACGGTCCCTGGTCAGGTAGCATGGGCCCCCTGGAGACCTGTTGCCCCAAAGTTGAGAGCCGCCATCGATCAGGAGATGGAGGTCATGCTGCACCTGGGTGTCATTGAACCGTCACGGAGCATCTGGCGGAGTCCGATAGTGTTGGTCCCAAAGCTTAATGGGAGCACCTGCTTTTGTGTCAACTACAGAGAAGTAAATAAAATAGCACAATTTGATGCATACCCCATGCCCAGAGCTGACCTGTTGATCAACCAGCTCAGGACCGCCAAATTCCTGTCGGCCTTGGACCTAACGAAGGGATACTGGCAGGTCCCTGTGCATCCAGCGGACCGGGAAAAAACGGCTTTCACCACCCCGCAAGGCTTCTTCCAGCCTTGTATCCACCAGACTTCTCCGTCCAAAAGACGATCTTCCTCTGTGCACAAGTTCTTATGATCATATGAAGTTTTCTAAATCAGACCATTGGTCCATTGAGGTCAAAATAACTTAATGTGGCTGTAAAGGTCTCAAGCAGGAAGTTCATTCCTAGCACCCTCCTTTGGATGGATAGATGGTGTTTTGATATGATTTAACAAAGGAAGTGGAGTAAATGGTTTTGTCGTACCACCCTCTTATATCTGTTTCAGTGCAATCTTTGGCTATTCTGGCTGTGCCTTGTTTGCCAAATCCCATATCATAGGTGAACCCCCATCCTCACTTTTATCATTGCCATCACTAGGAGTCTGGACCTGTTAGAAATTTCTTTCTGAAGGAGAGTTTGAATTTGCAGTGCTCTGGTTACCTCACCTGCGCCTAATACTACTTGCGGTTCCAGGTCTTATTCAGGATGGAGAGGCTTGGCCAGTCCTATACTGCCCCACTTAAATGGACCACTCACACAACAGTTTCTTTGGAAATTATGTGAATAAAATTGACCACAACTTTATTGGTTACAGCTGTAATAGGCATTGGCACAGCATGGGTCCACCAGATCAGACCCATCGACTGAACTATCCACCAGCCGAGGTATCTGTTACCCAGCCAGCCAGCATGGTTAGAGCCTGTGGGATGGCAGGTTGCCAGGGTCCACATGGATGCCTGCCCCTTCATGAACTCCCCTGCCATCGGGCAGTGAGGGCAACCACTGTTAATCCTCGTGTTTGCTTGCTCCCTTCAGCCCTCACGCCAAGACCCTTAAAGGGGTCCCCATCTCCAGAAAATGTCACACAGGCCGATTTTCACAAACAGATCTGGCCCCATGCTGTTACCACCACAAGAGCAGGAAAACCCTGTGGTCCTGCTCCCACCAACGCCCCTACAGCTGTAGCCAAGAGAGTAGGGAATGGTGGTGTAATGTATCCACCAGAGAACATGTGCTCAGGACATCCATGTGCTTGGACTGGTTCCAACCGGTCCGACATGCGGCCAGGCAAAGGGCTTTGCTCTAAAAGACAATGGACTGCAGGATCCTAGCTGCCTTCCAATCTGGGAGCCGGAATCCTAGGAAATAACTCAATCACTATAAATTGATTCCAACACATCAGAGGAGGAGGAAGTACTTCAGGTTCACAGACGCCTGTCCCAGCAGCCCCAATGGACCCAAGAGGCCAAAGCACAGCCTCCTGTAGCCTGCGCGAGCTGCGGCGACACACCCAAGCGACGGTCTTGCCGGTTCCGCTCCGCAATCTGCCAGACGTGCAACAAGGCAGGGCACATCATGAAGGTCTGCTGCTCCCAGGGACAACAGAATAAACTCATGGTGCAGCTCAAAGCAGAGGACTTGCACACCATTTCGGTCCACCACCACCAAACGGTATGTAACTTGCCTCCAGATGGCCCGGACAAAGTGAATGTGACTGTCCAGATTGAAGGGTCCCCCTGTCAGATGGAAATAGACTCAGGCTCATCATTTTCAATCATATTGGCCGAGACCCTCCATTCCCTATGCCCAAAGGGGGGGCCCCGGTTGCACAAGCCACAGGGTCTCATGTTACGGGACTTTAATAAGAACCCTGTGGCCGTCCGGGGCTGGGGCAAGTTCAGGGTCCAGTTCAAGGGATTCTCAGGCATATTGGACCTGTTGGTGGTGGAAGGGCAGCTCACCAGCTTATTGGGACTGAAATCACTCGTCAGTCTCAGTACTTTTCAGGCAGACTCCATACAGCCAGATATCCATACCCCAAGCCAATGTCAGGTTCCTCAGTCAGCTCACGCAACACAGGGCTTCTTCAGAAGATAATGTTTAATGGTGAAGCAGAACTAAAGACATGTGTACAGTTTGTGTCTGTAATGGCCACATACAATAAGGCCTGCTAAGATATACTACATTCAAGCATTCCCCCCCAACAGCAGAAGCCAATGGATAATGTTCGCACAGGCAGGCAGAAGCAGCGGGCAAGCAAGCAAAACAATCTAGAAACCATTTGGTTCCCAGCCGAAACTCCAGCAGCTGGATGGCAAGATCGGAGACCTGATAAGAGACAGTGAATGAAAGTTCAAAGGATGGGAGACCGGAGTACTCCCTCTGCATACCATGCACATGACAGGACTACTTGACAGCCGATAGCTGCACTCCATCCACCCGGAACAAGGCCTCCATCCTGTGAGAGATGTCTGGGTGGCGGATCCAAACACTGCCTGTTGACTCGACCGCCCTGCCCAGTCTGGCAGACACCTTCCTCCTTGCCACATCCACCTTCTTGGGATGAGCTACTCCTCGCCATGACCAGCCACTCCAACCAAAAGATGACTGTGCCAGGAAAATCTTCACACAGGGAGACCAGGTCAGCCAGCACCTGGAGCTCAAGGGCCACCCCAGGCTGCTCTGTCAAATCGTTCTCCCCAAACTGCAGCACCAGCACATCAGGAGGTCGATGCTCAGCTCCCACACATTCCAACCAGGGCAGTGATGATCCCCAGTGCATGCTCTGCTGAGTCATCCACATGATGTACATGACTGACTTTAGCCCCAAGTCCTTGTCCCGACCTGACAATGAAGCATACAAACCTGTCCAATGAACGATGCTGTGCCCAAAAATCCAGACTGTCCTGTGTGTGTGCCCTGGAACAGAGGAGTCAGAAATATCCTCAATGGTCGCCCTCCAGATGCGGCTGAACGTAGGCCTTAAAGGCATTAGAACGCCACCATCCTATGGCATGTATGCTCACCTCAGGCATCCTGAGGCCCATGGCCATTGGCACTGTCCCGATCCTAAAGGAGTGGGGCCCAAATTCCTTGCAGGGCAAGCCCAAAGCCCCCACTGCCACTTTAAAAATACCTGTGAACTGATACCTGGTCAATGGAGCCCCATCCCCATGGATGAGTGGGGGGGCGCCTTTCCAAGGCCGCACAGTGAGGAATGCCCTCGTGGTTTGCACTGGGCATGGCTCTCCTGGCAGGGGCCCCAGCTGCAAAGTCACCCCCTCCCTAATTGATCTGTCTTAGACCTCCTAATAAAAAATGAAACCCCACACAACCCGAAGGAGACATTCTGAACCCCCAAGAGCATATTGGTGAATGATGTTCTGGAGCTTGCCACCAGTTCCCCAACCCTCAAGGCCCCAAAGAAAGCCAAAACAAATGCAGTTTCAAAAAGTGCTGTTTCATATGGGGACCAACACAATGCTGGGAGCTCACGCAGCACCTGCACCAATAAGTTAAAGGTCAGTGGCCTGTGGCAGTCCGGAGGCCATGCCGCTAGCCTCCACCACCCCTCACCCACTTTACAGGCTTGGAATGAGTGGCATGGGTCCATGAACCCTTCCTCTTTACTAAAGAATGTGATGGCCACCATGTGACCTCGAATGGTGTTATGGGAGAACCCTTTATCCTGGAGGCTTGCCATGTAGTGAAGCACCCAATCACCATCCATAGGCCAGGTTTGCGGGGCCCTGCATTCCACTGTGAAGTAAAAAAAAAGCATCTACAGCCTTGGCATAAGTGTTAAAAGTACAGGAGGTGATGGAGCCATAGATACCCTACATTATTGTACCTTCCCAAGTTTCCAAAGCTCCTCTGGAAAGGAGTCTGAAATGCGGTTGGCTTCCAGTGTAAGTGAGCGGAAACGATCCTCCTATAAACGAGACAAAGCATCCGCTATGCTGTTATCCACACCTGGAACATGACATGCAGTGAATGTAATGTTATCAGTCAAGCAGGCTAAAACCAGTCGGCGGACCATCCGCATCACTCGCTCAGACTTAGAAGACTGCTTATTCACCACCCAAACCACTGCCTGGTTATCACACCAAAACCACACCCTCCTGTCTTGAAAGAGGTCCCTCCAAATTACTATTGCCACAAGTATAGGGAATAGCTCCAAGAAGGTGAGATCCTTGAGAACTGTGGATCCCTCATCAGACTCAGGCCAAGGCCGGGTGCACCAGCGGCCCGCATAAAAGACACCAAACCCGTCACCCCCTACTGCATCAGAGTGTATCTGAATGGCATCCTGCAATTCCAGAGACCGCTGCCAAATGGTGACCACATTGTACCCAGCCAGAAACTGAAGCCAGATGCCCAAATCTTCCTTAATGCTGTTGGTCACCCTTACGCGGTGATGAGGCACCCTGACCCCAGCAGTTGCCCTGATCAGTCGAGCAAAAGGCCCTGCCCGGTGAAACCACCCGGCAAGCAAAGTTCAAATGTCCCACCAAGGACTGTATTTCCCTCAAGGTGCACTTGGATCATGCTTGCACCAATGTGATGAGTGCCTGAAGGGCCAAGAGCTTATCCTCTGTCAATCTAGATGCCCCCATCACCGAGTCCAACTGAATACCCAGATAAGTCAACCTTGTCATTGGCCCCTTGGACTTGTCCGCAGCCAATGTGACCCCAAGCTCCTCAGTGAGCCCTTGAAATGCCTGTAGAGATTCCGCACAGGCAGCATTTTCCCCAGGACAAACAAAGAAGAAATCATCTAAATAATGAATAGTCTCCGCAGTGCCAGTCCACGACACCGCTGCCCACTCGAGAAAGGTACTAAAAGTCTCAAAGGCTGCTCAGGCCACTGCACAGCCCATAGGCATAGCCTTGTCAATGTACCAAGCCCCCTGAAATTTGAAACCCAGCAGGCAAAAATCATCTGGGCGGACGGGAAGCAACCGGAAGGCTGACTGAATATCACACTTGGCCATTAGTGCCCCCTGGCTTCAAGCTCTGACCAGCCTGACCGTGTGATCAAAAGAGGCATACCAGACCAAGCAGAGCTCAGATGGGATCGTGTCATTCACCAAAGAGCCCCTCGGATATGAAAGATGATGTATCAGGCGATACTTGCCTGGTGTCTTCTTAGGCACTACCCCCAGTGGGGAATACCCTAAGATTCACTAAAGGAGGTGCGTTAAATGGGCTTGCGATGTGCCCAGCAGACAGCTCCTTCTGGAGCTTCCTAACAATTATGTCAGGCATCTTCCTAGCAGACTTCAGGTTATCTGAATCAGTTGTGATGCATGGACCATTGAAAGGGATGGGAAAGCCTTTGGTGAATCCCTCGAAAATATACTGGGCTGCCTCCCTGGAGGGGTATGCTGCCAGGAGTGGTCCCAAGGCCGACACCTGCACTGGGGTGACTGCCAAGGACCAGAAAACTCATGGGGCACTAGCATCTCAAAGAGGAAGTGGCTGAGGTGCCAGAAGACCCTCCTCCCCCTTTGTTGGTGGCACTGCCGGAGGAGGACTTGCTGCCCTGAAACGGCTGGTGGCTGCCCGATGACTATGTGCAGTAAACCTTGCTGTGCCCTCCACTGCACATTTCACAACTGTGGCTGAATTTACACCCTGCCCTCCGGCAGCGCCCCTTGTTATATTCCCAGCAAACCCCATGCAACCGGTCCCTACAGGCTGACCACTGATCAGTTTTGCTCTCTTCTTTCCCTCTAATGCACGGTCTAACCTCCAGAAGCCAGACTTTCTCCTGAAGCAAGTCCCACTGGGCCCTGTCATTGCGTGAGGTCAGTTTATGGCAGGTCTCATCATAGTCTATCGGTGGACCATCGCTGGCCAAAACCCTGGCTTTGACCACATTTCTGGGTATGCCATCACCATCACTCCTGCGTATACCAAGTAACCAGAGACCCAGTAGAGGAAGGTGTGCTCCACTTCCTCGTTCTTGTCCTTTCTCTCTTTCCTGCCCAATTTTGAAGTGTGGACCTCATCCCCCTGGTTTTTTGTAAGGTAAAAACATCAACATAATACCCATCCAGAATGCTATCCCAAACCTCATCCGACAAGTGATGCCCCATAGGATCTTCCCCATTACAGTACGTGGATAAGATGGACGACGGATCAGACATGTCCACCTCATCCCAGACTGCCCCGGGATCCCCAGGAGCCTGCACGGTCAATGCCCTATGGTGTATTGCCCAAGCTGGCAACCCCAATTCATGAGCCACTATTGATCAATGATTACTCGGAGGCATCCTGCTGTCCCCTTCAGATGAGGCTTCACCTGATGAGTCCTCACTCTCCTAACCCCGGGGGTGTGATGAGGTTCCTGCTCCTGTCCCCTGGCCTTAGGAAGTGCTCTTTGACATGAACACTGGCGATTAGCAAATTATGGCCTTATCTGGCGACCTCTGGATGCACCCCCCACGGCAGCAAATCATGGCCTTATCTGGCGACCTCTGGATGCACCATCCTTGGTGGGATGGGGCCCGAGGTGTCTCTGTCGTCCGGGCCCACTTGGCCAGCTTCTCCCCACTCATCGTGTCCACCTTCTCTGAAAGCTGATCGAAGGCCTGCTTAAGGCCACACAGAGTGCTGACGAGTTCTGCTATGCCATCTGCTTCTCCTGTTCTGTGCAGTACTGCCTTCTGCTTAGCTGAGCGGGCAGACCCCCTTCCTGAGGGAACAGCCGCTCCTTCTGCTGGTGACTCAATGGCTGCCAGCCTGGCTCTCCTCTTGGGTGATGGCCACGGAGGTGCCCCAGCAACTGGGCGCACTCACCGTGTGCTATGTGTTGGGGGCTTCATACCTACTCAGAGATACTAAAGGAACACAACAAGATGAAACAATGCTCCCCTTTCCCCCCATACTCACACCCATGCACCCTGCCACCAGGCAGACTGAGGGGGGGGAGCATAAATCAAGGAGGAGTACCCACAGTGGGTGCTTGTTAGTGATGCTCTCTACAAAATGACCCTTAGGTCTCTCATCCACTTAGTTTCTGAGATCTGATGAGAGCAAGCACCCCTGCAACACTCTATCTAACTACTGGCTCCCTGACTACCTATGGGGGACTGCATGCCCTAACTGTCTAACTACCTATGACCAATGCTCCCTCTAAGCTGCAGAGTCTTGTGAGCAAAAATTCCACTTTGTGAGCTACTGGCACCAAAGTTGTGAGCAAGCAAGTCAGCCACTGCACAAATTAGTCTGCTCTGGAGCCATCCACCCTGAGCTAAGACAAAAATGTGTGAACCGGAGGCTAACAACAAAACAAAACTGTGAGCTAGCTCACACTAACTTAGCTTAGAGGGAACACTTCTTGTGACTATTAATGACTCTCAATATTGTCCTATGTAATCTATTTTGTCATTTAAGTGTGTTCACTTACTTATTCATTTCATCATTTCATTTTTTTTAAAGCTCTCTGGAGGAGGCCACCCCATGGACATCATTACGTGGCCATCCCCTCCCACCTAAAACCAGTTGCCCAGATGGCTGAAGGCAGAAGGCCTCCTGTGGGCCACATGCCATCACTCATGCAGCCATCCCATGCGCTCCCAGCCGAGTGCCTCCCTGCCCCAGCACCGCCCGACGAATGGAAGCGGAATGCTGGCAGCAGCAGGATCAGTGAGGGTGGCAGAGTGTGTGTGTGGGTGATGGTAGAGCACATCCACTGCAGCCCAGCCAGGCCAACTGCATGGCCCAAAGATCAGCTGAGGAGCCCAATATTCAGCCTGAATGCCAGCAGGAGAATGACGGCAGCGGGGGCAGAAGGCTGCAGATGGCCGCCGCTGGCACATAGGGCCCCGTACGCAGCTTGATCTGCAGGAAGGGGAGGGTGAAAGGGGGGGAAGGCCGCTCTGCCGCAACCGGCTGGGCCTGATGTGCGGCCCAAACAGCCAGGGGAGAATTGCGGCAGAGGCGGCAGTAAGTGGCTGTGGCCAACTATGTGTGCAGGGCCCCGATCGCAGCCCAATCTGAAAGAAGGGGGGGCGGGAGGCCGCGCCATGCTGCCACAACCATCCGGGCCCAATGCGTGGCCCCAAACATCCGGCAAGGGAGAGCTGCGATGACAGCAGTGGCAGAAGGCCATGCCTGGCCATCGGGCCCAGAAGGCGCATATGAGGTCAGGAAGGGGAGGCGGCAGCAGGCTACGCATGGCTGGCAGTTGCAAGCCGGGTGCGTGTCATGGCAGCAGCAGTCTGTGTCCGGCTGCTGCCAGTAAGCAGGGTCTGCAGTAGTGCTGGGGATGGCAGTGGAAGGCCGCAAATGAGTTTGGCCCTCCCTGTGGCCCAAGGACAAGCTGGGCCCTCCCTGTGGCCCAAGGATCAGGCTGTAGGGGCGGCACAGCGGGGGCGATGGCAGGAGGCCATGGCTAGCTGCCGCTTCTGGACAGGCCCTCATCGAGACCAAAGAAGCCACGTAGAGTCCGAAGAAGCTGTGTAGGGGCCCAACCCCCTACAGCCCTTAAGTAGCCGCAGGCCTCTCTGCCACGTACCTCTTCCACCCAGCACAAACAGTTCTCTGCAAACAACTCTCCGGTCTCTGTTGGTCAGGTGGGAATGGGGAGTGGCCTGCAACACTTTTTAAAGGCCTCCCCTCTCAACCACCCCGTTGCCATGCCATTGGCCCAGGGAGGGAGGGGAGGTGCCTATTTTTTCCCACCACTCGCCCGGTCCCACCCCAGCATCTGGCCAGCCTCTTCATCCCCCGCCCAGCCCCGCAAATGGCAAGCCTTGCCTACCCGGGCCCTTCCTGCTTGAGAACCATTGAATTTGCAGTGCCTAATATTACTTGAGAACCTCACCTGTACCTAATACTACTTGAGAACCATAGTATGCATTTGTGAGAGCAGACTGATCAACAGTAAATGAGACTTTACTGGTCTGCTTCTATCCAAAATGGGATACGGGAATAGAATTAGGGTAATTCCCTCATTGGTGAAATACCACTTTGCCAAATACATAAGCTGTCTGTGTAACTAAATACTCGATCCTATTAAGCATTGTGCTTGAATTTCTTTAGAAAGATAATATTTCCATGAGACCTTTCAGTCCTCTTCCTCCCATAGGTTCTTTAGACCAGTTACTGTACTGGGACTACTCTGGAGTAAGTAGTTAAAAATTGCAGCCTTTAAAATACCGTTAACCTTGAAAAGATCTTTGTATTCTAAACACATACAGTTAATTTAGTTATTTGGAGCACTGAAGTAGACAAATGTCCTGGAGTTACTTCTGTCTACAGTTCTGCATGAAAGGTGCCTTTTATTTACATCATTCTGATTGTTTACTTACACATTTTTTTCTCAGCATTTGTATTATTCTTTTCAAGGTTACCACAGAAACAACTGTGTGTGTGTATAATAAATATTAATCCCATGGTTAGAATGGATGCTTGTACTGTTTTTATACGTTGTTGCTTCTTTGAAGAAAATAGTATATTATAGTACTATGTTCTATAAAGCTGCTCTTCACAGTTCATCTGAAATAAAATGACTTTGTTTAGTTCTGAAGACAAGAACTGTAGAATATGATGACTCAGAAGAAAACCAATAAAACAAATACAGCAGACTGCATCTTCAGGGAACAATTGTTTTCTACAGTGAGCAGAAGGGTTATTATGTGAATTGCTGTACAGTATGTTATTTAACACCGAAGCACTGATCCATATACAACAAAATATGTATTTTATGGTGTGAAGGTACATATTTGGTTTTTTTGTGGTCTGCATTGATCCTGTTGAGGTTTCTTTGATACTTAACACATCAAACTATCCTTTATGTTACTTTGCAACCAGAAAATTATTCTTATTGAGGTAGAGAAGGGATCCCCTCCAAAGAACACTTAATGGTGACTCCATATTTCAGTTGTATGAGTATCCACATTTAACACTTGGGAGGCCTGGTGGTGGAATGTGCTGTCAAGTAGAGGCTGACTGACAGTGATCCCATAGGGTTTCTAAGGCAAGAGACAAACAGAGGTAGTTTGCTATTGCTTGTCTCTGCATAGTGACCCTGGACTTCCTTGGAGGTCCCTCATTTAGATACTATCTAGGGCCAACCCTGCTTAGCTTCTGACATCTGATGAGACTGGGCTAGTCTGAGTCATCCAGGTCAGGGCCTTCAGCTCCTTTTTAGAAACATTAGTTTCTCAGCCAGCAGCACTGCTAACTTTTACTTTTAGAAATACTAGCACATACCTGGTATATTTTGTTTTTTTTCTTACCAAGATCTGCTGCTTTGTCTTTTAACATTTCATTTCATTTTTAAACCCATTTGAATCATTCTGCTTCATCACTCATTTACCTTTTTATTTGGTGTTACCTGCAAATGTTACATGTTATTTCATTAAGTTCCTAGCCCACACCCATAACTGACACTGTCACAGAGTCACAGCATATTATCAGGTTCTTTTGCATCCTTCCATGTTTTGCATCCCTTGATGTTTTGATGAGGCTTTGTGGTCCCATAGCTGATGGCTCTTCCACACATCCCATGTTTCTGTATCATATATTTTTTAATGTATTTATTTATTAGATTTATATCCCACCCTCCCCACCAGGGCAGGCTCAAGGTGGCGAACAGGGCCTTGTTTATAAACAATAAAACAATATAATAATTTAACAATTTAAAATTAACTGTCTTAACACCCGCCATAGGGAAAACAGCAGCTGGTGTCAGGCTCCTTAGGGCTTGAGTTCTTTCATATGGGCATAAATGTTAACCCAGCGTCCAATAGTGGATAGTTGGGCATAGTATTTAGCTAGATGGTAAATCATTTAGTGTGGCATCTCAAACACTCGTCAGAAGAGCTCCATCTTATAGGCCCTGCGGAATTTTAATAAATCCCACAGGGCCCTGATGTCCTTGGTGAGCTTGTTCCACCAAAGGGGAGCTGCCACAGAAAAGGCTCTAGCCTTGGTTGTGGCCAGCCTGGCATCTTTCATGCAGGGGAGAACAAGAAGGTTCTGTGAACCTGACTGCAGTACTCTCTGGAGAACATATGTGGAAAGGCAGTCCCTCACGTATTCAGGCCCCTGGCCATATAGGGCTTTATAGGTAAGAACCAGCACCTTGAAGCAAACTTGATATGCTATAGGTCGGTGGTGGCGAACCTATGGCACACGTGCCAGAGAGGGCACGCAGAGCCCTCTCTGTGGGCATGCGTGCTTTCGCCCCAGCCACGGCCAGAGCACCCATAAGGCAGGGTTAGACCTCCACTTTGCCTCTGCTCCTCCCTGCTCTGGGCCTCCACCTCTCCCAGTCCCATGGGCCCCTGGGAAGCCCTCCCTGACCCCCCCATCTTTGCAGGGCCACACTGTCCCGGCAGTGGCCGGGATGGTGCCGGCGGGCATGGCCCCAAGCCAGAAGAGCCAGCCGAAGTCCCCGGTCCCTGCCATGGCAGCCGCGACCGCGGCGATCCGGGGATGGCCCCAGCAGCAGACCCCAGCCCCAAGGAAACACCATAGCAGGGACCCTTTCAGATCAGCCAGGTATTAGGCCCACTATCATATGAGGTGCAATGCAGGCCTCAGGCCTGCCATCAGAAATGGCTCCACGTTAACAATCTAAAGGAGTGGGTGCCCCCGGCCCGACCAGACCCTGTGTGCTTGGAGGCGGACCCAGCTACCCTACAGGAGGGGACTCTCCCCTGGACAGTGGAGGAAAGTGAGTCCGAATTACCCATGCTGGATTCGGATCTGACCTGAGACCAACAAGCCGAGGCATGGGTGATTCTTGCCAGGGTGCCGGGGGTGTTCAGGACCACCCCGGGTTGTACTCATTTAGCTACCCACTATATCCCCACGGCACCGGGTAAGGTGGCCCAGGCCTGATGGTGACCTGTACCCCAGAAGCGGTGGGAGGTTATTAACCGGGAGATCCAAGACATGTTACACATGGGGGTCATAGAACCCTCCCAGAGCGCTTGGCGAAGTCCCATTGTGCTGGTACCAAAACCGGATGGGTCGGTGCGCTTTTATGTGGACTACAGAGGGGTTAACCAACTCTCCCAGTTTGACGCATACCCGATGCCCCGGGCTGACATCCTAATCAACCAGCTGGGTCAAGCCCGGTACATATCCGCCCTTGACCTGACCAAAGGGTATTGGCAGGTGCCGGTGTACCCACCCGATAGAGAAAAAACCGTGTTTGCTACGCCCCAGGGGCTGTTTCAGTTCAGACGCATGCCCTTCAGCCTCCAGGGAGCAGCCGCCACGTTCCAGCGGCTGGTAGACATGGCCTTGGCGCAGTGTGAAGGATTCACTAGGGCCCACATAGACGACATAATCATTTTTAGCCCGGATTGGCCCAATCATCTCAAGCACCTACAGACCGTCCTAGAAGCTCTCCGAGAGGCAGGATTGCATGCTAACCCTAAGAAAAGCAGGATAGGCTTCCAAGAGCTGCTCTACTTGGGGTTCTTGGTAGGACGAGGGCAGCTCCGCCTGCTTCCAGAGAAAGTGGTCATGGTGGAACAGCACCCCTATCCCACAACTAAACACCAGCTACGACGATTCCTTGGCATGGTGGGATATTACAGTACATTTATTCCTCATTTTGCGTCCAGAGCTAGCCCCCTAACGGACTGTCTGAAGAAAACGGAACCCAATACCATACAGTGGACGGTGCCCTGTGACCGAGCCTTTGAGACCCTACGGTTCAGTTTGTCCGGGGCCCCGGTCCTTCAAAACCTGGACTTTTCTAGGCAGTTTAACTTGCACACGGACGCCTCGGCCTCAGGCCTTGAGGCAGTGTTGACACAGGGGGACGAGGAGGATGAGCGTCCAGTGCTCTTCATCAGTCGGAAACTGCAACCAGCGGAACTCCAATATTCGACCGTTGAAAAAGAGGCGCTGGCAGTCAAGTGGGTGGTGGGGGCCCTGCAGTTCTACCTGGATAACAACCGCTTCCGTCTGGTGGTGGACCACGCCCCTCTCCTGTGGATGGAGCGCATGAAAGACCACAACCCTCGCATCTTACGATGGTACTTGTCCCTTCTTCCATTTCAGTTCACGACGCATCACCGGGCGGGGAGCCAACATCGAGTGGCAGACTATTTGTCCCATCTTCATGAGGAGGACCCGGCTCGGGGTTTAAGAAAGGGGGTGTGTCCCGGCGGTGGCCGGGATGGCGCCAGCGGGCATGGCCCCAAGCCGGAGGAGCCAGCCAAAGTCCCCGGTCCCTGCCACGGTGGCCGCGGCCGCAGCGATCCGGGGATGGCCCCAGCAGTAGACCCCAGGCCCAAGGACACACCTACCATGGGCGGCGAGGGGCTGGGAGGCGTCGGCTGGACATGGTGGCCCACGAATGAAGAAGAGACAGGGGGAGTGGTGTACGGTGAGCCGTGGGTGGGATGAGCAAGGCCCGGCCCGCGGCATGAGTGAAAATCTGGCTCCCTAGCCACTCCAAAGGGGTGGGCAGAGGGAGGTGGCAGCGCCGGTCTGGCCCGCGCTTCGGTGCAGGGCTCTGAGACCGGAAGGGCAGAGGCTGACACGGCGTCCCTGCTCTTGGAGGGAGGCAGGGCCCCGGCTGGGGAGGAGCCAGAGGGGGAGGCGGGGTTAATAAAAGGAGAAGGGGATACGGCCAAGGAGGAGGAATGCTGGGCTGGCTGGGACATGTCAAGAGACGGGACGTAGCCAAGAGAGAGACAAAGTCCCTGAGAGCATCCTGCTCTAGAGGCCAGACCCTGAGCAGGCAAGAGGGGGTGAAGAAACCCCCTTGTGACGCCCGGTCTCTGAGGCCATCACCCTGACCTCCTAAGGACTTCAACACCTGCCCTTCTGGCCCCTCTGGAGTGCCGGGGCGGGGTGGGAAAGTTGCGCCAGCACCTGGAATTACCCTCCCGATGTTGGCAGCAGAGGGCGCCCCCCCACGAGCAAGGGAGGGTCTCACAATGCTAAAGCATGGGCCCCTGGGAAGCCCTCACCAACACCCACCCCTTCTTTGCAGGGCTGCACTAAAGCACAGGCCCCTGAGAAGCCCTCCCTGACCCCCCGTCTTTGCAAGTTAATTTTTCCCCACCATAGAGAACAATGGAGGGAATAGGGGCAACTTGTTTGGGGGCACATAGATTTGGGCCCCCTGGTTCAATGCTCTTGAAACTTGGTGGGTATCTTGGGGAGAGGCTCCATCAGCTACCCTGTGAGTTTGGAGCCTCTCCCTTAAACCCCTCCTCTCCAGCCCCCAGAATATTCCCTATGTTTTCACCATTGACTTCAATGGCCCATAGGATATAATGGAGCTGAAATTGACATTTGGCTGCCTGAAAGACTCCCCAGGACACTGGCTGGGGGCAGGGCTTGGCTCCTGAGCTCCCGGAGCTGTGCTCCGGTGCGCTTCCCCCCCCAAAAAAAGACCCCTGTCTTTCGTACACATAAGAACATGGCTTTATAACAAGATTCACTAACTTCTCAATAGTTTCTTAAGAGGAAAACTCATCTGCAGAGAACAATTAGAATAGTTTCACTCTGTTGCTTTAACTTCTGTACCTCTGAGCCACTGTAGCAATCAATGCTCTTAAATGTTTAACAAGTCAATGTGGGGGGAAGTTAGGTTGAAAACAGGTGCTCTATATTCATCTTAAATGCTATGTTTCTTCCATAACATTTCCCTTTCTCTTTGGCACCATATCCTCTGAGATCTTAATTACAGATAAATTATTGGTATGCAGAAGTAACTTCATATCATTTAATTTCACTTTCTTTTGAGCACTTTTCATTGATTGTAGATATTTTATTCATAAGTTAAAGTACTCTTTAAATGTTAAGAACACCAAAGCAATTCACAGAAACACTTAACTACATTGATTCCATGTGCTCATGTGAGGTAGCATATATAGTGGTCTATATTGTAGGGCTGATTCCCATGATTCCCATAATGCAAAGTCTTTGTGCCCACCACAAGTATCTGTATTGGAATCTCAGGGATCCTTATGGGGACTCGTGCTTTTCAACCTGTTGATAAATGACCTGGAGTTAGGAGTAAGTAGTGAGATGGCCAAGTTTACAAATGACTCCAAATTATTTAGGGTGATTAAGACAAAAACAGATTGTGAGGAGCTCCAAAATTATCTTTTCAAACTGGGGGAATGGGCATTAAAATGGCAAATGAGATTCAATATGGGCAAATGTAAAGTGAGGCATATCGGGCAAATAATCCCACCTTCACATGTATGCTAATGGGCTCATGCTGGCAGCTACAGACCAAGAAAGGGACCATGGGATGGTAGTGGATAACTTGATGAAAATGTCAACCCAGTGTCTGGCAGCTGTGAAAAGGCAGATTCCATGCTTGCTGTAATTAGAACAGGAATACAGGATAAAACTGTCTCAGTCACAAAGCCCTTATACAAATGTATGGTGAGAATACACTTGGAATATTGTGTACAGTTCTGGTCACCACAACTGAAAAAGAATATTATAAAGCTTCAAAAGGTGTGGAAAAGAGCAACCAAAATGATCAGGGTGCTAGAGCAGCTACCCTATGAGGATTGATTAAAATGCTTAAGGCTGTTTAGCCTAGAAAAAAGGCAAGTAATGGGAGAGATGATAGAGATTTATAAAGTTATTCATGGTGCAGAGAGAATGGAAAGGGAAAAACTTTCCTCCCTCTCCCTCAATGCCAGAACCTAGGGTCACTGAAATGGAAGGGTGGGCAACTCAGGACGGACAAATGGAAGTATTTCTTCACACAGTATTTATTTATTTATTATTTTGACTTTTACCCCACCCTCCTCACCAAAGCAGGCTCAGGGCGGCTCACATAAAACCAGCAAAACAATATATATTCAATACAAAAATATCTAAAACACTGTATAATACAACCCAGTTAATTTGTGGGACTTGCTGCTGCAGGATGTAGTGATAGACACCAACCTGAATGGTTTTAAAAGGGGAGTGAGTGTACAAATTCATGAAGGACTGGGCTATCACTGGCTACTCATTATGGCTATCTACTCCCTCCAGAACCAGAGGTAGTATGGCTCTTTATATGCACCCCCTTGCCCATATTGCCTGGCGGTATGGGCTTGGGTGTCATCAATATGCGGATGACACCCAGCTCTATCTGATGTTGGGCAGCCGGTCGGACTCCAGCCCAGAAGATCTGAACTGGGCTATACAAGCTGTGGCTGGGTGGCTCAGACTGAGTCGGCTAAAACTGAACCCAGCGAAGATGGAGGTCCTGTGCCTGAGTCGGGGTGGTCGGGGGTTGGGACTCCCTCTTCCAACTTTCGATGGGGCACCTTTGGTGCCAGTGCCGGAGTTTGGGAGTGCTCCTGGATTCCTCCTTAATTATGGAGGCCCAGGTGGTAGCCACTGCCAGGTCGGCCTTTCACCATCTTAGGCTGATTCAGCAGTTGATTCCCTTCCTCGACCGCGATGACCTGGCTACAGTGATCCATGCGATGGACACCTCAAGATTGGACTACTGTAACACTCTCTACATGGGGCTGCCTCTGTCACAAATCTGGAGGCTGCAGCTAGTGCAGAATGCCGTGGCCAGGCGGTTGGTGGGTCTCCCTAGATGGGAGCACATCCGGCCTGTGCTGAAAGTGCTGCACTGGCTGCCAATAGCATACCAGCTTCGCTTCAAAGTGATGGTTCTTATCTTTAAAGCTCTATATGGCCAGGGTCCAACATACCTGAGGGACTGCCTTTCCCTGTATATACCCCAAAGAGCACTACAGTCCGGGGCACAACTAGTGGTCCCAGGCCCCAGGGAGGCCTGGCTTGCTGCAAGCAGGGCCAGGGTCTACTCAGTGGTGGCTACTACCTGATGGAATGAGCTCCCGGAGGAGATCAGGGCCCTGCGGTACCTTGTACAGTTCTGCAGGGCCTATAAGACGGAGCTCTTCCACCAGGCTTTTGACTAGGAGCCGCCACTGCCACTACCACCAACGGAGCGGACTTATGACAGTCACACTCCAGGGGCATGGTGGATTGGTACCGTGGTACGGGGATGGAGGCAACATCTATTGGACACCATCTTGTTTTAATTTAAGAGTAACCGCATTAAGCACTTTATGTAATTTTTGGTATTTACTCTGTTTTATCTTGTTTTATCTTGTTTTTACGCATTAGCACATGGTGCCCCTGTCTGTTAGCTGCACTGAGCCCATTCATGGGGAGGGTGGGGTAGAAATTTAAATAAATAAATAAATAATAGGGTTGCCAGGTCTGGCCTTGTCCCCAGCAGAGGACTTTGGGGGGATGTCCCAACGTGATGTTATGTTGGGGATGTCCCCAGTAACAATCACCTGCAGCCACCCCCTCCCTCGCCTCCTGGGAGATGTGTGTGAAACCCCCTTTAAATGCTTCTAGCCAGTGGGGGTTTCACGCACTTGAACTCCAGGTGGCAATGCCACTTGGAATTCAGGCTTGCAAGGCCTGGTCCCTGCTGGCCAGAAGCATTTAAAGTGACTCTTTAAATGCTTCTAGCCAGCAGGGGTTTTGCACACCTGAACTCCAAATGGTGCACGAGGCTCAGTGCCCACTGGCCAGAAGTATTTAAAGGGACCCTTTAAATGCTTTTAGCCATTGGGGGTTTCACATGCCTGAACTCCAAGCTGGAATTCAGGTGCTCAAGGTCTGGTCCCTGCTGGCCAGAAGCATTTAAAGGAACCCTTTAAATGCTTCTGGGCAGTGGGGCTGTGAGTGCCTGAATACCAAGCAGCGATTCACTGCTTGGAGTTAAGGTATAAAGCCTGTGGCTGCCCCTTTCCCTCCCCTCTGCAAGATTTAAAGGTCCCTCCAGCTGATTGGCAGGCCACATGCTCCCCCAATCACCTGGAGGTCCCTTTAAATCTCTCAGGAGAGGAGCAAGAGGGGTGGCTGAGAGTGGTCAGGCTTGGAGGTGGGGCTTCCCCAACTGACCAGTGGTGTTCTGAAGCCCCCAAAATTGGGGGAACCCCCACCCGGACTGGGGGTCTCGCAACACTACTCTTTAAATAAGTTGTTGGGGCATAGAGACAGAATGATGCTGTTGCAGTCTTTCTTTTTGTGGGCTTCTCAGAGGTAGCTGGTTGGCCCCTGTGTGAACAGAAGGCTGGACTGGATGAGCTTTTGGTCTGATCCAGCATGGCTCTTCTTATATTCTCATAATGTTGATACATGTATTTGTGGTGCTTGCATTACAGGATTTGTGCACCATAAACTGAAACCAACAGCTATTCTTTCAAAGAACTGAAGAATTTTTGCCTTTGTATTTTCATTGTAATACAAGCATTTCCAGATTATTTCACTTCAGTGTGCAGATGATCTGATAGTAAAGTTGAGAACTTTTTTGAAGCCTATGCTGAATGACTACTTTTCTCTGTCCCAAACTTTAGAATATTTTAATGCCATTCCCAAATGTGCTCGTAGAGTCTTTTGCTAAATGTCTACTTCCTCTGATTTTAACAGTTTAATGGGAATAACACTAATTCATTATTCACACAAGATCCAGTTCTCTTTGAACCCATATGACATACTATCTCACTGCAAAAAAGATATTGCATATTACTACTTTAACTCATCACTGCGTAACCACTTACTCTTACTACCATTACATCTTTTATAACCAGAAAAGTACTTTTTTAATTCTTTTGATCCGTCAAAGACATTATAACTCATAAGAAACTCTTGCTACATGTACATCGCTTATTTGTTTTGCTTCTTCTCTCTCAACAGTTTGAGAATGAAATTATTTTAAAACTGGACCATGAAGTGGAAGGAGGCCGTGGAGATGAGCAGTACCTGCAGTTGTTTGAGTCAATGTAAGCACAGTTGTAGGAATATCCTCCTTTAATACATTTCTTTCTAACATTGCTGTATTCTGAACTTGACTTTTTAAAAAGCATACACAGGTGTGTTGTTTTATTATATATTATCCTAAATTAATTTATGCTCATTTGAATCACCAGGAGCTGTAGTTTGGGGAACACGGTAGGCTGAAGAGGGACAAAAGAAAGGGGGAAGATTCCCCCCCCAAGTTCAGCTCTGCTCAGAGTGTGTAGGATCTACCCACTAAGTATATCTTCCTCTTACATGGAGATTCTAGTGGTCTACCACCTAAATTGCTATACAGTATTGTTCACCCCTCATGCTGCAGGATTGCAGTCTGGACCACTTTTGAGGTGTCCTTAGAAACAAATCCTTATAACTCAATGATTCTTTCCCTTGGAAAGCTAAATATTTATTTATTTATTTATTTAAATTTACTTTTTAGACTTAAACCCTCACCCTCCCCTGGGTCACAAGGCTCAGGATTGCTCAGTGTATCCAATAAAATAATATATCAATCAATCAATCAATCAATCAATAAAATAATCTATAAATAAAGATAAAGCATACTTACAAAAATATTATATTTCAGGCATCAAAATAAAACTTAATCATTTAGTCCCAAACATCCCAGACTGTGGTAAAAAACAAACAAACCCATAGGTGGGACTGCTAATAGGTAGGAGAAAACTGACCTGAACTATCCTCAGCAAAAAGCCTGGCAGAGCAACTTTACCTTACAGGCCCTATGGAAGTTAGAGCAATCCCTCAGGGACTGGATGCCATCTGGCAGACAGTTCCACCAGGCAGGGGCCACTATAGAAACAGCTCTTGCCCTTCTTGTGGACATTTGAGCCTCCTGTGGGCCAGGCACCACCATCAGACTATGTGAAGCATTTTTTGTGTGGACATATAAGGAGAGGGGGCCCCTGTCAGGTGATCCTGCCATAAGATGTGAGGGAGGGAAGGAGGGTAAGATGGTCTGTAACTTCTCATGCTTGGAATGTGGGAGGTGGGTAGGTTGCCTAGGTTACATTGTGATTCCCAGCCTGGGTTATCTCCTATCTGAACCAAACGGCCTTGTCCTACGGTTTTGGTTTCTCCGGTGTGGACAGCTGGGCCCCTTTATGGCTTAAACAACTTTCGCACCTAGTTCCCACGCGCGGGCTTTGTAGCTATTGATAGATGCTAAGGGGGGGTTAACTCAGTGGGGTATATCCATAGATGTTCCTTTGTGTGCTTTATTCCTGACAATAGAATGTTAGTGTGCCTTTAGAACTGCTGCTCGAATAAATGCTAACATCTTATGAGGCCTGGCATTTGACTGGCTCTGAAGTGCCTGACAGATTGTCAGGAATCATCTTCGATCGGGATTGGTTCTGCACTGCACTTCTCTCACAGAGATGAGTGATGAGGAAGACAACACCCCGACCCCAACTTCGGAGGAGGAGAAGGTTCCGACATCTGCTGTGCCCACAACCACGGCCGTGGTCCCGGTTTCCAGTGCTCCAGCGCCATGGGGCCCCAACTACGACCTTGGAGGGCTCTACGGAGAACCGTATGGGGGAGCGTATGCTGGAGTGATGACCAGACCGCGGAAGCGGTGGGACTGGACGAAGCCACTCGCAGAGATACATGAGACGTGGTTCCTCACCCCCCGAGCATCGGTCTGGGAGAGTCGGGTCGAGAGATCAGTCTATCGCCTGAGCACGGCGGAGGGTGAAGAAGAAACCCACCCTGATACCAGAGACTTGGAAAGGACCGTGGGAAGCTGGAGATGGAGTGGAGATCCCAGTCAGGATCGACTCCTACGCCTCATAGACGAGTCCTTGTCTCGAATCCCGAAAATGATTTTGGATGGCATAAGGGAAGAAATGGAGAGGAGGCAACCCCCAGACCCCGCAGGGCCTCCAGCGCAGAGACCCTTGCCCCTGCCAGCTGGACTGCTGCCCGGGGGTGTGCTGGGGCAACCCGGGGCACCTCTGGACCAACCAGTGGGGCCCCCACCTGTGGGGCCGCCGGCGCCAGGGCCACCAGGGATGCCAAGGAGTTGGGGACTCATGTTGCCGAACCCAGCTGAGTTGCTGGACGCCACTTTTGATGGCACGCCCGAGAAATTCTCCTTTTTTCTGGTAAGGGTGGAGAAGTTCATTGAGAACTGGGGCCACCTTTTTCCAAATGAAGAACGGATAGTGGACGCCATAGCCTCCCACCTGAAGGATGCTGTGGCCGACTGGTACGTTGCTTTACACCAGGAAGACGGGTGCGAGTTGAGGGAGGTGGATGCGTTTATGTGGGCGATGAAAGACCAGTTCAAGGATGCTAACGCGAACAAAGCCGCCCGGGCGTTCCTTCGTGCCTTCTGCCAGGGGATGAAGTCCGTTAGAGAGTATACGGCAGAGTTCCGAAGACACGCCGCTAAGATCCGGGGCTGGCCCAATGGAGTACTAGCCGAACAGTACCGCCTGGGCCTGAACCCGGAGATCCGTCACACGATTATGCGAGGAAGAGACCCGGAAACATTGTCGAGCTGGATGAAAGAAGCAGCAGCTACAGAGACTCGACTGAAAGCCATCAAGCTGGATGATGCAGCGGCCTTAGGGAAGATGACCCAATCCAACGTTGCCCCTCCAAAGGGCCGGCAGGTGAACCCCGCTCAATGGCCGAAAGATGGGATGCACGAGAGCCGGATGAAGCAAGGGCTGTGTCTAAAGTGTGGAGAAGTGGGCCATTTCACCGTGAATTGCCCAGGGTCCTCCACCCTGCCAAGCGCCACGAAGGGGCCTAAACAGAAGTTCGAGATGTCTACCCCGAAACCCCTGGGAAAACAGAGGGGCACAAGGGCCCTGCAGGTCGCCCCTTTAGGAGAGGAAACCGAGTCATCGGAAGAGGAGGCCGCCACAGTGGCGGGAAATGAGAAGGACCTGCTGTGGACAGCGCTGAACAGCAGGTCCCAGACTCTCAGGCGCTAAATCCGGTGAGCAGATCCTCTTCCCTTTTCTTTATAACCGTGACTCTGATGGACCCGGGTCTACTGACCCACATGAGGGTGAGAGCGTTAGTAGACTCGGGGTGTGGGAGAGTCATTATTAACCCCTCCCTGATGACTGGGCTGGGAGCCAAAGTAGTGAGACTGGCAGAGCCGTTGGTTTTCACCCAAATGGATGGCTCTACTATGAAAGAGCCCTGTAAATACGAGACTGTGCCTCTACGGATGGGAGTGGGAAAGCATTGGGAGGTGCGACCGTTCATTGTAACCTCTGCCGCAAGATTTCCCCTGGTCTTGGGGAGTCCATGGTTTTTTGATCACGACCCACATATACTGTGGGAGGATGGGATTGTTAACTTCATCTCACCACGGTGTGAGACCCATACCTGGAAGGGTGACTAGGGTCCGCAACAAACTGAGCACAGCTCTGTGGTAGTGGGGGTGGCTGAGATGGACTACATCACAATCCCATGGGAGTATCAGGACTTATCCGTGGTGTTCAGGGAAGAGGAGGCGGACGAGCTACCCCCCCACCGCAACTCTGACTGTGCCATAGAACTGTTACCCAACCAGAAACTCCCAAAGGGGAAGCTGTACTCCATGAGCCCAGCCGAGAAAGTGGAGCTCAGAAAGTTCATTGATAAGAACTTAGAGAGAGGGTTTATACGGCCGGCTTCTTTGCCTTTTGCTGCTCCTGTCCTCTTTAGGAAGAAGAAGGACAGCGGGCTCCGTTTGTGCACAGACTACTGGGGCCTCAATGCAGTGTCAGCTACCAGTGCTTACCCGCTGCACTTGATTAAGGATCTGCTGGCTGCGGTAGCGGGGGGGAAAATGTTCTCCAAACTTGATCTGCGCGATGCGTACTTCCGAGTGCGCATCAGAGAAGGGGACGAATATAAGACCGCCTTTAACACCCCCCTGGGTCAATTTGAATACTTGGTGATGTCGTTCGGCTTACAAGGGGCCCCTGGGGTTTTTATGAACTTAATTAATGAGGTGCTGCACAAATATCTCTTCAAGGAGGTCCTTGTTTACCGTGATGACATTTCACTGTACTCCCCCGACATGAAATCACATGTGAAACTCGTTAGGGAAGTACTCCAAACGTTGCACAAGCACAAACTGTTTGCCAAACTTTCTAAGTGCGAATTCCATCGGTCGGAGATCTCGTTCCTGGGCTACCGCATCTCACAGAAGGGCATTGAGATGGACCCCGTTAAGGTCCAAGATGTGGTGGGGTGGGAACCCCCAAAACGCGGAGGCAACTCCAAGGATTCCTCGGATTTGCGAATTTTTACAGATCGTTTTTATCGAATTTCGCACAGATAGCCCTGCCCCTCACTGACCTACTTAAGACAAATGGGAAAGGCCCCGAGAGCACCCGGCCAGGGGCCAAATTGAACTGGACTGCTGACTGCCAACGGGTGTTTGAACAGTTAAAAACCCTGTTCACGTCTGAGCCTGTGTTGGCGCACCCCTACGAGTTGAAAAAATTCATAGTACATGTTGACGCCTCGGATGTCGCTATGGGGGGGGCCATCTTGCAAGAGGGTGAGGATGGGAGGTTGCACCCCCTTGCCTATGTGTCCAAAAAGTTTAATGACACGGAACGGAACTGGTCAGTGTGGGAGAAGGAAGCAGGATCAATAAAGTTGGCTCTCTCCACCTGGCGACATTGGCTAGAGGGGGCAAGAATGCCATTTGAGGTTTGGACCGATCACAAAAACCTTGAGTTGTTGCTCTCGCCGCGGTCCTTGAACACAAAGCAACTGCGGTGGGCCGACTTCTTTTCCAAATTTGACTTCACATTGCACCATTTCCCAGGGAAGGCAAACTCACTAGCTGACGCCCTGTCCCGCCTTCCGCAACATGACAGCAAGAGGGAGGTGGTCAGAGACTCAGTGTTCACACCCTCGGAACTGGGAGGGTTGGTGATGACTCATAGCAAAGCCAAGACCCCGCCTCCACTCCTCCCCGCTTGCCCCTGGGAGCTGAAATTCGCGTCAGAACTGTCCAAGGCCGACTGCGCCTCCCTAGCAAAGGAGGATGGGGTGGCGAGTGACGAACAGGGTTGCTGGCAGAAAAACGGGAAGCTTTTTGTTCCGCTTTCCCTGCACGGGGGGGGTGTTATGGGATGGGCGCACGGTTCTAAACTAGCAGGTCACACCGGCTTTGTTAAATCATTGCAATTGCTTCAAAGACAATTTTGGTGGCCGGGGATGAGAAAAGACTTCTTTGTTTATGCAAGCCTGCCAGACATGCCTCATGAGTAAACATCGCCCCGGGAAGCCACTTGGACCCCTGCAAGCACTGCCAACCCCGCCCCACCCCTGGAAGGTTGTGTCCATGGACTTTATCACTGATTTACCTCCAAGTGGGGGAAAAACCGTGATATGGGTGGTGGTCGACACGTTTTCCAAACAAGCACATTTCGTTCCCTTTAAGTCCATCCCCTCAGCAAAGAAACTGGCGAAAGCGTTTCTGCAACACGTTGTTAGACTCCACACTCTTCCTGGGAAGGTGGTCTCAGACAGGGGGTCTCAGTTCGTTTCCCAGTTTTGGGGAGAATTGATGTCACTACTGGGGGTAGAGAGAGCGTTGAGCAGTGCGTATCACCTGGAAACTGATGGACAAACGGAATGGGTGAATCAAACTCTTGAACAGTACTTGTGTTGTTTTACTAACTTCCAACAGGACGATTGGGAATCGTTATTGCCCCTGGCAGAATTCTGTTACAATAACACGTGTCATGCATCTACAGGGATGTCCCCTTTTATGGCTGTTCATGGTTATGAGGCCCCGCCACTTCCTTTCCTGGTTTCACCGACTTTGCCACAGGGGGAGGCGGGGGATTGGTGAGAAAAACTCCAGCAGGCATGGCTGCTCCTAGCCCAAACTTTGGAGGATGCTAAATCGGCTTACAAGGAGCACGCCGACAAAAAACGGGACACAACATGGACCCCGAAACCTGGGGAGTTTGTGTATCTATCCACGCAGACCCTGAAGGGGGTGCATCCTAGCAAAAAACTAGGGTGGAAATACATTGGACCTTTTGAAATCAAACATGTTTTGAATAATGTGACTGTTGAACTAATACTGCCTAAATCACTGAGATCTATTCATCCTGTATTCCACCTCAGACTTTTAAGACGCTCGCCTGAGGAAAACGAATGGAGACCGAAGAGACCTGCTCCCCCCCCTCTGATGGTGGGGGGGGAACCGCACTATGAGATAGCGCAAATCCTGGACTCGAAGATTTCTAGAAACCAACTGTATTACCTTATTGAGTGGGTGGACTTTGGGCCTGAACAGAGGGAATGGGTGAGGGCGGAAAATGTTCGGGCCCCCCGGTTAATCTGTAGATTTCACAAGCTGTACCCTTTAAAGCCGAAGGGTGGGGGTTTATCATCAGAGGGGCAGAATGTCAGGTGATCCTGCCATAAGATGTGAGGGAGGGAAGGAGGGTAAGATGGTCTGTAACTTCTCATGCGTGGGTAGGTTGCCTAGGTTACATTGTGATTCCCAGCCTGGGTTATCTCCTATCTGAACCAAACGGCCTTGTCCTACGGTTTCGATTTCTCCTGTGTGGACAGCTGGGCCCCTTTATGGCTTAAACAACTTTCGCACCTAGTTCCTGCGTGCGGGCTTTGTAGCTATTGCTAGATGCTAAGGGGGGGTTAATTCAGTGGGGTATATCCGTAGATGTTCCTTTGTGTGCTTTATTCCTGACAATAGAATGTTAGTGTGCCTTTAGAACTGCTGCTCGAATAAACGCTATCTTCTTATGAGGCCTGGTGTTTGACTGACTTTCTGAAGTGCCTGACAGCCCCCTAGGTATAAAGGTCCCAGAGTGTTTAGGGCTTAAAGGTGAGAACCAGTACCTTGATTTAGAAACCAACAGGCAACCAGTGCAGCTGCTTAAGTATAGGTTGAATATGGGATGACTACAATGTATGGACAACCTAGCAGTTGCATTCTAGATAGCTGAAGTTGGTGAAGCAGCCTCAGGGACAGACCTGCGTAGAATGAGTTTCAGTAGTCCAACCTAGAGGTGACTGTGGCATGTGTCACCATGGCCAGATCTGACTGAGACAGGACAACTGATGAGTCCGGCAGGGAAAGGAAGATGCTGACCTCACCACTAGAGGCCCCTGTTTCTCTAGGGCTAAAAGGCATTCAGCCAAATCCCCAAGTAATGTCTGGGACAATTAGTTCTTCCTATCCTTCTCCTCAAGATTCTCTTAGATTGTGTATATTTAGTATTATTTTGTAGTATCGCCAGTTAAGGTTAATACATTATTTGAATTTCATGTTTATTGCGTCAAACTCGCTTTACATTTTATTGCTTGCTTGCCATAGAAGTCAGGAGGGGGATCAAGAGAGTGTGAATTCCAAATACTTTCACTTTCATATGCTTTGAAGTAGATGGTTGCTTATCGTGCCTGGGAACATCCATCGGCCTTGAATCTCAGCTTACACTGCCTGACTTTTGTCTATGTGTTGGGGGAATGTCACCAAGGTAGGAACACAGAGCCATTGGTTTAGGTGGGTGGAATACCTGGGGGTGATTGGCTCATAACCTTTTAGGGTTCCTGTTTGAACCTTGTATATCTATTGCTTTCACACCTCCATTTTCAGTTCTGACACAGCCAACGTACAGGCTAGATCTTCTCAATGTCTCAATAAACTTTACATTCTTCTGAATGAGTGTTGTTGGGAACTGATTTCTCCAAGAGTCTGACATATTGCCTCCATTATTGCTAGTGTCACTATTAATTTGTGACCAAACCATGATCTGTTTAATGGTTTATGCTCATATTGGCCTTAGTTAGATTTCCCAGTGGGAGATATTTGCATGGGGGCATTTCCTGACCAATAGTTCCTTATGTTTTGAAGTTTTAATATCATGTGTAGGACCACATTAGTTCTTCCTGGCACATTGCTGCTTAATTTCTGTGTAGTGTATTACCTCCCCTGCCCCATCCTTGTGGAAAGAGCCAGAAATGTCTAAATAGATAAGATATATGTCTAAACAAATAGGTTAAATATATATTTCAATTACATCTCCCCCCCCCCCGTCTTTCTCTGCAAAAACATAATCATGCAAAACTTTCAGTTTAGGTGCCACCTGAATTCTGATACTTTAGGAGGAAAAAAAGGGGTCATGTCTCCAATTATTCACTCTGGCTATTTCCAATCTGGTGGGAAGAAATATAGATCTATAACATTGTGAATTTCATTAGACCGCCAACTCATGTAACAATTCAATTGAGCAGCACTGAAAAATGTCAGGGTGAAATACTGTGGCATTTTCCTGGAATCTCTACCATGTTGAAAGTGCAGATCATCATCATTTTACAAAATAATATATTTCTGCAAACACATTTAACCTCTTGACCAAAATTTCTGCTTCTTCAAAGGATTTCCATCTAGGATGTTTGTTTTCTCCAATCCCATTACTAAATTTGCATTGAGGTAATTTTACTTGTATTGAGATATTTTCCCCTGAAAAGCATGCTGCTATCATAAAGTTAGTATGTAGTTTTTGATAAATATGCAGTGTGCATGCAAATTATTGTTCAGGAAAAAATAACTAGCACCTTCATCATCATTATCCTAGTATCTCTGTGTGACCTCTATCCACAGATCTTTTACTGTGTAACCTATTCTCTTCTGGCCATTATATTGCTTCAAAGTGCTACAAAGTACACTTCAAACTTCACATTCTGAATAAAGAATGAATATTGATCATTTAAGCAAGAAGCAACAGGGATACATTGTTTATTTTGATATGAAGTCTTAGTTTCCCTGGTGTAAAATTTGCAAACATGGAACAAATTAGCAAACTAAGAAAATCTGAGAGGCAAAGATAATAGGTATAGCTTGAATGAGCACAGAAAAAATATTTCTTCACAAAAATTGTGCAAGCGAGATCAACAGCACCATTAAGTAATAAGGATATAGTTATAATCTTAGAGAAGACATTGTGCTTGGAATTCCTAAGTGGGTGATGAGATAAGGGGATGAAGTTTCTGCTGCATTTTCCCTGAAATCTTATTAAAGCCCCATCTAGGATCAGTGTACATCCACAATATTATCTGAGGGATGGATCAAACCCATCCTTGGTTAGTCCAATCCAATTCCTGAAGCAGCTGCTGAAGTATTAAAGTGCTGGAAGGTAGGGACCAGGGAGACCCTGGGTCAATGTGGGAGAAGGCTTGAAGCTGGGGAAGACACACAGTTAGCTTTTGGGTGATGTTTGTGTAAGGTGTAGGTGGTGGGGTAGGCTAAAGGAATATCTGTGAGATCTTAGCATCCCCCTTCTATGCACTACTTTTGAACTTGTGAAAGTATATCAGCTGTTGGGTGCAAAATTAATTTTAAAAGACAGATAATTGGCACATCCTGGTATCAGCTTTCATGTGTAATTGTAATGCTTCTGTGGGTGATTGCCACACCGGTATCAGTGTGCTCCTATGCCACACATCCACAAGACAGGTAACAACTGAACTAATTTGTATGGTACTATTTTTCAGTCTGAACAAACTAGCAGGGCCAGCACCAAAAGAAGGAAGGCATAGCCATCATCACACAAAATAGTCCCCTGCTAATAGGCACCAGTCGAACAAGGTGCTGTCTTACTGTTAAATAGCAAGTTTAACACGGCAGAGGTGAAGGCAGAGTGATTTCAACAAGCAGCAGTTTATTGCATCTCAACAGGAATGCTTTACATGGGGCAACTGCCCTAACTATATATGCCTAAGCCACTCCCAGCTCCCATGTGATTGATGAGTTCAAATGGCCTCCAGGCTCCAGATTGGCTGGCTGCCCCCAGGAGCCAATCCGCAGGCAGGCTCCAGGATCCTGCCTGCCTTTGTTCTGGGCTTCAAGCTCCAACTAGGTGGCCTGCCAGACAAGTCCAGGCATGCCTCCTTATGCTGGCTACTGCACCAGCAGCAGTTATGACTGAGTGGAAGATTGTACATGTCCAGACATAATGCTTACTTCCAAATCCATGGCTGCCCTATTGTTTAATATAGCAGAGTTTTGCCCAGTGATAGAATTGTGATACCGAGTGCAGTAAATAAATCTCTCAAGAAGTATATGCAAAAAAAGTAAACTTACATTTATCCAAGTAGATCCAGATCAGAATGCAGTCAAAAGAAGAGAAAGAAGCCTGGTCTAGAGTTCTTCCCCTATCACAGATGGCCAGTGTCCAGCTTCATGTGTATGGGAGTATAACAGCATTGTATCTACAGGAGAGAACTGCAGAGACATGTGTCTCCATGGAAGGCCATGTGTGAGACAACAAAACGAGAGAGAGGAAGAGTAAAAGGGCAGCTCCCATGTTAAGACAAAGAGAGGCATCCCATTCAAGAAGATAATGCCTATACATACTTAGAGTCATGTAGCGCCCCCCAGTACCCAGGCTTGCTGAGTCATTTGCTCCAACATACCCTTACTGTATAAGCTAATTTGAGGAACAACTCTAGATTTGAAATGAATTTGCTTCACAGTTGTGACATTCTTCCTTTCCTGTCCCCCCATCACTGTACATGCATTTATATGATGAGGCAATAAGTACGGTTGGGTCTGTGTGACTGAGAGGGAGAAACCTCTTGATATAAATTTAAATATGGTCAGTGGCTTAGGTGTCATGACAATAACATTAGCTGGGGAGGGAGTGGCTACACCAGTCTGGACTTTTTTCCTCAAAGAAAAGAATGCATGCAGGGGAAACAAATTACTTGATGATACCAAAATGGGTATTTGGGTTCTCAGGTTTCACTCTGATCGTTGGTGCAGATGTAAAGGTAGGGATGCCAAGCCCCCGGTTGAGGCAGGGGATTCCTCACCCCAAATTCCCATTTCCCACTCCGCATGACATCACCTGTGTGATGACATCACTTCCAGAGAAGACCCAGAAGTGAAAGCAGTTTTACTGTAGAATTTCTGGAGGTTTGTGGAACTGCCATCATAGCTTCTAGGTGTTCACCAGAAGTGATGTCATTGCACTGTCAGTATTGCCCCCTCATTTCCCCACCTTTTCTGGTTGCCAGGCTTGGCCTGGCAAATCTGCGTAAAGGAAACCCATGTTTTGTTTTGTTTTTCCTATCATTATTTTGTAAAACTAGCAGGCCTGGAGCCAGGATTTTTTGGCTTGTGGGGCATTTTGTTTTCTGATGGGGCATCCATTATTTGTCTGTCTGTATACAACTTATAAATCACCAAAATGGGGGGGGGGGAATCTAATAGCCATGCTGTGTATCCTCATTTTAAAACCATCATTCCATCATGGGGCAGGGAGGTCAATGATGCCTGGCTTTCAGGGCACCTTTCCTCCTTCAAACTGTTCATTGATTCTCCAGTTATTGTCTTTTAAGTATTACTTCATCTCTATTCTGCCTCTGTCCCCAGGAGGACTCAAAGCAGCTTACATTGTTCTCTTTTCCTCCATGTTGTTCTCACAACAACCCTGTGAGGGCGGTTAGACTGACAGTGCTAGCAAGCTTCCATGGCACAAATGAGGATTCAAACTTGGGTTTGCCCAGATCCTAGTCCAACACTTTAACTATGACACCATGCTAGCTTCCCATATGGCTAGGGTGCTATTAGCTTATCTCTAAAACTCCTCTGCTTATTTTGGAAATGATGGGGAAAAGAGGGACTTCAATGGGGTATAATACCATAGAGCCCACCTTCCAAAGCAGCCATTTTTTCCACAGGGGAACTGATTACAGTTGTAATCCCAGGCAAAGCTACTTGCAAATGTACCCACTCCTGATCAAAGCAGCAATTTCTCTGCCAATGGACCAAGAATGAAGCCCCACTAAACCCGGGGGGGGTTACTTTTGCATTCCTTTCCTTTTATCCTCTTAGAAGCTCATTGATTCACAGATCTTGAGCAGCAGAAGATACTTGCTTCTTATTTTTTTGATGCAAGGGCTAAAAGGAGTGAGACAAATTTTGCAGTTTCTAGAGTAAACAAACTTAGAATCCTTGTTGTTGTTCAGTTGCACAATCGAGTCTGACTCTTCGTGACTTTATCCTTATCACTGAGCAAAAGAGCCAGGGTTTCCAGAATGTAGGGGGATGGTTTGTTGATTAAAGGCTTACTATAGTGATCCCTTATATTCTCAAAGAACCTGCATTCAAGCAGAACATGGAAGGATGTATCTGTCCTATTAAGGCCACAAGGGCAGATTCTGTCAGAACAGGGCCTATTCAAAAATCTCCCCTTTAAAAACCATTGTAGGAATAATCAGTCTTGCAAACAAAAAAGCTCTGCAGTAACAAGGGATGGTAAGATAGTACATATCTGACAAAGAGAGCTGTGTTTCTCGAAAGCTTATGCTACAATAAAGTTTGTTAGTCTTAAAGATGCTACTGGGCTTTTTACTATTTTACATGTATGTCTGACAAAAAGAGCTGTGTTTCTCAAAAGCTTATGCTACAATGAAGTTTGTTAGTCTTAAAGGCTCTACTGGGCTTTTTACTATTTTACATGTATGTCTGACAAAAAGAGCTGTGTTTCTCAAAAGCTTATGCTACAATAAAGTTTGTTAGTCTTAAAGGTGCTACTGGGCTTTTTACTATTTTACATATGGGGGGGGGAGATCGTGGGAAAGAGAGACCAAACGATAAAGGTGAGCAAACTCTGAGGGCTCTCAGGATCAAGCTACTATAACTGATTTCTAGGACATGCTTTTTGATCAGAGAAAATGCTTTGTATGTGCCCATCTCAAAAATATCATTAATCGACATTCCAACTATCATCAATTTCTCATCCAGGTCTTTCATCCAAGTCGATTTGTGGGTATCTCAATTTAGAGTGGCTAACAAATCATCTTTGGCACAGAGATGTTTTAATCTGTGTTTAAAGGCATAAAGCCTTGCTCTGACTTCCAGGGATATCTGTCTGAATTCTGCCCGTAATACGACGTTTGACACACAGCAGGAAATATTCAGTATTTGCCTTAAAAATTGGGCTAAGGGTCTTTTGCATCTATCATTGCACGAGACTGACTCCAAAACGGTTGTCATTATGAACCATTGTTTCAAAGCTCCACCTTTGCACAGAACTCATTGGTTCTTCCCTCTGGCTGCTGCTGTAGGCTTGCCAAGCCCCCGCTGGGGGCGGGGGAACCCCTGATTTAAAAGCCCCTTATCCGCTTTTTAAATATTCAGGCCCGGGGGGGAAATGGCGGCCGGAAATTGCCGCTCTAGCACTTAAGTCCTCCAAGTCTCTATGGTTATGGAAATCATAGAGATGAGGGCTAGAGTGTGTTCCCTCTAGTGTGCTCTGCCTGGAGCACAGTTCTGGCTGATTTTTAAGGAGCCCCTCCCTCCTCAGAAGCCCTGCTCCGCTCAGGTGCAGTGAAATTTCCCTCCTTCTTGCCTCTGGCATTACAGCTCTTTCCTTCTCCAGCCTCTCCGATATCCTGCTTGAGTGGTGGTGAGAAAACCCTCTTTTTTATGTCTTAGGAGTCAAGCAGTAGCTTCCCTATAGTGTGTGTGAGGGGCGTTCAGAGTCCTCTACCCAAAAGCCTTGCTTCTCCTTTTGTGTTGTAAATGTAGAAATCCTTGGAGATGGAGAACAGATCTTCCTATGGCCGCTCCACCTTCCCTTTTATTTTGAACTCCAAAGAAGAAAGGAAGGTGGAATGTGTGTGTGTGGACAGAGAGAGAAAGAGAAAGGAGTAGAAAAAAACTGAATTAAAAACAATAATCAGGCTTCTTACTATTTGCAGTACAAATTGTTGAATGTGGCTTCCATTTTCCCCTCCCCCTCACCTTCGTCTCTCCTGTCTCTCCCCCCCCCCCGGTCCTTTTTGGATTTCTCCAGCTTTTCCACTCATTGTTTCTACTTAGCTTTTATTTTAAAAAAGAAAGAAAACTCTCCCCCCCCCTTTCTGACTGCTCACAACAGAAAGCTGAGCTAGTGAGTTTCTCTGGAGATGTACTGAAAGGAAGGACAGGATTGCCCATTGGAAATAATGGGAGCCAGGAATGCCTATTGTCTTGTATGGGCTCCATTAAAATACATTACAGTACAAGCAGAGTTGCAATAAAAATGCGGAATGGATTTTCCATTAGGGTCTCTGGGCCCAAATACACTACTCTGGGAATGGAATGAGAGACCACAGAGTGGAATGACAGCCCCAGGGTGCAGCAGGAATGTTCTGTGACTGGGATGACAGGCCATGGAATGGAATGACAGCCCCAGGGTGCTGCAGGAGTGTTCTGTGACTGGGATGACAGGCCATGGAGTGGAATGACAGCCCCAGGGTGCAGCAGGAATGTTCTGCGACTGGGATGACAGGCCGTGGAGTGGAATGACAGCCCCAGGGTGCAGCAGGAATGTTCTGGGACTGGGATGACAGGCCATGGAGTGGAATGACAGCCCCAGGGTGTAGCGGGAGTGTTCAGGGACTGGGATGACAGGTCTCAGAGTGGAATGACAGCCCCAGAGTGTAGCAGGAGTATTCTGGAACTGAGATGACAGGTCCCAGAGTGGAATGACAGCCCCAGGGTGCTGCAGGAGTGTTCAGTGACTGGGATGACAGGCCATGGAGTGGAATGACAGCCCCAGGGTGCAGCAGGAATGTTCTGCGACTGGGATGACAGGCCATGGAGTGGAATGACAGCCCCAGGGTGCAGCAAGAATGTTCTGGGACTGGGATGACAGGCCATGGAGTGGAATGACAGCCCCAGGGTGCTGCAGGAATGTTCTGCGACTGGGATGACAGGCCATGGAGTGGAATGACAGCCCCAGAGTGTAGCAGGAGTATTCTGGAACTGAGATGACAGGTCCTAGAGTGGAATGACAGCCCCAGGGTGCAGCAGTAATGTTCTGGGACTGGGATGAGAGACCATGGAGTGGAATGACAGCCCCAGGGTGTAGCAGGAGTTGGCAGAATCTGACCCCCACCTTACAGGATTGTCACTATAGGACTGAAGATATGCTGTGGCCATCTGTTCCTGGCTGTCTCTACCTCCTGCACCAGACATTTTGTGTCTGCATTCAGCACACTGTGTCAGAATTACAAAGGTGCCACAGACTCAAAAAGGTTGAAGACCCCCGAGCTAGACTACAGGTTGGGATATTTCACAGAGACTATGGAAGGGGTTCTCTGGGTCAGTGGTCAACAGAGTAGGCAATAGTGTGCGAAGAAATCAGGGAGAGTGTGACATGGAAAGGGAACATGGAGGTAAGGAAGGCAGCAGAACTGGACACTGGAACTGGTAGAGGGACAAGGGCAAGATTTATAATTGACAATGGAGGAGGTGGCTCACATCAACCTCATGAATTTGTAAGGAAACAAAGGAGCTGAGATGGAGCTGGTCTGGTGATAGCTACACACATTCCAGAAATACCCGAGCCAATTCCAGGTTATATGGATAAACATATGGAGCAGAGATCCATCAGTGGTTATTAACCAGAAGGTATAGAGAGGAACTCTCAGGCTGGGGCAAGTGATGCTCTGTATTCTTGGTGCTCGGGGGGGGGGCAGCAGTGGGAGAGCTTCTAGTGTCCCGGCCCCACTGCTGGACCTCCTGATGGCTCCTGGTATTTTTGGCCACTGTGTGACAGAATGTTGAACTGGATGGGCCATTGGCCTGATCCATCATGTGCTTCTCTTCAGCTCACACACACAATGCACACAAAGCATGGTCTCTCTACCATCAGTCCATCAATGTCAGCAAAGGACAAATGGAAACCTGTCCACAATAATTATTTGTGTACTTTTATTAACTCTCGTGAATACAGTGGAAGGCATAGAGAATGACCTCAGGACACAAGGCTCATTTTTGCTGCTGACCCTAAATAGGATAGGTCTTAGGTACAGCCTGGATGGGAGCTGCTTATGTATGAGAGTTCTTTGAAGGAAGATCAGGGCAGAAGTTAAATAAAATAAGTTCTAAGTTCCACTATAGAACCATCTATAACATTCCTCATTGAAAAGTAGGTTGAAGCCCTCATTATCCTATGGAGCTAAAGTTACATCAACATTAAAATATAATGTAATAAATAGCCTAATGAAAACAGAATATATTGCATTTTTCTAAAGAAGTTTAATAAATTACAAAATATATTTGCATATGTAAAGAATACCCATACATTATAAGACAGCTTTGCATATAAATTGAAAATTGCTAATGAAACCCAGGGAAATCAAGAATCATACATAATGTAACAAAGCAACAATTCAAGACCAACAGGGTAATTGCATTTAGGATTGTGGAATATAACTGAACATTTGCTAACTTCTTATCATTATTTTCTCGTGTAGTATCTCTTATGATTTCCATAATTTATCAGACTTAAAACCCTTAATGGAATCGGTTAGTTACTGCTGTAATCACTTAAATACTAAATTGGAATCTGGAAAGGCAGGATGGTTTTACAGGAGCAGAAAGAAAGTTATTTGGAGGAACTCTGACTTTCAGAGGACATGGATCTCCTCTCTCACATTAACAAAATTAGAGCATTAAAATACATTCAGCACTGTAACATCATATCCTTGGTAAGTCAGGATATGTGGACTAGTTTAAAAAACATAGTTTTCCTATAAGAAGAGACTAATGTCTCCTCTTGCCTCCATGAATGCTAGTAATAAAGCAGGATAATATGACAGGAACACAGAGCTGGCTTAAACATGCAGCAATTGCACCCTCACCTCCAGGTCCCAGTGTGGTGGTGATCCATGGTGGTGATGGGACATGTATCCTCTCAGCCAAAGACTGGTGAACCAGAAACATGAATCTTCCTTTGCTCACCTTAGTCAATGCTTTGAGAAACATAGCATCATGGTGTGTGTTTAAGTGTGTATAAAACAGTGATATTATAGGCAAAAGAGATAAAATGTCATCAGTTTTCCATGGAAGGTCCCAGATTCTAAGATCACAAAGATAATTTCGCACTTGTAATATCAAGGTGCCTTTCCATTCCGCACTCTTCCCCCCTCATTCAACCTGCAAGATGAATATCTGTTAGTGTATCTTCTATACCTTGCTGATTCTCATAGAGATTTCTTTCTTTTCAGACTTTTGGAATGTGCCTGGCAGTATCCGCAGATTGCCATACCAGTTGAAACTTTTGTAAACTTAGTGAAAGGCCTTCTGGAAAAGCTATTGGATTACCGTGCTGTGATGAATGATGAGAGCAAGGACAATCGAATGAGTTGCACTGTTAATTTATTGGTATGTATTTGTATGAAAAATTGTTTTAGAGTGAAGAATTCCATACATGTAGGGGGGAGCAATTTTTTGGATGCTGGAGGCAATCTAATCTGTTTTCTTTCATTATGAAGATTTGTTTGGAAGATGGCTGCAACTGACTGTGATTACATAGAGTAGGAAGATGATTTCATAGAGAGACTTCATATAGTTGGAAGGCAGGGTGCATCACAAGTCTTGAAGAGTCAAAGATGCCACCAGTCCAATCCAAGGTCCATCCACAAGCCTCCTCCTTGTCGGACTCAACCAACTCATTTTCTGTGTTGCCCAAGTGTGTGTTATCATTTGTTTTTGCCCGGCAATAATAGCATTGATCATATATGAAACCTGTCAATTTCAGGAAGAGCATGCACATTATATTCATATTTTAGCATCATACCTTTGTGAAGTGGAAACTTTTTGTTAAAATTTCTAGACATTGGCTTGGATGGAAGCATTTTGATCCATAGAAAGGTCACTTTCTCACCTCACATTTCTGCTGTAGCTCCAAATGCCCCTTGAAATGCTGTTCCTGGGTCAAACGGGACCCCAAGGAATAGCTTAGAGAGAGTTGGAGGTCTGCACCTCCCCTATTTCTCATGCAAAAAATTTGAATAGGATCCAACCCATTTTCAACTCAAAAGGTTCATCTAAACCTCACTGATACAAGAATCATCTCATTTAAAATTATTAGGGCTGCTTTTATGCAACAAGATGAGTCTCTGGCCTGTAATTGTGTACATAAAGTACCATCAAGTTGTAGCTGACTTATGGTGGCATCAGCAAGGGGCTTTCAAGGCAAGTGAGAAGCAGATGTGGTGTGCCATTACCTTCCTCTGTAGAGTCTTCTTTGGTAGTCTTCCTTCCAAGTGCCAACCCTGCTTATCTTCTGAGATCTGACACAATCAAGCTAGCCTGTAATTAGGTTTTTTTTTTAAAGGGCTTTTTAGTTTTGCTTTATTTTTTTGAATTGCCTTGGTGATCCTTTTCATTTTACCCATTTTTATTCCTAGTAGGCTCACTTTAGTTTATGACATTTTAATGCCAGTCATACCTAACTGATGCAAAAATATTAAAGTGGTATAATTTTAACAGGGAAGGCTTGGCACAAGGAAACAGAAAGTGGCAGCAAAATAATGATTCATAGTTTCAGTTTGTAAAAGGCAGAAGTGAAAACAACATGGGGTTTTCAAACTGAAATAGTGAGTTGATCTGCTGTGGGTTGTTGTGGTCTGAGGAGTCAAGGGTGGGAGTAAGGGCAAGACTGAACTGGGGAAAAATTAGCCAAAGTTTTTATTGAATACAGCAGAAGGAGCGTTGGCGTAGCATGGAGATGGATCCGCCATTGGGGCCACCCTGCTGTCCTGATATAACCTCATCCTGCCTTCTGGGGGGGGAGTAAAACTAAGTAATGGCAAGCCCCAGGATGTCACATGGGTGGCAGCCACTGTGTGGTTTCCTTTTCATCTGGTGATGAGAGTCAGTCAGCAACACCGAACTGGGGATGCAGCTGAGTGGCTCCACTTCAAGACCCCTTAAGGGAGTCCCCAAATGAGGGAGGTCGACAGTCAGGCACAGCCTTCCTCCTATTGGAGCCATCGCAATACCAAAACCGTCCACTGAAGCTGTGAAAAAACCAGTGAAAACAACCAACCCAGTAAACAAATTCAAACCCATAACAACCCAAACTGAGGGAGGGTGGAAGGGAAATCTGGAAAATAACTGAGGGGAAAGGCTCTGTGGCAGCCAGCCAAATAGGGAGGAGTCCATCCCAATCTTTTCATGAAGACTTGCATTAAGTTTTGCATTCATGCTTGTGCTAGTAATCTTCACTGAGCAGCACTAAGTGACTTTTATAGGATTTAACTCTGTGGTGTTGCAAAAATTTAGCATTATTCTCTCTTGTTAATAGTAACCTGATTTAATCAAAGATCTATAATAATAGAAACCCTAATTAAAGCTTTAAAATGGTAAGGATGAAACAACACAATGATGAAATAATTCTCTAGATGAAACATTTTTGTAAGTTTATACAGCTTTTGTGCAATGAAAATACCCATGACAAAGTCTTCTGTGTGAAAAGATTATCACATTTAATTCATTTTTCCCTCCCTAGAATTTCTACAAGAACATTAACCGGGAAGAAATGTATATAAGGTATGGTAATTGCTCCGCTGATTTTGGTGTTGGAGACAGCAATATTGCTTTACTGCCATACAGTGTTCAGTATGTTATCCAGATTTGTAGTAAATATCAGATAGCTCATCATTCACTTCAAGTTTGCAATATCCCAAGGCTCAATAGACCTATAAAAATATTGTTTGAGCCTTCTGCAAACTGTTCTGTAGGCCGCCCTGAAATGGCCTCGGCCGGGAGGGTGGGATACAAATTAAATAAATCAAATCAATTATACATATCCATTAACTGCAATTTCCCCTAAAGTGTTTAGTTTGAGTTAACCAACCGGATGCTCAACTTTCTGTGTTTTTTAAAAAATGGTGATTATATTTTGTAGATAAAATTTGAAGCAAAGTAGGATTACATTTCAATTTGATGAACACAGTCCATCTTTACTGCTTTTACTTTGATAAAAACTGTAAATAAAAAGATATGCAGCAGGGTCTTATATATGTGACACTACTATTTGGAAATAGATTAGAAGTCAGAGAGCTCTTTTCAGAAACAGCTTATAGCTGTTTCCCTTATAGCTTTTTGTCTAATCTACACATCAAAGCCTTTAAAATACTTTAAATTATAAAGATAGTTAGGCACCTTCAATACGTGAAACAATCAATTTTACTTATAATGTCATATTCAGAGGTCATCATCTTTGATTAGCCAGGTGTGCAACCTGGATTTTTCTGTTTTCATCATACAGGCAACTCTGCATTCTATAAAGCAAGCAGACCAGCATCTTTCAAACTCATACATTAAGACAGGCAGGCCTGTCAAAATGGATTGTGCCTAGAGTGTGAACTGGAGATATGTAGAACTTGCAATTTAGATTTTTTTTAGTTTCTTATATTTTTTCCCTCTGTCCCAGAAAAGCTCTAAACAAAGTCTTTTAAAAAACCCTTTGTTGTATTTTAAATCTGTATCTAAAAAACAAATAAATTACTTCTTCTCCAAACAACACATGATGCTGGGAATCATAATCGGATCCACAATATGTAATTCAGGACACAATGCTAAGCAGTTCTATTTATAAGTAAGTCCCTGTTAATGCACTAGTATTTACTCCTTGGAAAGTGTTCTTAGGATTGCCCTGTTAATTACTAAATACAGCTATGGGAAACCCATGATAATGTATCAGGGCTGCTGCACTGGGAAAGGTTAACTTAACTCTTTCCTGCACTCCATTTTTCCAATGGGAAACAGCCCTTTGGCTGCTTTAAGGGAAAGGACAAGCACAATAAGGGCATTTGTCTTTTTTTTCCTGGCAAGTCATAAGGCAGCCAGGGCAGAAAGCTCTCCCATGCCAACACTCCTGTGTATATGGGACAAGCTTGGTTTGTCTTGGGGGTACTGCTGAACTCTAGCTTCATTCTCACATCTTTTTGCTAACTCTTGCATATACATGCTAATTTGCTGATATCCATTGATCTTACCGACCACCTGATCCAATTTCAGCTCTGCATATGCGTATTGGCTCTGAATGGCCCTCATAATGGCTGCCCCCACCATCTTCTTTCCCTGTAAGTGTGTTTTGTACACAAAAGCTTACACTTTGGATAAAACTTTGTTGGGCTTAAAGGAGCCACTGGACTCAAACTTTGTTCTGCTGCTTCAGACCAACATGGCTACCCACCTGAATTTTTCTTCATGGTAAAACTTTGTTTCTCTGGGCATTTGTGCAGTGTCAACTGTAATTATTAGATAATATATGCATCATGTATTAGCCAAGTATAAGAAAGCATATGGCCAAGTTATAAGAAAGCATAAAAAGTGAGTGCTTATAATTTTTATTTTTTCAGTCCAGAATGCATCTTTGCAAGAGATCTAAGAAGTTTCCTTCTCTAGAGAAAATCTAATACAACAATGTGTTGTCCCATGTGAGGCAACAAAAAGCATACCAAATCTTCAAACTGTTTCCTATGCTTTCATTTGTATTTTGTATTCATGTATACCTTCTTCGTGATCTCTGTGCATCACACCTGTGGGATCTAGTGCGCCTCCACTGATCTGATCGGTGTTGTACAAAGCTCACAACGGGATTTTCACGCCTCCACCCTGAGCCTGCGTGGGAACCCTTACTGCGCATGCCCATGGGGGTGGGGCACAGACATCCCACCAGTTCTCTTCTGACCACTGCGCTGTTAGCGGCTTTCTCATCGGTCATAAGAACATAAGAACATAAGAGAAGCCAATGTTGAAACAGGCCATTGGCCCAACACTCTGTCACACAGTGGCCAAAAATACCAGGTGCCATCAGGAGGTCCAGCAGTAGGACCAGGACACTACTAGAAGCCCTCCCACTGCTTCCCCCCCAGCACCAAGAATAGAGTGCATCACCTGCCCCAGACTGAGAGTTCCTATCTATACCTTGTGGCTAATAGCCACTGATGGACTTCTGCTCCATATGTTTATCTAATTCCCTCTTGAAACTTTCCATGCTTGTAGCTGCCTCCACCTCCTGTGGCAGTGAATTCCATGTGTTTAATCACTCTTTGGGTGAAGAAGTACTTCCTTTTATCTCTTCTAACCCGACTGCTCAGCAATTTCATTGAGTGCCCACGAGTTCTTGTATTGTGAGAAAGGGAGAAAAGTACTTCTTTCTCAACCTGCTCTATTCCATGCATAATCTTATAAACCTCGATCATGTCACCCCTCAACTGTCGTTTCTCCAAGCTAAAGAGCCCCAAGTGTTTTAACCTTTGTTCATAGGGAAAATGTTCCAACCCTTTTATCATTCTAGTTGCCCTTCTCTGCACTTTTTCCAATGCTATAATATCCTTTTTCAGGTGTGGCGACCAGAATTGTACACAGTATTCCAAATGAGGTCGCACCAATGATTTATACAGGGGCATTATGATACTGGCTGATTTGTTTTCAATTCCCTTCCTAATAATCCCCAGCATAGCGTTGGCCTTCTTTATTGCAGTTACACACTGTCTAGACATTTTCATTGAGTTATCTACTACGACTCCAAGATCTCTCTCTTGGTCAGTCTCTGCCAGTTCAGACCCTGTCAATGTGTATTTCTATTTAGGATTTTTGGCTCCAATGTGCATCACTTTGCACTTGGCCACATAGAACACTATTTGCCACGTTGATGCCCACTCACCCATCCTCGACAGATCCCTTTGGAGTGCCTCACAATCCTTCCTGGTTTTCACCACCCTGAACAACTTCATGTCATCTGCAGATTTAGCCACTTCACTGCTTACTCCCAATTTCAAATCATTACTGAACAAGTTAAAAAGCATCGGACCAAGTACTGATCCCTGTGGTACCCCACTGCTTACCACCCTCCACTGAGAAAGTTTCCCGTTTATACTCACTCTCTGTTTCCTATTTATAAGCCAGGTTTTGATCCACAAGAGGACTTGTCCTTTTATTGCATGACTATTGAGCTTACTTAGGAGCCTTTGATGAGGAACTGTATCAAAAACTTTCTGGAAGTCAAGGTAAACAACATCTATTGGGTCCCCCTTGTCCACACGTTTGTTCACTCCCTCAAAAAACACTAACAGGTTCGTGAGACAAGATCTTCCCTTACAGAACCCTTGCTGAGTCTGCCTCAATAGTTTTTGTTCATCAATGTGTCTACTAATTCTTTCCTTAATAACAGTTTCCACCAACTTACCTGGTATCAGCGTCAGACTGACTGGCCTGTAATTTCCCGGATCTCCCCTGGAGCCCTTTTTAAAGATGGGAGTGACATTAGCTATCTTCCAGATCTTCGTCGTGGTCTCTGTGCAGTCCCACACATGGGTTAGGCGCTTGCGCACGACCTCGATCGGAGAATCTTCTAGAGCTTTACCTCAGAAGAGCTTTTGGCGGGCTCTCCTCCCGCCCTGGGGGAGGAGACATGCACTGCGCATGCCCAGAGCAGGAGAGAGAGCCACCTCCCACTCAGTTCTTCTTCGACTTCGTGCTCACACCTCATTCCTGTTGTTCCTCCATTTACCTCAGCTGAGTATATCTTTCTTCGCTTTCGTTTTGTGTTTCTATCTCTTCTTTCTCTTACTTCTGTCCTAAAATATAAATATATATATATAAAAAATTCTTTGTCTCTTCCCCCCCCTCCTTTCTGTCGTCGTTGCCCCGCTAAAATTCCATCCAACGATGGGCACGACCTTTGCTTAATCTGTTTGGGTGAGGCCCATAGAGTAGATTCTTGTCCTCATTGCACGAGTTTCACTCGTCAGGCTCGACGTAATCGAGAGGCTAGGCTCAAAGCTCTTCTGGTAGAATCCGCTCTGCAGCCTACTATGTCCTCAGGGACTTCCCAGGCCTCTGCGGCCAAGAAATCGGACACCTCCTCGAAGGCACCGAAACAGAAACCTAAGCGGGCTGAAGATAAGACCCCTTCAAAGTCGAAGGCCCCGCCCTCTGCTTCAGTTTCGAGAGTGGACCCCATCGTCGTGACTGGGTTGTCGATGTCGATGCCGACCCTGGCCTCGACATCTCACAAGTCTGTGGCTCGACAACAAACCCCGCAGCACTCCCACTCGTCGCCTTCGGGGCTGACTCCCTTGGGCCAGTTGGCCAGATTGCCTCCGCACCTGTCTCCACGAACAGGCTCCCGGTCTCCAGTGAGGCATTCCAAGACCCCGGTCCACGCTTTGGATGAGGGCCCTGTTGTGCACCGCCATGCGCAGTCCCGATCCCAGTATGATCGCCGATGCCTGATCCGTAGGCAATCCCCGTCGTCGTCTGGTTCCGCCTCTGACCACCAATGCTGGTCTTGCGAAGACCATCGGGAACATCCGGATGTGGCCTATTATTATTCTCGGTCTCCGACACCGGAAAGATACCACTATGACTGGATCCGGCACTCGGAACGCGTGGATCGGACCCATGTCCCTGACCGCCCTCGGCGCTCAGCGTCTGTTGCCTCAGCCCATTCTGACTCTAGGGAGCAGCTTTCTGACCTTCCCAGAAATCAGGATGCCCCGAAGAGCTCCCCAATTGAAGCTTGACACCGTCCTGCCGTCAACCACCCGGTCATCGACCTTGTCCACCAACGATCCTCCTCTCCCATGTCGATCTCGGACAGGTCGAATTCAGCGGAGTTTGATCCCGAGGTCTCTCGGATCGAGGACGAGCCTCGACGCTCGGGGTCAATTTCACCTACGGAGGGCCCTAAAGCATTCTTGGAGCTCGTTATTGGGATGGCGACTGCCCTTCAAGTACAGGGCTTTACAAAGTCTCCAGCTGTGACCGACATCGTTCACCGATTGGTCCAGGCTGACCTTCCTCCGTCTCCTGTCTTGCCTTTGCTGCCTGTCCATCTTTCTATCCTGAAAGAGTCATGGGAGCACCCGGCTTCGATCCCAACGGTTTCGAGGCGCTATGATGGGTTGTACAGGATCCAAGACGCTCCTGGCAAATTCCTTCTTTGTCAGCTGCCTCCGAACTCCATGGTGGTTCACTCTTCTTCGAGATTGAAGCAGCCTGCTTGCCAGTCCACGCCTCCTGACCGTGAGGGTCATAAACTGGATCTTCTGGCCAAGAAGATATACTCTCTGGCCTCCATGAATCTCCGTGTCGATACTTATTTGTCTTACTTGTCGGCTTACGCATTCAATGTTGCCAATGCAGTTCGTCCTGTCCTGGAGTTTGTTCCGGAGGCTGCCTTGTCTGAGGTTTGTGCCATATCAAAGCAACAAATTAATTCCGTTCGTCATGCAGGCAATTCCTCCTCTAAACTCCTGGTGTCCTCTGTCGCTCTTCGGCATCATGCCTGGCTGCGGGGCACCTCTCTACAACTGGACGTCAAGTTCCGTGTTGAAGACCTCCCCTTTGACGGAAACGGCCTCTTCCACTCTACCACCGATGAAGTGTTGAAGGCTGTTGATGAGAGTCGTAAGCAAGCCCAAAACCTTGGAGTCTCGGCTGCACCTTACCGTCCCAGAAACCGTTCCTGGAAGCCTTCCGGCTCCAGGCGATATCTGTCTCCGGCACCTCACTCCCAATGGAGGAGAAAACCGTATGATTCCCGTCCTCCTTCCAAACACTGTTCCCAACCTACCAAAAAGCTGCCGCAGCCTAAGCAGTCTGTTTGACTGTCCCCACCGTCTCCCTTCTCCAACGTCGTATACTCCTTCCGTCCGAACCCGTCTCTTCCCCTTTCTACCAGCCTGGGAAGAAATTTCAACTGACTCCTGGGTCCTCACCATCCTTCGGGTCGGGTACGCCATAGAGTTCGTTTCGCCTCCGATCCTCCCACACTTTGTCGTCATGCCTCCAGACCCTCTCCTCGATCTCAAGGTTTCCACTCTCCTTGCCAAGGGGGCCATCTAGGTCGTCCCGGAGGCGCAACGAACTCTCAGCTTCTACTTGAAGTATTTCCTGGTCCCCAAGAGGGACGGCGGCTTCAAACCAATTATGGATCTTCGAGATCTCAACCGTTACATTCGGTATCAGAAGTTTAGAATGGTCACTCTGCAGTCGATCCTTCCTCTCATTCCATGGGCAGCGTGGCTCGCATCAGTCGACCTCCAAGACGCATATTTCCATGTCACGATCCGTCCCCAAAACTGGCGGTTTCTCTGGTTCGCCGTTGGAGATGCCCACTACCAGTACAGGGTACTTCCCTTCGGCCTTTCTACAGCTCCACGGGTGTTCACCAAGCTGATGGCCGTGGTGGTGGCTGAGCTCCACCAACGGGGAGTCACTCTTTATCCTTACATCAACGACTGGCTTCTCGTAGCTCCAACGCCAGGTCAGTTGCTCCGCGACACTCGGGAGACTCTCTCCCTCCTCCATGCTCTTGGACTCTGCGTTAACGGCACCAAGTCCTCCCTCCAGCCCCTTCAAATCCTTCGATTCCTCGGGGCTCGACTCGACACCAACCTCGAAGCGGCTTTCCTCCCGGAATCGAGGGCTTCTGACATTTGGGCGATGGTGTCTTCCTTTCAGAAGTGTCCCCAACAATCTGCCCGTTCTGTCATGATGCTCCTCGGTCACTTTGCCTCCATGGTGTTCGTTGTCCGCAACACCCGGCTGAGAATGCGGCCGCTTCAGCTTTGGCTCCTCCGCACCTTCGATCCTCTCTGGAGGCCTTGGCACACGATTCTGTCGATCCCGCAAACCGTCCTCGCCTCCCTCGAGTGGTGGGCTCAACCCGTCCACCTCCTTTCCGGAATGCCTTTTCGACCTCCTCCTCCCTAGTTGCTGTTGACCACAGACGCTTCCCTCTGGGGTTGGGGAGCCCAGTGCGGAATGCTTACTGTTCAAGGGGCTTGGTCTGCTCAAGAGGCAACTCGCCACATAAATTACCTGGAGTTGCGAGCGATTTATTTAGCCCTTCAGTCCTTTCTTCCGACCCTTCAAGACCGTGTCGTCCAAGTGGCTTCCGACAGCACCATGGCTGTCTATTATGTCAACAAACAGGGCGGCACTGCCTCTGTTCGCCTTTGCAACTTAGCTATAGACCTCTGGTCCTGGTGCCTCGATCACTCCATCACGCTCTCGGCGATTCATATTCCCGGGGATCAGAATGTCAATGCAGACCGGTTGAGTCGTTCTGCCTCATCGGACAACGAATGGTCCATTCCCCTCCAATATCTTCAACCTCTGTTTCGGGAGTTCAGTCACCCAGCTGTCGACGGCTTCGCGTCCATCGACAATGCCCAATGTCGCCTGTTTTTCAGCAGGGGTCCCCCATCTGCTCGGTCGCTCGGGGATGCCTTTCTCCACAAGTGGAACGGAACCCTGTTTTACCTATTTCCTCCGTTCCCTCTCATCTCTCGGGTCGTGCAGAAGATTCGTGCAGATGGCACCTCCTGCATTCTAATCACTCCGTGGTGGCCACGCCAGGTCTGGTTCCCGCACCTGCTTCAACTCTCCTGTCGTTCCTTCCATCCCCTCCCTGTCGTCCCAGATCTCCTCTCTCAGGCCCGAGGGAGGATCCTCCATCCCAATCCGGGATTTTTCAAATTAATGGCCTGGAAGATCCAGCCCTAGACTTCCCGCCTCAGGTTTCCGAAATCCTCCTGAATGCTAGGAAGCCTTCTACTCGACGTTCCTATCAGTTCAAGTGGAGCAGATTCCAATCCTATGCTGCTGATCACTCCTTCAATCCTATTCGATCATCTCTCCGTGAGATCTTCACCTACATCATGCACTTGAAGGATACTGGCCTGGCATACTCGTCCTTGAGGGTTCATTTGGCGGCAATCTCCGCCTACCACCCCCTCATACAAGGCTCGTCAGTGTTCTCCCACCGTCTCACCAAGACGTTCCTCAAGGGTCTTCTTCGCATGTGCCCGCCTAGGAAACTGTTGGTGCCTTCCTGGAGCTTGTCTCTAGTCCTTTCTCAACTCATGGCTAAACCATTTGAGCCGATGGCTACCGCCGACCTCAGGTTAGTTTCCTGGAAGACGGCCTTTCTCGTAGCCATTACCACTGCACAGAGTAGGGGAGCTAGCTGCCTTTAGGGCCGATCCCCTCTATACCATTTTTCATAGGGAGAAGGTGGTCCTTAGAACAGATCCTTCCTTCCTCCCTAAAGTCATCTCTGCCTTTCACCTCTCTCAGTCGTCTGTTCTGCCTACTTTCTTTCCGAACCCGACTGATGCCTCTCAGAGAGCCCTGCACTGTCTAGATGTGCGCAGAGCGCTCTCTTTCTATCCACACAGGACACAGCCCATACGTAAATCTCCACGGCTGTTCCTGGCTTATGGCCCCCCTCATGCGGGGGAACCAATTTCTTCTCAACGTCTCTCTAAGTGGGTGACTTCCACCATAGCCCTTTTCTATGAGCTGGCACGTCAGCCCGTTCCTACCTGTGTCACTGCCCATTCCACACGGGCGGTGTCGACGTCCACCGCTTTCCTGGCCGGTGTCCCGTTGGAAGACGTCAGTGCAGCTGCTACGTGGTCTTCGGCTTCGACCTTCATGACCCACTACACACTTGACATCCGAGCTCGACGGGATGCTGCCTTCGGTCAGACGGTGCTGCGATCTCTCTTCGCTTGATCCTGTTCCACCCTCAGGTAGGACCCGTGGGTGATTTCTTTTGATGATGATGCAGTGTCTTAGCCAGTATTTTTGTGTCCTTCGCAGCTGCCAGCTCCCTCCTCCAACTGGTTCAGCTCTTGTAATCACCCATGTGTGGGACTGCACAGAGACCACGGCGAAGATAAACAGGTTGCTTACCTGTAACTGATGATCTTCGAGTGGTCATCTGTGCAGTACCACAATCCCACCCAGCCTTCCCCACTGCTGGCATCTCCAGATGTCCTGCTTTGGATTCTTTGGCCTTGACAGTGGCGGTCGAAGGAACTGAGTGGGAGGTGGCTCTCTCTCCTGCTCTGGGCATGCACAGTGCATGTCTCCTCCCCCAGGGTGGGAGGAGAGCCCGCCAAAAGCTCTTCTGAGGTAAAGCTCTAGATAATTCTCCGATCGAGGTCGTGCGCAGGCGCCCAACCCATGTGTGGTACTGCACAGATGACCACTCGAAGATCATCAGTTACAGGTAAGCAACCTGTTTTTCTCAGGAATGGAGGCAGATTTTAAAGAAACATTACATATTAATGTAAGGAGATTCACAAGTTCACATTTGAGTTCTTTCAGAACTCTTGGATGAATGCCATCCAGGCCTGGTGATTTATTAGTTTTTAAAATGTCCATCAGTCGTAGGACTTCCTCTCTTGTCACCTCAATCTGATTCAGGTCTTTCAACCCCCCTCCCAAAATCGGTGGTTCTGGAGTGGGCAAGCACTTGTCATCTTCCACAGTGAAGACAGAGGCAAAAAATGCATTCAGCTTCTCAGCCATTTCCCTGTCATCCTTCAGTAGTCCTTTTACCCCTTGGTCATCCAAGGGCCCCACTGCCCTCCTGGCTGGTTTCCTACTTCTAATGTATTTGATCAAAGTTTTATTATTGTTCTTTATGCTTTTTGTGATATGCTCCTCATAGTCCCTTTTTGCTTGCCTGATCACAGACTTGCATTCTCTTTGCCACAGCCTGTGTTCCTTTTTATCAACCTCACTGAGACTACCTTTCCACCACTTAAAGGAATCCTTCTTACATTTTACAGCTTCCATTACTTTATTTGTTAACCATGCAGGCTTTTTTCTATACCTATTTGTGCCTTTCCTAACCTGTGGTATATATTTTTTCTGAGCTTCTAGGATTGTCTTTTTAAATAGTCTCCAAGCTTCCCCAATGGTTTTGACCTTTTCCACTTTTCCTTTCAATTTCTTCCTCACATCTTCCCTCATACCAGAGAAGTTACTCCTTTTAAAGTTAAAAGTGATTGCGTCAGTCTTTTTGGGCAACTCCCTATTTATACAAATGATAAACTCAATAACATTATGGTCACTGTTCCCAAGTGGTGCAATCACTTTTACATCTCTCACCAGGTCTTGGGCATTCCTTAGGACCAAATCCAGGATCGCCTGTCCCCTGGTAGGATCTGTGACCATCTGTTCCATAGCACAGTCATTTAGAGTGTCTAAAAACTCAATCTCTTTTTCCCGACTAGAACTCATATTGACCCAATCAATGTGTGGGTAGTTAAAGTCACCTATTACGACACAGTTATTTCATCTAGCCACTATCTTTAATTCATTCATCATTTTATAATTCTCCTCTACCTTTTGATCTGGTGGGCGATAAACTCCCACTGTTAAGCCTCCTTTTGGACCTACTATTTCAACCCATAGCATTTCCAGAAGTGAATCTAAATCTCTTAACCTCTCAATCTTACTGGACTGTATACCCTCTCTGACATACAGACCCACCCCACCTCCAACCCTCCCCCCATCCTTCCAATATAATTTATAACCAGGAATCACCGTATCCCACTGATTTTCCTCATCCCACCAAGTTTCTGAAACACCCACAATGTCTATTTCCTCCCCCTCCCAACGCCAAGCATTCCAACTCCCCAATTTTACCTCGGAAACTTCGAGCATTTGTGTATAAACACCTATAGTTTCCCATGCTTATTAAGCCCACAACTTTCCTCTTGCTGCCTCGAGACCTTGCCAGGCAGTCCCTATCGTTAGCCACAGTCTCAGTGGACAATTGTAATCCATTTCCTTGTACAAAAGTAACAGCTACCCCTTCATCTCTTTGAGATGAGCCATCCTTAACCAGAGACTTTTCATCTCCCATCGGCTTTCCTCCAATATTCAGTTTAAAAACTGCTGTGCCATCTTTTTGATTCTGAGCGACAGCAACCTGGTTCCTTCTCGGGACAAGTGGAGACCGTCTCTTTTGTACAGGTCCCTCTTGTCCCAAAAAGCATCCCAGTGCCTAACAAACTTGAACCCTTCTCCCCTACACCATCGTCTCATCCTTGCATTGAGACTCCTGATCTGTGCCTGTCTCTCCGGCCCTGTGTGTGGAACTGGTAGCACTTCTGAGAAGGCTACTTTGGAGGTCCTGGCCTTGAGTTTCCTGCCCAGCAGCCTAAATTTCTCCTCCAGGATCTCACGACTGCATTTCCCGACATCATTGGTACCAACATGCACCACGACCACTGGCTCCTCCCCAGCACTATCTACCAGGCTATCTAAAAGACGTGTAATGTCTGCTACCTTCGCACCAGGCAGGCAAGTCACCATACGGTAAGTACATGGTTCGCCACCCAGCTGTCTACCTGCCTAAGGATCGAATCACCAACTACCAAAAGCCCCACTCCCACCCTTCCCAGGGATGGTTCCTTGGTACGAAAGGATACCCGTTCACCAGCTGAAGAAGAGATCCCTTCTGAGGGCACATTCCCCTTGTCCTCAGCATGGTGCCCCATTTCCCTTTGACCCTCATGCTCCCTGGCAGCAATGGGGCTGCCAGATCCAGAGTGGGACATATCTAACAAGTCCCCAAGAGTCTTCTCCATGCACCTAACTGACTGTCTCTGCTTCTCCAAGTCAACCACCTTGGCCTCAAGGGAGCAAACTCATTCCCTGAGAACCAGGAGCTCCTTGCACCAAGCACACACCAGTGGGCAGAAAGTCATACATGTGACACTCTATGCAAAACACTGTCTAGCCCCATCCCCCTGCTGGCATTCTGGCTTCATAATTGCTGTTTGTTTTTTTCTCCTCACATCGGGAATTCTTCAACTCGTCTTATTTTCATTCTTCAGGTTTCTTCTTTAAATTACTGAACTTTTCTCCTCAAGAAATCATCAGGGAGTCAGTGGGGTGAGAACTTTCAGTGGTCTTCAGACCTTCGCACTTCCCCCTCTCCCTTTCCTCCCCTTACTCTGAGGCATTTGTATATGGAAAGAAAGTGGTGGTGCTTCAAGAGGTGTGTTTCATGTGGGAGTAAGTTAGCTCCTTGAGATGAACACAAGTTCTGTATAATTTGGATGAATCTCACCATCCTGAGTGTTGCGCTCTTTGTGCGAAATTCTCTAATCAAACGCGTAAAAATATAATGAAACCCCATCTCATTCTTCTACATCGATGCCAAGGTCGATGGCTACCCCACCGATGCCAAAACCACCTCGGCCAGTCAAATCTACTTCCGATACGGGGCCAGCCCCTTCCAAGAAGCATCCTTCGAAATCGACCTCCTCCGCCTCGACACCAGTGAAGAAACAAATGAAGGATAAGTTGCAGAGACACAGCTCTCATAAGTCGACTGCTGGGGACCCGCAGAAGTCTCACAAGGTGAGCAGCATGGTAATCCCTAAAGGCTCTGCACTGCCTATGATACCGCAGTCACACTCTCTATTGGCATGTCAATCCACAGCAGAGCTGCCTATCATACAATTGGTGCCCCTGATTGAGATTCTCAACTCTCCTATCTGGCAGCTGAACCCTCTGGTGTTGGATGTGGATCTGGGCCGATGTCCTCCATCCGTGTCGCCTTCTGAAGCTGAAGCCGATGTGATTATGGACGCTCATGGTGTCAGCCACCGTTCTCTGTTGGCTTCCTCCTGGACTAGCAGTCGCTCTGATCCCGACCGTCGATACTGACCGTTGATACCGACCGTCGATACTGACCAGATGATTCATCCCAGTCTCCTGTCCATGTGGATGATCAAGGTCATTGGGATGAATATCCAATCCATCCTGATCAACACCTTTCATCCCATTCACCCAGGAGAGATCACTTCTCCAAACCAACCTCAGGTCCGGACTCGCCTTCCTGGTACCGACATCTTCCATCGATGTATCCCCCGTGGGATCATCATCATCATATGCCGTACTGGTTTTCCTCCTTTCCTCTATCGGCATTGATGCCCTGGCTAACATCTATGAGGCCAGATTACTGGGGCCTCCATTCGACCCTTCCCCATTCTTCACGTCGTCCACCCTCTTCTGCAACTCTCTCCAAACCACCGTCATCTCCACCACCGAAACTGGCCCCTCTTCTTCATCTACTGTCTACTCCACCACCATTACCACTCCTTCTGATGGAGCCTTCTGTACCAATACTGACCCAGGGACCTGGGTTGCAGTCCAAAACCTCTCCGGTCATTTCCAATGCCGACCAGTCTGAGGATGAGACCTCTCCTGGAGATGCCTCTCCGAAACATACGGTCTCTGAGGACCTCCCAATTTTCCCATCCAAGGACTTGTCTTCCTATGGAGATCTCATTAAGAGAATGGCTCATTCGTTGGGTCTATCTATCGTCCAACCTCAGCCATCGATATTGGACACAGTGTATGATGTGGTCCAGATGGACATATCGACAGAAATCTCCCTTCTGATGTCGAAGGTCCTCCTTCATGCTGTGAAAGCTCCCTGGGAGAAGCCCCCATCGGCACCAGTGTTGACCAGGAGGCTGGGTCACATGTAGCGAGTGCAAGAGGAGGGAGCAGAATTCCTCCATGTCCACCCGAAACCTAACTCCATGGTCATCTCTCCTTCTTCCAGGAACAGACGTACCCCACACGACTCCCTCTGATAAGGAAAGCAAGAAGCTTGATGCCTTTGGGAGGCATTTTTATTCAGTGGGTGCCTTCTGAATTAGAACATCCAATTATGTTGCATTCATGAGTAGATACCAATATGCGTTAAGGCAACGACTTACTGAGGTTATACCAGCTCTTCCTGATGAGACTTGTCAGACAGCCAGGACCCTTCAAAAGGAGGGCATGGTGCTGGTGAAGCCGCTTTTGAATTCGTCAAAACACTCTCTGGATACCTTCTCCAAAACTATGTCTTCAGTGTTCACTCTTCGTAGGCACTCCTGGCTGTGCAACATCTCTTTACCATCTGACACCAGGGCTTACATAGAGGATCTGCCCTTCGATAGAGAGGGACTGTTTCATTCCTCCACTGACTTGGCTCTTCAGGAAATGGACAAGAGCATAAAAGCTACCAGATCCCTGGGTGTTTTGGCTCCTTCCAAACCATACCACCAACATTCCTGGTCACGTTATGCTTCCAAACATCCATACAATAAGCCATCACCTGAGGGTATCTGGAGACCTCATCAGTCCCCCGTGGGCCAATGCCAACACTATCACTACCCTGCAAAGTCCAGATATGGCTCACAACAACAACAGCCCAGGGCCAAACTTCAGAAGATGCCCAAACAGGGCCTTTGACTTGCCCCAACTTACCACCATGGACTCCACTCGCCTTTCCCCATTCCTCCCTACCTGGCGGGCCATCACTACAGACCAATGGGTCTTTTCTATCCTGCCCCAGGGATATTTGATAGAATTTGTGGACTTTCCGATATTGCCTGTTTTCCTGGCCACCCCTTCCCTCCTCCTCCAGGAGGTCACCTCCCTCCTGGCGAAAGATGCGATAGAACAAGTGCCGAAGGCATACGAGAGGACAGGTTTTTACTCCTGTTACTTTGCCATTCTCAAAGAAGACAGGGGCCTACATCCAATCTTAGACCTACATGGCCTGAATGCCTTCGTGGAGTACCACAAATTCAAAATGACATCCCTGCAAGACATCCTCCGTCTCCTGGCTCAGGGCTCCTGGATGGCCACCATTGACCTCCAAGATGCCTATTTCCACCTCAATATCCACCTGTCTCATTGGAAGTACCTCCGATTTGCTATTGGGGACCTCCACTTCCAGTACAAGTGTCTCCCATTCAGCCTCTGCATGGTGCCAAGAGTCTTCACCAAGACGATAGTGGTGGTGGTGGCCCATCTTCTTCTACAAGGTATCACCATCTTTCCCTACATAGATGATTGGCTCTTGGTGGCAGATTCCGTGGAGTTCCTGGACAACCACATCTCCCAGATGCTCCGTCTCCTATCCTCCCTAGGCTTGTGGGTCAACTGACCAAAGTCAAATTTGGAACCCACACAAAGGGTGCAGTTCATAGGGGCAGTTCTCGACTCTACAACATGCATGGCTTGTCTTCCTGCAGACAGAGTGGCAACCTTAGCTTTGCTCATTATGGAGGTGAGGATACACACCCAGTCCACAGCCCTCCAGGTCCAATATCTGTTGGAACTCAACAACAAATAGATAAACAACCGCAAAAACAGGCTACAAACAACTTTATACTGATATTGAAACTTGAAACATATATTGGAATGTCAACAAAGTTATTGTTGCTTCACTGGGTTGTTGTTTCTTTTCTTCAATGTTATTGCTGTAATGTTATTTCTTTCCTTTAACGTTGTTGCTCTATGTTATTTGTTGTGATGGTGGTCTTCGAAACGATCTACCATTTCGATGGTGTTTCTTTTTCCAAACCGAAAAAAATGTAACACTTAGCCAAAGAACCTTAAACAAACATATCAGGTCAGTTTCTCAACAATGATGCATACTGGATGAATCCTAATCACTAGGTCATATCACCCATATTAACAAGACATCTCTGACAAGCAGGCTATCATGCATCCCTGTGGGGATGGGGAGCCCATCTCAATGGCTTATGTGTCGGTTATCAGTGGGATGCTCCCACTTCAACCAGACACATCAATTTCCTGGAACTGGCATTCAGGTGTAACTGTTCTGATGGACAATACTACGGCACTCAGCTATGTCAACTGTCAGGGTGGGACAGTGTTCCGGAGCCTATGGCATCTGGCAATCGACCTCTTGGATTGGTGTATACACAACAACATCTTCCCTGTGGCCACTCACATTCCAGGGACCTGGAATGTGAGGACAGACCTTCTCAGCAGGGGTCTCACTCAGCATCATGAGTGGGAGCTGAACTGGACTTATCTTCATCCCCTCTTTCAAAAATGGGGCAATCTGGTTTTCCGGTTTAAGCGTTTTGCTGCTTGGTCGCATCCCCATCTCGCTCCGATGGGGTTATGCCGAGACTCAGTGGATGTCTGTAGGATGTCTGTAGACTCTGTAGAAGACTCTTGGCCTGGAGAGCTGAGGAGAGTCTCTTCCAAGGCGACGGCCAAGGAATTGAGTCTCACCTTTATCTCTGAAAGGTCCCGTCTCTGCAGAGCCAGCATGGCGCCGAGAGATGACTGCCGGATGAGTGGACATGACCAAAAACTTTGAAAGGCTTCTAAAAGGTTTCCAAGGCTTCAAAGTGTGAGTTAAGCAATGCTCAGGTGATTTAAAGCATCTCAAAGAACCTTGGTAACAATTAGAAGCACCTAAGTGCAAAGCAGCAGGGGGAGGGAGAAGTTCAAGAATCTACCCCCCCATCTAAAGCAAGGTGGTTTTAAAATGCAATTAAAATCTTTGAACTAAGCTAAGCACATTAGAGTCTTAACAAAATCATAAGCTGCATAACAATGAAAAGCAGATTAAGTTCTGTCAACTTTTGCTTTGTTTTGGGAAACTTATTTCTTGTTGATATTATGGCTGGAAGAGGGCGGAAGCCGGGACTGGAGAAAAAAATGCTAACCGGAAATAGCTTAACAACGACTCCCTCCCACAACCAGGAAGTAGCTGTAGATGTGTCTACACTGTTGGCGAATGCACTGCGCCCCCTAATGGAGCAGATGACTAACCTCAATGTAAAGTTGGATAATATTCAAAAGCAGATGACCCAAATGGACAGTTCAGTTACTGAACTGAAAAGACATTAAAAAAATGGAAAAACAGACTGAGAATATCAATAAAAGAGCGGATGAAGCAGAGAAAGAGAGATCCTCCAATAAAACTCAACTAATACAGCTCCAGCTGGAAAGATCCATGTACATCCTACATTTCCAAGGGATCCCAGAAGAAAAGAACGAAGACTTAAAGGCTCTCTTAACAGAGATTTTGGCTCCAATAATGGATTACAAACAGGAAGATTTACTGAAGGAGATGGACTGGGCTTACAGGACTTATCCAGACTTTATTAAAAAAATAAACTCCTGGGAGAAATATGTTTGAAATTCATGAGAAGGTCTACCAGAGATCTGGTGCTGAAATCCACTCAGGGGAAACCCTTCAAAATCCAGAATGAAGAGATTAAAATCTTGAAGGTTAAAAGTTAGAAAGAAGCGGAAACTCTACAGGGAGCTTACTCTCTCCCTACAGAAGAAAGGAATCCCTTACAGGTGGTTATTCCCCGAAGGATTAAGCTTTAAATATGAAGATAGAAAGTACAATATTGACAGTGTTCCTAAGGCCAAAAAGTTTGTGGATCAACATTGTAATTCAAAGCAACACAACAAAGACAAGAAACCTAAAAAGGATGAGGAGGAAAAAGAGGAAGAAGAAGATTCCTACTCACAGGATTCAGCAAGCAGTAGTCCAAGACTCTTTAGTTCTTCAGATACATCGGAGTCGGAGAAAGGAGCAGCTGCTCCCAAACCACGAGGAAAAAAGAAATGCAAGAAGAAAAGAACCTAAGACTAAGATAATAATTGATAATGCAGTTTTTGCTAATCAGTTAGTCTATGCAACTTTTTATTATTCTTTGTTAAATTTTTATAAGCAACAATAACATTGTCGTATTAAGTGACTATGACATATATGTAACCAGATCGTGTCACCGTGTTAGTCTTCCCTTACCCACATCCAGTAGCTGGTTTAGAGTTAGGGTTAAGTTTCCTTTCCCCATCCTGGTAGAGTTTGGTGTATTAGTCTTCCTTCCCCATTACCCATAGGTTTTGGTAGTAGGGACCTAGTAACCTTTCCCCATGCCCCATAGCAATGCAAAATTAATAAAATATAAAAAAAATGGGCCAGTCCTCAGAGACACGTTTTCACCTCCAGAAAGAATGCAAAGTGTCCATTCTTCTGCAGCCACAGGGGAGCAGACCCTCTCTCTCTAGGAAATGGCCTCCTTTACCCTATGGGGACAGATGCTCATTTATATGTTTCCTCCTCTACCCCTACTCCTACGGGTGGTTCACAAACTAGCCAGGCTCATGCCAAACTGTATCTTAGTGACTCCATGGTGGCCCAGGCAACCCTGGTTCACCACTCTTCTTTGTCTTGCAAGAGGCAGGTACTATCATTTCCCCAAGGTACCAGATCTCCTCCTTGCAGAGAGTTGAATGCTACTTTACATTGGTGTAGACAGCCTGAAACTGATGGCCTGGTGAATACTTCGATAATGTTCTCTGATCGAGTCTCAGAGGTCCTGCTGAATGCTCGAAAAGCATCTACTCGTCTTTCCTATCAGAGGAAGTGGCTTAGGTTTCTATCTTTCTTACAGTCTTCAACCACTTTGCCAATGTCTGCAGGTCTTGACAAAATCCTCGAGTTCCTCCTGTCGCTTGCCGACTAGGGACTTTGCCACCCTTCCATCAGGGTCTACTTGGCAGCTATTTCTGCCTACCACGACAGGCTGGATGGTTATTCTGTCTTTGTGCATCCTGTGTCAAAGAAGTTTCTTTGGGGTCTCATGCACTTGTATCCTCCTGTAACTGCCCCCATGCCATTGTGGGATTTGCCATTGGTGCTCCGTCATCTCACGAGAAAACCGTTCGAACCTATGACAACCTGTGCCCTTCCCTATGCTGCAGGGAAGACTGCGTTTTTGGTGGTGATTATGTCAGCCAGGAGGGTCAGCAAACTGATGGCACTATGCCATGACCTTCCATACCTAGTCTTTCTGCCAAATGGAGTGCATCTGGTCCCAGACGTTTCCTTTCTACTGAAAATAGTTTCTGAATTTCATTTGAACTCAGAAATATTCCTGCCGAATTTCTTTCCGTGCCCTGAGGGGGAGGAACAATGTCTTCTTCACAACCTTGATGTTAAGAGGTTGCTTCCCTTCTATCTAAACCAGACTCAGCCTACTAGAAAGGATAACACCCTGTTCTGTTTGTACTCCACGGCCTCCCTAGGGTCACGGATTTTGGCTCAACGCCTGTCCAAATGGATTGTCAGGACAATTAAGTTGTGCAACTTGTTAGCAAAGCACCCTCTCCCTGTTCGCTTGATGGCACATTCTACCAGATCAATGGCAACCTCCACAGCTTTCCTGAAGGGTGCATTGCTGTCCTCTATCTGTAGAGCTGCCACATGGTCCATGCCAACCATGTTCATTAAACATTATGCACTAAATATTCGTGCACAACATAAAGTCAATCTAGGTCATTTGGACCTGTCCTCTGCGGCTCGCTGAGTCTGACCACGCCCACCTCCAGGTGAGCCACTGCTTTTTAATCTCCCATAGGTGTGACGCACAGAGACCATGAAGAAGATAAACAGGTTGCTTACCTGTAACTGATGATCTTCGAGTGGTCATCTGTGCATTCACACCGCCCACTAGTCCTTCCCCACTGCTGTCATCCTCAGTTGTTTATCTCACATGGCTTTGGTTGATAGCAGTCAGAAGGAACTGGCAAGATATCCGCGCCCACCCCCTTGGGCATGTGCAGTAGGGGTTCCCTTGCAGGCTAAGGGTGGAGGTGCGAAAATCCCATTGTGAGCTTTGTACAACACTCATCAGATCAGCACAGGTGCACTAGATCCCATAGGTGTGACTGCACAGATGACCACTCGAAGATCATCAGTTACAGGTAAGCAACCTGTTTTTTTCTATCTTAACTTCAGAATGACAAGAGCAAGAAACAGAAAGCTTAGTCCAGTCAAAATGAAAGATTTTAATGTCTGAATGATTACTATGTGAGACAGTTCTGTTTTAATACTTTTTTTAGGGGCTCAAGGTTGTGTGTTGAGAACAGTGTTTGCAATACTCATTATTTTAAAAAATCACTTCATTAACTCAAAGCAGTTGTGAAATCTGGATATATATTACTTTTGTCCTCTCTTTACCTATTAACAGGTACTTGTATAAACTTCGGGATCTTCATTTGGACTGTGAGAATTATACTGAGGCTGCATATACCCTTCTGCTTCATGCGTGGCTTCTGAAAGTAAGCTGTCTCTTTTGTTTGGATACATTGATGTAACAGTAATAGAGTGTGGGAGACAAGCAGGAACAGTAATAGAGTGTGGGAGACAAGTAGCAAAGTTGCTACTGGAAAGAGTGGTTGGCACTGCATCTGCATTATAATGGAACTGGAAGTGAAGGCACTGTTGTGATTCTGCTCAATGAAATTGAATTAATAGCTTCTGTTCCAGCATTAGCTTGTTTCTTAATAGGGCAAGCAAATAGCTTGTAGAAGATCCACACTACTACACTATTCCACAGACTCACATATAGCACAATGTATAGCAGTTGCTCTGGATTCATGTTTTTAAAGTGTCAGGCTGAAGAAGTAGAGAAGCAGGGGTGTCATCCTCAGTCTTTTGTTTCAATTTGTCTGTGGAAGTGTGCTTGCACACGAAACCTTACACCTTAAATAAAACTTTGTTGGTCTTAAAGGTGGCATTGGACTCAAACTTTGTTCTCCTGCCCCAGTAACATTTTTCTCCCATGAAGTTTAAAATGTACATTTTATTCATAGTGAAATATTGTTTGACAGACGGCAAGAAGTTGATACAACACAGAGAAAGCTGCATATGATAGTATTCTCTACACTTGGAAAATTAAAGGGAGGGAGTGAAGAATGTAATCTTCTTCGTGGTCTCTGTGTATCACACCTATAGGATCCAGTTCACCTGTGCTGATCTGATCAGTGTTGTACAAAGCTCACAATAGGATTTTTGCACCTCCACCCTGGGCCTGCACGGGAACCCCTACCACGCAAGCCCAAGGGACGGTGCACAAACATCCCACCAGTTCTCTTCTGACCACCGTGCTGTTCGCAGCTCTTTCATCGGTCAGTGTATGAGAATTTCTCCTCACAGTAGGGATTGCTTCAAAATCATTTTTTCTTCCGTGCTTTTTCACCTTTTTCATTTCCTTAGGTGATTTCTGCTGCATGGGACATTTCGGAGTGTTTCTTCCAACTTCTCTGTGGTCTTCAGACCCAGGCCCCCCCCCCGCCTCATGGCCTTTAGCAGAAATCGTTTTATGGAGAAGTGGGGGTGTTTTAAGAGGTGTGCTTCCTGCGGCAGCAAATTAACCCCTCGTGACGAGCACACTCTCTGCATAATCTGTCTTGGCAAAAGTCATCGGCCAGACACCTGCCCCCTCTGCACTAAATTCTCCAATCAGACACGCAAGAACAGGGCTGTGAGGCTTAAGGTCGCCCTCTGGGAGTCTGCTCTTGCCCCTCCATCATCTCCCATGGATGTAGACCAGTCTACCTCAAAGCCTTCTATGTCGTCGATGTTGGTACCGAAGGACCAACCGGTGCTTTCGACACTGAAGCCACCTCAACCAGGCAAATCAGCATCCGATGCGGGGCTCGCCCCTAAGAAGAAGGCCAATTCCAAACTGGCCTCTTCAGTCTCCACGCCAATCAAAAAGGCCAAGAAGGCAAGCAAATTTGCAAGGGGGGAACAGAAGAACAAGCATAGAAACCAATTTCAAGAGCCTTACCAGCCAAAGCTAAAGCATATTGGAGGCTTTCAGAGATTTTACGAACTCTCAGCTAACGTAAACAATCCATAAAGATGGCGGGGAGATGACCTGATAAGGGACAGAAAGCGAAACCATCAGGCAGCATGAGCCATCGGCCGGAAGAAACCATAGAGTTCTCTAGGCTCTTATCGGATTCTCTTCACCCCCTGCTGGACCAGATGACCAACATCAACCAGCAACTGACAACTTTGAACCAGAATTTTGCAGCACAGCAATTGCAACTGGCAGAAACCACCAAGAAAACAGAGCAGGTGGTTGAAAAAGTGAAGGAACTTGATGCCAGCTCTATAAAAGCAGGGGGGAAAATGCAAATACTAGAAAAGAAGCATGCTTTGTTGGAAACGCAATTACTACAGCTACAAATGGAAAGAGCAAACATGGTACTCCGGTTCCAAGGGGTATCAGAAGCCCCTAATGAGAATCTAAAGCAACTATTGAGCGATGCAGTGGCCCCAATGACGGATTTAAAAGCAGAAGACATCTTAAGCGAAATGGATGTGGCTTATAGAGCCTACCCTACGTACATTAAAAAGAATCATCTGCCTGGGGAAATTGTCGTGAGATTCTCAAAACGGCATATAAGAGATTTAATCTTAAAAGCGACTACAAATGCATCTCTGAAAATCGGAGGCAACAATATAAGGATCTTGAAAGACATCCCATTTGAGATAAGAAAAAAGAGACAGAAGTACAAGGAACTAATTGTCTTTTTACAAACAAACAGCATTGTGTACACGTGGTTAATTCCCGAAGGCATCACATTCAAGATAAAAGAGGAGAGGAAAAAAAATGACTCTGTTTTCAAAGCTCAAGAGTTTTTGTGGCTGCAACTGGGAGGTCCAGAGGAGGAGAAGAAAGAAGAAGAAGACAGCAAGTCTACTTGAGAGTTGGACTCTACATTCTCCGACCAGGACTCTGATGCAGACAAGGGGGCGGCGGCTCCCAAACAAGGCTACCAACTGAGAGACCGTAAAGAGAAACAAAACAAGAACTTAGACTTTGAAAGCCAAGAAAGTTTTTTCTTTATTTTGGGATGACTGGGGGAGGGCTCTTGAAATGGGAAAGTAGTTAAGCTGATGTAGTAGTGGGATTTTTAGATCATGCTCAATGTTTTTCTAAAGCTCTTTTTGGACTCACATAGATACAAGCATTTTTGATGATCTCCATCTCTTGGGGTTTTAGTCAGTAGTGGTTGTCTTTTCTTTATCCTTAGTATAGATGGTTCCCTCCCTTTTTCTGTTGTAGTTTTGTAGTTTAAAAAATGCAAATAAAAAATTCCCCTTCGGGGGGCCAAGAAAAAAAAAAGGCCAAGAAGGATAAGTCGAAAGGGCACACTGCCCATAAGTTGGGAGACTTGTGTAAGTCTCATGAGTTGAGCGGCGTAGCACCTCCTAAGGGCTCTGCACTGTAGATTGATATGCAGTTGCAGTCCCTTCAGATGCACCGTTCCACACCGGGAGCTGCCGAAGATCCATCTGTAGCCTCCTGTCGAGATATTGGATTCTCCTCCTAGGCAGCTGAATTCTCCAGCGCTGGATGTCAAACGGCATCATAAGAAACCTCCTTCAGTATTGGCTTCAGAGGTTGAGGTCGACTTGATCTTCGACACGCAAGCGGTGGGTCCTCGCTCCCTTTCGACAGCTTCCTGGGCCAGCGGGCACTCCACTCGTCCTTGATATCATGCGAGGGACAGGTCCCGCTCTCCTCACTGTAATAACTGGGATTGATGGGATGACTACGACTTCCACCCTGATTGATACCGTCCATCTTGGCCACCTCGTGAATCCCCGTCAGGATATCCATATGGACCACCAATGTATCCTTATGATCATAGGCATGATATGCCTTATTGGTTTTCATCCATTCTGTGGCTACCGCCTAGGGACCAGGTCGATTGGACCGCCCATCGTCATCAGTCTTGATCCCCCCATCATATTCCGCCCTCAGTGTCAATCTCCAAACCACCACCCTCCCCACCCCTGTCGGAACCTCCCCATCAGTTGCCCCCCAAACTCCTGTCGATACCAACGCCACTTCAAGATACAGGCTCGCACTTGGAGACTTCACAAGTGTCTGATGTCAAGCACTCAGATGAGGAGTCATCCCCAAGAGATCTGCTTCCAAAACAGAACGTCTCAGAGGACATTCCAATCTCTCCTTCCGAGGACATGACCTCCTATGGTGACCTCATAAAGAGGATGGCTCACTCCCTACGGTTGCCAATAGTACAGTCACAACCCTCCATTTCCAATGAGGTCTATGATGTCGTAGAAATAGATGCCTCAACACCAATAGCCCTGCCCATGTCTAAAGTCCTCCTTCAAGCAGGAGAAACCATCGTCGGCGCCAGTATCCACAAAATGGCTTGATCACATGTATTGAGTACAAGAAGAGGGTGCTGCTTTCCTTTATATACACCCCCGACCAAATTCGATGGTGGTCTCCATTTCCTCAAAGAATAAGCGTTCTAGCACCTCCCCATCCAACAAAGAAAGTAAAAAGATGGCTGCCTTTGGGAGGCGCTTTTTTCCGCTGCCGCACTGGGAATCAAGGCATCGGATTATATCACCTGTTTAGGGAGATACCAGTAGTCTCTTGGGCAACGAATGGCGGAATTTCTCCCTTCCATGCCAGAGGATAAAACCGAGGAAGCCCGTATGCTCCAGAAGGAGGGTCTCCTAGTAGGCAAACAGCTACTCAACTCTGCAAAGCACACTCTACATCAATGGCCTCCTCAGTGTTTCTTCGTCAGCATGCCTGGTTACGGACCACTTTACTCCACGACATGAGGTCCTACATCGAGGATCTACCTTTTGATGGTGACGGTCTATTCCACTCCTTGACAGACTCAGCATTGCAGGAGTTGTATAAAAGTATTAAAGCCTCCAAATCCTTGGGTGTCTCAGTTCCTTCAAAATCCTACCGTCAACATTCCTGGTTCCGTTATGCACCCAGACGTCAGTATCCTGGCAAGCCATCCCCAGATAACAACTGGAGACCACGTCAATCTCCCGTAGGCCACTGCCAGCAATATACCTATCCAGCTAAGCTGAGATTGGGATCTCACCAGCAACAGTCCAGACCGAAAACCCAACATGGCCCCAAACAGGGACTTTGACTTCTCCCACCTTGCATCCACAGAGGCAACTCGTCTCTACCCCTTCCTGCCTACATGGCAACTTATTACCACCAATACCTGGGTCTTATCCATCCTGACCCGAGGGTATGTCATTGAATTTGTGGACCTACCTGTCTTCCCAGTCTTCCACCCCACCCCTCCCTTTCCCGTCTTTCTCCAAGAGGTCAACTCTCTACTGGAAAAGGATGCGATAGAGTCGGTACCGAGGGGATCCGAATGAAAGGGGTTTTATTCCCGCTACTTTGCAGTTCCAAAACAGGACAGAGGACTACGCCCGATCTTAGACCTCTGGGACTTGAACATCTTCATCCGGTACCGCAAATTCAAGATGACGACCCTACAGGTTATCCTTCCTCTTCTGTCCCAGGGATCCTGGATGGCAACCATCGACCTCCAGGATGCCTATTTTCATCTCACCGTCCATCCGTCCCACCGAAAATACCTCCGCTTCGGCATAGGGGACTGCCACTTCCAGTACAAGTGCCTCCCTTTTGGTCTATGTACTGTACCAAGAGTCTTCACCAAAAAGAAGGTGGTGGTGGCAGCCCACCTTCGTCCAAGGTATCACCATTTTTCCTTATATCAACGACTGGCTCTTGGTGGCGGACACCCCTACACTCCTATGTGATCACATCAGACAGACGCTGCACCTCCTGTCTTCCCTTGGACTTCAAGTCAACCTCCTGAAGTCACATCTGGAATCTTCCCAAAGGGTGCAGTTTATCGGGGCCCTCCTGGACATGGTATCCTGCAGGGCCTACCTACCCACTGACAGGGCGACAACCCTGTCTTCCCTTGCTACGACTGTCCACACTTGCCCTTCATCCACAGCATTCCACATCCAACGCCTCTTAGGGCACATGTCTGCCTCTACGGCTGTCCTTCCGCTGGCAAAGCTTCATATGAGACCTCCCCAGCTCTGGTTTCTGAAATGTTTCAAGCCAGCATGAATGCCACAATCCATGGCACTCACACCTCCACAAAATGTGCAGGACTCTCTTCTCTGGTGGACGATCATCACCAATATTACTCAGGGGGCCCCCTTCCTCCTGCCCAATCCATCTTTCACAATGACAATGGATGCCTCCCTTTGGGGATGGGGAGCCCATCTCAATGGCGTCAGCATAGGATACCATTGGGATGTCCCCACTACGACCAGGCACATCAACTTCCTTGAGCTGCTGGAGATCAAGTTGGTGCTAAGGGCCTTCCAACCTCTCCTTTGAGGGCACTGCGTAGCTGTCCTAATGGACAATTCCACAGCACTCAGCTATGTCAACCACCAGGAAGGAACGGTTTCCCAAAGCCTATGTTGACTAGCGATCGAGCTCTGGGATTGGTGTGTTGCCAACCAGATTGTCCCCGTAGCCACTCACATTCCAGGCATCCTAAACATGGAGGCAGACCTTCTCAACAGGGGTCTTGCACAACATCTTGAGTGGGAGCTGAACTGGTCCTATCTCCGGCCACTCTTTCAGAAATGGGACACGCCAGAAATCGACATCTTCACTTCCAGGAAGAATATGAAATGCCCTCTCTTCTGTAATCAGGGAGGAATGGATCCACTCTCCCTAGGGGATGGTCTCCTAGGGGATCCATGGGGATGGGCATTCCTCTACATGTTTCCTCCTCTACCACTAATTTTAAGAGTTGTGCACAAACTGGCCAGGGTCCTGCCGGACTGTATCCTGATAACAACATGGCGGCCCAGGCGACCCTGGTTCCCCATCCCACTTCGTCTTGCAAAGGGCAGGTACCTTCACCTCCCCAAGGCCCCAGATCTCCTCCTAGTGGAGGAAGGAATGCCCTTCCATCCAGAAGTAAATACTCTGAAATTAATGGCTTGGCGAATACTACATTGACCTTTTCTGCACGTGTCTCTGAGGTCCTCTGTAATGCAAGGAAGGAATCTATGCCTCTCTCATATCAGAGGAAATGGCATAGGTTCTTCTCCTTTCTTCATTCATCTGTAGATTCGCTGACGTCTGTGGGCTTGGACAAGATCCTGGATTTCCTTACCTCCCTCAAGGACCAGGGACTCTCCCACTCCTCAGTCAAGGTCTATCTGGCGGCTATATCCGCACATCATAATGGCCTGGATGGCTACACAATTTTTTCCCATCCAACCTCTAAAAAATTTCTAAGAGGCCTTATCCGACTTCATCCTCCTGTAGCAACTCCTACAGACTTGTGGGATTTGCCGTTAGTGCTCTGCCACCTCACCAGAAAGCCATTTGAACCCATGGCAACTTGTGACTTGCAGTATGCTGCTTGGAAGATGGCTTTCCTGGTGGCCATTACATCAGCTCGGAGGGTCAGCGAACTCATGGCACTACATCATGACCCTCCATACTTAGTATTTTTGCCAAACGGGTCCGTCTGGTGCCGGACCTGTCCTTTGTTCCTAAAGTGGTTCCTGAATTCCACTTAAATTCTGAAATATTCCTACCAGATTTTTTTCCACATCCAGAAGGGGAAGAGCAATGTTTGCTTCACACTCTGGATGTCAAGAAGGCACTCCTCTTCTACCTAAATCGGATCTGGTCCACTAGAAGGGACAATACCCTGTTCCTGTCCTACTCTACTGCTTCCTTAGGGTTGCGTATTTTGCCTCAACGCTTGTCTAAGTGGATTGTTGGAACAATCAGACTGTGCTACTCTCTGTCGAAGCAGTCTTTCCCTCCTCACCTGAGAGCACACTCTGCTGGACCTCTACGGCCTTTTTGAAGGGCGCATTGCTGTCCTCCATCTGCAGAGTGGCTACATGGTCTACACCAACCATGTTCATCAAGCACTATGCTCTGGACGTTCATGTGCAACAGGGTGACTTGGGTTGTTTGGTCCTGTCCTCTGCGGCTCACTGAGTCTGACAGTGCCCACCTCCAGGTGAGCCACTGATTTTTAATCTCCCATAGGTGTGATGCACAGAGACCACGAAGAAGATAAACAGGTTGCTTACCTGTAACTGATGATCTTCGAGTGGTCATCTGTGCATTCACACCGCCTGCCCGTCCTTCCCCACTGCTGTTATCCTCAGTTGTTCTACATATGACTTGGGTTGATAGTGGTCAGAAGGAACTGATGGGATGTCTGTGCCCCGCCCCTTGGGCATGTGCGGTAGGGGTTCCTGTGCAGCCCCAGGGTGGAGGTGTGAAAATCCCATTGTGAGCTTTGTACAACACCGATCAGATCAGTGCAGGCACACTGGATCCCATAGGTGTGAATGCACAGATGACCACTCGAAGATCATCAGTTACAGGTAAACAACCTGTTTTTCTCCTTTTAAATCTGTGCTACTCATAGAAACCAAGACTGGAATGCTGGAATTATTGTTGTGGTTGCCTGGCTATGGCCACTGAGGCCAACTCTTTCTTTAAGTTACAGGCATTCTGTTTTCATGTTGGGGGTTTAAAAAAAACCCATTTTTTAAAAAAAGATTTCAAAATTTCTTCAAACCTGGGATTTTCCACCAGTTTGAAGAAAGATATGTGTTGTCTGTTCATTGCTCTAGTCTCTGCATATAAGTCTCCACAGATTTGTCCATGGTGACAATTTTATACATGCACACATACACAGTCACACACACACACAGATGTGCATTTTTAAAAAGATGACCCAAAATATTTACTTGCTCACTTTGTATCTGACATGCAATGCATGCATTTTTACTCAAGTTTGTACCAAGTTTTTCTGAGCAAAGTCTTATGTTGCATCATTGTTCCATGTAGCTGTTATGTGTTGTACTTGTTATTTCCTTAGTGGTCTGATGAACAGTGCACTCCTCAAGTCATGCAAACAGAGTTTCAGACTTCAAAAACGCATCGGCAACTGAAAGAACACTTGTATGAGAAGATAATAGAATACTTCGACAAGGGAAAGGTAAGTTCTGTTTATTTTTTCATTTCTGGTGAGTATTCTATGGCCTAAACTATAATTCTTGATGATTGTTGCTAGTAAATGGCAAATGCAGTCTCATAGGATGTTGGGTTTTTTTTAAGTGTGGCTAACAGATCATTTGTTGAGATGACACTTTGAATATGTGTGTTATTATGCAGTCTGTTGCTTTTAGTCTTTATAATACTGAAGTAGTATCTTGTGTGTGAGTTTTATTAAAAAACTTGTATGCAAGCTGTGACCTTTTTGTTAGCAAGATATTGTTATGATTCAGAGAGCTCTTACATCACACAATACTTAGAGTCTGCATTAAGAACTGACCAACACATCAAGATTTGGAAAAGCCAGGTAGGTTTCCATAAATCACATTCTGCCAGAATCGGGCTCTGTTGAATATCATAGTGACACAGGTTTTCCTTTGCAGTTTCCCTCCACTTCAAAGTCATCCTGACCATTTGGTTTCTTTCCTTTCTTCCCAGCCATCTCTGCCATAAAACTCCAGGGATGAGAAGAGTAGGTGTGAATGCTAATGTGTGTGTGAGAGAGAGGGGTAGAATAGCGACAACTTTCCCATGAGATTGAACCCAGGATGTATAGTTGGCGGAAGCCTTTCATCTTTGGAGAAACAGGTTGCTGAAATATAAACCTTTCAGTAAAAAGTAGTATGGGGGGGGGAGTGAAAGAGGAGAAGTGAGTGAATGGGTGCTGTAGGACCATTGCATTGTGGGATCTATTGCCTATACAATACCTAACCTTTGATCTGTCCTTCAGTCTGAACAAGAGATCTCTCTTGCACACATCCAAATCTCTGTTTCTAATAAAGCTTTTATAAAAGACTATTTGGACTGAGAGTGGATTGACTCAAGGATCTGACACATTCTGAAGTAAATTATAAAGTATTTTTTCTCTATAGGGATCTGCAGATTGCAGTACTTTGAGGTAGGCTGCATTCAGTGAAGGAATGATTGAGATCATATCCTGAGGATTCAGGGGTAATTTAGACCCTATGCTGTTAATACCTTCTGTATAGCTCTGGTAGGATTCCAAAGTCCTTGTAATTTCATGATAATATTATGGAAGATTGCTTTTCAAAATGTTTTGATTGTGACATGGTAAAATGAAATGTGGAGAGAAATGAGTACATAAGCACTGGTTACTAGGAAGACCAATATGAGATTTTTAGATGTTGTTTCATAGTTAGGGTGTACGGTGTTTAATCTAAGGATGTGCTTGTATGAAAGTGAACATTACCCAGTCTAGTGTAGAGGTGGTTCACTATCTAAATACTGAGAAAGGAGGTGAGCCTGAGGAAGCATTATCATATTACTTTGGTTGAATACATATTTTATATGCATTAAAATCCTGTGTGTTAAGGGTCTGTTTACTCAAGGAGATAGGTATGTTGTTGAATACCATTCCACAAACTAACTTGGAGGTTGTACCTCTTCTCTTAGAAATAGCTATGCTGTCTGTTGTCATTCCAATATTCTATTTCTGTACACCTTAACACATGGGTGTGTGTAAGTTTGGCTTCTAAAAGGACACTCTAGCATCTACATAAAATACTATGAAAAGGTAATAGGAGACTGAAAAATGTTCGTCCAATGCAATCACTTCTGCTGATATGAATTATTTTCTCCTGGGATTTTGTTTATATCTTTCTATAGTGAACTATATATTTTTTATTTTTTACATAAATCTCTTGTACAGGAAGTCACATTTGCCTCTGATCCTTCCTTTAGATATTGCATAACTGGTAAAAATTGCCATCCTGTCCTTATAATAAAAGCCAGTTGGGGTGGCAAGATTCAATGCACGGCAAAATCAGTTGGCTGCATGAACTGCTGCTCCGAACGTCTGCTACTCCCCTGGCTGCATTGGGTGGCTGCGTGGCCTGAGTCCCACCCCCACAGCCAGCGGCTCACGTTTTCACCTCAGTCTAGAGAGCTGCCGAAGAGGATGCATGCTTCTTTCACAGCTGGGAACTGGAGCAGGTCGGGGCTGCACAGGAGGCGCTCGGCTAGCTCCGGAGCCAGCTGCTCCATGCTTTGCAGCCATGCCCATGCCTCCCGCACAGGCCCCCTGAACATGGTGTGGAAGGCACCCAAGGCTGCCGCCAGCATGCCCTGGTGGGCCCCAGACTCCTGCCCTCTCCCAGTCACCAGTGTCACGTCCAGCAGGCACTGCTCTGCCTGCTTGGAGGCAGCGGCAGCGGTGGGAGCTCCGCACGCCTGCTGGGGAAGGGGGGCTCTTTGTGGAGCCTGTTGTCTTCCTCAGTGGTAGGGTTATTTTTCCAGCTCTCCCAGTTGTTGGCCCCACCTCTCCCACTGAGGCCTTCCGCCTTGCCATAGGGCCGGCTCCCATGGCCGCTGGCATCCTTCCCACCTGCTTGCCCTCTGGACCTGCCTCCCCACCTCCCATTCCCACCGCCTCCAGTCCGAACCCCCACCACTACAGCTGCGGTCTGGCTCGGCCGCATCCACAGCCATCACCCGACCGCTGCCAGGAAGCTCTGCCCTGCCTGCCCAGGTTGGGGTCTCCATTCCTGCCTCTCACTGATCTCTCCAGCTGGCTTGCCGCTGCTCCATCGGAGTTCATCGCACCTCCTTCTCTGCTCTCCCTGTTCCCTGTGAGTGCTGGTGAGTGGTGGCAATGGTGGGGCTGCTGGGGGGGCAGCCTTGATTGGAGGTGGGAGAGCCTCCCCCCATCTCTTTGCCTTCCCTCTTCCCTCCTTCTCTCTCTCTCCTTCCTTCCCTTTCTCTCTTGCCTTCCCTCTTTCCTTCCTTCTTCCCTTCTCTCTCTCTCCTTCTCTCCTTCTATCTCCTTCTTCCTTTCTTTGCAGATCTGTGTGTTGCCCCCCCATATCTACTGATCCAACACAGTCCAGTTGGACCTTTAAGACCAAGGTTTTTCCAGGTACAAGCTCTCCCTCCTCTGTGAGGGCAGATCAGCATGTTTCCACACACATCCATAGCTCACAACCCTAAAGAGTCCAGTGGCACCTTTAAGACCAAGTTTTATTCAGGTAGAATCTCTCCTTCCTCTGTGAGGGCAGATCTGCATGTTCCCCCCACCCCCAAGCTGGCAGTCCAAAAACAGCCCTGGTAGTGGAGCACAGGAAAATGAAAGACAGAAAGTGGGACCTGATTTATGAGACTCACTTCAATACCAGTTCCTTTTCTGAGCTATCAGGCTGCACACCTATTCTCCATTGCCCTCTTCTCCAATAAGCATCTTAACCTCTCTTAACAGTTTTGGATCACAGGATTACCTTGCTCTGCACCATCTAATCCTACTGGTGGCAGATTCCACACTATGGTTCAAACATGACTGATCAATACATCTCATTCTCAACAAGGTTGCATCCATGTATACTTACATCCAGAGACTGGAGCTGGGGACATAGCAGACAGTTCTTTCCACAGACCAGGCATGTAGGACAATCACAACAGGAATCATTATGGAATATCACAATTTGAGATGCCCTCCAATTTGTTAAAGCTCCCTGCAAATGGAAACCTTAGCCCACCAACCACCTACCCAATCTCAAGGTGGTTGTGAGGATAACATGCAGAAGAGGAGAACAAGGTCAGTGGCATTGAGACAATACAGTCAATACTGTCTTCGTTTACAGATCACGCACCCTTTTCATGGTTTAGCCTTCTACTTGCATACAGTTCTTTTGGAAGAGGCATTCAAAGCTGGAATCCATCCCTGCAACCTAAGTGCTGCAGTCCATTCTACCACCACATTCTTTAGTATAACTTCTTTACAAAATCTGTATTCTGTCATTGCAGTCCCAAAGCACTGATTGTGTTCTTAGGCCATGTCTTCCTACTTGCGGGCCCATCAATCCAGTCTCAGAACACTCCTGCATCCCTATGCATGTTTGGTGTACAAGTTAAATTTGCTTTGGTGGTCGACAGTGCGGGCTCTAATCTGGGTGTTCAGTTCCCTGCTCCTCCACATGCGGCCATCTGGGTGACCTTGGGTCAGTCACAAGTTCTCACACAGCACCTCTCTCAGGGGCAAGCTCAAGAGAGCTTTCTCAGCCCCACATACCTCACAGGGTGTCTGTTGAGGGGAGGGGAGGGCAGGGGAAGGAGAAGGAGAAGGAAATTGAAAGCCACTCTGAGACCTTGAGTGAAGGATGCTGTATAAGTCCAATCTCTTCTTTTTCTCTTCTTCTATGCTATGCCCAGGGAACATCACTCCACTCTGGGGCCTCTGGCTGCACCAGCAGAACACTTTTGCTACTCTCAAAGGCCATCATTCCACTCTGGGGCTGTCATTCCAGTCCTAGAGCATTGATTTTCTTCCGAGGGACTGTCAGTCCAATCTAGGGGCCATCATTCCAGGCCCTGAGCGCTGATTCTGATCCTACAGCCTGTCATTTCACTGTGGGGCAGGGGGTCTAACTGCACTCACAGAACATTTCTGCTACTCCCAGCCTCCCAGGGGGCATCATTCTGCTTTGGTGGCTGTCCTTCCATCCATCTGGGACCAGAGACCTTCATTCAGAATACATTTTGCATTTTTAATTTTGTGTACTGCTGTAATATATTTCAGTGGAACTCCTGCAAGCCTGTCAATGGGCATTCCAGAATCTCCCATTGTTCCCAATGGCCAATCCTGTCATTTCTTTTAATATATCCCCCCCCCCGTTCTCTGCAATGGAAGCTGTTCTGTTCCTCTTAAAGCCAGATGTGCCTTAGGGGCTGGCAGTAGGTATGCCACAGCAGAAAAGTACTCTGCATGTGCTCAAGAGCACTCTAACCTACATTATCTCTATATAATAATTCTCTTAGCATATTGCCCATATCCATCTCTCCCATTGGCTGTGCAGTGTGTGTCCATCAGACATTGAGCCACCAGCCGCCACTCAGGACTAGTCGCGTGCCATTGGCCGGGTGGTTGGCGTGCTCCTATTCCCTGCCCACTCTTAATTCAGCCACTGTTGCCTGTCAGAACCACTGGCAAATGGTTCTCTCTCCCTTGACAAAAACACTTCTGCTGCTTCGCTCCTCTGGGGAACTAACTTTTCCCGCCGTAGCTGTTGGTAGGCAACCAGGCTTGGTTCACTGCAGCCCCCTCCCCTGCCCACTGCCAACTTGCCCACTTTCATGTCAAAATACACTGAAAATGACTCTCCCTCCTGCTTGCCTCCACCATGGCTGGCTGGCTCATCAGGTGCACCAGCACCCATCAAACCATTCTCTTCAACCCACTGCTGTATGGCTAACTTTCCCCTAGGGTTGCAAACCTCCAGGTGAGACCCTGAGATCTCCCACTGTTACAATTGATCTCCACATGACAGAAATCAATCCCCCTGGAGAAAGCAGTGGACTCTGTGTCATTATGCCCTGCTCAGCTCGCCAAAGCGAATTGACACTGAGTGGCCAAAGCCAGGGCACTCTCCCAGACCCTCTTTCTAGAGCTTGTTGTATTTATTTCCACAACAGGCCTTATTCCTAGTTCTAAAATAAAGGTGACTTTATTTATAACTGAAGCCCAAACATGGTGTTTGTATTTGTGTAGGGAGAATGGGTATATTTAACCTGTGTTTCCATGAGGAGTTGTCTTAAGTTGCAAGCCTATTACCATAATATGGAATATTTATGACATGATATTTATGAGTAGAAGTGTTATATGGGAGATGGAATTGTGGAAGGATGTCCTCATTAGGGGGTTTATACCAGTCCCAGAGAAACAGCACTTCCACCCTGTTTATACTTATGAATGTCTTGTGTTGTAGATGTGGGAGGAAGCATTATCCTTATGCAAAGAACTGGCAGAGCAATATGAAATGGAAGTTTTTGACTATGAGCTTCTAAGCCAGAATCTGGTAAGAATATAGCTCTGTAAACCAGGCAAGCTTTCTGTTGTTGATTTCAGAGTTCAGAGATACAAAGAGAGCCCATGATTCTAATACAAAGACATTTTATTAACATTTGTCTGATTAATGTGCTCCTGTACAGTACTCTGTGCTCATTTACTGTTAACTGAGTATCTGTTGCCAGCTGACCTGAAAGTTATGCTTGTAATATTGAACAATCAAATAAATATTTGATTTCTCATGCCTGTTGCACCCATGTAGATTAAGAACTGGTGTTTGAGTTGCTGAGTAATGGATATACATGTGTAGACTAAAACTGATTACAACCTAGTATAGTTTTATTGAAGGTTTCACAAATAGTTAGTAAACCATTCCCAAAGGAGAGAAAATGGGCCTTTGCTTTCTCTCCTCTTTAAATAGACATATGTCTGGTCACTTAAACTGGTTCTGTAAGTTATGTAATGGTTATTATGATGTTGTCAAAAATTAATGCAGTTGAGAAGTGTTAGGCTTTTTTAAAAGAAAACCAAAGAAACCCTAAAATGTGCCCAATTAACATTATCGGGCTGGAAAGAAAGGTTTCCAGTTAAATTCCTCAAATTTAATGACTAATGGAAAATTAAATGGTGATGTAGTTATATATATTTTTTCCATTTGGACATAGTCAGTACAGATATCCATTATATTTCTAAACCACAGAGAAGAGGAAAAGTGATTTCAATCTCAGAAAAAAAAATTAGGTATATCATCTTAATTTAAAACTCATTGTCATTCATCTTGAACAAGTACCACATTACAGTAAATATTCTAGAATCTTGTTATATTCACTTCAGCTTTGTTTTTTCTCACTGCAATATTTGGAATATTTCTAGTTCCCTTCCATCCCATTTATGACTAGTGTTGGACAGCCTCTTGCCATATTGAGCTGTTTACCCAGATTTGCTTCTCAAAGGCTGTGATCACCTACACTAAACAATCCATTTTCAATCTACTTTCAAAGTGGATTGTTTAGTGTGTGTGATTGCAGCCAAAGTGGGCCAAATCTTTATCAAGCTGTGGAAACGACACAATCCATTCCAGTCCTCCAGATGTATTTGCTTTAGATTTCAGCCATTGCAGCAACTCATCACTTCAAGGTTTCTGGAACTTGCTCTACTTAGTTTATGAAATAATCAGTTTTTGTGTTGTGTGATGCTAGAGTGATCATTGTGTGACTTTGCTTCCAGATACAGCAAGCCAAATTCTATGAAAACATAATGAAAATTCTGAGGCCTAAACCAGACTACTTTGCTGTTGGATATTATGGCCAAGGATTCCCCACATTTTTAAGGGTAAATTAATCTACTTTATGTACTTTATCTTTAATAACTATTTGTACTTAGATCTAAAAACAACAACACTTTGCCAAATAGAATAGAGCTATCCTCTGAAAGAGAGATTTATCTTCATTTTATTCCACAGTACTCAGGATTTCTTTGTTGCAGGTATCTGAGGTGTCATTTGTAACAATAGTGAATGTCACAGTTTCATGATGAAATATGATACAGTGTATGCTTTTTTCCTGCTGCTTTCAAGGTTAGAAGACTTTATAGCAGGGGTGTCAAACTCATTTGTTAGGAGGGCCAGATTGGACATAAATGAGACCTTGTTGGGCCGGGCCCTGTGTGTCATAAAATGTAATGCCAGGTAGCAGAGATATAAACTTTATAAAGGACACAAACACAAAGGATTTTTTTTACGTAAAATAAAAACATGCTTAAAACATTAGCACTCTTGCAATACTATGTTTATTTAACAGTGTCTGATAACTGATACCTCTTGCTCTGAATTACTGTATCAAAATGTCTGTGCTGTTGCAATCCTGAGTATGCTGTTCAAGCATGTATCTGTAAACTGCAAACCTACAATGACACAGCAGAAGCAGAACTGGAAGAAGAAGCAGAAGACAGCCAGTTCCACTGCGGGCCTGATGGAAGCCCTCCGGGGGCCTGATCCAGCCCCTGGGTTATATGTTTGACACCCCTGATTTATAGTGTTAGTATTAGAGTGATAACAGAGTAGTATGGATCCTTCTATAACAGTCATAATGAAGGAATGTTTTTTTGCTGAAATAATCCTAATGAGTAACAATAGTACAAATAATCAATAGATGAAAACAATACGTTTAATTAATATCAAATCTAGTATAGTTTAATATTTGTCAATTATAATTTGCAAAGACATTCATATTTGTACAATTTTTTAGAAATGTATAGAAAATCACATGTTTGCATCATTGTTTGCTGTTAGTGGCTTCAGCGTCTGAGTTCCACAGATGGGCACTGATGATTTTCCTTTCTTTTATTTTCTACTAGCCTGATACCCATGTTTTGCTATGGTATTTAAGTTCCATAAATCCAGTTTTAATACCGATGATGTGAAGTTTGAAATGTGACATTTGTTGTAGGAATTCTAGTGGAGAAGATTGTAGTGTAAAAAATAAAGTGAGGCATACGCACTTTTTTTTTTCTCTACTAAAGGACCTCTCTGTAGACCACATTGGTGGTTCTCCCCTCAGGTGCTAGGATCACCAGGCTGCTTGATGAGCTCACTCTGGAGCAGGCCACATAGAAATGTCACTTTAAGAAGCAGTTGTCTGTTAAGTCAGTTCCTGCCACCTTCCATGAAAGTGATGGCCTCTCTACTTGTGTTCCTGGAGTGTTTTGCTCATATGGAGACTATGTTGTTCTGAGCACCTCAGGGTGATCTTGCTGGTACTTGGCCTGTGCAGCTCAGTGCACTGCAGGAGTACTATGTGCAAATGTCTTTGCCACATTCCTAACTTGCCTCCTCCTTGTAGCATTGGTGTATCTGGCTTGACATTTGCCAGAAGCTTTCTTGGGGGCAGTAAGAGGTGAGAGGTGTGAAGGGGAGTTGGTGTGAGGGAGTGGTGATGTGGTGGACATTTCTTCAGGTTCATGAGGGAGGCACACATCGAAATGGCTTCTAGAAATGTCCTTTACTATATCCCCATAAACATTCATACCCTGGCCCTGCTCCTACACCTGACAGACACTGGCCTGTCTGGTGTTTGGGGGGGGATGTATTTAAAGGCATTGGGGAGGCTGGGCCAGCAGCAGTGCCAAGGCAATCCTGCTGAGCAAACCTCCCCGGTGGCTGTAAGCATCCCACCTCCTCTCCTACACCTGACTGACAGAGTATTAGAAGCCACTGTGGAGACAGGGCTGGCAGGATCACTAAGGCATTACTGCTAGGGCAGGCTCCCTCATGGCTTTAAGCTCCCTGCAACCACTGCTGCACCTGACAGACAACTGTGGGGAGGTGGGGGGGAGTATGTTGGAAGCCATCGGAGAGGCTGGGCCAGCAGCATCGCTAAGGTGATCCTGCTAGGGCGGAGTCCCGGTTGAATTAAAATACCCTGTTCCTGTTCCTACACCTGACATACACCAGCCTGTCTGGTGTTGGGGGGATTGTATTTAAAGGCATCAGGGAGGCTGGGCCAGCAGCATTGCTAATGCAATCCTGCTGAGCAAACCTCCTCGGTGGCTGTAAGCATCCCACCTCGTCTCCTACACCTGACAGGCACCCGTCTGTCCAGTGTAGGAGGGGGATGGAGGAGTATTAGAAGCTACTGTGGAGGTGGGGGTGCACCTGACAGACAACCACCTGGTAGGTGGAGGAGGTAGGGGGAGTGTGTTGGAAGCCATCTCACCTCCTCTCCTACACCTGCCAGGCAGCTGCCTGTCCAGTGTAGGAGGGGGAGGGGGGAGTATTAGAAGCCACTGTGGAGGTGGGGATGCACCTGGCAGACAACCACCTGTTAGGTGTAGGAGGTGGGAGGAGTGCGTTGGAAGCCATTAGAGAGGCTGGGCCAGGAGCTTTGCTTCACCTCACAGGTGGTTGTTCGCCACTCCTGATTTCCTCAACTGTCATTAGCTCTCTGCAGTCCCCTGTAACTGTTTTTTTTTTAACCTCAGAACACTGAGCTCTGCAGCTGACCAGTCAGAGAATGGGGGGTGCAGGGAGGCAGCTGCCTGGCAGTCACATAGGAATCAATGGGAGAGCACATTTTACCCCTTTTGACCCACTTTGGGATTGAACTTCTAAAAATCCCTTCTTAGCAAGCGCCTACGCCACAGTAGGACCACTCTCCCCAAATCTCTAGGTCCAGCAGTTTGGCCTGGGCATTGATTTTATGGTGAGGGAACTTTCTTTTAGATAGAGAGATAGATAGATAGATAGATAGATAGATAGATAGATAGATAGATAGATAGATAGATAGATAGGTAGGTAGGTAGGTAGATAGATACTCAAACTAGAAATTAGCAACTGAAAATCATAGGGTCAAATCAAGCCCCTGAGGTGTACCATATGCCCTCAGCTGTTAACTCAGAGCCCTGGGGAGAGAAAGGGGTAACTATGGCAAATGGCCTGACTAATCCTGTTGCTAATTTTAGGTGAAGGGGTTTCTTTCTCCCCATCTTCTGTACTCCATCTCCTCAAATTGGCCCTTTGTCAAACTCTGAGGTATGTTGAAGGTCAGGCCTGGTACTAAAAGACTGGAGTCAAGCCAGGGTCAGGTAGCCAAAGGGTCAGAGATAGGTACAGAATTTGTTGGATGCAGCATCAAGTTCAGGTCAAAGGTAAAAGGTTAAGTCTGCTGCTAGGCAGAAGTAGAGTTGTTGTCAGGCATAAGGTCAGAAATCAAAGCAGGTGAACAGTTTTTTTATTATTGTCTTTACTGTTTCTACAGTAAGAAATTGGAGCAATAAACAGCAAACCCTCATTCCACAGGAAAACATGGACGAATTTAAAGGGTGCTACTGCAAAAGTTGTCATGTGGTTTGACAACAGCTGCTAGAAATTGCAGGTGTGAGATGTTAGGTCAAAAGAGTCAGAGGTCAACAAGCAGAACTGGTAGAGTTAGCACAGTCTTCACACAACAGTCTGAACTTCATACTTCTAGACTGGATCTTACTGGACAATTCGGTCAGCTTTTACCTGCAGCTATCACTGGATTCCTCCATGGATGGTGTACTTCTTCTGTTTGCCACCTTGAGGAGGGTTATGTGGCACAGACGATATTGGGTCATGTACTTCACCTGAATGCAAGCAACAGGGAGAACACACAGAACAATACTACAGAGCACCTGGTATGCTTCCACAAAACTAATTGCTGACTAGGACCCTAAAGCACCACTGGTATACCAAATATCTCTCTTCACTGCTAATGAAAAGGAAAACTAAATAATGTTGTAATGTGTAGCGTACCTTCTTTCAACCCATATGCCTGTTTTCAGTCTCAAAAATCTTTCAACTTTTATTACAGAACAAAATATTTATATATCGTGGTAAGGAATATGAGCGGAGAGAAGATTTTCAAGCACAATTGATAAGCCATTTTCCAAATGCTGAAAGGATGAATACTACTGCACCCCCTGGAGAAGACCTCAAAAACTCTCCTGGTCAATGTATCCTTTAAGTATGAAGTTGTTATAAAGTAAGTGGGGGTGGGGGAGGAACCCCGCCTTGTATTAACAAGGAAGTCTCCACAGTACAGTATTGCAATTCCCCATGTATTAGGGTACTTCACAGGTTATACCTTTGTAAAATCAAAATGCACAGAACACACATGTGCAGGTTTATGTGCTCTTAAGGTACTGTTGTTAAGGAGATGTGCTTGGCTGTGGTTCTGTGATTATGCACTCAGTGGTAAAATATGGTTTAATACAATGTACTACCAAACCAACTGGAGCAGAAAAATCAGACAGTTCTGCCTTTTATAAAGAGTCTGGCCCAGGGTAGGAGGGTATGCCCAGCTGGATGAAGGCAGCTCCTAGACTGTGCAAGGCACTCCCAGCACATGGAACCTGTGCAGTTTGTGGCCCAGGGAAAGGTACTCTCAGGTGGGTGAACCATGCCTGGCCTGGAGAAAGTGATTCCTGGCCTGGACCAGCTGTATGTAGATCCTCTCAGCCCAGGAGAGGTGGGTAAAATATGCAGATGGCCATGCTGAGCTCAGCAGAGCTGCAGAAATCACATGAGGTATGGGGCTGGCTGGCTCTTTCTCCCTCTTTCCCTTCTTCCCTCCCTCTTTCCTTTATCGGGATGGGGTCTGGGTGTGCTGGGGGCAGGACCCCTATCCAGAACCACTTTTTTCTTTCTCCATTCTGCCCCTAGTATGACCTCTAGGTTCTAGTGAAGCCTGAACTACTCATGTCTCACATTATCTGCCATGTTTTGCATCAGCTAATGAAATATAACTTAAGCATGACTTCAATTTTTTAAATGTTTATAGTGAGTGATAAGGTAAATTATGATTGTACCAAATTGCAGAAGGGAAGAGAAGGTCTGCACATGAGAGTGAAGAAAAAGCATTAGACTCTACTGTACGGTGCAGAATACATTTCTTTCTCAGTCCCATTTATGTCTGATTCCATATGGTAGATAGGCCATAGTTGCAAGAATTGAAAGCAGTATAATAGAGACATTGCTGCTCTCAGTGTATATAAACATTTCTTTTATCTTGCTACAAAACCTGCAGAACTTGTTTACAAGAGGCAAGAAGATGACATACAGACACACATACCTTGGGCAATTATGCTCATACTTACCTTTGGCACTCTGGAAAGAACTGGTTGTGTGCAGCCTATGAGAGAAGGGATTTTTGACAGAATGATAAATAGTTATGGTTTACAGCAGTACATGGAACAGCTCTGTTAAAATTGTGGTAGTACTTGTTGCTGAAGGCCTTTGCACAGAGAATGATGTGCACCAGCTCATTATCACATTTACTGCTGCAGAATGAATCAATAAAACAATTGAAAGTGTTTTCCCAGTATATGTGGATACCCCTATGTGCGCTGTTATTTAACGGTATGTCAAACAGAAATAATGTAGCCCTGACCACAGTCTATTAAATCAGCAGAGTTCTTAGGACTGCTTTATGAAATCAAAAAGCAGCTTGTTTCATTCATTCCATTCCTCCATATTCAGATGTTTATGCTGAAACACATCATGTGTATTGGCAAACTGCTCCATAGAGGCTTTATTTTTAAAACATGAGTCATGTTCTGTAACAAACTGGCACCTGATGCTACAGTAACCATAACAACAGTAAAATCCATTAAACCAGTGGTCCCCAAAGTGGCATGACACCCATTGGTATGTTTCCTGGAACAGAAAAAAAAATATAAAACAAGGAGCTTTAGGTCAGTCTCTATCAGCTGACTGGCTTGCAAAGCACTAAGCTCACCCAGGTAGGTACATCACAGCTGTGCTCTCACTTTGATGATATACATAGATTTTCTTATGCCTCTGGGGTTGGTAGCATCAGCCCATGGCTGCACAAAAAGCCCACTCTCCTCTTTATTTTGAAACAGAAACCAAACAGCATCTCTTCCCAGAGCAATCTCATCTTTCCTCCATCCCCTCAAAGCAGGAGGTACTTCCAAAGAGCCCAGGAAGCATCATCTTTGTTGTGTCTGCAGACAACCTCGTGCCATCAACGAAGAGCCGGAGCTTGAGTACCTGAGAACAATGGGACTGAGGTTCCTGGCTCCCGCGTAGGGGGAGCAATGGGAACGGCGGCGGGAATTCAAACCCGCCAATGGTACCAGGGGGCGGCCCCTCCCTAATGTACATAGTTGGCCTCCTGGCCAGGTATCTGTGTCTCGTGTTGTATAATAGCGAACCATGCTGATCACTACATCGCTGTCTGTGGTTTCTTTATGCGTCTAACCCACTATACAACAATCTTGGTGTCTACATTCAGTAGCAGCTGCCTCCATCATGGGACAAAATAATGATTTGGTGATTGGTCCCAGCTCCATGGCAGCCATTTTGTGATAGTGTCAATGATCCTTTCCCAAAATTCCAAGAGTGTCCTAAAACTTTAGGGAGTTCCACATTAGAATTACAATACCATATAAAGCATTCAAAGGATTAAGCCTGGTCAGTACACCAGTAGATTCTGTTGCTCATCAAAAAGCACCATTCTAATAATAGCAGAATTCAGTTAAAATAGGACCATGGCCTTTGCAGCTTTTTAAAAAAAGTCTTCACACAATGATAAAGTAACAGCAGGAAAGTGGCCAAGCTGATATAACAGTTCCCTTGAAGTGAGTGTTGATGCCAGTACAGAAAAAGACCTTGTTCCAGGCCAACTTGCATAAATTAAGGGATACTAATCTATTTCTCATCAAAAGGAATGGGAAGGAGCATACAGGTGACAACTTTCTTTGAGATATGCTAACCAGCCTGTTTAGGGCTAGCTTAATGCTCATTATAGTTACTTCAGGTTTCCCCACCACCACTTTGTAAGATTGCTGCAGCCACTTTATGTTCTTGTTTTCTTCAGTCTTCTTCTAGCTATTATAGTTTTGAATGAAAAGAACATGAAACAGGTTGTCTTTTCTAAGTACTGTGCTGTTTATTCAATAGGATGGTATTTTTGGACCATGATTGTTAAAGGCCAAGATCCCATTGTAAGACAGGCATAGAAAGCTTTGAAAACCTTACACTTTCCTTTATAAGAATGCTTTATATCAGCTTGTCAAAATATCATCTCTGCTTCCATTTCTCAGGCCCCAGCACTCAAGCAAAAAAGCACTTAAGAACCACACTCTTATTGTTCTGAATTCACCTTTCACCTTCCCTTTCTTCTAGGCATCTTGTTCTGGAAACGAAAGTTGCTGCACAGATGCATGATAGCCTATTAAAAGCTAGGCAGGCTTTTCTTTCCTATAGGATGCAATTTGGAATGGCTTCAAAAGTAACCAAACACATTTCCCTGTGATTTGTATAGGAAGAGGCAATACTTACCCCCATTATAAAGATGAAGCACTTACTTAAGTTTAACAGAGGGCCAAACTAGACATTACAACATCCAAGGGTCTGATGCTATTTTAGGGAGTGCCCTGCAGCTGTTTTGGCACTCAAAAAGGCATGTGGAGGAGGAATATGATCACCTCTTCCCACTGCACTGTGGCCCTCACAAGATTTTTAAAATCTCAGAGAAGCTTACATGGCATCCCAGGGGGCTTCCATTAAGACTCTGATTAGATTTGTTTTTGTTGACTGTTGAGAACACTTTCCATGTTACACAGAGTTTCGCTGATTTTCTGCATTTGATCCAGCAGAGGGCGCAGTGACTCGCTTTTCTGTTGATTGACAGCTAACTCCGGTGGGGGGGTGCTCGAACCGGAAGTACCTCCCCCCTTCTTTTCCGGCTTCTGCGGGACCTTTTTAAATGCCGACATCTTTTTAATTGTTTACTTTATCAAAGTTCGTGCCGCGTCACTCAGGAGACCAACAAACTCTTAATCTTCAATGCTTCCCCAAAGGTATTTTCACCAACTCTTTTTTCCCTTTACCCCCCTCCGCTTTTCTTTTATAAGTCCCGTTTCTCAAGGGGGTGTAGGGATTCCTCCCTCCTCCCATCCGCTTATACGCTTGCGGGGGGTTTCAAATTTTCGCTTCAAAATAGATCTCCAACTCATGGTTTGATGCCAGTTCTTTCCGTTTATCTTTAATTCAATCGCTTTATTCACTCCTGGAAGTCGGTGGCGTTGCTAAGTCCCATTACGGGCACAACGCAGTGGGGCCGATTGGGGCGGGGAGAAAGCCTCAATTTCCCGGCTGTTTGCCGGCAAAGAGGCTACTCCCCAAGCGCCCCCGGTTCGGAGCCTTTAACTAAGGCTCACTAGGGTCTTTCGCATATGCGAAGACCCCCCCCTAACTGCACGTGGGCTAACCATCTCCGGGAGCGTCCCGAGAGGTGGCCGCCATTCGCTCCGCCGAAACAGAAACAACAAAGAAGATGGAGGAGATTGCGCAAAAATGTTTGGTCTCAACGGAAGACACCAAGAAAATAAAGAGAAAGGTCAATAAATTAGAAAAACATCAGGATATGCAAGAAAAAAGAATTTTAATGTTACAGATGGAAAAATCAAATCGGACTCTCCGCTTTCAGGGCATTAAAGAAGAAGAAAAAGAGGATCTCAAAACTATATTGGCGAATGCCTTGGCACCCCTAACTGGCAGAGAAGCGTTGGAATTGAAAGAAGAGATGGATATGGCCTATAGAGCCTATTCAGCCTTTACAAAGAAAAATAATCTGCCAGCAGAAGTGGTTGTCAAGTTTACTAAGCAGCGTACTAGAGATCAAATTCTGCGTTCAGTTTCAGCGGTGCCCTTGAAAATTGGGGAGCAGACCATCAGAACTTTGAAAGATGTTCCCTATGAAATCCGTATGAAAAGAAAAGCATATAAAGGATTGACCACATTCTTACAAAGACATCAGACAACCTACAGATGGTGCATTCCCGAAGGACTAATTTTTAAATATAACGATAAAAGAGAGAAGATAGACTCCGTCTTCAAAGCACAAGAATTTCTGAAGAGACACGCCAGTACAGAGGAAGATGCAGCACTCGCAATTTGGACTGATTCAAGCAGCGAAGAAGACAGCGATTCGGAGGAGGGAGGTGCTGGAGCGGAAGACAAGAAGCCTAAAGAGGGCCCATCTTACAACTTGAGAGATATAAAAGGAAGACACCCAAAGAAATAGTTCGTGGAACGTCAGAAAGGAGCTGATTAATAACTAACCCCAATGGACTTTACTAACTTTACTAACATAGTTATTTTGGACTTTTGTAAGATGAAAAGAAGATCTTCCAACCGTGGTGGTTGCCAAAATTTGTAATTATACTAACTAAAACTAATCTTTTAACAGAAAAAAATTCACTCCATTCTTTTTCTTAATCCATCTATATACCTTCCCTTTCTCTTTTTATAAAAAGCAATAAAATTCTCTCCTCTTTAGGAGAGTTTATTCAAGACTCTGATTAGATTTATTTAGTTAGCCTCAACAAATCTAAAGCGTCAGCTTCTCCATGATTATTCATTCAAAAGATTATTTGATCAAAAGAATATTGAAAAAGAAAAAATGCAACTGAAAAGGGCATGCTGTATGGGAGAAGGGGTCTCACCATTTTCTTCTGCTGTTTTGCTGAACTCAGTGGCCTCCTGGAGGTGTTGTTTGGAGGAAACAAAAGGCAACCAACAGACCTGGATGCAGTGAATCAAATAGCAACTCTAGGGTCCATTTAAAGTCAAAGAATGGCAAGAAGGGTGAATCATTAACCTCCGTCCCTTTTTCCCATCTCCAACAGCAGTAAATAAAACATTTCAGATAATTATTCGGAGATTTCAGTTTTTCAATTACCTTGTCTCTAAGGGTTTTTTGTTTTTGTTTTTTTAAGTATTCCAGAGCCTGTTCCTACCTCCGAGCAGCAAATATGTTCCAGTTCTGGATCTCATATCTTCTGGCTCCATTTGTAAGGTTATGCTCTAAGGTCCTGGAAGCACTTCTTTTCTCCAAAAAACACAAAACTACACTGACAAATTAGTTTTGCAAGGAAACAAAGGTGATTTGAACCAATATACAAAGTTGCATTATTCTGTATTGTGTATCAAGGTCACTATTGTATATTCTTCATGGTCTACATAAAGTAGAGGTCTTTCACATGTCCTGTTTATCTGTTGCTTTTAACTGGAGATGCCATAGATTGAATCTGGGACCTTTTACATACAAAGTATATACACTATGCTGACCTACAACCCTGTCCCTTTGGACAACTGTGCCTTGCATCTCAGTTACAGGATGCCACTGATTAGCTCATCAGGACCCCAATTGTCCAAGGTGTAACAAATGTTACTTCTGAAATAATATTTTCCCTGCTTCTGTAGAAGAATAAGAAACACTTTCCTCTCCGGAGAATCAGCAGAACAGAGGAAAAGGAAGTTGAATGGTAAAATATTCCCAGTATCAGTGCAATTGATTAAGAGTTTTCTCCCAATTGTCATTTGATGACTAGGAAGGAACTCTGGAGTGATTGTAATGTTTTCCCTCCCCACACCTCTACCAGGAGTAGAAATTAAAATGTGAAAAAGGCATTTCCCAGTCATATACAGTCTGTGAAAATAGGATGGCCTGAAGATCAAAATGTGCTTCAGATAGAATGTATCTGGTCATAGGAGAAAAGTTAGGGTTGCCAGCCTCTAGGTAGGGCCTGGAGATCTCCTGCTTTTACAACTGATCTCCAGCTGACAGAGATCAGCTCCCCAGGAGAAAATGGCTGCTTTAAAGGGTGGACTCCATTGATTGTATCATGCTCAGGCCCCTCCCCTCCCCAAACCCCACCTTCTCCTGGATGCACCCCCAAAGTCCCCAGGTATTTTCCAACCCAGACCTGGCAACCCTAAGAAAAGTGGGTAGAAGTTTTAAAATAAATTAATATTGTTTTAAAGTCATCTTCCTGCATGCCTGCCAGTTAATTTAAAACTAAACACAAGCATATTTAAATGCATACTAATAGTGGGGAGGAATCAAAATGGCTTTAAATGGCAATGTGAAATTGGTTTGAATTAATTATGATATTTTAAGCTGAAAGACAAAATTAATCAAGGTGTTCTTTTAGAAATACACACTTTTCTTAACCCACATTATAACTCGCTAAATAGCTGGTCTCAATGTTAAATTTGGATCATATTAGGAGGGGCGCTTTTGGTTTCTGGGCTATGGAACATTTCCCATAACTAATTGTAGCAAAATATGCTGTGATGTTAAGGCCTTAACATGTCTGATTTTAGACATACAGTGCTTCACGGTGCAGCCAGTTTTGGAAGAACATCCTCAATTCAAAAATAAGCCAGTGCCTGATCAGATCATCAAGTAAGTTTTTTCTCCAACATTGTTGTTTTATATAAATAAATGTGCGATGTGCAGTGCAATTCTTTGCATGGCTACTAAAGAAGTAAGTCTCATGATATGTAGTAGTTATTACTCCCATGTAAGCATTGCACCCTTAATCATTCATTAGGGCTAACATCCTTCCCTATGAGTTGAAAGTTTGTAAGAGCAAAATATTTGGATTACTAGGAAACTATGAAAAGGGTACTTTTTTATATCAAATGACGACCAGCTTAGACTGGAGTAATTCTGCATAGGAGTCACATACATAGAATCATGTTGTTGTTGTTGTTCAGTCGCACAGTCGAGTCCGACTCTTCGCGACCCCATGGACCAGATTACGCCAGGCCCTCCTGTCTTCCGCTGTCCGCTGAAGTCTGCTCAATTTCATGTTCGTTGAATCGATGACACTGTCTAACCATTTCATCCTTTGCCGTCCCCTTCTTCTTTGACCTTCAATCTTTCCCAGCATCAGGGTCTTCTCCAGTGAATGCTCCCTTCTCATTTGGTGGCCAAAGTATTTGAGCTTCAGCTTCAGGATCTGGCCTTCAAGGGAACAGTCAGGGTTGATTTCTTTTAGGATTGACTGATTTGATCTCCTTGCAGTCCAAGGGTCTCTCAAGAGTCTTCTCCAGCACCATAGTTCAAAAGAATCTATTCTACGGCGCTCAGCCTTCCTTATAGTCCAACTCTCGCAGCCATACATTACTACGGGGAATACCATTGCTTTGACCATGCGGACTTTTGTTGGCAAGGTGATGTCTCTGCTTTTTATCATGCTGTTTAGGTTTGCCATCGCTTTCCTCCCAAGGAGCAGGCGTCTTTTAATTTCATGGCTGCAGTCACCATCTGCAGTGATCTGGGATCCTAGGAACGTGAAGTCTGTCACTACTTCTACGACTTCCCCTTCTATTTGCCAAGGAGTGATGGGGCCAGATGCCATGATCTTAGTTTTTTTGAAGTTGAGCTTCAAGCCCACTTTTGCACTCTCCTCTTTCACCCTGAGCAAGAGGCTCTTTAGGTCCTCTTCACTTTCTGCCATCAGAGTGGTATCGTCTGCATATCTGAGGTTATTGATCTTTTCCCCAGCAATCTTAACTCCAGCTTGTGATTCATCCAGGCCAGCATTTCGCATGATGTACTCTGCATATAAATTAAATAAGCAAGGTGACAATATACATCCTTGTCGTACTCCTTTTCCTATGCTAAACCAATCAGTTGTTCCATATCTGGTTCTAACTGTTGCTTCTTGACCCTTATACAGGTTTCTCAGGAGACATATGAGGTGGTCTGGTACTCCCATCTCTTTAAGAACCTGCCATAATTTATTGTGATCCACACAATCAAAGGCTTTAGCATAGTCAATGAAGCAGAAGTAGATGTTTTTCTGGTACTCTCTTGCTTTCTCCATAATCCAGCGAATGTTCGCAATTTGATCTCTAGTTCCTCTACCTCTTCAAAACCCAGCTTGTACTTCTGGCAGTTCTCTATCCACGTACTGTTGGAGCCTAGCTTGTAGGATTTTGAGCATGACCTTGCTAGCGTGTGAAATGAGTGCAATTGTGCGATAGTTTGAACATTCTTTGACGTTGCCCTTCTTTGGGATTGGAATGTAAACTGACCTTTTCCAATCCTGTGGCCACTGTTGTGTTTTCCAAATTTGTTGGCAAATTGAGTGCAGCACTTTAACAGCATCTTCTTTTAAGACTTTGAATAACTCAGCTGGGATCATGTAGGATCAGCATAAAGCATCCCTGACAAGTGTTCATCCAGCCGCTGCTTGAAGACTGCCAATGAGGGGAGCTCACCACCTCCCTAGGCAGTCAATTCTACTGCTGAAGTTCTCTTACTGTAAAAAAAAAAAAAAATCCTACTATCCAGCTGGTAACTTTGTGCCCATGGTTGAAACCCATTATTGCAAGTCCTATTCTCTGCTGCTGACAGGAACAGCTCCTGGCCCCTAAGTGACAGTCTTTCAAATACTTAAAGAGAACAATCATGTCCCCTCAACTTCTTCTTCTCCAGACTGTACAATCCCAAGTTCCTTAGCCTTTCTTTGTAGGGTTTGGTCTCCAGGCCTCTGATTATCTTCATCTCCCTCCTCTGCACCCACTCCATTTTGTCTACATCCTTTTTGAAGTAAGGCCTCCAGAACTGCACACAGTACTCCAGGTGCAGCCTGACAAATGCAGTGTACAGCAGAATGAGATATGAGACTAGTTCCAATCTAAAAGTTCTGAAAATGAACAGTTTGCCACTACACAGACTTTGATTGAGAGGGAAAGATTATAAAGCATCCCCAAGTAAAGAACTTGTAGGCTAGGACCTACAGCAGTTATTACAAGAAATCCATAAAATAAGATACAATATTTCCTCCTTTGTAAGATACAATATCCATCTTTGTAGATAAGACATAAAGTCCATGTAATCAGTGTAAGTTCTTCACTTCTTACACTGTGAACCTTGTGGTCTGTTGAAATTGCTGAAATCAGGTTCCACTTACACAGCTGGCAAAAATGGAGAAACTCTAACAGAGGACAGGCAGAAAGCATGAAGGCTCAATGCCTATTTTGCCTCAGTTTTTTTCCCTGAAGAAGAGAACATGCTTATCTAGAGATGGTTAATAGGCAAGGGATGGCATCTGCACTGCTGGTTGACATGGACAAAGTGGTTGTTGAGAGGCATCTGGCTACATTAGCTAAATACAAATCCCCTGGGCCAAATGGTGGTCAACCAAGAGTCCTCAAAGAACTTTCTAGAGGGTTTGCAGAGCCTTTGTTCATCATCTTCAAGATCTCTTGGAGGATGGGAGATATGCCACAAGAGTGGAGGAGAGTGAATGTTATCCCAGTCTTCAAAAAAGGGAGGAAAGATGACTCAGGAAACTACAGGCCAGTCAATATGACTTCTGTCCCAGGAAAGCTATTGGCGCAGATTTTAAAAGGGTGAATCCATTAGGATCTATTATATTTAAAATAAATAAATAATATAAAAGCAAATAAAAATAATATTTTAGTCCATCAACTGTGTTCTTTAATTATCATTTACAAATTGTATGTGCGGAAACACTCAAAATACAGGTGGAATGGAATACAACAGAAGAGATCTCCTTTAAGTAAGTCACTTTTAAAACTATAAGCATAAGGCATATTTCCCAGTTGCATCCGATACCTAATTTCAAGTTTCTTGCATGATGAAATACACAAATAACTTTCCTAATAAGGGACACCTTGAAAGCACAACACTGTATCACTCTTTGTATCTGTCCTTCCATCTGTCATGCTGTCGATGCTAAGTTTATTTTTTCCCCATCATTAGGGAAAAAACCTGCTACTGAAACACCAATTTGGTTAATGCTGCCAAATGCACTGGATAGAAGAGAAGGATAATTCAAATGTAATGCAATAGATACCATCTATTAGGCAGAACCTTTTGAGCCTTTGTTTCTTTCAGTCACTTGTACTGGAAAGGGGAGGAAGCAGACACACCATGGGGCTAACTCTGGATGAGAATGAAAAATAAAGGTGGTGTCAGTCAGTATGCTCTCAAAGAATCGTTTGGTGTGTTCTTGATTCTTTAAGGAAGATGGAATTCTCACTCTTTCTACCTGCACATTCTGACACTCCTGTCACTGCCTGATTGACATCTCTGTCTCATCTCTACCTGGTATCCAGTGTTCCCTCTAAGCTGAGTTAGTGTGAGCTAGCTCACAGTATTTTAGCCTCCGGCTCACACATTTTTGTCTTAGTTCAGGAAGGATGGCTCCAGAGCAAACTCATTTATGCAGTAGCCAAATCGGTCACTATAACTTTAATGCCAGTAGCACACAAAGTAGAATTTTTGCTCACACAACCACAGCTTAGAGGGAGCATCGCTGGCATCCCAAGTAATTTCTGACTCCCTTGTTTCTTTCTCCTCCTGCATCAAACTAAATCTTGCTGCTACTCCATCATCAGAACTTCAAAGTTTCATCCTCCATCTCAACAAATTTTGCTCAAGGCCCATTCATAGTGATCTGTTGCCTGCTACTGCAACCTTCTCACTTGCTGTATACAAATAGACTACAGGAGCTACAGACTCCTTATCACTAATCACTAATGTTGTTTGTCTGTCTATTTATAATGTATTCTCCTGCCCTACAGAATTCAAAGGAGATACCGGATTGACTGGTTTCTCAGTGTGGTGGGAATGCAGCCGCAACACGTGCCAGTGTGAATTAACCCTGTGTGAAATGTTACCCGCACCAGCTCCCACCCCTGAGTTCAGGATGGTCTGTGGTGTGTGCCCCTTACCAAGACGAGGATATAAATGTTAACAGCTAGCTGGAATGCAACACAAGGTTACTTAAACAATAAGACTTCCTATATTAAAACTTATCAAAGTTAAAAGAAGGCAGGACAGCTGCTCAGCCAGGTGCTGGGCATCTGTCCAACACTTAAACAAAATACACAGGCAAAATACTTACTTCCTAAGAAAGAGATAGTCAATGGTTAAATATACAGACAAAGATTTCCCCACAGAAGCTTCTGGGCTAGCCCAAAGAGACCCAAAAAGACAAAGCCTTCCCTGGATCTCCAAGAGTCAGTGGTGAAATGGAGCTGCTTGTCTCCTTTTATACAATATTGGTCCCATACACTTTGATAGAGTTATTAAAATTATAAACTGCATCAATTGACATATCTATTTTGATAATGTGGGCCATCATGGCATAGGAGATGTTCCCACATTCCAGCAGCAGTTGGTTTACCATAATGCTTTAGCAAAACAATACAAGATAAACAATACCTAAATTTCTGAATAACAAACACAAGAATGTGTTAGTTTCAGGATGTCCTTTGTGTTCTTGGAGCAAGGTAGCCAGCCAGACACTGTTTCCTTGCTGGAGGTGGGATGTGAGTTTTGGCATGTAGGCAAACCTTTAGTATTGCAAATATTCTGGCTCCCTCAACTTAATGGTTGGCTCATAGAAATGCTTTATTTCTAAATGATTTTGAATTCTTTACACCTATAAACAATGGAGGATAATTTAAATTCTGGGGAAAGGAATGTGAACTCCTGTACCTGTGTACATGACAGGTGACAGATACCTCTTGAGACAAAGGACTTGCAAAGCATGTTGGGAGTCAGATTCACTGTGCTGCTTGCTGCTTGGAAAGTTACAGAAATGGAGAAAACACTATGATTTCTTTATAAAATTAACTATAAATTAAATTTTAAAATTTTCTGAACCAACTATTTCATTTTTGTCAAAACACTCAGCTAGCCTATTTCAATTCAAAGGGAAGTGTCCGTCATTTTTCTAAAACAAGTACCTCCATAAAACAACATATTACAATAAATTTTTCTAAAAATATTTTGAAAGTTCCAATATGTTCTGAATGATCAGGATGAGTGATGTGGTGTTTGTCACAGGCACCCAGGACAATCAGTCCAAATCAGAAACCTATTTGTTGCAGCTGTGCTATTCATTGGTCATAGCTCTGGAAGTTTCTTGTGTTTCTCTGGGGTTTGTCTTGAATGGGTGGGACCATATGGATTAGTGTGGTCATAGGAAGTCACAAATAATGAACAGTGGGTGATGGCAGTTCAATATTATAATGCTTTCAGTTCTCTAAACATTGTCATCTGCACACTGTGCCTCTTCGTCTCTCTAGAGAAATATTTTTATTTTGCACTCAGTTCAGAATGCTTCCCTTTCCATTACTTTTTCTATTCTATAGCTATGATCCTAGCTACAGTGATCATAGTTCTCTATCACCAGCAGAGTCACCTTCTAACCTTGCACAGAAACCTCTTCATCTTTCTGTCCTCTTATTCCCTTTTTCTTCTCACTCTGCTCAACTGAGAGAGCTCTGCTGTCAGACTCCTTTGTTTCTTCCTCCCACTCCAGCTTTTGTGCCTTCTGCTTTTCTAGCTCCTGTGCTTGGAACAGCCACTGTCCATCTGGTTACCTCTTTTCCCTCTAGAAAGCCTGCTACTTCTACAAAGCCTTTCTTTGCCACCATAGACTCACTATTTCTTCACATCCCACATTTAGTTAAATGGGTCTGTCCTCTTTTACTCTCCCATTGATTTTTTCAGCCCATCACAAATCATAATGAAGGGTTTTGTGCCAAGAGCCTTGTCAATTCATTATTGTTTTGATCACCTAGCATTAGTAGTTACAGTTGTGGTGGTAGACCACTTGTGCCTTAATCAAATAGTTTATGTTCTCTCACTGACTAATAATGTTAAAATAACTTTTAAAAGTATTTGTTCCATAAACATAAAAGTACTCTGACCTGGATAGCCCAAGCTAGCCCAATCTCATCAGATCTCAGAAGCTAAGCAGGGTCAACCCTGGTCAGTTTTTGGATGGAAGACCACTAAGAAATACCAGGGTTGTGATGCAAAGGCAGGCAATGGGAAACCACCACTGAATGTCTCTTGCCTTGAAAACCCAATGGGGTTGCCATAATTCAGTTGTGATTTGATGGCAACCCCCCCCAAAAAAAACCTCATAAAGGTGGGTTTTTGCCTTACCAAACTTCTGCTTTTCTCAAAGTCAGTGAGCTTCTTTAGTTGTTCATATAGCAAATGTATTTTCTTTTAAATGGATCATTGGTAGATAATAGGGATGGACACAAACTGCAAAAGTGTGGTTCAGTTCATGGTTCGTGGGCCCAGCAAACCTCATTTAAAAGCACTGTAGTCCTTTATACAGAGTTTTCTAAAAGCCATAAAACAATTGAGCAGTGGGAGCACTCCCAGCCACTCAGCTGTTTCAGGGATTGCACAAGAAAGCCAGAAAACAGGGAACAGCCGTCTGGGGTTGGGGCTGGGCACCGCGTCAACAGAGGAAGCCCCTGTCCATCACCTGGGGATCCAGGACAGCCCAGGCATTCACGCAGCCTCCCTCAGTAGCTTGCAGATGCCCCAACACCCAGACCTCTCAACGGGAATTCACAAAGGAGGCCAGTGGAGGAGAAGAGGCAGTGAAGAATGAGAGGCCAGCAGTGGAGAAGGGGCAGCTAGCTGAGGCAGTCGGCAGCAAGGAGAGGAAGAGATGGCTGCAGCAAGCCACATGGTGGCAGCAGGGCCACAGCCACAGGTTGCAGCTGCTGTGCTTCCACCAGCCCCAGAGGCCCACCCCAGGAGCCCAGGGCAGGGGGATGGTGCCTGCAGGGAAGGAGGCCAGTCCAGCCCTGGGACCACATGGGTTGGGTGTCCTCCAGCAGCAGCAACAAAGTTGAGCCTACAGAAAGTGTGCCAGCCATGGGTGATGCCTAACCCACTTGGTTCCCTGGACTGGAATGGCCTCCTTTCCTGCCAGTGCCACCTCTCCTGCCCTGGGCTCCTGGGGTGGGCCTGCTGTACTGCTGCCATGGCCTGTGGCTGCACAGCTCGACATGGCCATCTTTGTTTTCCAGCTTTCTTGTGCAGTTCCTTTAAAATATAAAGGGGCTGTGCAAGAAAACTGGAAATAATTGAGTGGCAGGTTTCTTCTCTGGCCACAAACTGGCATGAACCCCACAAACTGCCTTAAAAGTTAATGGAAGTTTGCGATGATTGACCCGTCAAGAACGTCATTTCATGAACCATAAATATGGCAAAATTTGTCATGAATGTTGCTTTGTGGTTTGGTTCATGCCCATAATTTAGTAGACAGTATCTTCCATTTTGCTAGAAAATTACAGGTTAATCCTGATTATCTGTATCTTCTTAGAATGGCTCTTACTGAGAACATAGAGTAAAGTAGCCACCCCATCTTCCTTACTGCAAGATAACTGTGAAATTGAATATAGATTCAGGTGGGTAGCTGTGTTGGTCTGAAGCAGAAAAACAAAGTTCAAGTCCAGTGGTATCTTTAAGACCAATAGAATAAAATTTTGTTTTGGTATTAAAGGTTTCACTGGACTCAAACTTTGTTCTGTGAAATTGAATGTCTATCCATAAGGACATTTAAAAACTCTGGGAAGATGCAAATTGTAGACAGTGGATTTCACACAAGTAGCTAGAGTTTCTACAGGTATCTGTTGGTAAGACTCAGCAGAAGAACACCCTCATGCCATTACTCTGAGCAGGCCTCATTTTGACCCGGAGCATGCCAGAGCAACGTTCCTGCAGTAAGCAGGCCCGCCCTGCCCCTCGCCCCTTCCCCTCCCCGGTCACCCGCGCAGGGGCGGACTGCCCATAGAAGAATTTAGGCATTTCATTTGCCTATGGAGGGGTGCTGCGCTGGCCTGCCGCCCCACCCCTGCCAAAAACCCTGCTCTGCAATTAAGGAGTCATCTTGGCACCCCTGGGCTTGGTCTGCTCTGGCAGGTGGGGATTGGCTGCTCTGACTCCCAGGACTCCCCCTGCTTCTGTGCCAAGAGGAGGAGGAGGAGGAGAGGGAGGTGGCAAGGGAGGCATGCACACCAAGCCCCTTGCCCGCCCGCCCACTCAGAGGCCACCCTTTCCCCCCGCCTGTGCCTGGGGTCTCTCTCTTGCCTTCCCCCACTTGCTTGCTCCCCCCACACACCTTGTCTTCATGGCCCCACATGTCCCCCTTCAAGCCTTTCTGTAGCCCCAGCATCAGGAGGGGTGCGTGGGGGCTGGGGCACCCCTCCTGTTTGCCTCGGGGAAACAGGACCAGGCCAGCTCCTCCACAGGAGGAAATGAGGGAGGGAGGGGCTGGATCCCTCCTGGGATCACAAACAGAGTCTGGGAGTAGCAGGGGAGCCAGTCCCTCTAAGCTGTGGAGTCCTGTGAGGCTGTGAGCAAAACTTCTACTTTGTGAGCTACTGGCCTTAAAGTTGTGAGTGAGCGATTTGGCTGCTGCATAAATTAGTTTGCTCTGGGGCACTCAGAGGATTTGGGTGGGGGAACAGGATCAGGCCAGCTCCTCTACAGGATTTTTTGAGGGGGAGAACAGAGGCGACGAGGGACCCTCTCCGAGTGGCCTCCTAAGGAGGGCTAAAAGGCAGTGTCAGGTATTTGCCTCCTTTCATGTTTGTCTTGCTACGTATCTTTCTTGGAAAACTGAACTTTTCTGCCCCTTTGGCTGTTGAAGAAGTGGGGTAGGAGGGAATGGGTGGTCCTGCTGGCAGGAGGCTTGAAAGACTGGAAAGGTCATCCTGTGACCCACTGGATGATGTCACTCGGAGCACCCTTGCGGGGCCTGGGTGAAGTCTGTGGAGGAGTTCGCTGTTGTGCTTTCTCACCTGACACCCCCCCCACCCATGATGGGCTGTCTGGGTTTCAGTAACTGTGGCATACAAAAGGAGATCTGTTAGCCTGGCTTGCCGAAGCTCTTGACTGGACCAACAGTCCCTCTCCCCTCTCAGACACTGGAAATTTGTAAACTCCTCCCCCCTCCCGCCTCTTCTTCCCTGTGTCTGAAAGTAGCTTGCATTTGTTCAGTGAGGAAACATTTCTTATATTTGTGGGGTATAGAAAACATGGGAAACTTTTGCTGCAAATAAGTTTTCAAAGCCACAGGATGCTTTGTAAATCTTTGATGAAAATAGATTTGCTTAATTGTATTCTGTGCTTTTAATTTGCTGAGAGAGAGCTATGGAGAGGGGAAATAAAATCTGCTCTAACTTAAGCATGTTGTGCACTACCTGTGATTTATAAGACCAGCCTTCAGCCATGCATAGTGATCCATCCAGGGTTTGATAAACCACCTGTCTCTGCTGCCTGTATGGTGATATCACACATGTGACTGTCAGCCTCCCACATCTGCTGATTGAGCAGAAACACCACCAGCTGTTAGCCTGGTACTTCCGGCACTCATTGGAAGTGGGTCCAAAAGAAGTCCTAACAGATGATATTACTGCTTCTGGTTTTAAAATGCCCTAGAGTTGTGCTCTGTCTTAACTCTGCTGTACTCCTTCTTTTGAGGTGGAGCAAAGGAGCTGACTTGCTGAGCAAAATGATCTGGCATGCTGCTGTTTGGAACACATGCTAGGGGTCGCCTACCCATGACCTAGTGCATCCTCTAAAAATCTTCAGTAATATAAGAATGACCATGGGTTTTTTTCTCCTGAATATCTGCCTTACAAGGAATGTGTTATCACATCACACTGGCAGTATGTTACTGGTGAAGTCAACATAGCTTGCTTCATATAAATGTTCATGTCATCTGATTAACTGCTGATTATTTTCTCAAAGGGAGAATGGCCATTCTTTTGCTTTTGTGTCCTTGTAGTCTTTGGTGCATCTTTATTTATTTAGCACATTTTTATTCCACCTTTTCTCCAAGGATTTCAGGGCAGTGTACATTGTTCTTCCCTCCTCCATTTTATTCTTGTGAGGTAGCTTAGGCTGAGAAAGAGTAACAGGCCTAAGGTCATCCAGCAAGTTCCATGACTGTATTTCGCATCCAGCACCACTTAATCCCAGTAAGTCTACAGCACAACCCCATACTGCATGTTAAGACACTATGAACTGTAAATTAGGAGCTCCTCTATCATGCTCTAAAAAATCTTTTCTCCTCTCAATAGTTTTTTTTAATTTGTAATGGAATCATAAATGTTTTGCAAAACAACTGCTGCTATTACTCAGCAGTTGAACAATCTCTCCTTATATATAAAGCTGACTTGGGGTGGCAAGATTCCATGCGCTCCCTTTGGCTGTAAAATGCCCTCCCTCAGCCATTGGCCTGCCACCCACCACTCAAGAGTACTCGCGTGCCGTTGGCCAGGTGCTGGGTCTGCTCCTCTTCCTCTTCAGCCACTCTTCTATGTCAGAATTCCTAGCAAATGGCTTTGTCTCTTGACGAAGATGCTTCTCCTGCTTGCCTTCTGTGTGGGACTTACCTTTTCCTTCAGTGGCTGTTGGTAGGTGTAACCGAATGGCAGTTACCTGTGTTTGTAAGATGGCTGCTGGGCTGCTGTCTGTGTTTGTTTGTTTAAAATGTTCCACTTTTCTGCCCCTTGAGCTGTAGTTCCAGATAGGGGCCTGTAGGAGTATCATTCACTGGGTTGAATGGGCCTTCCTCATCTGCTAGACTACATTTCCCAGCTGCCCCAAAGCAGAAAAGGGCAGGAAAACAGGAACTACCCCAACATGTAGGGCAGATTCAATATAGACTGCAGCCCATACAGAGAGGAGGCCGTCTTCGTCCTACAGGAGGTTAGGAAAGGCTCCTGGAGATTCCGGTTCCGGTATGGCACGACGACGGGCGGGCTTCAGCGCAAGCTGAACCGCCCGACCGCGTTCGACTCTTTTCGGGACTCCCGGGTGCCGGGGGTACCCGACCAGCTGGCTTGGAGGGCAAGCTGGAGCAGGGGGCTTTTTTTTTGGCCCCTTCCGCTGCTGGCAATGCGGGGGGGTGTCCAGAAACTGCCCCGAAGCAGGAACGAGCGACGGAGCAGAACATGGCCGCCATGTTCTGCAGAGACGCAGCCACCCGGTTTGTTTTTAACCTTAAATAACAAAACCGAATGGAAAGCAACACGGAGGAATGAAACTAATGTGGATAGGATAAAGGAAGGAGTTGAAATGTTTGAAAAGAAATACTCCCAAATTTCGGCGTCCAAGAAGAGGTATTAAAGCAGCCGGGAGACATATAGGACGGAACTGTAACTGTAATGAGAGGAAGCGAAGAAATGAGGGAGGGGGGAACAGTTTTTCTATGTTGTGCCGGGAGTTTGAAAAGACTGAGATGAACGGTAAAGGAAATAAAGAGAAGGAAGTGGGTGAAACCCTAGAAGTTGGGGAGATAGATATGGAACAGTTTATTAGAGCCATAAAGGAGGCGATAAAGAGAGGGTGTGATGAAGCCTGTATGGAGATAAAGAGGAAGTATATCGTACAACTGGATACAGGAGGATTGGAAGAGCAGGGACTAATATCTGTGAGCGAGTCGTGTGAGGAGGATGTGACAGACATTAGAGATGGCGTGGAGGAAGACACTCTGGATGATTGCGTGGAATTGAGAGATCGGGTGAGCGAAATAAATGAATCCAAGAGAAAACTGTCAGGACTTAAAGTGGGACTGGTGAAAGAAAATAGACAGTGTATAAAAGCGGGACGGGAAAAAGACAAAAGGCTTAAAAGAAGGAAGCAGCGAGCATGGAAGTTTAAAATGGGCAATAGATCTTGGGAAATGGAAGGAGGGAAAGATAGAAGAAAGAGATATGGAGGCCAACGAACGTTCAAGGAACGAAGACATCTGGATAGGCTGAAGCGGAGGAAGCAGCGAGCATGGAAGTTTAAAATTGACAATAGATTTTGGGAAATGGAAGGAGGGAAAGATAGAAGAAAGAGATATGGAGACCAACGAACGTGCAAGGAACGAAGACATCTGGATATGCTGAAACGGAAAGAGAAAATGTATATGTCTAGGAGGAAATTTAAACGATATGAAAAGGAGGTTATTCTGTTCCTTTTGTTACGGATATAAGTTGGAATATCGACCTGAAATTAATTGGTTTAGGATGTATTTGTATATGTATTTAAACCTACTTACTATGAATTAAGGTATTTTGATTTGAGGAGGACAATTGGTGGGGAGCAGGAGGTGTATTTTTTTTAAGATTAAGGAGGATTGATCAATTGTTTAAATATATGGGATTAAGATGGTTTATAACTATAAGTAATATGAGGATGAGGAGTATTAGAAATTTATAATTTAAAATGATTATAAAGGTTGTTAGTGATTTGGTACCAAATGAATTATTTAAAAGTATTTCAGGCGGTTAAAGAGAATGAATTTAGTCATAGTTAAGAACAATGAATTGGATAAATTATTGAAGGTTTAATGTAATAGAAAAATTCTGAACAAGTGAGTTAGAGTGGATAAGAGGTAGGGTTAATAGAAAGATATATTGTTTGACTTATGTATGTATTTATAAGTATATAATGTTTATTGTTGTTTTCTTGGTTTTTTCTTTTTTTCTTTTTACCTTCTTTCTATTATTCTTGGTTGATGTGAATAAGAGAATAGGAAGCATAATTTAAGAGTGTTTTGGACACGAGTTAGAGGGTCTGGGTGAACCGTAAGTAGGTTTGATGTAATAAGTATGGGAAATATAGTGGTAATAAGTATGGGAAATATAGGTCTATTTCAGGTTACATTAAGATGGGTCCGGAGTTGATAATCTATAAATGAAAGATTGAAGGGAAATCTATGTTTAAAAGAGGAAATACAGATAAAGGTTCTAAATAAAACATTACTAGAATAATGAAGATACAAAAGTATTTAAACCCCTGTATCAAATGCACAGAATTGACAAGACATGGGAGAAGAGGTAAGAGGAAGAATAGTACATATTGATAGAAAAATAGTTATAAGTACCAAGTCAAAATCAGGTTAGATAATTAATAAATTCTAAAAGCTATAGAAACATGTACTTTTAACAAATACAGATTAGATATGATAGGAGGGTTATGTTTCTCTGTGTTGTTTAGGAAAAGAAGTGGGATTTAAAACAATATGTATGTAATTTTGTTAATGATCTTGTATTTGTGTATGGTATAGGTTGATAAAACCCAATAAATATAATTTAAAGCAGGAAAGGCTCCTGCTACCTGTGCTGTTCAGGCCACAAGCCAGAGATGTGGGTAAACCTTTGGAGACAGCAGAAATTCAGCCACTCCACAGTCGGCTGGACTGGGGAATGAATGGAAGTTTCCCTGTTCTCTTGGGCCAGAGAGAGAGAGGCTAGAGCAGAGAGCCAGAGGCCAGTGTGTAGGGAAAGAGGATGGCGTTTAACCCCTGTGGGTTTATGCCTTGCTGGTTCATAGTGTGTACTTACTCCTACAGTGTTTGTGCGCCCCATAACTGTGTAAATAGTTAGATACATTTTTTTATTTAGGCTAATAATCTGTATTGTGCTCTGACCACATAGTCTTCCTCACTCTGCACAATAACAAAGGGAGGGTGGTAGCCCAAGGAGGCAAGGAAAGGCCTGACCCTTGGGTTGCCAACTTTCCAGGGATCCCCCAAAGATTGGGGGTTCTATCTCCAAACATGGAGATTTGGCCAGAGGGGTTTCACTGTCCCTCTAAAAAGGCAGTGATGATTCAGTGAGTCATGGCAGCGAATTTAAGGAGTGAAATACACACACAGGGTGAGGGTGGGAGGCAAACAGCTGAGTGGTAAACTGCAGCCCGTTTCGCCACAGTAGGCAACCAAGCTTGGTTCAGACAAAGGACAGAAACTCTTTGCAGGCCTTTGAGAGGAACTCATTGGGGCCAGTCCTGAGTCTAGGGTTGCCAGCTCCAGGTAGGGAGATTCCTGGAGATTTTCTGGAAGAGTCTATGGAAGCCAGGGTTTGGGGAGGGGAGAGGACTCAGCTGAACAGAATGCCATACAGCCCACCTTCTAGAGCAGTTATTTTCTCCTGGCAAATGAGTAAGAGTGTGCAAAAAAAGAAAAACAAAATAGTGCATTATTAAACAATATTCAGACAATAAACAGGGAGCTATAAAAATATCCAGTAATAAATTTAAATCAAAACAAAGCAGTTGTGTAGGGCAAAATGTGTTTAATTTTAAAAAAAGTTGATGTTCCAGTTCAACTAATGAAGCTGGATCTGAAACAGAATCTTTTTCTAGATTGCAGAAAAAGTAACTTTCTGGTCTTCATTATTAAGAAAGTCAGACAAATACAGTTGTCCCTGGTACATTCTGCCCTAACCTCCGTGCTCTTTATGTCTACATGAAACTTCCAGGAGAGTCCATCCAGAGATTTGGGAAGAGGGATGTGTCATCAATATGCAGAAGATAGCCAACTCTGTCTTTTCTCTTCATCTCATCCAAGTGAGCCAGCGAAGATTCCAAACGAGCCTGTTTGTTTCTTTCCCCCTCACACTATCTCTTTATCACACTCCCTTGTAGCTACACAACCCCAACATAATCTATTATGAACTGAGATCAAGGCAGCTCTTAAACAAGTGATTTCATTTATTCAGCTCATAACTTAACACAGGACAAAAATGCATGGAGCAAGGCTGACTTATATATGTTTTTGAATGGGCAAAACCACACCCAGCAAACAGATAACAACCAATCGGGATATGGAACTTAGAACCAATGAGATTGGTTCCCGCCGGAAACAAGGTTCCTCTGATTGGTCTCTTTGCCAATCCATGTAATACCAGGTTTAATACAGAATTGTGCTAACTTCATCAATGCTTTATTGACTCAATACATAACACCCCTCCCCTCTAAGTCAGCACACATAGTCCTGTAATTTCATGGGCTCCTTTGAACTGGACCCCGCAGTGTCGGGACGCGTTTGAACATTTAAACGGCTGTTCACGTCGGAGCCGATACTAGCACACCCCGATGAGACAAAAAAATTCGTGGTCCAAGTAGACGCATCGGATACTGCTATGGGTGGGGTGATTTTGCAAGAGAACTCTCAGGGACAACTACAACCCCTAGCTTATGTATCAAGAAAATTCAATGATACCGAGAGATTCTGGCCCAATAGGCCAATCTCTCAAATCCAGTTTAGAAAACACTTTCCCTTTTGCCACCTCTGCCAATAAGTCTTTGATAAGAGGCATCGGGTAGGCATTGGTTGCAGACACTGCGTTGAGTCCCCGGTAATCCGTGCATAGTCTGAGCCCACCATCCTTCTTTTTACAAAACAATACAGGTGCTGCGAAAGGGGATGATGCTGGCCTAATAAATCCACGAGCCAGGTTTTTATCAATAAAGCGGCGCAGTTCTTCCTTCTCACTGGGACTCATGGCATAAATTTTCCCTTTTGGCAATTTCTGTCCCGGAAGAATCTCAATAGCGCAGTCAGAGTTACGGTGGGGAGGTAGTTCATCAGCCTCCTCCTCCTCAAAAACCCTACTCAAATACTGGTAATCCTTAGGGATGCGGTTAAGGTCCTCCATTGCTAAACAAGCGCGTGGAGGTTCATTGCAGGGAGGATTTCCCCACCCTGGGTCCCATTTGTGTTCTGTACATTTCGGTGAGATAAATTGAACATTCCCTTCCTCCCATAGAATGTAAGGGTTATGTCCATGTAACCAAGGGCTACCCAACTGGTTAGAGGGGTCCCAAGTACCTTTTATGATCAGTCCATATTTCAAAAGGTACTTGGGACCCCTCTAAGTGTCTCCAAGTGATCAATGCTAAACGTATAGACGCAGCTTCTTTGTCCCAAATGGGCCAGAATCTCTCGGTATCATTGAATTTTCTTGATACATAAGCTAGGGGTTGTAGTTGTCCCTGAGAGTTCTCTTGCAAAATCACCCCACCCATAGCAGTATCCGATGCGTCTACTTGGACCACGAATTTTTTCTTATTCTTTGAGAGCACCTAGGTTCTGCTGCTGGCGGTGCTGGCCCCGTGCTGCTGGACTGACTGTTCTGGGAACAGTCAGAGGATTCGGCCTTTCTTGTTCATTGGGCCAAGCCGGCGCTTGAGAGTTCTCTGGCCCTGTGTCAAAAGAGTTCTCTGGCTCTGTGCCAACAGGGGCTGCTGGTGTTGTCTCAGCTCCTGTTGTTGACTGGGGTGCATTGCAATAGGTGAAGTCTTCACTTGGGTTGTTCGGGTCCGCTGTCTCTGTTTCTTGAACCCAACGATGCCATAGCGGATCAAGGTGCCTGTGTAGGTTCTGGCCCTATGTGGTAGATAGAATGTAGGAGACTGGCCCATTGCTGGCGGTCACAGTTGCTTCCACCCACAATGGACACTCGCTGTAGTTCCTGGAGTATACAAGATCTCCTGGCTGGAATGAACAGATGTGGTCTGGAACCTCTCACTGCAGCGACTTGTCGGCTGTGAGGTCGGGGTGCAGGCAGTCCAAGATGGTTGTTAAGCGGTGGTGCATAAGGAGCTCTGCTGGACTGTAACCCGTCATTGAGTGCAGCGTTATATGTTGCTGGAGCAGAAAATCAGCCAACCTGCGATCCCAGTCACTGTGGACGATTTTCTTTAATGTGTTCTTGGTCATATGGACCATTCGCTCAGCTCGGTAGACAGCTGGAATGGGGCAGCCGTGATGCGCCTGATTGAGTTGGCCTCCACAAACTGCTGGAACTCAGCTGAGGTAAACTGAGTCCCATTATCAGACACGATGGTCTCAGGCAGACTGTGCATGCTGAAAGATGGCATAGTGCTCTGATTACTGAGGCTGAAGTCATGACGGACATCGTAGCCACCTCCAACCTTTTGGAGAATGAGTCCACAACTACCAGGAACATTTTACCTTGGAATGGTCCCACAAAATCGATGTGTAGTTGGGACTAGGGCACTCTGGTAGTTTCCCAACTTTGTACTGGTGCTTGCAGAGGCTCAGGACGTGTCTCCTGACAGGCTCTGCATTTATGGACCCATTCTTCAATGTCCTGGTCCATATGTGGCCACCAAACATAACTGCAACCCAATGCCTTCATGCACACTGCACCTGGATGATCAGCGTGCAGCACTTTTAACACTAGGAGACGTAGCTTCAGGAGAATGACCACATGATTTTCCCACAGTAGGCAACCTTTATGCACAGACAGTTCGTGTTGCCTTGCTTTGTACGCTGCGAACCCAGGTCCTTGCATTCCCGATGGCCATCCCTTCCACGTCCAGTTCAGGACCTGGGCAATGGTGGGGTCCTTGATGGACTGGGTTGAGACGTTGGACCCATGGAGCAGAGGCTGCAGCAACTCCTCAAGAGCCATTACCTTGGAAGCTGGTGCAGGATCCTCTGCTGGGGCTTGAAGTGGCAATCAGCTGAACACATCAGCATGTCCAATGACCTTACTGGGCCTGTGCGTAAGCTCTTATGAATAGGCTGACAGGAACACCGACCAACGGAGCATGCAAGGGGACATGACCTGTGGCGTTTGGCAGTCCAGTGCAAAAAGTCCCAACAGCAGCTTGTGATCTGTGATGATCTCGAAGTGGCATCCATACACAAAATCATGAAATTTCTTTAAAAAAAAAAAACTTTATTGACAGGATATATAAACCTATTTCCTATTTCAAAGTAATTTTTGATACATCCTTTTCTAGTATTCCCTCCCCCCCTCCCTAGGCTTCCAGCAATGCTCCACCCCCATTATTGTTTCAGTCAATATTCTCTAACAATAAAAACTTGACCAATATTCGATTCTTCATTTCTAACATTTTCAATTTCTATATCTCATTCTTAGGTAACATTTTAGTTAATATTCATTACTTTCTAGACTTCAAATCTTAATAATTATCAAAGCAGAGTAACTTATTTTTTACATCCCAGTTCAGTTCTAAATAGTTTTTAAAGTCTTTCCATTCTGCTAAGAATTCTTCATCTTCTTTTCCATTAAGCTTCTTAGTCAATTTGTCCATTTCTACCATAAAAAGCATCTTCTTTATCCAATCCCATTTTTCAGGTATCTTTTCTTGCTTCCAAAATTGAGCAAATGTCATTCTTGCAGTTGTAATCAAATACCATAACAATGTTCTCTTTCTCACATTGCATTCTTCCATTTTAAGACCTAAAAGTAGCATATCTGGCTCTTTTTTCAAGGTACATTTCAGGATCTTCTAAATTTCATTATGGATCTCAGTCCAATAAGCTACTGCTTTTTCACACATCCACCATATATGATAAAATGAGCCTTCCTTTTTTTTACATTTCCAACATTTGTTAGACATGTTCTCATTCATATTAGCAATTATTTTTGGTGTCATATACCATCTATACATCATTTTATAACAATTTTCTTTCATGTTAACACATGTTGAAATTTTAATAGACTTTTTCCACAGACACTCCCATGATGACATATCTGTTTCTCTATTTATATTTATAGCCCATTTCACCATCTGCTCTTTTACTATCTCATCCTCTGTATACCATTTTAACAAAACCTTGTAAATTTTTGAAATCATTTTTTTACCTTTTTCTGCCCATACCACTTCAATTTCATTATTCTCTTTCCTGAAACCATACCTCATTTTATCCACCTTAAATAAATCATAGATCTGTCTGTAATTCAACCAGTCATATTCAAATGCCAGTTCCTCCCTAGCTCTCATCACGAAACTACTCCCCTCTACCTTCAAAATGTCTCTGTAAGGTATCCAATCTTGTCCTTTGTGCCTTGAAAGTGGTTTAATTACCTCTGCTGGAACTATCCATAATGGTCTTGCTTCAAAGAAAAATCTTTTATGGCCGAGTACAGACTGGCAATTTGCTCCGGTAGCCACTCGCGGCAAAAAAACCCCGGATTAAACTATACCGGGTTTTCCCGTCCACACAGCGAGGGCCGCTGCCGGAAGATACGGGACGGAGGCGCGCGGGAGCGTTCAGACTGCCGCGCTGGAGGTGTGCTATATTCGCCGTTTCCCCATTAATTTGGCTGTGGGTGTATGGGTGTATGTGCGCATGAGTGCTCATGCGCTCAAGCGCTCATGCGCATAAGCGCATTTTGCCGATTTTTTTTTTTTTTGCCCTGCAATGCCGGCACCACATTGGGCAGTGGAGCGGAGCACAGCCAATCACAGTGCTGCTGCCTCGTGCCCAATGCGGGTTGCTCCCGGCTTTTCGCCTGCGCGTTCAGACTCCCCGGAAGTGGAGAAACGCGTGACGAACGCAGGCTTTTGGATTTGCGAAGGCTTTTATCAGGTGTTTTTTTAATCCGGCACTGAAGTGCGAGGGCTCCGGTAAGCTCCGGGTGGGGGACGCCAGGCAGATGTGCCTGTGTGAACATTCCATTTAATCCGATATTGAGTCGCTGTCAGCCCGGGTCCCATCCCGGGGCAAATTGCCAGTCTGTACTCGGCCTATATCTCATCCAAGTCATAAACAGTGATCTTCTTATAAAGTGGTGTTTGAAAAAATTGTCCACTTTGGATTTCTCATACCATAAATAGGTGTGCCATCCAAACTTACGGTCATGACCTTCCAGCGCCAACATTTTTCTATTATCCAAATTAATCCATTGCTGAAGCCAAGACAGACATACCGCATCATGATACAATCTAAGATTTGGGAGTTGAAATCCTCCCCTTTCCTTTGCATCACATAGAATCTTCATTTTGATCCTTGGTTTCATTCCCGACCAGACAAATTTCGAGATATCCTTCTGCCATAAATTCAGCACTTTACAGTCTTTTACAATCGGAATTGTCTGGAATAGAAACAACAAACGTGGTAAAATGTTCATCTTGATTACCGAAATTCTGCCCAAGATTGACAGATTCAAGGTATCCCACTTTTTTATATCCTGTTGAATTTTGCACCAAGTCTTCTCATAGTTATTCTTAAAAAGATCTATGTTTTTCATTGTAAGCTCAATTCCTAAATACTTGGTTTTTTTCACCACTTCACATTGAACTTTTTCTTGCAATTCCAGTTGCTTTTCTTTTGTCATATTTTTGCAAAGCACCTTTGTTTTATTCTTACTCACATAAAATCCCGCCAAATCTCCAAATTCTTTAATCTTTTCCATCAGCAATGGTAATTTAATTACTGGATCTTCAATCAAAAACATTACGTCATCCGCAAAAGCCCTATAGTTATACGTAAAACCTCCAATTGTAAGTCCCGTTATATCTTCATCTTGTCTTATTTTCCCCAGCATAACTTCCAAAATCCAAATAAATAATAAGGGGGATAGCGGACACCCTTGCCTGGTCCCTTTTTGAACCTTAAAATGTTCCATCATCTCTTTGTTTACGTTCAGCGATGCATTCTGTTCGGAATATCTCACCCTAATCACATTTAAAAAGGGCTGTCCGATGCCCATTCTTTCAATCACTTGGAATATTAAGTCCCAATTTAAGTTGTCAAAGGCTTTTTCGGTGTCTACAAATAGAAAAGCAACCTCTTTTTCTGGGTATTTGTCACAGTATTCAATAGTATCTATCACCATCCTTAGATTGTCTCTGATTTGTCTATTTGGTAAAAAGCCGGCTTCTTCTTCCATTATGACATCTTTCAAATAATTCTTCAGTCTCTCTGAGATTATTTTGGCAAACAACTTAGAGTCATTATTGAGTAAAGAAATTGGTCTGTAGTTCTTGACATCCATTAAATCTTGTCCTTCTTTTGGTTGAGTGATATATTGGCTTCTTTCTACGTCTCTGCTATTACTTTGGTCACCTGTATCTCATTCGCTAAAAGTTCCAAGATCGGGGTCAATTCCTCTTTTAATTTTTTATAAAATTTTATGGTAAATCCATCTGGACCAGGAGCTTTCCCCAACTTAGGATCTTCTATCACCTTATAGATTTCTTCTTTTTGGATTGGACCATTCAACATTTCCTTAACTTTTACTTCAACCTTTGGTATTTCTACTTTGTCCAAATACTTTTTGATTTTTTCTAAATCTATATTTTTCTTTTGAAATAACTTTGCGTAGTACTTGAAGAAGGCTCTCTTTAGACTGTTCATATCCACAATTTCTTTGCCGTCCTGAATTATTTTGCTTATTAGCCTTTTCTCTCTTCGATTTTCCAGTTGCCATGCCAAAAACTTTCCTGGTTTGTTTGCTCCTTCAAAGGATTTTTGTTGCAGTTTCTTAGGTTCCAGTAGAGTTCCTGATTAAGTAACACCTTCAATTGGTCTTGTAAGATTTGAATTTCTTTAATAATTTTCTTTTTTCCCGGTCTCCTCTTCAATTCATTTTCTTTTTGCTGGATTTTTTCTTGCAACTCCTTTTGTTGCTTCATATTCTGTTTCTTGTCGGTCGTATTCAGCAATATAAGTAATCCTCTCATCACAGCCTTATACGCATCCCAGACCATCTGTGTTTTAACATTTTGATTTAAATTCATTTGAAAAAATGATTGAGTTTCCTTACGCAGTATCTCAAATATCTTTGTCTTATCCAATAAATCTTCGTTAATTCTCCATTGGAACTGTTTCACTCTCTCTTTTAACATCCAAATCACTGGATTATGATCCGAATTGGTCTTTGGCAAAATCTCAACTTTCTGGGTTTTTAATGCCATCTCACCCGACATCCAAATCATGTCAATTCTGGAAAAGGATTTATGTCTATTAGAGTAAAATGTAAAGTCTTTAACTTTGGGATTCCATTTTCTCCAAACGTCTTCAAGTTTCTCTTGTTCCATCAAGTTAAAAAAAATTTTTGGAAGCTTTCCGATCTTCTCATCAAACTTTTTTGATTTCCTGTCCACTTTATTGTCTACTGTACCATTAAAGTCTCCTGCCAATATTATCTGGCCATAGTTCACTTGGTCCAGTTCCTTCGTCAAGTCCTTAAAAAAATTTTCTTTGGCTCCATTAGGCGCATATAAATTAACTACCAACGTCCTTTTCTAAAGCATTGTTATTTCCACTCCAATATATCTCCCATCTTTGTCACTAAAAATTTCTTTTGGATCCAAATCTTTATTTACGTAAATCACAACTCCCTTGTTTTTTTTCTCTGCCAATGAATAAAATTCTTCTCCCAATTTTTTATTGATCAAATACTTATTGTCCCGCTTTTTAATATGGGTTTCTTGTAAGCAAATGATATTGGATTTCTGCTTTTGTAACCAATAGTTCACTAACTTCCTTTTGGAAGGTGAATTAAGTCCATTTACATTCCATGATAATAATTTGTAATCCATCATGATTTGTCTTTAAATATCTCCAAAATCTTCCAAATTTTCTGCCTTAAACCTATACATATCTCCTGGTGTCTTGATCGTATGTCTTTTCGAATTGTAGGTAAATGACAGACCTTGTGGTATCTCCCATCTGAATCTGATGCTTAACTGCTTCAATTTGTCCACCAACTTCTTACATTTCTTTCTGTCCTGCAAAATCATTGTTGGGAGTTCTCTCATTATTATTATCTTTTTGCCATCAATCTCCAAAGGTTGTGTGAATTGTTTTTTGAAGATATCCTCTTTCATTTTCCTTGTTACAAATTGGACGATAACATCTCTTGGCAATTTTTTCCTTTGTGCATATGCTGAGTTCACTCTATAAATTAAATCGAAATCAGAATCCAATTCTCCTTGGTCTTCTCCCAGGTACTCAGTCAAAGCTGCCATCACTACCATACGTATATTTTCATCAGTCGTTTCTTCTATCCCTCTTAGCCTCAGATGATTTAACATCACTCTATATTCCATCATTGTCTCAAGGTTGTGGTTGTCTTGTAGAGTTGTTTCCATTTTTCTATCTATATCTTGTGTCTTTTGCTCCAATTCAGTTGATTTTGTTGCCAAGTCTTTAACTTGACTATTTGTGTTTGCCACTTCTTTTTTAATTTCAGCCACCTCTGCTAGCACTAGCTCTTTCAAGGCTGCCACATTTTTTTCTTGCACTTCTTCCAACTGTTCCAGCTGTTTTTGCATTTGTTTCTCTAACTGTTGATCTATCTGTTTCATCATACCTTGAATCGCTTCGATCATCCGCTTCTCCATTGCTTCGATTGCAGCTTGCCATTCTTTCTTTTCTTTCGCTGACATACTTGGGCTTGCAGTTGAAGCAGCTCTGTGCCGATATTTTGGGTCCATTTTGGAGATTTTCTAGTATACTTCAACTGTCCTCTGATTGTTCTCTTAAGTCAGACTTTTTTTGCTGTCCTTTAAAGTCAATTTCACTGTTAGAATTGCATTTTAAAATTCAGTCCTCCTCAAAATGGCGGGCGCTATATCTTTATGGTTTCTCGGGCTAGAGTAGGCTCTCTTTAAGCTTCCTGTTTGCGGTCCCACATTAACATTGTCCTACCAGAAGTTTCCTGTTCCGCCACTCTTCTGGTCCTCCAGCAAGCACTCTAGCCTTTAATCACAGTTCTAGCTGGACACAGATTTTTGCAACACCTTAGTCTCGCGATCTTTTCTGTTGGATTAGGTCATGCGCTTCACACTCAGTCTTCTAACCACAGGAATGATAAACAAAGTCTATTTTATTCAAATTAAGTGCTTTGACAAGCTCTTCAAATTTATATGATGGATTGATTGTTCAGATTTAAATCTTTTGCGCTTAACCGCCTTATTCAAATTTCGTTAAATCTTCATCCCGGTAAGCAAACAGTTTTTGTTACCTTGCATGTTTATCTTGGGACTTCGCATCACTTATTTTCACTTTCAACTTCAATCTCTTTCTTAAGAAGTCGGGAAATGATGAATTTAAGCTGATTTTTCAGCTCGGCTGGCTTCTTTAGTGCTGTCTTGCAATCGCCCGCTCCCAAGAGGTGATCAAAGCGTAAACAAGCCCCCTTCGGGACTTATACATGCCAATCTCAACTCTCACTTGTACCTTGTTGCTTGCCTGTCAACCCCCTGCCTGGGGGATGCTGCGTTGGGCAATAAAAACACCCAAACTGTCAGAAGAAGCTGCCGCTCACCCTGCTCTTTTGCAAGGTGCATCAGTTCGCCATTTTACTCCGACCAGAAGCCCCAAAATCATGAAATTTCTTGACACCTGCTACTAGGGTGAGCACCTCTTTATCGATTTGTGCATAGTTCCATTCAGAGTCCTTGAAAAGTATGTGATAGGAGCTTCTCTCCTGTCCAGCAACCTATGACTCAGGATGGCCCCAATGCCATAGGGTGAAGCGTCAGCAGCAAGCAGTAACAGCAGTTTTTCGTCAAAATGCGTTAGAACGAACCTGGATGAGAGTGCGTCTTTGACAGCAGCGAATGCTCAGGTGTGACTTGGGCCCCGGTTCCACTGAGACTTCTTCTCCAGCAGGCGATGCAGAGGCTCGGCCACCAATGCTTTATGCGATAGAAACGCATGATAAAAGTTGAGGAGGCCTAAAAATGATTGAAGCTCCTTCTTTGATTGAGGCAGTGGAGCATTGTGGATTGCCTGGACCTTGCTGTCAGTCAGGTGGACACCATCAGCATCAATCAGGAACCCTAGAAACTTGACCTGATGTACACCGATCTGGCATTTTTCTCGCTTTACCTTTAGTCCTGCCTCCTGGAATCATTGGATGACTTGGCAAAGGTGCTCACCTAACTCTTCATTTGATTCGCTGGCTATCAATATGTCATTGAAATAGGGAACTAATCCTGGAATGTTCCACAGGATGCCTTCCATAAGGCCTTGGAAAAGTCCCGTGGCCACACTGACCCCGAACTGTAAACTGTTGACTTTGAAAACCCTCAATGTGTTATGATAGTCTGGGCTTCTGCAGTTTCAGGGGTGACTGGGAGCTGCTGATAAGCCTGTGTCAGATCAAGCTTAGCGAAAACTTTTCCTTAGGCTAATGAAGCCAAGATGTGACTTACAATTGGCACCAGGTAGGAATGTTGTTGCAAAGCCCTGTTAATTGTGCATTTATAGTCCTCAAAAATTCGTACCAATCCATCGGGCTTGACTGGCATCATGATAGGTGTTTCCCACCTTGCATGCAACACGGGCTCTAACACTCCCTGTGCGATGAGGTGATCGAGTTCCTCATCGATCCTGGCCTTCATTGCAATCGCCGTCCAGCGTGACTTTAGGCGAATCGGCATGACATTTTGGTCGAGGTTGAAGGAAACTGGTGGTCCTGTATAACATCCCAAAGACCCATCAAACACAGCAGGAAAGTCTTTGCAAACAGAGTCCAAGCTGTCTTGGGATACTTGTACTCCCACAATGTGGATGTCTAGTGCCTCAAGCCAGTCAAGTCCCAAGAGGCTAGCATGATGGCCCTCAACTCACCTTCAGTGGGCTGTAGAATTTCTTGAACCGTACCATGAATCTGCTGACCCTAGCAACTGGAATCCGCTGCTTCTGGAAGTCAAACAAATGAAGGTCACATGGCTCTAGGTGTCGCTTATTCCATCTAGGGAACAACCGGTGCAATGTCTTCGAGGAAAGGATGGTGAGTGCTGATCCCAAATCGATCTCCATCTTGCACAGGGCATTGTCTAACACCACTGTTACTTTTATATTTGCTCTTGGTTTTCACTTGCATCCATGCAATTGATGAGTTGTGCAGTTTCATGCAGGTTGTATGACACTTCATGGTCCAGAGCAGTGTCCCCTCTAAGATGAGTTAGTGTGAGCTAGCTCACAGTTTTGTAGCTTCCAACTCACACATTTTTGTCTTGGTTCAGGAAGGATGGCTCCAGGGCAAACTACTGTATGCAGTAGCCAGATTGATTGCTCACACCTTTAATGGCAGTAGCTCACAAAGCAGAGTTTTGGCTCACAAGATTCCACAGCTTAGAGGGAACATTGGTCCAGAGTACTCCATGTCCTCCAGCTACCTAGAGCACTGGAATCAGGAACCCCACTACACAGATGATCAGATGTTTTCAGGGAAAGCAGTATGCGAGCCCAGCTCAGTCTACCCATTCCACTCATCACTTAGGGACCAGGAGGAGATGTCAGTCATTTCTCATTGCAGCCTTGAGAGTACCTCTGACCTTTTGCCTGAGGAGGTCATTGGTGATCCATCTCCTGTGACACCAGGTGAAGATTTAAAGCTATATAGCAAACAAATGGTTTGCATGGCAAAAGCTCTTGAAATAGACATTTCAACATCTGATGTAAGACCTAAGGACAAAATCCTTAGCCGTTTGTATTCTACCACACCTACTTCTGTCACTTTCCCAATTTTGCTAGGCTTGGAGGACTTGACAGTTCCTATTTGGAGGAACCCAGCCTCTGCTCAGGCCAACCCAAGGAAAATAGAGACACTTTACCAAGTTAAACCAGAGGTATCAGAGCATTTGTTCACCCACCCAAGACCTTCATCCATCATAATTGAGGGAATGCAGTTTCATCATAGACCAGGTCATCATGTGTCACCAACTGATAAGGAACACCATCGTCTGGACTTCTTAGGAAGAAAATTTTATTCTTCTGCCTCACTTAACTTTCGTTTAGCAAACTTTGAAACAATTATGGTGGGCTACCAATTATATCTATGGGAGAGCCTTTCCAAATACTTTGTGCCTCTGCCAGGGGAAGCTGAAGGTTTAGCAAAACTTATTCAGGATGAGGCTATAAAGCTGTCAAAGCAACAAATTAAAACATTCAGCTGAAATACCTGCACATTCTATGGCATCAGGCATTATTCTGTGCAGGCATTCATGGCTCCGAAACACAGCATTACCAGTTGAGACCAGATCACGGGTAGAGGATCTCCCCTTTGAACGTTCAACTTTATTTGCTGAGTCTACAGATGAATTTCTATCAAATATTAAGAAGAGCAAGCAAACTGCTCGGTCCCTAAGAGTATATTTGGGGACAGCTAGCTAAGGCTACTGCTTTCAACATAGACAGCAGTGCATTCCAGTGTATCCTTACAGAAATCAGCCTCAGCCTCAACAGCATTACTTTCCGTATCCTCAGTGCCAGTTTCAATCTAATGGTTTTGGAAGACATAGAGGCACTTCCCGTACATGACCAGCCCAGCAGCAAAATCAATGTGAAATGTGTCAACAACAATCTAAATTGTGACTAGATGACACCCCTGGGGGGCATTCTTTCATTGTTAATCATTTAGCAAGGTTTTCTTAAAGTTGGAGTTCTATTTGGTCAGATTCTTGGGTTTTATCTATTACTTCTCAGGGTTATAGATTAGAGTTTTGGTCACATCCCCAGTTGTGTTTGGGTTCTGCGGCTGTTGATAATACTATCCCAGAACTCACAACCCAGTTGGCAGAACTCTTTTCTAAAGGAGAGATTCAAAAGGTTCCAAAGGGTTTGACTTCATTGGGTTTCTATTCTAGGTTTTTTGCTGTGAATAAGAAGGATGGGGGTCATAGGCCCATCTTAGACCTCCGGTTATTAAACAATTATTTGTTTATTCTCAAATTTAGGATGGTCTCTCTGACATCAGTAATTGAGTTTCTTTCATTAAATATGTGGTCCACAATCCTGGACTTGAAGGATGCTTATTTTCATATTTCAATTTCTGAACCACATAGAAAATACCTTAGATTCAGGCATGGTGATGATATTTACCAATACTCATGTCTGCCTTTTGGTTTGGCAACAGCCCCAAGGGTATTTACAAAGTGTATGGCCATAGTGGTTGCCCACCTCCGTATCCAGGGTTGTACCATTTTTCCATTTTTAGATGACTGGCTCATAGCATCAGGTTAAGATAGTTACAGGCACATGTAGGAGTTTGGGATTAAAGCTAAATACAGAAAAGTCCAAATTAGAGCCTTCTCAAACTGTCACTTTTATTGGTGCTTTCCTCGACTCTACAGTGGGTAAAGCTTTCTTACCTATGGAAAGGGTGAGAAGTAGAAGGGCTTTGTTTTTGGCCTTCTGCAAGAACCGCTGGCAACCTGTAAAATCAATTCAAAGATTACTAGTTCTGATGGCATCAACCACTGCAGTGGTTCCTTTTGCCAGGTTGCAGATGCGGGACCTACAGTCATGGTTCTTGAGGAAATACAAGCCCAATGTTCAGGTCCCAAATTGCCGTCTCTCCATCCCTAGGGTGATTCTGCATTCTCTAGGGTGGTGGATGCAAGACAGTAACCTATTTGCTGGGGTACAGTTTGGTTTCTGGGTGCCTGACATCACCATTATGAGTGATGTATCCTTACTTGGCTGGGGAGCCCATTGTGGTGAGCACTGGGCTCAAGGTAAATGGTCAGCTACTGAACAGAAACTTCATATTAATGTTCTTGAATTGAGAGCTGTTAGGTTAGCCCTAACATATTTCTCAGATATCGTGCAGGGCATGAACGTTCTAGTTCAAACGGACAATATTTCCACAATGTACTACCTAAACAGGCAGGGTGGCACAGGCTCCATGAGGCTCTGTCAGGAAGCAAGGGCACTCTGGTTGGTGGCCAAAAATATACAAGTCACTCCTCGAGCCATTTATATTACTGACACTCAGAATGTGCAGACAGACAGATTGAGCTGTTGTTTCCTTGGGACTTACAAATGGTCCATTCAGTACAGGTACCTTCTGCCCATTTTCCAAGCATGGAGGTTTCCTCATGTGGACCTCTTTGCTACAAGGAGTTCAGCGAAAGCTCCAAACTTTTGCTCATGGGGGGGAAGAGATCCATTATCCCTGGGAGATGCCTTCCAAATACAGTGGGCCGGGACCCTGTATTATGCTTTCCCACCACTGCCTTTAATAGGCAGAGTGCTTGGGAAGATGGGGGCAGATCAGGCACAGGCCATCCTCATCACCCCCTTTTGGCCCAGACAAATTTGGTTCCCAGAACTGCTGAGGCTGGCCATACGTCTCCTGGAAGTTTGGGATTTATTGGCCCAGGACCACACAGACCATCCAGATTGCAGCAGGTTACAATTAACTGCTTGGAGAATCAGTCCATGATTGATTCTTTTTCTGCTGAGGTCCAAGAGGTGTTATTACAGGCTAGAAAAATATCAATCAGGCGCTCCTATATGAGGAAGTGGAATCACTTCCAATCTTGGTTGGCAGGGAGACAAAAATGTCCATTCACCTGCCCATTATTATATATTTTGGATTATTTGTTACATTTAGCACATTCTGGTTTATCAGTTTCTTCTGTGAAATTGTATTTGGCAGCCATTTCTGCTTTTCATGTTGACATAGATGGAGGTTCAGTATTTTCTCATAAGTCGGTTAGGCGTTTTTTGAGAGGTTTGATTAATAAGTTTCCTCCTATGCCAGATATAGTGTCCCAATGGTCCTTTTCATTAGTCCTAGCTGCATTGATGAAGGCCCCCTTTGAACCACTTGCAACAAGTTCCTTAGCCCATTTATCATGGAAAGTGGCATACCTAGTGGCTATCACCTTGACTAGGAGAGTGAGTGAACTGGCTGCACTGAGAATTGACCCTCCTTTCTTAATTTTTTTGTTTCAGAAAGAGTAGTGTTACATCCTAGCTTAGACTTTCTGCCAAAAGTGGTGTCTCAGTTTCATTTGTCACAAGAGATTGTCCTCCCTGTGTTCTTCCCTAATCCATCTAGCCTAAGGAAAAAAACTCTTCATACATTGGATCTTAAACGAGCACTGCTCTATTATTTAGCTAGAACTAGAAGTTTTCAAAAAAATAGGATTCTCTTTATTTGCTGTTGGGGACCAAAAATGGGAAGAGCAGCTTCTGCCCAGACTATATCTAGATGGGTGGTGGAATCCATACACGCCTGCTACAAGGTGTCTGGAACGAGTTGCCCATTGAACATCAGGGCTCACTCTACAAGAGCAAAAGGTTCTTCTGCTGCTTTTCACCCCAACGTCCCCTTGTCTAATATCTGCAAGTCTGCAACTTGGTCATCTGAGGACACTTTTGTTCGTCACTATGCACTGGACCTGCAATCGGAGAAGGAGACAGAAGTTGGGAAAGCAGTCGTACAGTCTCTTTTCAATGAGGCTCAACCCACCACCTAAAATGAGAAGCTTGGTAATGGTCCCAGTGTGAGGCTGCACAGCAAGACTGATGAGGAAAACAGGTTGCACTTACATGTAACTGTTGTTCATCGACATCTTCTGTGCAGACACACATTCCCTCCCTCCTACCCCTCTGTGAGCTCTCATTGAAAAAGAAAAGAGAAATTGTTTTGGGGAGCTCATGGCGGCTTGGTGGGAACTGAGGGAATGGGGGTGGTCCATCCTGGGTATAGGTGAGGCATACGCGAGGAAGAGGCACATGCCCTACTCCTTGCGGGCAGACCGCTCCAGTAACGGAAAATTTTGAGCTAGAGAAGAGTTCTCCGAGGCCAGCCTGCGCCAGCGCAGTCCCAATGTGCCAATGTGTGTCTGCACAGAAGACGTCAATGAACAACAGTTACAGGTAAGTGCAACTCTGTTTTCTGGGCCACCATCTATATGATGGGTTCCAACAGCCATGAAGGCTTTACACCTGCCTAAGAGAGCTGCTTTGGTTACCCCTGCTTCAGAAGCAAGATGACCTCAGTCTCCATCCCCTTCAATCCCAGCCCGTTCCTTGTCGGACTTATACAGGGACTTATACAAGATCAAGCAAGTCTCATGTGAATCTACCTCCCTCTTTCACTGGTTACTGAGGACATGCAGTTGCATCATAGACCTGGTCAACACTCCTCTCGATCCAATAGAGAGAGTTGATGCTTATATTCATTAGGCAGGAAGCTGTATTCTTCTGTAGCCCTGATTTTTAGGATCACGAATTACCAAATGATTATGGGTAGCTGCCAGCTGTTCCTACAGGAGAACCTGTCACAATATCTGGACACACTTCCCAAGGAGCCAAGATCTTTGGTCAAGTTGATCCAGTCCAAATTGTTTAGACTTTCCAAACAGGAGATAAGTGCAGACAGGCATGTGACCAACATGGTAGCAAGGTCCATGGCCTCAGCCATTGTCCTAAGAAGACATTCCTGGCTGTATACAACTGACCTCCCCTTGGAGACATGCTGTAAGGTTGAGGATCTCCCCTTTAAGGGATCTAGTCTTTTCTCACACACCACAGATGAGTTTTCATCTACAATAAAAAAGAATCATCAAACTGCAAAGTCTTTGAGTGTATTTTCTTCAGCTTCTGCCCCACAGCAGCACTTCACTCCAAGGCATCACGGGTTCACTACCCCTTTTACAAGGGCCAAAGGCACCAATAACAATGGGTATCATTGTCAGTGTCAGTATCAGCCATCCTCCTTCCAAAGGAAAAATAGTGCTATGATACCTAAGTCTGCAAGGCAGCAACCCCTTCATAGGGAGCAGAGTCAGCAGTTGCCAGAATTCTGATTACCCATTCAGATGTCCACAGAACATCCCAGTTCCAGTGGTAGTTAAGGCAGTTTTTATGGTGCATGGCATTCTATTTATTCTGGCATTTGGTTTTTGTCTCCTGTTTATACCAGTTACTGTCTTGAGTTCACCTCACTTATTCCATGTCTTCCTGCTTCAGCAGAGGTGGATTATCCTGAGCTCTGACTTCAACTGAACAATTTCCTACAGAAAGGTGCAGTTGAGAAGTTTCCACGGGCCTGCAGTCAAGGGTTTTTCACTCCAGTTTCTTCCTTGTCAATAAAAAAGATGGAGGTCATAGGCCAATCCTTGATTTGAGAAAATTAAACAAGTTTCTGAAGGTTTAGAATGGCTAATCAAAGCTGGTCTTGAGGGGTTTCGAGGTGCCTTCAGGGATATTATTATTTTACCTTTAATCTCTAGATATACTTCTTATACCAATGAAATATGGTTTTCCCCAGCTTAATTTTCCTTTTAGACTTTGGTATTCTAAAGGTTTCGCTTGGTTGGTGGGCTTTATATCGAATGGCCAAATTCTTTCCAAACTACGGATAGAAATGGTTTTGCAGGAAAAAATATCTTGGTTAAATTATTATCAAATTAGACATATTTTAGAATCATTAGGTATAATGAGAAATTGGGAAACACCTCTAACTACTCTAGAATTACTTTTCAAGCAAAGAGAAAGAAGTCAGAAATGTCTTCTTTCTAAAATATATACATTATTATTGTCGTTACAAAAGAACTCTATTTTATCAGGTGAAAAAGAATGGATAGCAGATTGTAATGGTAGAATCACTAAGGATGATTTTGAAAAAGCCTGGAAGGTCCCAGGTTTTAACTCCAAGATTTCAACAATCTATTTTATTTCATTTAAGATTTTACATCGAAGCTATTTAACTCTGATGAGAATAGCTAAGTTTTCAAAAACTCTGAGTAAAAAATGTTGGAAAAGATGTGGTTCTGTGGGAGAGTTCATGCATTGTTTTTGGCTGTGTCCCTCTATTCAAAGGTTTTGGAATAAAGTATTATTTCAAATTGAGATAATAGTTGGTCAACAGATTCCAAAAAATCCTGAAAATATTCTTTTAAAAATTGGCGTAACAGAACAAGTGAAATCAAGTGGGTTACAATAACAACTCTGTTGGCAATTGTGAGGTTAGAAATAGCTAAGAAATGGAAACAGAAGAAAGGGCCTTTAATACAAAATTGGTATGGCTCTATTTGGAATCACTTTATGTTAGGTAAAATAGAATATTCCACAGATATTCAGAAGTTCAAAGTTTATTGTAAACATTTTCAAGCAATTTGGTCTATTGTTAAATTTTCACAAGGTAAGGAAATTGTCTCTCTAATATATATTATAAAGAATTATTGAATTTTTAGGCTTAAGGAATTTTGTAATAATGGATATCATTTAGATTTTTCTCTGTGGGTAGTACATGAATATGAATAGAAGATATAGTGTGTATTTATAATGTATATAGTGTATTGTTGTATGAATATGGTGGATTTTTCAATAATTTTCAATTATCAGAGGGGCTGTTCCCAAGGGCATTCTGTCTTTAAAAAAACATCTTTGGATCCAGCCGAATTGCCAAACTACTGGCCGGTCTCCAATTTGCCCTATTTGGGCAAATTAATTGAGAGGGTGGTGGCTTCATAGATGACACTTCCACGCTAGATCCCTTCCAGTCTGGCTTCCTCCCAGGCCATGGGACAGAGATGGCACTGGTCACCCTCACAGACAACCTCTGGAGGCATCTGGATCAGGGTGGGATGGCAGTGCTGCTGTTGTTGGACCTGTTGGCAGCATTCAACATGGTTGACCATCACTACTGATCCACTGCCTCGCTGACACTGGGATTCAGGGGCTTACCTTGCAGTGGCTTGTCTCCTTTCTCCAAGGTCGGGGACAAAGGGTGGCACTTGGGGATCAGCTGTCTCAGAGGTACCCACTGATTGATGGAGTGCCCCAAGGGGCGGTGCTCTCCCTGATGTTATTTAACATCTATATGCGCCCCCTTGCCCAGACTGCCCAGAGGCACAGGCTAGGGTGTCACCAATATGCAGAGGACACCCAGCTATATCTGCTGTTGGGCGGTCAGTCCGACTCTACCCTGGAAGACCTGGCCCAGGTGCTACAGGACATGGTAGGGTGGCTTAGACTGAGCTGATTAAAATTGAATCCAATGAAGATGGAGGTCCTGTGCCTGAGTCGGAGCAGATCGAGGGTAGGGATCCCACTACCAGCCCTCAATAGGGCACTCTTGGTGCCAGCATCAAGGGTTAGGATTTTGGGAGTGCTCCTGAATGCCTCCCTAATGATGGAAGCCCAGGTATCAGCCACTGCCAAGGCGGCCTTTTACCATTTTCGGCTGATCAGGCAGTTGGTTCCCTTCCTCAAACGCAGTGATTTGGCAACAGTGATCCACACTATGGTCACCTCAAGACTGGACTACTGCAATGCTCTATATATGGGGTTGCCCTTGTCACAATTCCATAAGCTGCAGCTGGTGCAAAATGTGGTGACCAGGCTGTTGATAGGTGTCCCTATGCGGGAGCACATCCAGCCTGTGCTAAAGGCACTGCACTGGCTGCCAATAGCATACCAGATTTGCTTCAAGGTGCTGTTTTTGACATTTAAAGCCCTATATCCTCTAGGGCCTAGCTACCTGAGGGACCACCTTTCCCCACATTTTCCCCAGAGAGCACTGAGGTTGGTGGTCTTAAAATCATCTGGCCCTCATTGGACAGAAAGATGCTGGACTGGCCTCTACGAGGGCCAGGGCCTTCTCAGTAGCGGCTCCACATTGGTGGAATGAGCTCCCAGAAGACATCAGGGCCCTGGAGGACCTTTTACAGTTCTGCAGGGCCTGTAAAACAGCTCTTCTACCAGGCCTCCGATTAGGAGCCACTACCAATAACAACTAAGGCCCTTTGTATCAACACTAGCAAGCCGGTGATACATTGGACACTGACTGTGACCATACTTGTTATCATTTTTTCATGTTCTAGTGGGATTATGTCGCCACCAGCACTTTATCTGCATTTGAGATTTGTTTATGCTTATGAGCTTTTATGATGTTGTATTGTGTTTTACTGTATTTTAACTTTTAATGTGAGCCACCCTGAGCCTGCCTTGGCAGGGAGAGCAGGATACAAATCAAATAAATAAATTAATGAATAAATAAGAATGGGTTCTATTTTATCTGTGAGTTTCTCACTCCCAACTCCCGGCTTGCCATTCTAGACATTAAAGATGCTTATTTTCACATTGGTATGCACCCTCACACAGAAAGTACCTTTGCTTCAGGCAAGGCTCAGAAATTTTTCAGTACTCTGCCCTTCCATGCGGCCTTGCTACCACTCCCAAGGTCTTTACTAAATGCAGTGCAGTAGTCATGGCTCATTTAAGGACTAGAAGTTATACATTCTTCCCCTCTCCAGATGATTGGCTTGTTGTGGCCCCCTCCCAGGAGCTCCTGAGGGTACACTTAGATGTGATCCTTTCTACTTTCATAAGATTGGGTTTAGTGGTCAATTGGAAGAAATCTCTCGAGCCTTCCCACCAGGTTCAATTTACTGGAGCATCCCTAGACTCTATGCAAGCAAAGACCTTCCTACCCTCAGATAGGGGCAAGACTATTAAGGCTATGGCATATGTTTTTCTATGGAAGAAGTGGCAGTCAGTTAAATCTACCCCAAACCTTTTAGGCCTTATGGCATCTACAATGGCTGTCATCCTCCTGGCTATACTACATATGCATAGTCTCCAACTTTGATTCACTAAGAAGTATGACTCTGTGAAGCATACCCCTGGGTGTTTTAAAAAATTGGGAGAAGAATTTTATTCATTGGCAGAGAAAAAAAACAAGGGAGTTGTGATTTACGTAAATAAAGATTTGGATCCAAAAGAAATTTTTAGTGACAAAGATGGGAGATATATTGGAGTGGAAATAACAATGCTTTAGAAAAGGACGTTGGTAGTTAATTTATATGCACCTAATGGAGCCAAAGAAAATTTTTTTAAGGACTTGACGAAGGAACTGGACCAAGTGAACTATGGCCAGATAATATTGGCAGGAGACTTTAATAGTACAGTAGACAATAAAGTGGACAGGAAATCAAAAAAGTTTGATGAGAAGATTGGAAAGCTCCCAAAATTTTTTTTTAACTTGATGGAACAAGAGAAACTTGAAGACGTTTGGAGAAAATGGAATCCCAAAGTTAAAGACTTTATGTTTTACTCTAATAGACATAAATCCTTTTCCAGAATTGACATGATTTGGATGTCAGGTGAGATGGCATTAAAAACCCAGAAAGTTGAGATTTTGCCAAAGACCAATTCGGATCATAATCCAGTGATTTGGATGTTAAAAGAGAGAGTGAAACAGTTCCAATGGAGAATTAACGAAGATTTATTGGATAAGACAAAGATATTTGAGATACTGCGTAAGGAAACTCAATCATTTTTTCAAATGAATTTAAATCAAAATGTTAAAACACAGATGGTCTGGGATGCGTATAAGGCTGTGATGAGAGGATTACTTATATCGCTGAATACGACCGACAAGAAACAGAATATGAAGCAACAAAAGGAGTTGCAAGAAAAAATCCAGCAAAAAGAAAATGAATTGAAGAGGAGACCGGGAAAAAAGAAAATTATTAAAGAAATTCAAATCTTACAAGACCAATTGAAGGTGTTACTTAATCAGGAACTCTACTGGAACCTAAGAAACTGCAACAAAAATCCTTTGAAGGAGCAAACAAACCAGGAAAGTTTTTGGCATGGCAACTGAAAAATCGAAGAGAGAAAAGGCTAATAAGCAAAATAATTCAGGACGGCAAAGAAATTGTGGATATGAACAGTCTAAAGAGAGCCTTCTTCAAGTACTACGCAAAGTTATTTCAAAAGAAAAATATAGATTTAGAAAAAATCAAAAAGTATTTGGACAAAGTAGAAATACCAAAGGTTGAAGTAAAAGTTAAGGAAATGTTGAATGATCCAATCCAAAAAGAAGAAATCTATAAGGTGATAGAAGATCCTAAGTTGGGGAAAGCTCCTGGTCCAGATGGATTTACCATAAAATTTTATAAAAAATTAAAAGAGGAATTGACCCCGATCTTGGAACTTTTAGCGAATGAGATACAGGTGACCAAAGTAATAGCAGAGACATAGAAAGAAGCCAATATATCACTCAACCAAAAGAAGGACAAGATTTAATGGATGTCAAGAACTACAGACCAATTTCTTTACTCAATAATGACTCTAAGTTGTTTGCCAAAATAATCTCAGAGAGACTGAAGAATTATTTGAAAGATGTCATAATGGAAGAAGAAGCCGGCTTTTTACCAAATAGACAAATCAGAGACAATCTAAGGATGGTGATAGATACTATTGAATACTGTGACAAATACCCAGAAAAAGAGGTTGCTTTTCTATTTGTAGACACCGAAAAAGCCTTTGACAACTTAAATTGGGACTTAATGTTCCAAGTGATTGAAAGAATGGGCATCGGACAGCCCTTTTTAAATGTGATTAGGGTGATATATTCCGAACAGAATGCATCGCTGAACGTAAACAAAGAACCTTTTCCACTTTTCCTTTCAATTTCCTCCTCACATGTCCCCTCATACCAGAGAAGTTACCCCTTTTAAAGTTAAAAGTGGTTGCGTCAGTCTTTTTGGGCAACTCCCTATTTATACAAATGTTAAACTCAATAACATTATGGTCACTGTTCCCAAGCAGTGCAATCACTTTTACATCTCTCACCAGGTCTTGGGTGTTACTTAGGACCAAATCCAGGACCGCCTCTCCCCTGGTAGGATCTGTGACCATCTGTTCCATAGCACAGTCATTTAGAGTCTCTAAAAACTCAATCTCTTTTTTCTGACTAGAATTCATATTGACCCAATCAATGTGTGGGTATTTAAAGTCACCTATTATGACACAGTTATTTCATCTAGCCACCATCTTTAATTCATATATCATTTTATAATCCTCCTCTACCTTTTGATCTGGTGAGCAATAACAAACTCCCACTGTTAAGCCTCCTTTTGGACCTACTATTTCAACCCATAGCATTTCCAGAAGCGAATCCAATTCTCTTACCCTCTCAGTCTTACTGGATTGTATACCCTCTCTGACATACAGACCCACCCCACCTCCAACCCTTCCCCCCATCCTTCCAATATAATTTATAACCAGGAATCACTGTATCCCACTGATTTTCCTCATCCCACCAAGTTTCTGAAATACCCACAATGTCTATTTCCTCTCCCCCCCCCACGCCAAGCATTTCAACTCCCCAATTTTACCTCGGAGACTTCGAGCATTTGTGTATAAACACCTATAGTTTCCCATGCTTGTTAAGCCCACAACTTTCTTCCTGCTCCCTCGAGACCTTGCCAGGCAGTCCCTATCGTTAACCACAGTCTCAGTGGACAATTGTAATCCATTTCCTTGTACAAAAGTAACAGCTACCCCTTCATCTCTTTGAGATGAGCCATCCTGAACCAGAGACTTTTCATCTCCCATCAGCTTTCCCCCAATATTCAGTTTAAAAACTGCTCTGCCACTTTTTTGATTTTGAGCGCCAGTAGCCTGGTTCCTTCTTGGGACGAGACCGTCTCTTTTGTACAGGTCCCTCTTGTCCCAAAAAGCATCCCAGTGCCTAACAAACTTGAACCCTTCTCCCCTACACCATTGTTTCATCCACGCATCGAGACTCCTGATCTGTGCCTGTCTCTCCGGCTCTGCGTGTGGAACAGGTAGCACTTCTGAGAAGGCTACCTTGGAGGTCCTGGCCTTGAGTTTCCTGTCCAGCAGCCTAAATTTCTCTTCCAGGACCTCACGACTGCATTTCCCCACATTGTTGGTGATGACATGCACCACGACCACTGGCTCCTCCCCAGTACTATCTGCCAGCCTATCTAAAACACGCGTAATGTCCACTACCTTCGCACCAGGAAGGCAAGTCACCATATGGTCAGTACACGGGTTCGCCACCCAGCTATCTACCTGCCTAAGGATCGAATCACCAACTACCAAGAGCCCCCATCCCACCCTTCCCAGGGATGGTTCCTTGGTACGAAAGGATAGCCTTGAAAAGACACTGCTGTGGGAGTGTAAGAACCTTATCGGAGCAGTGCTAACGAGCCAAGGAAATTATGCCTGCAAGGAAACGCCAACGCTCCTCCCTAGAAGCAGCTGGGTTAAAAGTGGACAAGCAACAAAAGATGTTACAGATAAGAGTGCTATAGGTTCCACATCTGGTGAAATTGAGTTTTCAAACAGATTTGCAACCCTAGAACCAGAAACCTCCTTATTACCAGGAGATGTGAATGGAGCTACGAATGAGGAGGATTCCTCTTTAAGCCCAAACTCTCAGCCTCAGTGTTGTCACCAATTATCATCACTACTCTTAGAAACATTTGCCAAGGAAGCCTTTTTAACATGTCAAACCTGGGAAATGCTGATGACAAAAATTAAGGATATTGACGCAAAAATAAACACTCTGAGTGAGGCTATTAAATCACTGGCAATTCCTGCCAAGTGCAAGCTACCTAGAGATAATGAGCACTGTGGGTCACAAAACTTGAGAGATGACTGCCAAGGGCAATATTCATCTGTTTCATTGATTCTGCAATGGGACCAACTGGCCATTTCGTATAAGGACCAGCGGACAAATATTTATAGATGGCAAAATTTTAGAGCTATTAAAATATCCTTGAGTCAATTGTTAAAATGCAACACTGCCATAATACTGTTGAGTTCCTATTTTAAACTCCCTAGAGTTGGGCCATATCTAAGACTGATTTTAAATTTTAAAAATGAAGATATTCCTTCTAAGATGATATGATTACAGGACCTTTTATATAGGAAGTATGGTATTCTGGTATCCAGAGTTTTTAAGAATAATGTGCAGACTCCCTTATGCACTAGTGCACCAAAAGGAAATACCAGGCCTGGTTCAAATTAGCTGTACCTCCTAAATATTCAAATCTGAAGTGGGAGGAAGGCACAGGAAGTCATGTGAAGCAAGCAGGAGTAAGTGTCTTGCTTTGGATCAGGAGGAGCAGAGAGAATGGTGTGGTTTTGCAAATGAAGTCATTCCACAATCCATTCAATGTAAGAGTTCTTTACCCACACTCTTCAGTTTACAACAAATCATCCAAGGAAATAAAATCTCCTGGAACAGGCGTAGCATCAGCGTGTGATTACTCCAGGCCACTTGAACCTCTGGAAGGAGTAATGTATGAAGAGGAATTAGACTCAAGGTCCAATAAAGTTATTTCATTTTCACAATGTTGGTCTAGGAACAATAAATCTCATGCCACAGAAATTGCAGAAGCGGAACACAATTTATCACACCGGCCTGCAGTTTCATCATTATCCCCCTCATTACCTTCCTACCTAGAAACGGATCTTATGAAGGTGGAACAGAACTCTTTACAACAGACGCCACTCCTTCCTCTTCCATTATCTTCAGCTCAGTCATCCTCCGCCCTACTCTCTGGGAAGAACGACCCTCATACAGTTTTGAAGATGAACAAAGAATGACATCTGCTAGCTCAGGGAAGCCTCTGGATGAGGATAGATCAACTTCAGGGATGAATGGCAAAATCTCTGATATACAAGAGTATGTAAAATCTCCGAGCCCTCACAATAAGAAGATGCAATAGGATCACATGAAAGTTGTGGGTAATGGATGCATTTTTTAAGGACACTTCCTTCCAAAGGTGGTCTGTAAGTTTCATCTGGTGCAGGAGAGAGTGGATAGACAAAAGGAAATACTACTTTACTCAGAATAGACAAAAGGAGATACTTCTTCACACAGAGAGTGATTAAAATGTGGAATTCATTGCCAGAGGATATAGTGATGGCCACAAGAATAAACAGCTTTAAAAGGGGGTTAGATTCATGAAACATAAGTCTATCAATGGCTACTAGCCATGGTGACTGAGGGGAACCTCCACATTCAGGGGCACTTAGCATCTGAATCCCAGAGCCAGAAGGCAACATCAGGGGAAGGAACTAGTTGGCCACTGTGTGAGACAAGATGCTGGACTAGATGGACCACTGGTCTGATCCAGCGGGGCTCTTCTTATGTTCTTATAGTATTGCTGGTATTGTTCCCATCCCTAGACTTTAAGGCCAAGAAAGCCCTTCATACTCTGGATGTCAGGAGGACTCTATTAGATTATACTGGTAGAATGAAATCATTCCAAGTAGATAAGGCCTTGTTCATATATTACTGGGACTTGAAGAAGGGGAAAGTGCTTCTTCTCAGTCCCTCTCTAGGTGGGTTGTAGCTGCCATCTTTTCTTGTTATGAGGTGGCCAGGAAACCCTATCTGTTGGAGGTTAAGACACATTCCACTAGGGTGCAAGTTTCCTTGGCTGCTTTCCATAGAAGGGTCCCACTGCAAAGCTGCAACATGGTCGGTGGAAGACATGTTGTGAAGCATTATGCATTGGACCTGCAAGTGAGGAAGGATGTGGGCGAGGGCAAAGCAGTTCTCCAGTCACTTTTCCAGTGAGAGCTGCAGCTGCCTCCTTCAGTGAGAAGTTTGCTAATGTCCCAATATGGGGCTGCACTGAAGATAGAAGATGAAAACAATTTTCTTTCTTTTTCTTCTCCTTTTTAATGATTCTGCAGTGGTTTTAAAATACATAGAGAAAACACTCTTCTTTTTCTTCATTAGGACCTAATGGGGAAGGAAATGCAGGGCACGAGCTTCTATGTGAAAACAATTACTGAGATGCTAAGTGCCCTGGACATTTTAAAAAGCATTGCATACATATGTCTTATTAATAATAATAGCATTTTTATCTTAGAAGTCTTTTATAAGGAGCAAATACAAGGGCAGGTATGATGGACCTTGGTATACACAGGCTAAGTACCCCAAAATACACAAGTTTGTTCCATGCTAGTAAGGGGATGCCTTTGCATGGCTGCAGTCCTGACTCATTTATATATCTAATTCTAAGTGGCCCCCTCTGCCTGTGGATACTTATTTCCGCAAACAGAGGGTACACTCACCCCCAACAGATCTTTCTACAGACTCAGGGGACTCCATGGGTCTGAATAAAAATCCAAAAAGTTTTTAAAAAAACTTGGGGAGGGTTGAATTACCCCCCAATATCTTTTGAAATGACTGCCTCAGGGATCTACTCCAGGCCCCACCATATCAACAGTGAGAGATAGACTGGCTGATAGCCAGACAAAGACAGAGACACAGAGAGATAATGGGAAGAGATGAGGAAGCAAAAACAGAACTGGAGGTGGGATTGGGGAGGCTTCCTCCTGCAGTATGAATAGCTAAATATCAGAGGGACGTTTTAAACGAACATATCAGCTTCTCACTCTTACCTCTTTTGCTGTGGACTACACTGTCCTATTGAAATTTTCTCAGGGGAGGGGAGGCTTCCAACTGCCAGCTTGAGAAAGACTGACTGGCTGAGAGTGAGAGAGAGAGAGAGAGATTATGGGTGAGGGAAGAGGGGAGGAAGCAAGAGCAGAACTGGACCTGGGACTGGATAGAATTCCTTGCTTCCACTCACCCTTCTCCAATGCTGTTTTTCCTGCAGTATTAATGGTTAAATAGCAGGGTGATGTTTTAAAAGGACATCTGAGCCTGCAACTGCAAAGCCTTGCAAAGTGGGAGAGAAGGATCATTCTCACCCCAATCTCTGTAGCTGTGGGCTCCACTGGCCTTTAAAACCATTCTCTCTGGCTTCTAACTGCTTCTCCCCCCACACACACCAGCCTGGGCACTGCTTCTTGCCACTGCTTCTCTCTTCTGACTGACTAGAAGCCAGAGGGAAGTTATAAAAGGACAGCTGAGGCATTATTAATGGATGGGTGGGCACAGCGACTGAGAGGTAGGGGGCAGGTGGAGAGAAGGCAGATTTTCCTACAGCCAGTGTCAGTTTGTACACACCACCTTTTAAAATGTTCCTTAGCAACTCTGACAAAGACAGCTGTAGTGCTGTTGCCCTGCAACCACACAATTCTCCATGGCAAGGCAAGAGACTGAACAAGCAAAGGTGCCTCAGGCTGATCCATTGATAAACAAATGCCCATTTAAACAGCTGCTTTTGAGAAGGGCACTTAAAAGGAGAGTGGTACAGGACACCTGTAGCACCTCAAGACCTGCAGTGCCCAGTAAGACAATCTTTGAAAACTCACCTCACGTAAACAAAGTGATTGTAATTCCCAGGCAAACTCCTCTTTGAAGCCAACGTCAGTCATCTGTCTGACTATGCACAAGGGAACTGAGCAAGGTTTCAGTGTTCAATAAAGAAAAAGAAAAGGGGGGGATAGGGAAAAGTGGGCTCCGACTGTCACTTCTTTCCCTTTACAGAAGGCTGTCACAGAGCTGCCCTCCTCCCTTAAGAGGACACTGCTCTGAACAATGGAAAGAATCTCTACAATGCCAACCTCACAAAAGAGGATGCCCTGCCAAAATCAGAACATTCAAAAAGCTAACAAATTGGTTACTGCAAGAAAGCCATTTAAACAGTAACCAACTGTACTATGAAAAAGACATTTATAGTACGCAACTTTTTTGTGGGTCCCCATTTGTGTAGTACAGTTTGGGTAACATTGGCTATACAGAACCTTCACATTCACAGGCGGTTTACAGTGAATACCAATTGCTGCTGCTGGTGGGGGAGGGACAACCGAGGAGGGCCATTGCCTTTTTGTTTTGCTTTACTTGTGGACAATTGATTGGCCACCGTGTGGAACAGGATGGTATACCATGCACCCTGTGCTAACTGGTAAGGTTTTATCAGACTTTTTGATCAGTCTGTTTCACGGCGAAGCAGTACATGTTCTGTTAGAGCTCCCTGAAGGTGCCAAATTTGAATGATATATAGTACTTAACTTCCAAGTCTATTATCTTCCCTGAGACATCTGATTGAGCTTCAACTAGGACATGCCTTAATCCTCCTGAGTTCACTACTTATTCTAAGAAAAGCTGTGGAGGGCAAGGCATCAAAATTTCATCTTTTGCTATATAGGCTTACTGGGAATATAGCTATGGGGTGTCAGAAAGAGCTTCTGCACTTCTGTACTACTGTACCGTTGGTGCCTTTGTTTTGCCATTGATGGCTTTCTTGAAAATAGAGATTCATTTCTATAAACAAAACTTTTTGAAGCCAAAATTGAGAGGTTTGTGCTAGCTATGATTATTCTTTCTTGGATGTTAAAGCTGGTTAGTGTTATTTTTGTTGTTACTTGGGTCTTGCAGTATCATTGAATAATGCTGGTTCTGATAGTTTGGCATTACATTCAATTAGACATCTTTGCAAAGGTTACCTACACTTTGCAAACCACAGTTGTTTTATTGCTTCCTTCTTCTGAGCAATAAGATTGCTGCACTTTAAGTAGAATTGTCACAGGAGTTGATCTTGTTATGTCTGCAAAGTGGTTAAAATATCATATGGATCAGCAAGGAAATAACATCTGCTTCATCAGGTCATTTACAGCTAGCTGTAAAACATAGTGCTTTATGTGTGTTCATAAAAAATAAATAAAATAAAGGAGGGTGGATTGATATATTGAAAACCATAAGAAGCAGTATCTGCAGAGTGACATTTCAAGCAAATTGTCATTCAAGGTGGTTGGATGGGCTTTCTTGCTCTTTTGACCGTAGAAACTTCTGTTGGCTGCTATGGATTTTCATATAATACTTTTTAATGAGTGTCATCAGTTTACTTTTTCCCATCAGTTTTATTTTCAAACTTTGATATAAAAGACCTTACTTATATGAACATGTGCTTGAAGCAATAGGGCATCTTTTTGCCAGCTTACTACTGTCAGGTTGTATTTATTGCAGGATTGGAAGCAGCATGCTATAGACAATGCAGAACAGAAAAATGATGTGGTCATTTTTGTGGAGACTGGACTTGTAAAAGGTTCATCCTGCTGTTGCTAGCCTTGCTTAACCTTGATATCCTGGGGAGCCTACGTTTCAGTCTTTCAGTCTAAGTTTGAGGACATGTGTGGAAATGCTTACAGAGTGTTACCCTTGTAATCTGAATTTCAAGCAGCTCCAATAGGAGCTACCAGTACAGTATAAAAACTCAAAAAGAAAAATCAGCAATTTAGAAGCACATTTGACTGAATACCAGATCCACCCTTGGGGAAGTTAAGGGGCCAGGACAGGCTCTTCCCACCTCTCTCTACCCTCAAGAATCTTTGAGGTTTTTTAAACTTCAGTTTTCTCAGGAACTTGGCAGTGGCTTTGGGGACTAAAAGCATTTTCAGACCCAGAGCCACCCCTGATCCCCTTGGCTGTAGTCCCCACTGCACACTAAGTCTGCTGCTGAGATGAAAGATGGTGGCTTTTGGGAAATGAGCATAGTTGCCCTGATTCATCATCCATCCAAGGAATGGCTCTGCTGAAGGTGCAGAAAGGGGAGATCAAAATGATCAAGGAGTACCTTCCTTACAAGGAAGAGTTCAGTGCTTTACAGTTTAGAAAAAAACAGATGCATAGTACATAATTACCATATAGAATTCAGTGCCACAAGATGTAGCTATGGCATCTGGTTAGCCACTGTTATACACAGAAAGCTGGATTAAATGGATCTTTGCTCTTATCCTGGAAGGCTGTTTTTATTTTGTTTTGCAACTGAAATATGATTGAAATGTTTTGTAACATTTATTTTTAGCTTTTATAAATCCAACTATGTGCAAAGATTCTACTATTCGAGACCAGTGAGGAAAGGATCTGTCGATCCAGAAAACGAATTTGCTGTAAGTATTTTTTCAGTAATGCTTTTATAAATCATTAGTCATTCAGAGGTGATATATGTGAGGACTCATATGGACTGGATCAGGTATTAACAGATGTAAAATTGGGATGAATGTACGTACTATGTGTCCTTGGAAGAATTGGAGGATGCCTCACTAGAATGATCATGACTAAGGGAATCAGGTCTTTTAAAAAGTATTGGTGCCACTATCTCTAGGCTACATTTACCCAGAACTGCTATATACACAGACCGCCACCAGGAGTCTGCGGCTAAGCAGGAGCTTAGTTCCCAAACATAAAGGGAACCTAGGATCCTAGTCCACCGCGAGTCCACCAATAGAACCTTGGTGGGAAATTCAAACCTTCCAATGGGGACATGGGTGTGCCGGGTGAAGTGTATATAGTTGGCCTTGCAGGGCCATGTTTCCTTGTCTAGTGTGTGAAGTACAATAAACACGGCTGAACGCATGTTGTGGTTTGAGTCTTCTATGTCTGAAAAGTAGGAGTTTCTCCAGGCCATGTGGAGTGCTGACACAAGAGACAAAGGTGGAAGCTGTAGAAAGGATGGCCAGTGTTTGGCCAGCCAATCACTATTCTTTTAAAATAGGGCTGCCACCCCCCAGTCTGGGCAGGGGTTCCCCTGCTTTTGTGGGCTCCTCCTTGCTGCCGGCCAGCTGACTGGCAGGGAGAAACCCCATATACAAATGCCCCCATATGTGGCACAATGGCCACATGGAAGTGACATCATTGCACCGCCGACATGCTAGTTTTTGGGCAAAACTCTATGGTAAAATCAGGCTTAAACCATAAAGTTTTGCTGAAAAACTAGAGCAGTGCTGCACAACATTGATGCCACAATGACGTCACTGCCGGGTGACGTCATTGCGCTGCATGCAACAGAAGCTCCTGGGAAGGCCCATGGATTCCCCTGCTGGCAGTAAGGTAGGACCTGGCACCCTACTTTAAGATATTCTCCCACTGTTTGATATCTGTCAATCATGTCTTACATTTTTATTCCTCCCTTCCTCAAAGGAACTCTAGGCAACATATATAATTCTCTTTGCCCTATTTATCATCATAGCAACCCCATGTGATGGATTAGCTTGGGGGAGGGTGGGTGGCCCAAAGTCCCTCACAGAACTTCATGACTGAGTAGGAATTTAAAGCCAGGCCTCCTCAGTCCTTGTCTGACTTTCTAACTACTACATCATACCAATATCCTGAAGTAAGGCCTAATTTTCATTCCATTTGAATGAATTATTATGGAGAAGATGAAATAGGTCACATCTCTGAAAGTCTAAGCCACCCTTTGTTGCACTTTCCCTGTAGACTCTGCTTTACTGCTGACTTGCTTCCTAGGTAAACTGAGTGTTTAAAAACAAGACTGAAGTGATTTATAGGATTTAAACTGTTAAAAATAAAATATCGGAAGCAGCCTTGTGGTCAGAAAGAGAATGAGAGATCTGGGGGAAAAGATTTTATTCCCATCAGCTGTTCAGTGTTAAAATAGATTTTTTTCTGTTGGCTTAAAAATTCTGTAACATGTTCCTTTTTTAAATGATGTGTCTTTTATACATTATTGTCTAAAGCCTTAGAGCTATAATTATATATCTAAACCAGATGGAATAACAAATGGTATGTTGCCTATATCGTGGGATGAACCTTTTACTCCAAATTACTCTGGTTCAAGTCTAATATTTTGTTCACTTTGCAACACTCCTGCTTCTTCAGTTTTTGTACTTGGCATATTGCACAACAGTGTCCTTGTTTAGTCTTGGAAACCCCCACTCCCATCTTTCTCTTCTGGGTAGTTTTGTTGTTATTGTTTAGTTGTTTCTGTCACATTGTGTCAGAAAAACAGCTCCATGTTATTATTTAATGCATAATTCCAATAAGCCCTTAATGTTATACAATACAGTTTTAACTTGTATATTCCCCCAAATGTCTTTTAATAGTCAATGTGGATTGAGAGAACTTCATTTGTCACGGCTTACAAACTGCCTGGAATTCTGCGTTGGTTTGAGGTTGTCTCTATGTCACAGGTGGGTCTTAAAATTGTGATTATTTTTAATACAGAGATTGTAAAGTCTCAATTTAGACTGCAAAATCCCAATTTCAGTGGAAGTTTAACAAAGCATTGTATTTACCAGTGAATTTATTCTATGTACCTAAAATGGTAGCACAATGTTATTTGATCATTGCTGGATGAAGTAATTCTGATGAAGTAATATTTCATTTGCCACTATATTAGCATAGGATTATCTCAGGTTTTCAAGAGAATAGTGAAGAAAGTTTCAAATGGAACATAGGATATTCTTTATTTTCCCCTATAGACTTCAATTAGTCCTTTGGAGAATGCCATAGAAACAATGTCAATGACCAATGAGAAGATTTTGATGATGATTAATCAGTACCAGAGTGATGATAATCTCCCAATTAACCCACTCTCCATGCTTCTGAATGGAATTGTTGACCCAGCAGTTATGGGAGGATTTGCTAAATATGAGACGGTAAGGATTTTAATTGTTATTTTAAAAGTCAAATAATCATTTGATTGCATTATATCAACAACACGATCCTGGAAATAGCACTGAATGTTCTAAAATTAGGGGCAAAAACCGAATTAACTGTTTCCTGCTTTCAGGCTTTCTTCACAGATGAATACATCAGGGACCATCCTGAGGATTTGGAGAAACTAAATAGACTCAAAGACTTGATTGCTTGGCAGGTAATACAAATGTTGGACTCAGTTTGAATGTGTTTTCTGCCCTTTCCTCCCCATATATTTACTTGCTGATTTTGTTTCCAATGGAACAGCATAATGCAATTTGGAATGTGTTATTTGGATAGGCTTTCCTATGCTAATAATATTAGAAGTAGCAGCATTCCTTCTACCTATAACACAAGCCGCCCTGAGCCTGCCTTGGTGGGGAGGGTGGGGTATAAATTGGATAAATAAATAAATAAATAAATAAGTGTGCCTGGAGAATGGAATTTCATTATACATGGAGGGCTGGATTTTGTACCAACCCTTTCCATAACTACATATAGTATATTGTTTGTTTTATTCTCTGCTGGGTTAGGTCTATTTTACTTTATGTAATAAATAGATAATTGGTATATAGCAATTTATCCATGACCACAGAAGAATGCTTTATAGGCCCAAACATGTATAGTCTGGTGATTACCAAGTTTATTTTGGTCATTTGAAAGTGATTCATTTGACATTCTTATGTATACTGTATTGTTTTTATCCTGTTCAGTATTTTTTCAGCATAGTGGGAGATGCTCTATTGAAGTGTTATGTATAAAGTTATTCTAATCCTCTGATTTTGTTGTTCCATTTAGGCAGCAAGTGAATTTATGCTTGCCCGCAGAGTCCAATGGATCTGGGTAGGATCCAGGAAGCTCTGAGGGATCTGATTCCCCCTGGTGACCTGTTAGAGGAGCTAGTGGAAGACTGGCAGGACTGTCTTTCCAAAGCAATCAATGAGGTCACTCCCCTGCACCCTCTTTGCCTTCATACCAAATTGGCACCATGGTATTCCCTGGAACTAAGGTGGATGAAACAGGAGCTAAGACACCTAGAGAGAAAGTGGTGACAAGCCCATGACAAAACCACAAAAATATCATTTAGGTCATTTATGAAGATCATAGAATCATAGAACCATAGAATGTTAGAATTGGAAGGGACCTTGCAGGCCATCTAGTCCAACCCCCTGCACTCTGCAGGAACACAGCCGAAACCCCTACATACCTACAACATACCCAAAAGATAGTTCTCCAGTCTCCTCTTGAAAACGTCCAGCGAAGGAGCATCCACCACCTCCCGAGGCAGTCTGTTCCACTGCTCAACCACTCTTACAGTCAGGAAGTTTCTCCTGATATTAAGCCGGTAACGACTCCCTTGTAATTTCCACCCATTAGATCTAGTCTTGCAATCCGGAGCAAGAGAGAATAGATCCACTCCATCTTCTACATGACAGCCCTTCAAATACTTGAAGACTGCAATCATGTCCCCTCTAAACCTTCTCTTTCCCAGGCTAAACATACCCAACTCCCTCAGCCTTTCCTCATAAGACTTGGACTCCAACCCTCTCACCATCCTGGTCGCCCTCCTCTGGACCCGCTCGAGTTTGTCAACATCCTTCCGAAAATGTGGTGCCCAAAACTGGACACAGTACTCCAGGTGGGGCCTGACCATAGCAGAATACAGCGGAACTACCACCTCCCGTGATCTGGACACAATGCTTCTGCTAATGCATCCTAAGATTGCATTAGCTTTCTTCACAGCCACATCACACTGCAGGCTCATGTTTAGCCTGTGATCAACCATAACACCTAGATCCCTTTCACATGTGCTGCTGTCAAGCCAAGTCCCTCCCATTCTATATCTGTGCCTTTGATTTTTTGTACCTAAGTGTAGGACTTTGCACTTATCTCTACTGAAATTCATTTTATTTGTCTCAGCCCACTGTTCCAGCCTATCAAGATCCTTCTGAATCCTGACTCTGTCTTTTTCAGAATTAGCAATCCCACCCAGCTTCATGTCATCTGCAAATTTGATAAGCATCCCCTCTATGTCTTCATCCAGGTCATTTATAAAAACATTGAATAACACCGGGCCTAGGACCGAGCCCTGTGGTACTCCACTCAAGACTTCCCTCCACGTAGACACAGAGCCATTTACGAGCACTCGTTGGGTACGATTTTTCAACCAACCATGAATCCACCCAACGGTTGCGCCATCCAGCCCACACTTAACCAGCTTATCCTCAAGGATATCATGAGAAACTTTGTCAAATGCTTTACTGAAATCTAGATACACTATATCCACGGCATTGCCAGAGTCAACCATTTTAGTAACTCTGTCAAAAAAGGAGATAAGGTTAGTCTGGCATGACTTATTCTTCATAAACCCATGCTGGCTATTACCAATTAACTCATTTTGTTCAAGGTGTTCACAGACAGAGTGTTTAATAATCTGCTCCAGAATTTTCCCAGGTATTGATGTCAAACTGACAGGCCTATAATTTCCCGGGTCCGTCTTTTTCCCCTTCTTGAAGATTGGGACAACATTCGCTCTTCTCCAGTCTTCCGGCACAACACCCGTACTCCAGGACCTCTCAAAGGTTATAGCCAGAGGCTCTGAAATAACATCTGCAATTTCTTTTAGCACCCTCAGATGCAAGCCATCCGGCCCTGGAGATTTGAAAGTATTTAAGGCAGCTAGATGTTCTCTAACCATTTCCTTACTTATTCTGAACTGGCAGTTCCCCTTTCCTTCATATGCCCTGCATTCTCCAGTTTGTATACAGCTCACTTTACGGTTAAAGACCGATGCAAAGTGAGAGTTGAGTAATTCCGCTTTGTCTTCATCCCTTGTTAAGGCTTGACCATCTTCCCCTAGCAATGAGCTTACTCCATCCCTGTTCCTCTTTTTGCTCCGAACATAGGCATAGAAATTTTTCTTGTTATTTTTTGCATCCCTTGCAAGCCTCAGCTCCATCTGTGCTTTAGCCTTTCTGACACCATTCCTACAGATTTGTGCTCGTGTCTTGTATTCACCCTCAGTAATCTGACCCTCCTTCCATTTCCTGTACATTTCCCTTTTTAGTTTCAGCTCCTCAGAGAGTTCCTTGTTCAGCCACCTTGGCTTCATTACCCGTCTCCCACCTTTCTTTCTTACCGGAACAGTTTGAGATTGTGCCTTAAGCACTTCATTTTTCAGCATCACCCATCCTTCCTGTGCAGATTTTCCCTTCAGCATTTCCAGCCATGGGATCCTACCTATTAGATCTCTGAGTTTATTGAAATCAGCTTTCCTGAAGTCCAGGATATGAGTTCTGCTATGTCCTGGTTTCACAGTCTTCTCTATGTCAAATTCCAAGCTGACATGGTCACTATTCCCCAAGGAACCCACCACCTTCACTTCATCAACCAGTTCTTCCCTGTTAGTCAGAATTAAATCTAGGATAGCAGATCCTCTGGTTCCCACCTCCACCTTCTGAGAGATGAAGTTGTCCTCAAGGCTATTCAAGAATCTGCGGGATGTCCCATGTCTAGCAGAGTTAGATTCCCAGCAAATATCTGGATAGTTAAAATTTCCCATAACCACTACATCCTGTCTCTGTGAAAGTTTAGCAAGCTGCTGTACAAATGCATTATCCTGTTCCTCCGGTTGATTTGGAGGTCTGTAGTATACCCCCACAACAATATCCCCTCCTTTTCCCCCCTCTATCCTTACCCACACACTTTCAACAGGGCAACTCTCAAAATCCTGAATTTCAGTGCAAGCATATTCATTCTTGACATATAGTGCCACCCCACCCCCTTTTTTGTTTATTCTGTTCCGTTTGAACAAGGTATATCCTTCAATCACTGTGCTCCATATATGAGAGTCATCCCACCAAGTCTCAGTGACATCTATCAGATCATACCTATTTTCCAATATTTGGAGTTCAAGTTCCTCCTGTTTATTTCCCATACTCTGTGCATTAGTATAAAGACACCTCAGATTACAGACATCCCTTCCTACCGTAGGTCCCGTCAAATTTACCTGAAGATTACTAAACTCACCTCTCTCTCGTTCATTTATTCTCTGGTCATTCCCCTTCCTGAACTTAGTGTTAGGGATGCCGCTTTTTCTTCCCACCCCCGATGTTTTTAGTTTAAAGCCCTCCTGATCAGGTTCGCAAGTCTTCCAGCGAAGACATTCCTCCCATTCTTTGTCAGGTGCACCTCATCCGTCGTCAACAGTCCTTCGTGTCGGAGGTACATACCATGGTCCAGGAAGCCGAAGCCCTCTCGACGGCACCATCTATGTAACCAGCCGTTCACTTCCAGTATCCTGTTCTCCCTTCTAGCTCCATGGCCCTCAACAGGTAAAATGGAGGAGAACACCACCTGAGCCCCCAGATCTTTCACCTTCTTGCCCAGGGCCTCATAGTCTTTGGAGATCCATTCAAGGTTTCTTCGGGCCGTATCGTTTGTTCCCACGTGGATCAGAAGGAGTGGGTAGGGATCAGAGGTCTTGATCAGTCTTGGAATTCTCTCCGTCACATCTCGGTTGGATGCTCCAGGAAGGCAACAAACCTCTCGAGATTCCTTGTCCGGTCTGCAGACACCTTCTTCCGTCCCTCTCAGTAGGGAGTCACCAACCACCACTACTCGTCTCTTCCTCTGTGGGATGGTTTGGTTCCCTCTCTGCCTATGTGCTTGTGTGCCAGTCACATCCATTCAATCACGAAGTGTGCCGTTCCAGTCCTCCATCAACAGAAGTGGCTGGTATCAATTTTGCTGCTCCACTGGCTGTGATTGTTTTCTGAGTATCTTACTCCTCAAAGTTACTTTCTTCCACTCACCCATGTGGTCCTTGTTACTTCCTTCCTCTTGCTGTCCTTTCAGGGGCTCTTCTTCTGTCATGTCTGAAAAGCTTTCCACCTCCTTGGTGTTCTTCAGTGCACAGATTTGTGCCTCGAGTTCTCCCACCTTCTCCTCAAGCATTTTTACAAGCTTGCACTTGCAGCATGTATAATTCATTTCTTGGCATGGCAGAAAAATAATCATGGCACAGCCCAGGCAGGTCACTGGAGTAGATCCCTTGCTATCCATTATCCCAGGAGCTATGCTTTCTTCTACAGCTTCAGGAACTTCCCTCAAACTCTGATGTAAACTCTTCTTTTTGTGATGTACCCTGAAAACTTTGAGACTGACGAAATGTCTATCTCACCAGAACGTCTACCTCCTGAACTCAGAAGCAGCGCTTTACTCAAGCACTTACAAGGCCTCCAAGTACGACCCACAGGCTGCGACCCACAGGCTAAGAGCCACAGGGCAAGAGCCAAAGGCTCGCGCCTCTGACGAGGAGCAGCCCTTTATTCCAAGAGGCCCCTTCCTGCTCAGCAGAGCAGAGCCCAGCACAATAGGGAGCGGGGCCTGCAATCCATTCACAGTAATCCACTTACAGCAACACACTCAGCCACCAACAGCCCCCAAAGCACAAACAGTCCCTCACAGACTTACACAGAACCACTCTCTATCAGGCTACAAAACAACCCACTCTCTCTCAGTCCCCACACAGCAGCAAGGAAGGCAAAGGGAGAAAGAAAAATCCCTTACCTTCTCTCAGCAACTCCCCAGGTCAATGAGATGGCAGTGAAGACCACAAAGAAGAATTTCTATGTGACCTCCATTGTGTCTGCAAGGTTGCGCCCAGACCTATTATTAAGAATAATTCGGTCTCTAACTGCGTTGCCTCAGGGCATTCCAAGTGCTAGAGAATTGGCTATAGGCTGTGAGGCATTTGTGAATTATTTTGTAGATAAAGTCTTGTCACTCTGATGTGATCTTCCGGCCACACTTGATACAATAAGGGAACTGGAAGCCCCTTGGCCGTCTTCTGGTCCAGTGTTGGACCATTTCAATCTGCTCACCCTGGAAGAAGTTGACAGGACCCTGGCTGCTGTGAAGGCTACATGTCTCCTCAATCCTTGCCCATCATGGCTGGTGAAAGCCTGCAGTGATGAGGTGTGGACTCTTCTGATGGAGATTATCAATTTGTCCCTGTCAATGCAAACCTTCCCAGAGGGATTGAAGGAGGCTATAGTCTGCCTCCTCCTAAAAAATCTTCTTTGGACCCTACGGTCCTTACAAACTACTGCCCAGTGTCTAATCTACTGTTCCTGGGTAAGGTAGTGGAGAAGGTGGTGGCAACACAGTTTATCCCTTTATCCCTTCCAGTCTGGTTTTTGCTCTACCTATGCGATGGAGATAGTGTGGGTCACCTTAGTGGATGACCTTCGGAGACACCTGGATCAAGGCAGATCGGTGCTGCTGATACTTCTTGATCTGTTGGCAGCATTCAGTATGATTGACTATGATCTGTTGACTCACTGCCTTGCTGATGTGAGGATAAGGGGGGTTTGCCTTGCAGTGTCTGATGTCCTTTCTCCAAGGTTGGGGACAGAGGGTGGCACTCAGGAGAAATTATCTCAGTGACACCTGCTAGAATGTGATGTGCCACAGGGGTCGATTCTTTCCCCAATGCTGTTTAATATCTACATGCACCCCCTTGCCCAGATTATCTGGAGGTATGGGCTAGGTTGTCACCAATACACGGATGACACCCAGCTCTATCTACTGATGGATGGGCACCCAGACTCTGCCCCAGAAAATCTGAACATTGCATTACAAGCCATGGCTGTTGGTTACAACAGAGAAGACTGAAATTGAATCCATTGAAGACAGAGGTCCTGTATCTGAGTCGCAGGTGATTGGAATCGGGAATCGGGCTTCCAACCTTTGACGGGGCCCTATTGGCGCTGGTGCCGAAGGTGAAGAGCCTGGGGGTATTCCTGGATGCCTATGGAACTAACTATGGAAGCCCAAGTTGCCACCTCTACCAGGTCTGCCTTTTTCCATCTGAGACAGATCAGACAGGTGGCCCCATATTTCACTCCCCAGGATCTGGTTACAGTGACCCATGCAATGGTCACTTCCAGATTAGATTATTGTAATTCTGTCTCTTTGGGGCTGCCCTTGATTCTGCTCCAGAAACTGCAGTTGGTGCAGAATAGAGTGGCATGGGTACTGATGTTGCTGCCTGTGCGGGCTCACATCTGCCCAGTGCTGTGCAAACTGCATGGGCTGCCTATTGAGAACTGGATCCATTTCAAGGTGTTGGTGCTTACCTTTAAAACCCTATATGGCCATGGTCCTGCATATCTGCAAGACTGCATCTCCCTCTATGAGCCCCAAAGGGTTTTATGATCTGCCAATCAACATCTTCTGGTGATCCCTGGCCCCAGGGATGTCCATCTTGCCCTACCTGGTGGAATGAGCTCCCATATCAGATCAGGGCCCTGTGGGACATTTTACAGTTCCGCAGGGCCTGCAGGGCCTGGAAGATGGAGCTCTTCTGGCAGGTTTTTAACTAGGGCAATGGATGTCCCTCCTTCTTTACTGGGCCTCCCCTCAGCGGGTCAGAACTGCATACCAGAGATGTCATCTGTGAGGTCTTAATTTTAATTGATAACTGCACCAGATAAAGGTTATTGTGGTGTTTTGCTAGTGTTTTAATTGTGTTAATCTTTGTATATTCTGTTTTTATCAAATCTGATGTAACCTACCCTGAGCCTGCCATGTGGGAAGGGCAGGATATAAGTTGAATAAAATAAATAAATATTAAAGTGTATATATTCATTTTTTATTTATTTTTTTAGCATTTTATTCATTTTGCTCAACCCCCTTCCACCAAGCTTTTGGTTGTCTATTTTTTTTGGGGGGGATTGGTTCCCCCCCCAATTTTTTTGGTTTGTAATGTTACCCTCTTGCACATAACCTTTAATGAAGATGATGAGAAGGGGCTATGTCATTGATGAAGCCACACATGGGGTAACAAGCATCTAGTTTGTTAGCTAAAAGAACATAGTTGTGTTCAGGTTTTGGAGAAAACAGTCCTCTTTGGTTTCTTTGCCATTAGAAGCTGCTACACCAGAGGAGTAAAAGAAAAACTCAAATCTCCTGGAAGTATCAATTCTATTTTTATTTTCTTATCAAAATACTTTATGTTGTGACAAAACTACATGAGGGATGTAGCATGATAGTGAACCTTCATTTTCATGAGCTCAATGTTTATTGCTGCCAGTCTGTTCCTGAGTAAGCCATAGTAATTGTCAGTTCCTTCCACCCTTCTGACATGTGAATCAACAACAACTACGGATTGCTGTGCAAAAATTAACTAAAATGTCTATGTTGTGGGTGCTGTAAATGTGCAGGAAAATCTTTAGTGTCTTCCTAATGGGATAAACTCTTTCCCTCATATTGATGTCTAAATATTTATTATGCTCTCCCTTCCAGCACAGTATTCATTTGACATTAGTTCAGCCCAGTATACACATTAGCCACTCCAGTGTACATATTAGGGCTTTCTGCTTTAATCCTGTATTTACAAATATGCCTATTACTTTGTCATATTTTTATCTCTCAATTCCTCTGAGGAGTTCTCCCCCTTGTTTTATTCCTATATGAGGTAGGTTAGGCTGAGAGACTGGTCCATAGTCACTTAGAGTTTAATGGCTGAATTTGGATCTTCCTGGTCCTAATTTGACATTGTAACCACTATGCTACACTTGCTGTACTGAGAGAGCAACCAAAACATGGGAGCATCTACATTTGCCTGCTTCTTCTTTTTTTTTTTTTACATAGACACCAACTGCGCAGGATTCTCAACAGCTAAACAGAGATTTGATCACCATGTGCACAATGATGCAACTACTTTAACAAAGACTGAACATTCCCTATGTGTTCCAACAGTGTGACATAAGCAAATAGACATGGCCTTCAGTTTAGTAATTATCATACTAATGTGGCATGATGAAAGAAAAGTTTTTTTCTTTCTCTTCCCATTTAGAATTTAGAATAAGATACCAAACTGCTTTTCTTTTGTCTAAGGAAGGAGGGATATGCCTATTGGAAAATATATTACGGTTCTTAACTTGTGAATGCAGTAAATTGTGAAAAATTCTGTATAGATCGTATGGATAAAATTCTGGATTCCTTTCTCTCCTAGATTCCGTTTCTTGGAGCTGGGATTAAGATTCATGAGAGAAGGGTTTCAGACAGCCTTCGTCCTTTCCATGAACGTATGGAAGAGTGTTTCAGGCACTTAAAAATCAAAGTGGAGAAACAATATGGCGTCAGAGAATTGGTAAGCATTATAGGCTTTTATTTACCCTCTAGCCTTCAACTTTTATTCTAGCTCTCAGGTGAAAACCAGAAACTTCTAAGTCTTCATGCCATAAGGATTGGCCTGTGATGTGAAGGTACTATAACTTTCATCCAGGAGCCAGATCATCTAATATGTTCCCCAAAACAGCTTGCGGAGAGCTAAGATCCTCTGTTAGTGTGGAAGTTGTTCATTCCTCCCACATAGTTAGGGAGTTAAAACCCCTCATGGAAAGATGCCAACCAGACCACTTCCCTTCCCTTACTTGTAAGTTTTACTAGCTCAGAGCTTTGATCTAGACAAAATGCAGGGGTTCTGGTTCTTGGAAGATTCTGACTATGAGATGAATCTGCTTCTAAAAGCAGTTTTATTACTGAGTGCAATAAAACATAAAATACATTAACTAACTTTAAGCGGTAGTATACAAAGATTGCAGAATAGAATTAGCCTCAGTGTGTTTCTGACAGTTCTTGGAGCACAGCCAACTAAATAGCTGAATAAGTAGATTAAATGTTTGATAGCATTAGGGATGAGAAGACTGTTGCATATTGGGGGGATTCTGTTCTTGGCTGGAACACACTCCCCTTGCTGGCTTTAACAGTCCTAGAGAGTTTTACTGAAGAAAGACTGCTGGATGGTGGACTTTGAAACTTATTCCTTAGGGGACTAAATCATGTAAGTTGTAGATATTTGTCTATTCTGTCTCCATTGACACTTGTTAATTCCCCCTTATTTTTTTAAGTTCATGGGCCTCTTTACACTAAAAACCATTTTTTTACAGTATGTGGTATTGCCAAAGATTTCTTTTAAGATTAGCTTCCAGTCAATTATAATTTCTAGGAAGATGGAGAACCTGGTGGAAAGAGCAGTCTTCATCTGCTGCCAGAAGTATCACTTTGGCTAAATGTGGCAGTGGAAAGTGCCATCAAGTGTCAGCTGACTTAGGCTGGCCCCTCATGGGGTTTTCAAGGCAAGAGACATTCAGAGGTGGTTTACCATTGCCTGCCTCCATGTCATGGCCCTAGTATTTCTTGGAGGTCTCCCATACTAGCCAGGGCTGACCTTGCTTAGCTTCTGAGATCTGGTGAGATTGGGCTAGCCTGGGCTACCCAAGGCAATTTCAGGTCAGCTAAAATGCATGGTGGTCTGACTGGTTTTCATGCTGACTAACCTGGAATTGATACAGGCTTACAGTTGACACTGAATCAGCAAACTGCCCTTTTTACAAGCCTAGTTATATCAAGATCCCCATAGCTGATTTGGTCATGCTGAACACTGTGTTAATATAATCTTTACATGCAAAATCCTCAGCTACTGATTATTAGTATTGTACAATGAGATTAATGAATGAGATTGCAGACACATTCCAGACTTTGAAATATGCATTAAGCCATGCACACAGTTTCTGGAACTTCTTTAGATACTTAACATCTTCCATTCAATTCTGGACTCCATGTTGGTCTGAAATTCAGCATACATAAAATGCACTGGTAAAAAGCTATTTCCCTCAGAGGTATGTTGCAATGTAAATGATTTCATTGCCACTGAATAAGTTTTTCTCCATTAATAAGTATGGGGGCAGGCAGTATTTAATACATTTTCCGATACACAGGGAAGTCAATTAATTCAAAGAGTAGAACCATTCTAGTGTTATCATCCCATTCTGGTTGCTAGTATGGTGCTCCCTTTCCATCTGAAAGGCAGCTGAGCTGATTGTGTCATCACACAGTATTTGGGATTCACCAGATGAGAAGCAATTCCCAGTGAACATAAAATGTAAAACGTATTTGAAAATAAACTTGGAAGCTCTAAATGGCATTTCCGAGTCTCTTACTGGAGATGGTTTGCTGAGTGAAATGAGACAGTGTTAGAATGGAGCCTGAAGTATGAGATTATATTCCAATTTCCATGCAGGTTTCATAATATCTTTGCAATCAAAAAAAGTCTTGACTTGCAAGTATTAAAATCTGAAAGAGTGACATGTTTTTATAGCATATATGTATTGGAAATACCTTCTGTACCTATGAAAAGCTGAATGATAAGCTAAATGCTCAGAGTCCTGGGTAATAACTAGGGTGACCTATGCTCAAAGTCATGGACTTCGCTAGGTATATACTTTTCCTCACAATGTGTGTGGAAGAATATCTATAGCCTTGGTGATTTGCTCCTACCTCAACATCCTGTGCTGTCAACTTCTTTGTCAGCCTACTGGTTTGGAGGATGTGGAGACTTCTCAGCCAACACAAATATTTTAAAGTATCTGCATGCCATTCCTTTTCAAGGGTTGATAAATAGCGAAATAGAGGCCGATGTATATCACCAGATTCACATTACAAGAACCTAGGGACACAGCAGAAACAATACTGAGTTTCTCATGAAACAATCAAAGAAGAAACATTATTTTTCTCAATCAGCCAGAACAGAAACACCAAGGGTTGGGAAAATAAAACTGAGATTGGGTTAGTCTAGCATTCCTGAACTATGCTGGGTTCCAAGCAAACTAACACAGATTATTCTTCTCAGTTTTATTTTCTCAAAACAAGCTGTTCTACTGCATTGTACATTCTGCAGCAAAGATGAGCTAAAAAGGAAACAAAATTCAAAGGTTTCTTGTTTTCTGATTGATCTGCACCAGTTCATAATTGTACATTTTTTCCCCTTTCCACCGGGTCAAATGAGCAAAGATGAACTGTCTTCTACTAAATTTTTTTCAGAGTGTTTCTCTCTTTTTTTGTATCCTCTGCTAAGCCGGATTTTGATGACAAGAGAGTGGGTCGGCCAACATCTGTGCTGAGATCATATCGTCAGATGTCTATTATTTCAATGAGCTCCATGAATTCAGACTGTGCTACACCCAACAAGATTCCTTTAGAAAGGTTAGTTCTGTGTTAATCAGCTCTCCCTGAGGTGGACAGGGATGTGACAGCAAAGTTGTTCTAGAATGCTAAACAGTAGTCATCATTCCATGATTCAATACTGAACAATTCCATTTTAAATGGGTTTCAGTTTCTGTTGATAAAAAAGCTCTGGTCTCAGCTGAGACAAGGAGGAATTCGATCTTTTCACTTGCTTAAAGCAAAGCTATTTTTAAAATTAGCAATGTCAGGCTGATTAACTGGTTAAAACTGAGGATTTATTCTTTGTCCTGCCACTTATACCCTTCTGCACCTATTGTCTTCCATGGACTTAGAAGGGCATAACTCTATTTAGGATTACATTATTATATTGTTTTCAGGAGTACCAACCACATTCAAGAATAGTGTTAAACAAATGGTATGTGTGCTTATTTCAGAATTAAGGTATAAGAGCCTTACAACCATTTCCCAAATGTGGGGATTGCCTTGCTAGATTTCTTTTCCACCTATCATAAGACACTGATGTGTCTAGAAGGGCATCTTTATGCATTATGGGATTCATAGGATGGGTGCAGAGCCTCTGCCCTTTGTTACAGTCAGACATGAGTTGCGGATTCTCCTCAGTTCCCATGCATGTGGTGCCTAATTTGGACTGTGACTGTGGCATACGTGGAGAAGGGACTTCATCTTTCCCTCCACACCAGTTTTCCTGAAGCAACTACTGAAGTATCTCAAGTATCTTTTTGCTTCCAGAAGTACTTAGCAGTGTTCCCTCTAAGCTGAGTTAGTGTGAGCTAACTCACAGTTTTTTAGCCTCCAGCTCACACATTTTTGTCTTCGCTCAGGAAGAAAGGCTCCAGAGCAAACTAATTTCTGCAGCAGCTAAATCACCTGTGTTGTGAGAATAATGGGGCTGCACGTGTCTTGTGAATGTGTTCACCCGTGCCACCCACACCTCTCCCTCTTGGTTCGTGTGTTCCCTGAGTGTCGCCTCCTTACCAAAGGCAATAGATGCAAGCTAGGAAACCCCCAAACGCTGGCAGAGACACTTTTAGCAAAAGGTCTCTTCTTAAAATAAAACTTATCTTTATTAAGAAAACATCCAAAGGTTTACCAGGCAAGGTGGTTAGCAAGATGCCAAACCAACTGCCAACACAGTACAATCCTATTTCTTAAACATTGATAGTGAAAAATATAGACAATAAACATGCAAGCAAAGTTCCCCCCCAAGAGCATGCAGAAAACGAAAGGCCTGTCGGGCTGACTCCCAAAGTCTCCAGAGAGCAAAATCTCTCCTGGTTCCTTCAAGAGCCAGCGAAAGTCGGTTGGGACTGCCCAGTCTTTATACCCGAAAGATCAAAAAGATCCCCAATAATCAAATTACAGTTGTAAATTGAAATCTTGAAGTTGAGGATATTTGCAAGGAAATTGCTTTCTTGTGTCTCACACAACAAAAGTTGCCTTTTGTTTACAGGACCAGGAATGCTTTTTTGTGTTTTTCCTGGCGTTTCCCAGCATTGAAGATAAAACCATTCTTTCATGTTATCTCTGGGATGGGAGTAGGGGTGTGAATCCCTGTATCAGATGGATTGAAGTCTGTCACTGCCTAAATGGCTTTTCCTGCCAGAGAAGATTTCATGGTTTAAATGGATATAGGGAGTCTCACACCTAAGGGAATTTACATTGATTTAGATCCTGGGAGTGGAATGAGTGAACTTTGTACATGACAGAGAGGGGTGCTTTGCCTGGAACAAGGGTTTTGCACAGACTCCTGGGATTTTGTTCAGTGACAACAGACCAAAGCAGTTTGCTAGCAAAGACAGAGACAGATACATGGATTTTATAAACTATTTGGTTCATTTTAAAACCCAAACCTTCTATATTTCTGAAATTTCTTACCACAATCTGCTCACAATTTTCATGCCAGTAGCTCACAAAGTAGAATTTTTGCTCACAGGACTCCACAGCTTAGAGGGAACATTGGTACTTAGAGTAAGAGTTTCTTCAAACTTCTTTTTCCAAGCCTTCCCTAACATGATGAGCAAGCTCCTCTAGTTAAACCTAAACTCTTCAGCCTGTTCTGTCCATTTCCTTTCACCTAATTTCACGTTGCTTCAAAAAGGCTACACAGTAAGCCACTTTGCTTAACCTGTTATGAACTTCATTCTCTGTCCTCATTTGCTGCAATCCCAGGAAACCTTATACGATGTTTCTCTTATATAATAGGTCTGCAGTGCAGTACAGGTTGGAACTGTCTTTCAACATAGGTAGTATTAATCCATTGGGAGTGTAAGAGAGCTTTACCTCAATTTACTTCTTCTGCAGTTTTGAACTGGAGGCCATGTCACCAAAGGCGATCAAGTCAGAATCAGCGGAGAACATACGCCTGATAGGCACCCTGCCTGAGGTTAAGATGAGGAAGCAGAAGCCAAGAGCAAAGAGAAACAGTGTGGTGTTGCCAGATGAGAAAGCAGCATCAGAACTTCCTGATATGAAATGCGTATGTACTGTCCTGAAGTACTGTATTAACAGTCTTGCAGTACAAACTGTCAATCTCATATTGGTCATGTATCTTCTGGAGGATATATGTCCTTTTAGAATGTTTTTGAAAAGCATGTTTTAATGCAAGATGCAGCAGATCACTTAGACAAATGGGGGAATGTTGCTAGCAGTACATACAAAGGAAGCCATTTCAGAAGTGTAAGTATGGCAGTACAATTACAGAGGCTAGGAATCTAGTCTGAACCAGCACTTTTGGTAGCTGGCCAGGGGCAGATGGACTATTTGGTGGGAGGTTATCCTAAGTGATCCAGGGAAGCAGCTGGCGGTGGTTTCAGGAGCTGTGGTTCCAGCTGGGGTCCCTTCGAGAGGAGTAAGGTGTGCACATTATGAATCTTGTTAAAGAAAAAAATCTTGTTAGGATATTGTAAGTTTGAAACCTGTGCTCTATATACAGTGCCAAGCTGAAGACTAAATCATTGGCACTTTTTTGTTTACCATATATCATTTGAGCACTTTGATCACACTAATATATCATCAACCTGTGTTATATAACTTGCACTGCACAATTTTCATATCATCCCTGGGAATGAAATGTTTTTGAGTTTTTTAAAAAGCAATGTCATTAAAGCAAAACCAAAAACCATTTGATAAAGAAGAGTCCTGTCTAAATAAAGATGGGAAGAATTATTACTAAGAACACAGAGTTATTTCCCAAAACATAAGCAGATTAAGGGACTATCAAAAGGTCATCAGCCTAATTCATTGCTCACCCCAGGGGTAAATTAGTTCTCCTTTGTGGTTGTATACAATGTAAAACATGTAACTTCAAAAGTTTTAAATCTTAAATACCTGCTTCTTGTGCCGGCTGAAATCAGAGTTTACAATTATTATTTTTCTTTATAGTACTTCATGACACAAAAACTGCTAAAACTAAACATAAAAACTGCTAAAACTAAACATGTGCAAGCCAAACAGATGAGGAATAGATTCAGAATGTTGTGAGGGTCTCTTTGCAAAAGCCTTCTAAACAAGCAGATGTGGAATAAAGCTGTGGATGTCACATTTCAGTTTCTGACCTTCTGAATTTTATCAAATGTCCATGAGCGTACATCTCCAATTATCATCAGTTAAGTTCAGATATAGCATGAAACCATCTTATTTAAACTATAAATAATTTGTAAATGCAGGATTTAGCTCATAGTCACTCAAATCTGGAATAAATGCTGGTTTCATTGTCTTTGCTGTGCTCAAGTGTCTTTTGTAGTCAAGTAGTATATAAGGACAGCACCAGGGAACAAGCCAAGATGCCTGTATTCACGAATCATATGAGCCATATTTTTTACTAACAGTGATTATTAAGCCACCTTCAAACCACGGTTGCATATTCTGGTTTGATGGAACCTAGTTAACTGGTGTTTGGATGATCATACCAACCATAGTTAGTTTAATTAAGCCCTGGTTTTGCATGATGTAAAACATGAACCATCACATCACTGTGAATTTTTTTCTTGGTGGCTTCTCTTGGAGTGAACATTCTGACTCACAATCATACTATATTAGTTTTAGCCCACAACTATTTCATCATCCATGTGGTTGGTACCACTTCTGAGAGCTTTTTATTGGGGTATTCACTGTCTTTTAATATGCCATCATTTGGCTAAAACATAACTGTTGCCAATCCATAAGAAATATTTCTAATTTTTCTTTTCTCATGAATTGTTTTGCCACCAAAAATGTAAGCAACATTTCCCTTTTCTAGAAGAACCAAATCCCACACCCACAGTCTCCCCTCCCCATGTAAGTCGACTCAGAACACATCAAAGCTGAATATATTTAGAGAATACCAGTTTTAAATATATATATGAACAGTAGACAGTTAAATAGGAAGTGGATCTTTTGTATCTGTAAACTAGAAAAAGGAGTGCCTGTCTTTAGGTGTAGAATAAAAAAGCCATCTAGAGCCCAAACTCCTACAAACCTTTTCTTCATCACTGCCCCTGGGCAAATCCCTTTGGCTTCAACAGCACTTGTTCAGTTCCCAGTGGATGTTGCTCTTAAAGCACAGTTCACAGTCTGCTGAATTCAGCTGAAAAATTTCAACTTTGTATCTCTTCAGATGACATCCTTTGGTCAACATGCTGCGAACTCCTTAGTTTAACTGATATTTAGATATTAAATTGGAAAGTGTTATTTTTTTTGTAGTCATGTCAGGAGAGTTTTGTTTGTGAGAAGCCATATTTCATGAATAGTATGCCATGAAATAACTGAAAATGATGTTTGTTAATACAAGGCACACAGTCTGGATATAGTAATTTTACCCCATCTGTATTCTTTCATAACAACAGTTAAGATTGGATAATTCACTTTCTGAGCCTGGGCACTGTTGCAATTTTGTTATTGTTACCACACAGCTGTCAAGAAAATATGAATTTATGAGTGCCACCAACCTTTCTGAACATCTGGCTGTTCCTCAGAAAACATCTGTTCTCAAGCAAATGAGCTTTGCCAGCCGTTCAATGCCAACTATACCAGGTAAAAGGATTATGAAGAGAGAATGAAATCTCTGCTCTTTTGCTCTGCCATTAATTAAAAAATAAATAAAATTGACTCCTTCTGTTCTCTCCTTTATTTAAAAAAACTAAGGTTTTTATCTTTTGGAATGGACCTTGTGTAGGTGAATACAGATAACATAAGAGGTATATTTAGCACGTGTAGCCCCAGATCAGATATTTTTATTGGTTGCCAATTTATTAGTGATTATATTATCCTAAATAATTTAAATCTGTAAAGATCACAAGCTCTCTAGTTTCATAAAGTTATCAAGGCATATCTTGAATGAAACGTGCAGACAGGCAAACATACTGAGGTACCCTTGTCGTTAAAATACATACAAACTCATACTTCTGTCCTACCTTAATATTTCTACATCAGCATCTGCAACAAAGAATAAAGGCAAAAGTACAGGGAAATTATGTTACTGACAAGGGGAACACAGGGAGATCATGGTGGAGGCTTATTTCAGTTATAACACACCTTTTATAGAGAGGAAAGTACCACAGTGAAGGCAAACTTTCTGTGCTAAACTGCCACACAGCCCATTACATACACCATACTTGATTATGGGAGGTTCTCCAATGGACTGTCTAGTGGTTTCTCTCCAACATATACAGCATCTAAGTATTATCTGAATATCAGGCACATGAGGTTGTATGATTGATCATGCTGCATTCTCGGATGCATTCCTGGCATTGCCTTGAGAGCTGGACATGCCTTCGTTAGATTAGCCTTGACCCCGTAACATCTCTAGGTGCTGAGGCACTTTTTCTAGAAGTGAGAGAGACTGATCTGATAAACTCTCCTGATCACTGTATACCTGGAACAGAAACTGTGAGAGACAAGAGTCTTTCTTCCCTTGCAGTCTCAGGGGTTCCCAACCTTTTTTGAACCTGTGGGCATTTTTGGAATTTTGATAGGGCATGGTGTATGGCTGGCCCAAAATGGCTGCCAAAGGAAGTGGAGCAAGCCTCAAAATAACTGCCACAGTTTACCTTCAGTCACACAGCAAAGATCCTTGTGCTATGCTGGCAGCTACTGCCAAAGCAATGTTTTTAAAAATCTGCACAGCCAATCACATCTCCAGTGGCCAATCAGAAGCCTTGCTGGGCAAAAGTCTTACCTGGCCCTGGCACTTACTAAAAACACTTAATGGGCATCAGGAAAGATGTTGGTGGGCACCATGGCACCACAGGCACCACGTTGGGGACCCCTGCACTACTTAAACCTAACGCTCACTAGGCTTTGAGAAGGCTAGACTCCTTCTCCCTGTCAGCTAAATTTCTACGTGAAGGGATTTTTTTTTTTGCATGGAGGAAGGTTGTTGAATAACATGAACCTCAGGTTGGAGTCTTAAGCGGTACAATCCAGTCACAGGTTTACCATTTCAGTGAGAACTAGGATTCAGATATAGTATTTGGGATTGCCTGTTAATTATACTGTTCAGTTGTTACCAGAAATCTGTCTCAGGAAAGCTGATTTCACCTTATGCTAAATTTTCTCTATGCAAGCATTCAGATTTATTTTTCAAATTAATTAGTTTGAACTCTGCCTTGCTCCTTGATCATGAATGTGTGTGCTGTTTTAAAGGGATGACACTGTCAGTGTGCTACCCATCACCTGAGGATCCAAATGCATCACAGAGAATGAGTCAGTTGAGCATTCCTCCTGTCTTGGAACTAGACCGGAAAACTATGAAGAAGAAGAAAGTGAATCAGTACTTCAAGACAATAGTAAGTGATAATGTTTCAGGTGCCAGTGATCTAATAAATTCAGGAAGCTGAAATGAAATATCCAGTGCTAATGGGGGGGGGGGCTGCATCAGAACAATGGAATGTGAAGATGAGGGCTCCATACACAAAGACCAATGTCCTGGTCATATTCCTGACCTTGTATATATTTTGGCCCATTCTGCATTTAGCATTTGCTCCGTTGTTTTACCAAACCCACACTGGAACAGAAAAAGATGCAGCTCAAAACCACATTCAAATACCCCGAGCCAACGCCATACTGATTGCAGAGTCACACCTGAATGACCATAAAATGGCCATAGATCTATGCAGACAGTACCATAAAACCAAAAGATCAAAGGAAGTGAAACCGGCATGAGGTGTGGAGGCTACAATAAAATCCACAATCAAAGAAAGTGAGAGTGGCATGCAATGTAGAGAGGAATTAGTGTTCCAATGTGGGTTTGGTAAAACAGCAGAGCAAATGCTAGATGCAGAATGGGCCTTTGTCAAACAGTGATTGAGTCTTCATGGGTTTAACATTGTCAGTTGTGTGTTCTGATGTTTACCAAATCCCATACAATGATCTGTACAATAGGAGTGTTGAACTCAAGGTATTCAGTGATGAGCAACTGAGCAATGGTTTCTCAGTTGCTGTAGGTGCATTTGTCCCTGATTTTTCCAAGCAAATTTTGTAAGAAAGACCCCTTTCTTACATTTGACTAACCTTTGTCAACTCCTTCCAAACCACACTGCCAACGTTCCTGGTCCTGTTATGCTTCCAAATGTCCATATAATAAGCCATCCCCTGAGGGTACCTGGAGACCTCGTTAGTCCCCCACACGCCAATGCCAACAGTACCACTACTCTGCGAAGTCCAACAACAACAACAGCCCAGGGCCAAACCTCAGAAGATGCCCAAACAGGGCCTTTGACTTGCCTCAACTTACCACCATGGATTCCACCCACTTTTCCGCATTCCTCCCTACCTGGCGGGCCATCACTACAGACTGATGGGTCTTGTCTATCCTGTCTCAGGGATATTCGATTGAATTTGTGGACTTTCTGATATTGCCTGTTTTCCTGGCAACCCCTTTCTCTCCCGTCCTTCTCCAGGAGGTCACCTCCCTCCTGATGAAAGATGCGATAGAACGAATGCTGAAGGTGTACGAGGGGACAGGTTTTTACTCCCATTACTTTGCCATTCCCAAATGAGACAGGGGCCTATGTCCAATCTTAGACCTACATGGCCTGAACACCTTCGTGGAGTACCGCAAATTCAAAATGACATCCCTGCATCCTCTGTCTCCTGGCTCGGGGCTCCTGGATGACCACCATCAATCTCCAAGATGCCTATTTCCATCTCAATATCCACCCATCACATCGGAAATACCTCCGATTTGCCATTGCCACTTATAGTACAAGAGTCTCCCGTTCGGCCTCTGCGTGGCCCCAAGAGTCTTCACCAGGACGATGGTGGTGGTGGCGGCTCATCTTTGTCTACAAGGAATCACCATCTTTCCCTACATATATGATTGGCTCATGGTGGCAGATTCTGTGGAGCTCCTGGACAACCACATCTCCCAGACGCTCCATCTCCTATCCTCCCTGAGCTTGCGGGTCAACCGACCAAAGTCCAATTTGCAACCCACACAAAGGGTGCAGTTCATAGGGGCAGTTCTCGAGGGGCAGTACTGGATTTCCTCCTCGCAGAGAGTGGAATGCTACTTTACATTGGCATAGACAGCCTGAAACTGATGGCCTGGCAAATACTTCGATAATGTTCTCTAATCAAGTCTCAGAGGTCCTGCTGAATGCTCAAAAGGCATCCACTAGTCTTTCCTATCAGAGGAAGTGGCTTAGGTTCCTATCCTTCTTACAGTCATCAACCACTTCGCCAACATCTGCAGGCCTTGACAAAATCCTTGAGTTCCTCCTGTCGCTCGCTGACCAGGACTTTGCCACTCTTCCATCAGGGTCTACTTGGCAGCTATTTCTGCCTACCACGACAGGCTGGATGGTTATTCTGTCTTTGCACATCCTGTGTCAAAGAAGTTTCTTCGGGGTCTCATGTGCTTGTACCCTCCTGTAACTGCCCCCACGCCGTTGTGGGATTTGCCATTGGTGCTCCATCATCTCATGAGAAAACCATTCAAATCTATGGCAACCTGTGCCCTTCAGTATGCCGCTTGGAAGACTGTGTTCTTGGTGGTGATTACATCGGCCAGGAGGGTCAGCGAACTGATGGCACTATGCCATGACCCTCCATACCTAGTCTTTCTGCCAAACGGAGTGTGTCTGGTGCTGGACATTTCCTTTCTACCGAGAATAGTTTCTGAATTTCATTTGAACTCAGAAATATTCCTGCCAGATTTCTTTCCATGCCCTGAGGGGGAAGAACAACGTCTTCTTCACATCCTTGATGTTAAGAAGGCGCTTCTCTTCTATCTAAACCAGATTTGGCCTACTAGAAAGGACAACACCCTGTTCCTTTTGTACTCCATCGCCTCCCTAGGGTCACGGATTTCAGCTCAATGCCTGTCCACATGGATTGCCGGGATAATTAGGTTGTGCTACTTGTTAGCAAAGTGCCCTCTCCCTGTTCGCTTGATGGCACATTCTACCAGATCGATGGCAACCTCCACAGCTTTTCTGAAGGGCACATCCCTGTCCTCTGTCTGTAGAGCTGCCACATGGTCCACGCCAACAATGTCCGTTAAACATTATGCACTAGACGCTTGTGCGCAAGATAAAGTCAATCTGGGTCGTTTGGTCCTGTCCTCTGTGGCGTGCTGAGTCTGACAGTGCTCACCTCTACGTGAGCCACTGCTATTCAATCTCCCATAGGAGTGATGCATAGAGACCATGATGAAGATAAACAGGTTGCTTACCTGTAACTGATGATCTTCGAGTGGTCATCTGTGCAGTCATACCGCCCACCCGCCCTTCCACACTGTTGTCATCCTCAGGTGCATGTGGTGTGAGTGGTCCAATGAGGTTGCACCATCAATTTATACATGTATAAATGATGTTCTTTTTGGTCTTTTGGGGTTTCTGTGTGGCACTGTGGCATGCTTGCACTGCCACAGTGCCATTTGTTCTGGAGTGTGCCACTTGTTCTCATGGCAAACAAACACCTCCCAAGACAGTTCACTTTCCCTGAGACTCTCTGGGAGAGTCTGACTGCTAGTGCTGCCTGCTTGCCTGCCTTAAGTGCCAGTGCTGCCTGCTTGCCTGCCTTAAGTTTCCCCATTGGAAACAATGAAGGTAATGGGGGTAACCTGTTTGGGTTGCTTTGAGACATGGGGGTGTATGTGGGGAAAGGCTCCCAAAGCTACCCTGAAAATTTGGAGCCTCTTCCTCAAATCCCCTCCCCTCCCCAGAGCCACTAACAGCACCATGAGAAAAAAGTAACTTTTTTTCTCACTATAGAGAACAATGGAGGGGATGGGGCAACCTGTTTGGGAGCTCATAGAATTGGACCTCCTGGTCCAATGTTCTTGAAACTTGGTAGGTATCTTAGGGAGAGGCTCCATAAGCCACCCTGTAAGTTTTGGAGCCTCTCCCTCAAACTTCATCCCCTCCAGCCCCCAGAATATACCCTATGTTTTCACCATTGACTTCAATGGCCCATAGGATATAATGGGGCTGAAACTGACATTCGGCTGGCCGAAAGACTCTCGAATCGGTTCATATTGCCAAAACTGACATGCGGGAGCCTTTCTGCCCTCTGGAACTGACTGTGCCCAATTCGGCTGAACTGAATCGGGCCGAATTAATTTTTTTTGCACACCCCTAGTGACAATACATCCGCAAGGTGCAGAAAGAGGGATTAGTGTTAGCCAAGCAGTTGATTAATTCTTCAAAACACACCCTTGATACCTCCTCCAAGACTATGACATCTGCTATTGCTTTGAGGAGGCCCTCTTGGCTTTGCACAACTCTCTTGCAACAAGATACGAGATCATATATAGAGGACTTGCCCTTCAATGTTCAAGTCCTATTCCATGCCTCAATGGATACAGTTTCCAGGACATGGACAAAAGCATAAAAGCTTCACATTCACTAGGTGTATCATCAGCCTCAAAACCTTATCGACCTCATTCTTGGTCCCATAATGGGGTGAAAAAACATTATGACAGACCATCCCCTGACTATACCTGGCGTCTTTGTCAATCCTCTGCAGGCCAGAGGCAACCATATGGTGGCAAGGGCAGATACGGAGCAGCACACCAGACTCCTCGCACAAAGCCTTCAAAGACCCCTAAGCAGGGCCTTTGACTTCTCACCTACGCTTATCCAGGGATATGCTCGACTTACTCCCTAACTCCCGGCCTGGTGGGAAATTACTTCAGACCGTTGGGTATTATCAATCCTTACCCACAGTTATGCCATCAAATTTCTCGAACTGCCTCCTTTACCGGTATTGGTTGTGACCCCTCCATCTCCTGTACTTCTTCAAGAGGTTTCCTGCCTCCTATTCAGGGCCGGCTTGCCCACTAGGTGAGCTAGGCACTCACCTAGGGTGCCGGCCCTGCAGGGGCACCAAAATGCCCCCTGCCCCCCCGTGAAGAGCCCCCCTTCCCACCCAGCGGTGGCAGCCCCGCATCTTTCCTGGGCGCCTTGCAGCTGCAAGGCACCCAGAAAAGCCGGCGCTGCCACTGGGAGGGAAGGGGCGGGCGTTCTAACCCCGCCCCTTCCCTGGCTGTCCTGGGCGCCTCGCAGCTGTGAGGCACCCAGAACTGCCGGCGCTGCCGCTGGGAGGGAAGGGGCGAGGGTTCTAACCCCGCCCCTTCCCCAGCTCTCCTGGGTGCCTCGCAGCTGCGAGGTGCCCAGAAAAGCCAGTGACGCCGCTGGGAGGGAAGGGACGAGAGTTCTAACCCCACCCCTTCCCCGGCTCTCCTGGGCGCCTTGCAGCTGCGAGGTGCCCAGAAAAGCCGGCGCTGGGAGGGAAGGGGCGAGGGTTCCAACTCCAGGTGCCCAGAAAAACAGCGCTGGGCCATCTCCAGGCCCCACCGGGAGGTTGGCATCCCCAGTGGGGTGGGCATCCCAGGCTCTCCTGCCTAGGGTGCCCAGACACCTGGGGCCGGCCCTGCTCCTACTCAAGGATGCTATAGAGGAACTTCCAGCAACATCACAAGGAAGGGGATTCTATTCCTGTTACTTTACTGTGCCAAAAAAGGATGGGGGCATATGACCAATTCTGAATCTCAGAGCTCTCAATGCTTTTATACAATACCACAAGTTCAAGATGACGTCTTTGCAAGTGATCCTCCCATTGCTGAGCCGAGGTTCTTGGATGGTCACCCTCGACCTTCATAATGTATATTTCCATCTGAATATTTTCCCTTCCCATCAGCAATATCTCCGCTTTGCCATTGGATCCCACCACTACCAATACAAGACACTCCCCTTTGGACTTTCTTTGGCCCTGAGGGTTTTTACGAAAACCATGGTGGTGGTGGCCACTTTTCTCCATCTGAGTGGTATCACAGTTTTCCCTTACATTGACGACTGGCTTTTGGTGTCCCCTTCTCAGGAGCACCTTGTTAGCCCAATTGCTCTATTTTAAATATAGCAATTGGTTTATTATTATTATTATTATTGGATTCTCGCCTGTATATACAGAGAATGCTGCTGCTTTGTAATGGTTCCCAGTAAAAGACACAGAGTCCAGGTATAATTAATAAAATATTATTTTACTGAATATAATCCTTATTGATCCATTCACAAACACACAAACAGTATTCAAACATTCACACAGAGAAAATAGAACTAAGAAAGCAGAGGGGATTGATGACTTATGGAGAGGTGATACTACCTGTCAGATGTGCAGAAGTCCATGAAGAAGGATTGTGGCCTAAACCCAGAGGGTTCAGGGGTGGGCTGCCATTTTGGCTCATGGCAGAGACACACACGGTCTGAGGCCATGTGTATGCTGGGATATACCCACTGTAAGACAATGCAGCCCAATGGGTGGCCCTGGGGGCTGGTCTCAGGTGAGAACAAAAGATTACCTGGGCCAATCTGGGGTCCCAGGGGTGTGTGATGTCAGTAGAGGCAGACCTTAGGTTTGACCAATGGGCTTCCAGAGAGGCAGGGTCTGGATTTAACAATAGAAGCCAGGTGTTGGGTGTCTAGTTGAATGGATTATAGGACTTGCTGGCCAGGTAAACAAAAGGTGGGAGACTTCCCTGATTGTCCCTGATTAGCATCAGGAAGGGTCGTTAACAATTTGAATGCTTGACTGGGTAATCCCTTCATGCACTGGCAGAGGAAAAGTCCTTTGTCTGCTGTATGGCCCTTAATCCGTGTATGTGACATGCAGCAGGTATGTAATGGAGTCCCTCAGAGTAAAAAAGACAGCTTTTTCCTTTCTCTATGGGCTTCTACCTTGGCATCCATTTTACAGTCTAGACAGACCATGTGGCAACAGCAAACAGTCCATAGCAAAGCCCCATAATGGCGTCAGGGCTAACATATCCCCCCTTGCAGACATGGCAGCATCAGATGACATCGTCTGCACATACACACTTCGATGGAGACTTCCCGGTATCTTGAGGGACAGAGGCAAGAAAGACAAAGAAACACAAAAGGCTGGGTAAGGTGCTGAAGAGTGCCAGGTGGCTTTTAAATACTTACCTCTGGAACTCATTGTTATTCCATGAGCATAATCTCTGCTGGGTGGAGGGGGAAGACTTGCTCTGAGGTCACCTTATGAAACCTGAATATGAAATCCCTTTTGCAGACCACTTGCAGCCCAACTCTGTGGTCAAGCTGAGAGTGCCTGGCTTTTGGGGACTTTGGTTCAGGTTAGAAAGTAGGGCACCCCTGTTTTGGGGCTACCCAAGAATAAAAGGCAGTGCCTCTGGTAACAACCTTTCAGAACATCTTCAACAGACCTTGAACATCCTGCAGACATTAGGTCTGCGAGTAAACTATGAAAAGTCCAATCTTGTTCCATTTCAAAGAGGACAATTCATTGGAGCCATTCTCGACACTTTGGCTTGCAAGGCTTCCCTGCCAGAGGACAGGGCCTTGGACTTACTTTGGCTGAGCAGGTGCGAGCTCAACCTGAGACTACAGCCCACCTTATCCAACGGCTTCTGGGGCTTATGGCTGCAAACATTGCTGTCCTACCTTTCGCAAAGTTGAAAATGCAACCTCTACAACTGTGGTTTTTGAGACACTTCAGGCCAGCCAGGATGAGCCAATCTGTCCTGCTCAACCCAACAGAAAGGGTATGGGACTCCCTTGTCTGGTGGTCTCAACTCCCGAACCTGCTGCAGGGTGCCCCTTTTCACAAGCCTCTGCCACAGTTGACTCTGAACACTGATGCTTCACTGTGGGTATGGGATGCCCACTTGGAAGGTCTTTGTCACCAGTGGCATCCACATGCAGCGACTCACCACATCAATTACCTCAAACTTCTTTTTTTTTAATTGGGATGCGCTCAACATTTTCAACAACGTTACCAATACAATTTGAAAAAATTTCCATCCCATCCCCCCACCCCCCAATAGGCTTCCAACACTGCTAATAACAAAAAAGTATATATTAGACGGTAATCAGGTTTAGACTTATATGAATCAACAAACCAGGTAACACATTTCAAATATATAAAGCATCTAACTAATTTCAACATATTTTCATATAACAGTATAATACAATTCAGAATTCATTTCATTTCTCATTCAGTATCCATACAGATCTAAATTGTACATTTTCCCCTTCATTCTGTATTCAGTTTCCAAATACAATTTCAAACCTTCCCAATCTTTTATATACTGTTCTGCCATTTGTCCATTTAGCTTTTTTGTCATTTTGTCCATTTCCGCTAAAAACAGCAATTTTCTAAACCAGTCATGTATATCCGGCACCTTCTCCGCTTTCCATTGCTGAGCGAAGGCCATTCTCGCCGACGTAATCATATACCATAATAATGTCCTTTTTTCCTGTGGAATTCTTTCCATTGTCAAACCTAAGAGAAGAAGTTCCGGTCTTCTCCCAATTGGAATTTTTAATATTTTCTGCATCACACAGTGTATATTAGACCAGTATACCTTTGCTTTATCACATGACCACCACATATGGTAAAAAGAACCCTCTGTTTTTTTACATTTCCAACACTTATTACTCAAGTTCTTATCCATACTAATATTAGCAATCTTTTTTGGTGTCATATACCACATATACATCATCTTGTAGCAATTTTCTTTTACATTAACACAGGTAGACATTTTAAAGGATCTTTTCCACAAAAACTCCCATGTTTCCATAGAAATTTCTTTGTTCATGTTTATGGCCCATTTTATCATTTGCTCTTTAACAGTTTCATCCAAAGTATATGCAGTCAACAAAGTTTTATACATCTTTGAGATCATTTTTCGCTCTCTTTTCAACCATATATTTTCAAACTCATCATTCTTAACTCTAAAACCAACCTCTTTACAATCTTTTTTGCAAATATCCCTTATTTGACAATATTGTAACCATCCATACTCAAATTCTAGTTCATTATTTGGTTTTAAAACATATTTTTTCCCCTCTTTTTGCAACAGTTCTTGGTATTTCAACCAATCATTACCTTTATGTTCTGAAAAAGGATGTATAACTGCTGCTGGAACAATCCACAAAGGCCTCTTGTCGGAAACTGTATCCTTGTACCTGGTCCATGCATCAAACAATGTTCTCCTTACATAATGATGCTTAAACATTGAATCAACTTTATTTTTCCCATACCAAAGATAAGCATGCCAGCCAAATCTGCAATCGTGCCCCTCAAGAGCTAAGAGTTTTCTATTTTCCAAATTGACCCAATCAGATAACCAAGACATACATACAGCTTCATGATACAAACGCAAATTCGGGACTTGGAAGCCACCTCTGTCTTTAGTATCGTACATTATCTTCATTTTAATTCTTGGCTTCTTTCCTGCCCAGATGAATTTAAAGATTTCTCTTTGCCATTTCACCAACACTTTCACATCTTTCACAATTGGTATTGTCTGGAACAAAAACATTAACCTGGGCAGTACATTCATTTTGACAACAGCAATTCTTCCAAGAAGAGATAATCTAAGTTTTTCCCATTTTTCTAAGTCACTCTTTATCGAAACCCACAGTTTTTCATAATTATTCTTAAACAAGTCTATATTTTTCATTGTAATTTCAACTCCCAAATACTTAACCTTTTTAACCACTTCACATTCTGTCACGTTTTGTAACATTTGTTGCTTTGTACCTATCATATTTTTACACAATATCTTGGACTTATTCTTATTTACATAGAACCCTGCGAGATCGCCAAACTCTTTTACTTTTTCAAATACCTTAGGCATATTATTAACAGGATCTTCAACAATAAACATAATATCATCCGCAAATGCTCGTAGTTTATATGAAAAACCTCTAACATTCAAACCTTTTATGTTATCATCATCTCTAACCATTTGCAGCAAAATCTCCAAAATCCAGATAAATAGCAATGGTGACAGGGGGCAACCCTGTCTGGTACCTTTTCTGACCCGGAACACTTCTGTTGGTTCTGCATTCACAATCACTGTAGCTTTTTGTTCTTTATATATTGATTGAATCATTCTTATAAATTCTGCGCCCATCTGGGATTTCTCAAACACTTTAAACATAAATTCCCAATTCAAATTATCAAATGCCTTTTCTGCATCCAAAAATAAAAAGCCAACTTCTTTTTCCGGGTGTTTATCATAATACTCAATTGCGTCTAAAACAACCCTCATATTGTCTTTTATTTGTCTATTTGGTAAGAATCAGGCTTGATCTTCAGCAATAGTATCTTTCAAGAACCCTTTAAGGCGCTCTGCTAATATTTTTGCAAAAATCTTATAATCGTTGTTTAACAGTGAGATAGGTCGATAATTCTTTACATTTGTTAAATCTTGCGTTTCTTTCGGAATTAAGGTGATCACAGCTTCATTCCAGGAATCTGGAATCTTCCCAGTTCTCCTAATTTCGTTTAAAAGAATCTCTAACACCAGAACCAGGTCTTCATGAAGTTTTTTGTAAAATTTAGCTGAAAAACCATTCGGACCTGGAACTTTGGAAATCTTTGCCTCTCCTATTGCTTTACTGATTTCTTCTTTAGTTATTACAGCATTTAATATTGCTTTCATTTCTAGGCTTGGTTGTATAAAATTAACCTTAGATAAATAGTCTTGCATCTTTTGCAGATCCACTTGTTTTGCTTGAAAAAGAGTCGCATAATATTTATAAAATTCCCTCCGGATCCCTCCTGGGTCTGAAATTTCTTTATTTCCATCTTTCAATTTAGTGATTATTTTATTCTCTCTTCTTTTCTTCAATTGCCATGCCAAATATTTACCAGGTTTATTTGCACCTTCAAAGGACTTCTGTTGCAATTTTTTCAAGTTCCAATATACTTCTTTATTTAACCTCGCCTTATATTGTTCCTTTAAAATCCTCAATTCTCTCAAAATCTTCTTTTTGCCAGGCCTTTTCTTAAGCTCCATTTCTTTTTTCCGAATATTTTCCGTAATCTCTTTATCTATTTTCAATTGTTGTTTCTTTTCATTATTATTGATTGCAATCAGGTGTCCTCTCATCACAGCTTTATAGGCCTCCCATACCGTTTGCGTCTGTACATCCTTGTTTAAATTCAGTTGAAAATATGTTTGGGTTTCTGTCCTTATTTTGTCCACAATATTTTGTTTGTCCAGCAAATCCTCATTGAGTCTCCATCGGAATTTCTTTCTTTTAACATAGGTTGACCATTTTACTGGACTATGGTCAGAGAGAGTTCTAGGTAACATCTCGATTTTGCATGTCTGCAAGATCAAATTCTCAGTCATCCACATCATGTCTATCCTTGAGAAAGATTCATGTCTTGATGAGTAAAAGGAATACTCTCTATCCTTGGGATTTTTAACTCTCCAAGCATCTTCCAGATGTTCATGTTTAACCAATTGAAAAAAGACTTTCGGAAGTTTGCCCATGCCTTCGTTTCCTTTTTGGGATTTTCTATCAATAACATTATTAACAGTACCATTAAAGTCACCCATTAATATCATTTGCTCATAGGTTAGCTGTCGTAGCTGTTCCCACAAATCCTGGAAAAATTTTTCCTTCGCACCGTTTGGAGCATAAAGGTTAACAATTAAAGTCTTGTTGCTCTGCAGCACGGCTTCTACCGCCAAAAGCTTCCCTTCATTATCTTTAAAAACTTCTTTTGGTTCCAATTCCTTTTTAATATATATAACAACTCCTTTTTTCTTTTGGGAGGAGAGGGAATAAAACTCCTCTCCTAATCTTTTTTGAATCAAAAATTTAGCATCAGTTTTTTTAATATGTGTTTCTTGCAAACCAGACTATCACATTTTTGTTTTTCCAACCAAAGTCTAACATTTTTTCTTTTTTGAGGTGAATTAAGTCCATTGACATTCCATGATATAATTTGACTCTCCATGTTGTTTTTGTACTTATTTATCAGAGTCTTTAAAGTTATCATTGATGAATCTGGTCATTTGCTCTACTGACTTGATGGTGACTCTCTTCTGCTTGAATGTAAAACTGACACCTTTTGGAATTTCCCATCTGTATCTTATACCCTCTGTTTTCAGTTCGTCAATCAAGTCTTTAAAGAGTCATCTATCCTGAAGAATTGCTCTGGGTAGTTCCTTTAATATCATGATTTTCTTGTTGTCAATTGTGAAATCTTCCTGAAACTGTTGCTTAAATAGGTCCTCCTTCAGTTTTTTGGATATAAACTGGACAATCACATATCTGGGTAATTTTTTCCTTTGCGCAATCGCAGAGTTGACTCTGTACACCACATCAATCTGTGCCGCCACCTTCTCCTCTTCCATTTTTAAAAAATCTGCAACGGCATCCACCATAACAGAATGAATGTTCTCACTTTTGTCTTCAGGGATCCCCCTGAATCTCATATGGTTAAGCATTGCATTGTATTGGACCATCACATTAACTTTTTCTGTTTCTATAGCAACCTCAGCAACATTGGATGCCACTCTCTTCACTCTTTCATCCATCTCATCTGCTCTTTTAGTCAGCGTCTGTATCTCTTTTGTAATCCCAGATAGGTCCTTTTTCAAGTCTGATACTTCTGTTACTAAAGTTTTTTCCATCTTTTGTAACGCGTCCATCACTCGTTTCTCCATAGCTTCCATCAGGCCCTGTGGCTTCTTTTCTTCTTTAGCAGCCATTTTTGGGGAGGACCAGGAGTTCGCCCTCTGTCGTTGCCGCAGATCGTAAGCCGTTGTTTAAAATTCACCTAAAACTTACATCAAATTAAAGTCCTTCTTATGCCCACCTAAATCGCTCTAATTTCACTTTTTTTCTATTAAGTCTTTTGGTTAAAATTGAAGTATAATTTTTCTGACCTTCTAAAAATGGCGGGCGCAATTTCTCTATGGTAGATGGTTCTTCCGGTTACTCACTTCCTGTCCGGCAATCTTAGTTGTCCCCCTTGCCTCTGGTTTTCCTCCCTTCTTCCGGCCTCCTTGGTCTTCTCTAGGAAATATTACTTGTCTGGTCTGAGGTCACTTCCTGTTCTGGCGATTTCTGCTGCAGCTAGAGTACTTTTCCACACTAGTTCTCGCGGGGCTTGCTGTTAGTTTCTATTTTAAAGTCAATATTCCAACCGCAGGAATGTTCAACAAACCGGCTTTTTAGCCTTTTTTAGCTGTTTAACTGCTCTTTTTCGGAGTCGGTGTTAGTACAAAAGATACAGCACGATCATGCGCTTCATCGGATGTTGTTTACTCTCGGCCAAAACGCGTCTCCGGTGAGCAATTTTTAAAAGTTACCTTCAAAGTCCATGTCTTGTTATAGCAGTGTTTCCTTGATATCAGTTTCAGTAGAATGTCTTGGAAGTCTGGGTCATGCGTTCTTATGTTGAGAATCCAACTCGGTGGGGTCTTTTAGAGAATTTCCGAAGTGCCTTCTAGGGGGGAGGGGATCAAGGCTGGTCGTGACGCTCTTTAAAGCCCCGCTATCAGCCGATCTCAACTCCCTCTTGGGCCAAGGCTCGCTGCCAGTCACCCCCCTGCCTGGGGGGATCTGCGGTGGGCTATATGAAGCCCACCCTGTCGTCAAGACCCTCCGTATGCTCTGAGAGCAAGCCAGAACACGTCAGGACGCCATGAATCCCAGACTGGAAGCCAATTACCTCAAACTTCTGGCCATACAGAAGTCCCTTTGCTGTTTTGATTCCGTGGTGATGGGGAAGTCTGTGGCCATTCTCACAGACAATACAACGGCCCTCAGTTACATCAATCGCCAAGGAGGAACAGTATCAAGAAAACTTTGCTTCTTGGCTCTAGAAATTTGGGATCGGTGCATAGCCCAAGGCGTGTTTCTCCTAGCCACCCACATCCCAGGTGCTTTAAAAATCCAAGCAGACCTACTCAGCAGAGGTCAAAGCCAAACCAATGATTTGGAGTTAAATTGGACCCACCTCAAACCACTCTTTGCCAAGTGGGGGAGGCCGAAGATCAATGTATTTGCCACTTGATGGAACAGGAAATGCCCTGTCTTCTGTTGTCGAGGCGGATCAGACCCTATCACTCTGGGTGATGGCCTCCTAATTCCCTGGGACAGGGACCTGTCATATATGTTTCCTCCACGCCCTCTCCTCTCGAAGGTGATTCACGAGGTATCCCTAGTAGGGGTGGACTGCATTCTGATCACACCTTGATGGCCGCACCAGCCATGGTTTCCAGTGCTTATGAACCTTTCCAATGGACTGTTCCACCTCTTCCTACTGATGTCCAGTCTTCTCCTGACAGCAAATGGACAGATCCTTTACCAAGAAATAGCCAAGTTAAAACTAACCACCCTTCTGTCAGTGAGAGTCTCAGAGGACCTACTGAATTGCAGGAAACCTTCGACTCACAAGTCTTATCAGCATAAATGGGCACACTTTTTAAGCTTCTTGGGTTCAGGACCATTGCCGCCCTCCTCAGTTCTGAGTCGCATCTTGGACTTCCTCCTGTCTTTGGTGGACTCGGGCCTTTCTCATTCCTCTGTTAAGGTATACTTGGCAGCAATTTCTGCATACCATAACTGTGTAGATGGTTAGTCAGTTTTTTCGCATCCTACTTCTAATCATTTTTTGAAGGGTCTCATTAGACTCTATCCTCCAGTTAAAGATCCAATTCCTTTATGGGATCTTCCTTTGGTACTTCGACAGCTTACCAAGAAACCCTTCGAACCTATGGTGACATGTGAAGCATGTCGCTTGGAAGACAGCTTTCCTTGTGGTGATCACATTGGCATGGAGAGTAGGAGAGCTTCTGGCTCTCTGCCATGATCCACCGTACTTGTCATTCTGTCCGAATGTGACTTTCTTGCCTAAAGGAGTGTCGGAATTTCACCTTCATTCTGAAATTGTTCTACCAGATTTTTTTTCCGTGCCCGACTAATGACGAACAACGTCTCCTGCATACTCTAGATGTCCGGAGAGTGGTACTCTTTTACCTGGACAGAACACATCTGTCATGAAAAGATTCTCACCTCTTCATTGCTTATGGGGCCCATTTCCGTGGGGCCTCTCAATGCCTCTCAAAATGGATTGCAGCCACAATACACTTCTTCTGTCTCTTGGCCAAATGTCCTGTTCCTTTGCAGATTAAGGTGCATTCCACTAGATCAATGGCGACTTCTTCTGTGTTTTTGGAGGTTGTTCCCTTGGCTGACATCTGTAAAGCTGCCACATGGACTATTCCTAACATGTTTATTAAACACTACGCGCTGAATGTTTGGACGCAGCATGCTGTGTGGATAGGTCACATATAGTGTTGTCTTCTGCAGTGCACTGAGCTGCTGCCAGCACACTCTTCCAGGTGAGCCACTGCTTGGTATTCTCCCATGGGTGTGATGCACAGAGACCACAACAAAGATAAACAGGTTGCTTACCTGTAACTGATGATCTTTAAAAAAAAAAAAACTGCCCCTAAAGGCAGACTTTTATTTATTTTCACAACAACACTACAACAATACAAAACATGAAAACTCAATACATTACATACAAACTAAATCACACAACATGCAACACATATGGGGGGTATTCACCTAGTTTCTTACATCATATTCCATGCATCTTATCTTTCAAAAGTTCTATTAGCTTTTTACGTGAGTATCCCTTATATCAAATCCACAATATCTTCCCTAGTTTTCTCTTTTATTAACCAATGTAGAATCTTATCCCTCCTAACCATTTATATTGTACCATTCGTAAAAACGTAGCCAAGTGTTCTGAAAAGTGAAATCTGTATAACCTGTCAAAGTCAACTTATCCATCTCTGCTGCCTCTAGTAGCTTTGCAATATATTCTTGCTTAGTTGGTGTCAGGGTAGTCCTCCAATATTTTGCATATAAAATCCTGGCCGCTGTCGTCAAATATAATATCAGGTAATGATCATCTCTGTTTATCTTTTTAGGTAAAATACCTAAAAGTAACAACTCCAGTTTAAAAGGAATTGTCCTCCCGACAATTTTCTGAATCAATCTATGCACCTATATCCAAAATTTCTTAGTAACATCACACGTCCACCACATATAATAAAATGTACCCGTCTTATTTTCACATTTCCAACACTTATTAGAGCATTTAGCATCATATTTCGCTATTCTCTCTGGTGTAACATACCATCTATAGAACATTTTATACATATTTTCTCTATAAGAGACCGCTTCAGTTATTTTAACATTTTTATCCCATATTTGTTCCCATTGTTCCAACTCTATAGCATAACCTAGATTCTGGGCCCATTGAATCATATTTGTTTTGACCATTTCATCTGCCCTCATTTCTTTTAAAAGCATCACATACATTTTCTTTATAAATTTCTCCTCTGCTAAACTCAATAATTGTTCCATCTGTGTAAGAGTCTTATTAAATCCGATCTTCTTATCCTTGGTGTATCTCAATTCAATTTGTGCTCTCTGCCACCATGATAAGTCTTCTGCCAGTTTAAGTTCATTTCTAGAGTTCAGAATGTCCATATACCTCTTTGGTGGATTTTCACCATATAGCCTAGGTAAAGTAAACGCCTCTAATGGTATCACCAATTTAGAAATCTTTGTAAACCAGCTCTTTTGAATAGTCTCCCATACTTTCAATAGTGAAGCCCATATCCAGTGCTGCTTAAAGTACTTATGCGCTGAAGCTTTTTCATACCAGAGAAATGCATGCCAACCCAACAATAGGTTGTGCCCTTCTAAGCTTAATATCCTCCTATCTTCCAACATAATCCATTCTCTGATCCATGCCAGTGCCACTGCTCTGTAGTATAAAATCCAATTAGGTAATCCAAATCCACCTCTTTATTTTAAGTCTTGCAAAGCTTTCAACCTGATTCTTGGCTTTTTCCCCTGCCATATAAACTTAGTTATTACCTGATCCAGCTCTTTAAAAATTGCAAAATTTTGTAGTATCAGGATCATCTGAAAAAGGAAGATCCATCTTGGTAGAATATTCATTTTAATTAGAGCTATTCGTCCCATCAGCGATATTTGTAGGTTTTTCCATCTTCCTAAGTCCTGCTTTGTTGCTTTCAGTAATTCTTTATAGTTATTTTCTTGTAATGCACTGCATTTGTTTGTTAGATTAACTCCCAAATATTTTACCTTGTCACACAGTTGATATCCTGAATCCCTTTGTAATCTGTCTTTCTGTTCCATCTTCATATTCTTAGTCGTGATTTTTGTCTTATTAATATTAATTCTTAACCCCGCCACCTGCCCACATTCCCATAGGGCTTTATTTAACTCGGTGATTGAATAAAGAGGATCCTCCAGTATAAATACAAGATTGTCAGCAAAGGCTAACAGTTTAAATTCTTCCCCTTGCACCTTCAATCCCCTGATAGTTTCATTCCATCTTATCTCTTCAGTTAGTATCTCTAGTGCAAATATGTATAGGAGTGGTGACAGTGGACAGCCTTGCCTTGTTCCTTTTTGTATTTCGAAATTTTCCATTCACTCACCATTAACCATCACCGATGCAGTTTGACTTGTATATATCGCTTGGATCATCTGAATAAATTCCTTTCCTGCCTCTGCCTTCCTTAATGATTCCATCACAAAACACCAACTCAGATTATCAAATACTTTTTCTGCATCCAAGAAGATCACGGCCATTACCTTTTCAGGATGTGCTTCATAGTATTCTATTACATCTAAAATGCATCTCAAATTATTTTTTATTTGCCTTTTAGGCAGAAAACCCGCTTGGTCTTATGTATAGTCCTTGCCAATAGTCTCTTCAACCTTTCCGCTATGATAGAAGCAAACATCTTATAATCAGCATTTAATAATGAAATTGGTCTATAGTTCTTAATTTCTTTTCCATCCGTGTTTGGTTTATGTATTTGGGATATTCTTGCTTCCTGCCACGAGTCTGGAATCTCTTCCCCATCCATAATTCTCTTACATATCTCTTTCAATTGCGGGAGGGCTATTTCTTCAAATATCCCATAAAATTCTATTGGGAAACCATCTGGACCTGGTGCCTTACCCTTATTCTGCCTTTTCAATGCTTCCACCATCTCCATCATCATAATTGGTTGATTAAGTATCTTTCTTTGTTCTTCTGTAAATTTTTGAACTTGGTGTTCCTCCAAATAATGAATTATTTGTTCGGTCTTAGTATCATTCTTTCTATATAGATCCTTATAAAAGTTCTCCACTATATTCTTTAAGTCTTGGATTCTATTTACTTCTTCTCCATTCTTCTTTCTTAGAGTTTTTATATATCCCTTTTCTTTTTGTTGCCTGACTTGATAGGCTAACCATCTTGTCGGTTTATTAGCATTTTTGAAGAAGTTCTGTTTAGCAAAAGTCAATTTCTTTGCTAGTTTACACAATAGAAGACAATTCATTTTATGCAAAAGCAATTTTTGTTCCATCTTCCTGTCTCCACTCCTTTTTCCATTATCCTCTTCTCTTGTTCTTGGATTTCCTTTTTCAAATTCGTATATACTTTGTTTCTCTTCGTATTTATTCGTGCAGCTTCTTTTATTAGGTGCCCTCTAGCATACACCTTAAATGCATCCCATACAATTCTCATAGGCATATCCGGTTTAATGTTTTCCTTAAAAAAGAGAGAGAATTCCTCCTGCAAAGATTTTATTACTTTCCAGTTCTTCAATATTGAAAGATTTAAGGTCCATCTATTTCTGGGTCTCGTTCCTTGTAATTCCATAGTGATTGGGTTGTGGTCCACGTAGATGCCTGCTTCAATTTCCGATTCCAACAAATCTTTAACCATTGTAGCCGAAATCCAGCACATTTCCAATCTTGACCAAGAGTCATGTCTAGCTGACTCTTTTTGGGTTCCTTACTCTCCAAGCATCTATTAGTTGCCATTCTTCTATTATCTGGCAAAGCGCTTCTGGAAATTTGTTACCTCCTGTTTTTTTTTCCATAGATATTCGCTTTTCTATTTTCCTTTTTGTCAAAAACCACATTGTAGTCTCCAATAATACACATTTCTTGAAATTCCTGTTTCAAGATGAGCTTTTGAAGGTTTTGGTAGAATTTTTCGTGATTTTGGTTCAGTGCGTAGATGTTAACTATTATTGTTCTTTTAGCTTGTCTCTGAATAGCTACTATTAAGATTCTTCCGTTGCAAGAGGTAAATACTAATTCCGGTTGCAAATGATCTTTAACATATGTAACTACTCCTCTTTTCTTTTTTCCCTCATCCGAGGCTGCAAAGATTTTCCCTAGTCCTTTAGCATTTAAATACTTTTCATCACTTTTTCTTATGTGTGTCCCTTGTATACAGGTTACATCTGCGTTTTGCTTTTTGAGTTGGTGGAATATTCTCCTTTTCTGAGGTCCGTTTAATCCATTAACGTTCACCGAAATAAACCTTAATTTTCTTCTATCCATCATGATTTCATTTCTGTTGTTCCCATTTATCTTGTATTAATTGGAGATCTCTTAAATCTGAATTTTTTCTGTCTTGGAGGTAATGCCGGTAATGCCATCGCCCCTTGGGGCTCCTGCCTCACTTCTTTTCCCACTTTGCCTTCTTCCCTTTCTTCCTGGCCTTCTTGATCTTCTGACAGCTCCTCCCCATACATCTTCAGGAAATCCATCACCTTAAAAACTGAGGTTATTCTGAATCTTTTATCTTCAAACACAAAGAACAGTCCTTTGGGTAAAATCCATCTGTAGCTTATATCATTACTCCTCAGCAGTGCCATCAATTCCACGTATTCCTTCCTTTTTTCTCGCACCCTCCATGGAATTTCTTTCAGCACATTTATTTCCACTTCATCCATCATCAAGGGAGAGGCATTTGCTTCTTTTAGTATTTTATCTCTCACCACTCTTTTATGAAATGATATTTGTACTTCTCTTGGGAGTTGAAAGCATCTTGCATATGCCAAATTCATTCTGAAGGCCGTATCTATTTCCTGTTCCATCATACTCGCATCTTCCATATGTAGGTGTTCTGCCAATGACTTGGCCATTTTGTTAGTCAAGTCTTCCTCTTTCTCTTCTTGAACATTCTGAAATCTTAGTATAAATGCCGCTCTCTCTACTTGGAATCTCAAAACGTCTTCCTCTAGACTGGTCTGTCTCTCCTCATTTTCTTGGGATTTCCTTTCCATTTCCTTGGCTTTGCCCTCCATATTTTCCATCACTTTATTCAAAACCATAATTTTAGTTGTGTTTTCTGAGATCTGCTTTTGCAATACTTGCAGACTCTGTGAAAATTGAATGGTAATATCCTTCATGGTACTCTGGATGGGCTCTACAGCTTGAGGTATCAGGTCTCTAATTTCTTGAATTGCCCCTTTAATGGGATCTATCACTTGAGGAACATAATTCCTAATTTCTTCCATTGCACTCTTGATTGGCTCGACTACTTCCATGATGGAACTAAGTACAGTCGACCGCACAAGGGCTTGCATTTCTTTCTGCGTTTCTTTTTCCGTTTCTTTTTGTGCAGGACCTCCCAATTTTGTTGATGCCAAACTGGACATTCCAGGTGAAACTACCAAAAGTCTCCTCCCTTGTCCAGGAGCATTTGACATATTTCTACAGACTACCCTCTTGGTCCAATTCAAATTTAAAGTCAGACTCAACTATTTCAAACTTATCACCCATTTTATTTGGAAATTTATAGCCTTCTTTCAGCCTCCCCCCCTTTTTTAATATCTCTCCTCTATCCAGTGTTTGGGAACAGTCTTATCCTCCTGGCTTTACGCCCAGACTCAATGTGTTTTGCAGAGAAAAGTTGTTTGGATTTACTAGATTATTTGGCTAAATGCCCAGAAATCTCTTAGGGTTATAAGCTTATTATTTATCAAACACTTTAAGGCAATTGGCTTTCTGCCCAGACAACTTGGTCCAATAATATATCATATCCTTTTTACAAAACTCCTCCCCCCCACGTTGGCTCCCAGCATTGTTTCCACCGTTCAAACCAAACATAATACATGTTAAATCCTTGTTATCATACTAATTCAACAGGTAACGCAGTTTAGCTAATTGTAACTACTGTAAATGCTTACTAACTGTTTACTGTTAATACATCATTAGTAGTTTCCCAGACTGAAAATACTATCCTTCATTTCCCAGTACTTCTGTATATATTCTTTAAAATCACTCCAGTCTGCCAAGAAGGTTTCTTCTTCTAAGTTGTTAAGTTTTCTTGTCCATTTATCCATTTCTGCCATAAATAGCAATTTTCTCAACCAGAGATCCCAGAGATCAGGAATCTTCTCATTTTTCCAGTTTTGAGCATAGATCATTCTAGCAGTTGTTACCATGTACCATATCAATGTTCTTTTACTCACGTTTATTTCTTCTAGTTTAAGACCTAAAAGAAACATTTCAGGTTCTTTCTTAAAGGTACATTTCAAAATTTTTTCCATCTCTGTATGTATTGCAGTCCAGAATGTTTTTGCTTTATCACAAGTCCACCACATATGGTCAAAGGAACCTTCAACATGTTTGCATTTCCAACATTTGTTAGATAAATTTTTACCTATATTAGCTATCTTTTTTGGTGTCATATACCATCTATACATCATTTTAAAACAATTTTCTTTAATATTGGTACATGTAGATATTTTCAAAGCATTTTTCCATAAAAATTCGCAGGACGACATAGGTATTTCCTTATTCATATTAATTGCCCATTTAATCATTTACTCTTTAACCACTTTGTCTTCTGTATACCATTTTAAGAAAATGTTATACATTTTCGATATCATTTTCCTCCCTCCCTCCAGCCATAAATTTTCAATTTCATTATAATTTCCCCTGAATCCCACCATCCTTTTATCTGACTTATATAAATCCAATATCTGTCTATAACATAACCAATCATATTTAAAATTAAGTTGACTTTCTTCTTTCAACACATATGATTTCCCTTCATGTCTCAACAAGTCCTTTCAACCAATCTTGCCTCTTGTAATCTGAAAACGGTTTTATCACTTCTGCAGGTACAATCCACAATGGTTTTTCTTCAGGAAAGAAATTTTTATATTTAGTCCATTAGTCAAAAAGGGCCCTTCTAATATAATGATGCTTAAAGAAATTATCCATTTTCGACTTGCCATAATAAAGATATGCATGCCAACCAAACCTGCAATCATGTCCTTCTAGTGCCAACAATTTCCTGTTCTCCAATGTAATCCATTGTTCTAACCAATTCAGACAAACCGCATCGTGATAAAGTCTTAAATTTGGTAATTGGAAGCCTCCTCTTTCCTTTGCGTCACACAAAATTTTCATTTTAATTCTCGGTTTTTTCCCTGCCCAGACAAATTTAGAGATTTCCTTTTGCCAACAATTAAACGCCTTCGAGTTTTTTACTATGGGAATTGTCTGAAATAAAAACATAAAATGTGGCAAGGTATTCATTTTGACCACCGAGATTCTGCCCAGCAAGGATAAATTTAATTTGTTCCATTTTTCCATATCTTTTAAAACTTGGCCCCACAATCTTTCATAATTGTTTTTGAAAAGATCAATGTTCTTTATTGTTAAATCTATACCTAAATATTTAGTTTTCTTCACTTCACAGCCTGTAGCCATCTGCAACTCCAATTGTTTTGAGCTCACCATATTTTTACACATCACTTTGGATTTCTTTCTATTTACATAAAAGCCTGCTAGGTCTCCGAACTCTTTTATTTTGCGTAATAAAAGCAGTATGGTTTTCAATAGTTCCTCCGCTATAAACATAACATCGTCCGCAAAAGCTCTGTACTTATATGTAAACCCCTTTATTGTCAATCCTTTAATTTCCTTATCTTCTTTAATATTCCAAAGCAAAACCTCTAGAACCCATATAAACAAGAGCGGTGAAAGCGGACACCCTTGCCTTGTTCCTTTTTGTACTTTGAAAAATTCCGTTATTTCATTGTTGACCATTGTTTTGCTTTTTGCTCCGAGTATATTGCTTTGATTATATTTAAAAAAGTTCTCCAATGATCATTTTTTCTATAACTCCAAACATAAACTCCCAGTTCACATTATTGAACGCCTTTTCTGTGTCCACAAAGAAAAAACCAACCTCCTTTTCTGGGTGCTTATTGTAATATTCAATTGCATCTACGACCGTCCTGATATTGTCCCTTATTTGTCTGTCAGGCAAAAACCCAGCCTGCTCTTTTCTGCAATTAAGTCTTTCAAATATATTTTTAGTCTCTCAGCTATAACTTTGGCAAATAACTTCTAATCATTGTTCAGGAGATAAATCGGCCTATAATTCTTCACACTTGTTAAATCTTGTGCTTCTTTTGGGATAAGAGAAATGGTTGCTTCCTTCCAAGAGTCTGGTATTTTCCCTGTGTCTCTAATCTCATTTAACAAAACTTGGAAAATCGGGGCTATTTCCTCTTTCAATTTTTTGTAAAATTTATCTGAAAAGCCATCTGGGCCTGGAGCCTTCCCCAATTTTGCTTCATCAATAGCTTTAAACATCTCTTCTGTGGTAATAGGATTATTCAGCATGTCTTTAATTTTTCCCATAGGGCTAGGCAATTTTAAATCTTGCAAATATCTTTGACCTTTCCCTTGGTCTATCGGGTTTGCCTGGAAAAGCTTTGCATAATATTTAAAAAATTTTCTCTTTATCCCTTTACTATCCACAATTTCTTTATCTCCTGCCACAATTTTGTTTATAATCTTCCTTTCCTTTCTTCTCTTAAGTTGCCAGGCCAAATACCTTCCTGGTTTGTTAGCTCCTTCAAAAGACTTTTGTTGAAGGTTTTTTAGATTCCAATAAATTTCTTGATTAAGTATGATATTTAACTGTAGAATTTGTATCTCTCTCAATATTTTCTTTTTCCCTGGTCTTTTCTTTAACTCGTTCTCTTTTTTTCTGATCTTTTCCTCAAGATAACTCTGCTGCACCCTCTTTTCTTTTATCTCTTTAGTGTTCAATGAAATTAAAATTCCTCTTGACACTGCTTTATAGGTGTCCCAAACCACTTGGATTCAGGAATCTTGGTTCAAATTTGTCTGGAAAAAGTGCTTTGTCTCTTTGTGTAGATTTTCAACTATGTTCTGCTTGTCCAATAAATCTTCATTCAACCTCCATCTGAATTGTTTTTCTCCTTGTTTAGACATCCACAATAATGGATTATGATCCGAATTTATTCTTGGCATTATTTCAATTTTATGAGTTTTGAATGCTAGATCTCCTGACATCCATATCATATCTATCCTGGAGAAAGAGTCATGCCTACTGGAATAAAAAGTAAAATCCATTTCCTCCATACATCCTCCAAATTCTCTTTTTTAACTAATTCAAAAAAGGCCTTCGGTAGTTTCCCTAATTTTTTTTTTAAAAAAAAACAATTTATTATTAGATATATCACATGTTCAAACAATTTAAACAAACCAATACATATCCATTTTTCTTTCTCCCTCTCCCCCCCAAACAAGGCTTCCCGCACTGCTCCAACCCCCTTGATATTTCTCTTATGCAATTACATTTACTACTAAACATATTTCTTTTACTAATGGTAACAATTCAAAGATCTGAGTCTCTTTCCACTTCTCCTCAATAGCTGTCAAAACAAATCAAACCACGTTTTACATCCCAATTCTTCAACAAGTATTCTTGAAAGTCTTTCCAGTCTCCGAAAAAGGTTTCGTCTTCTTCATTGTTTAATTTTCTTGTTAATTTGTCCATTTCTGCCATAAACAACGTCTTTTTAATCCATTCCCATGTTTCAGGTACTTTATCTTGTTTCCAACATTGAGCAAAAGTCAGTCTAGCTGCTGTAATCAAGTACCATAGTAGTGTTCTCTTGGCTACATTTATTTCTTCCATTTTAAGACCTAACAATAACATCTGTGGGTCTTTCTTAAAAGTACATTTCAAAATTTTTTGTATCTCATTGTGGATCTCAGTCCAATACTTTACTGCTTTATCACATGTCCACCACATATGGTAAAAAGACCCTTCATGTTTCTTACATTTCCAACATTTGTTAGACATACTTTCATTTATAATAGCAATTTTTTTAGGCGTCATATACCATCTGTACATCATTTTATAACAATTCTCTTTAACATTTACACAAGTTGAAATTTTCATTGACTTTTTCCACAAATATTCCCAAGATGTCATTAATATCTCATTATTATTATTTACCACCCATTTTATCATTTGCTCTTTTACAATTTCGTCCTCAGTATACCATTTCAATAAAACCTTGTACAGTTTAGAAATCATTTTTTTACCTTTCTCAAGCCATACAGTTTCAATTTCAGTGTTATTTTCTCTAAAACCATATTCTCTTTTATCGGTCTTAAATAAGTCATAAATCTGTCTATACTTCAACCAATCATATTCAAATTCCACATCAAATCTGTCTTTTAACACAAAGTTTTTCCCTTCTAATTTTAAAAGACTTTTATAAGGTAGCCAATCTAACCCTTGATTTCTTGAATATGGATTAATCACTTCTGCTGGTACTATCCAAAGTGGTCTTTCTTCTGAGAAGAATTTTCTATATCTCATCCAAGTCTCGAACAGTGATCGTCTTATGAAGTGGTGTTTGAAAAATTTATCTATTTTTACTTTTCCATACCATAAATATGCATGCCATCCAAACTTGTTATCATGCCCTTCTAGAGCCAATAACTTTTTATTTTCTAAATTAATCCACTGTTCTAACCATGTTAAACAGACGGCATCATAATACAGTCTTAAATTTGGTAGTTGTAGACCTCCTCTTTCCTTTGCATCACATAAAATTTTCATTTTAATCCTTGGCTTTCTTCCTGCCCCTACAAATTTCGATAGTTCTTTCTGCCACGTATCCAGTATTTTCCTTTGTTTTAATATTGGAATAGTCTGAAATAAAAACATCAAACGCGGCAAAACATTCATTTTTACAGTTGCAATTCTTCCCAATAACGATAGATTCAAGGTATCCCATTTCTTCATGTCTTGTTGAATCCTGTGCCAAACCTTTTCATAGTTATTTTTAAACAAATCAATGTTTTTCATGGTCAATTCAATTCCTAAATATTTAGTCTTTGTAACTACTTCACATTGAATTTTCTCTTGAAGTTCTGTTTGTCTTTGTTTCGTCATATTTTTGCACATCACTTTGGTTTTACTTTTATTAACGTAGAATCCCGCAACTGATCCAAATTCTTCAATTTTTTCCATCAATTGTGGTATTTTGTCGATTGGATCTTGAATCATAAACATTACATCGTCTGCAAATGCCCTGTATTTATATGCAAAACCTTTCACTGTGAGTCCTTCAATGCTGTTATCTTTTCTTATCGCTGTCAATAATATTTCCAATATCCAAATAAACAACAACGGGGATAACGGGCAGCCTTGACGTGTTCCCTTTTGAACTTGGAAGAAATCTGTTCTTTCTTTATTTATATTCAAAGCTGCTCTCTGTTCTGAGTAAATTGCCACAATCATGTTTAGAAAAGACTGTCCTATATCCATTTTTTCAATAACTTGCAGCATAAACTCCCAATTTAAATTGTCAAAAGCTTTTTCCGCATCTAAAAAGAGGAATCCAACTTCTTTTTCTGGATGTTTATCATAGTATTCGATTGCATCAATCACCACTCTTAAATTATCTCTAATTTGTCTATTTGGTAAAAAACCAGCTTGTTCTTCCGCTATAGTATCTTTCAAATATTTTTTCAATCTTTCCGAAATAATTTTCGCAAATAATTTGTAATCATTATTTAATAGCGATATTGGTCTATAATTCTTTACTTCAGTTAAATCCAAACCTTCTTTGGGTATCAATGAAATATTTGCTTCTTTCCATGAATCTGGGATCCGTTTAGTCTTTCTTATCTCGTTCGACAGAAGTACTAAGATAGGGGTTAGCTCCTCCTTAAATTTCTTATAAAACTTTGCTGTAAAGCCATCTGGACCTGGAGCTTTGCCCAACTTTGCGTCTTCTGTTGCCATTGTCACCTCTTCCTTTGTTACTAGACCATTTAATAACTCTTTAATTTGTTTTCCCAGCTCTGGAACTTCAATAGTCTCCAAATATTTCTTAATTTTCTGTTGGTCAATTCCTTTCTTTTTGAACAGTTTGGCGTAGTATTTGAAGAAGACTCTTTTTATACCTTTCAAATTCATAACATCCTTTCCGTCTTCAGTAATTTTACTTATAAAATTCCTTTCTTTTCTATTTTTCAATTGCCACGCTAAAAATTTTCCTGGTTTATTTGCACCCTCAAATTAGGTAGTTTCCCTAATTTTTCATTAGGTCTTTTTATTTTCCGGTCTAATTTATTGCTGATCGTCCCATTAAAATCTCCCATCAAAATAATTCGGTCATATGTCACTTGGTCTAGCTCCAGTATTAAGTCTTTTAAAAATTTCTCTTTTGATCCATTTCGTGCATAGATGTTAACCACCAAAGATTTTTTCTCGTGTAAAACAACTTCCACAGCAATGTATCTTCCTTCCTTGTCCTAAAAATTTCTTTAGGTTCCAGCTCTTTTTTGACATATAATACCACTCCTTTCTTTTTATTCGTTGCCAATGAAAAAAATTCTTCACCCAATTTTTTATTAATTAAAAATTTATGATCCTGTTTTTTTAATATGAATTTCTTGCAGACCAATTAAATTACACTTTTGTCTTTCCAACCAATGCCTAATTATTTTCCTCTTATTGGGTGAATTTAGTCCATTTACATTCCAAGAAATAAATTTGTAATCCATGGTGGTATACAATTATTTGTCTCCAAAATCTTTATCATTGTCCAATATAAATGTCAACATCTCGTCTCGATCCTTAATTGTGTGCCTCACGCCTTGGAAGTTGAAACTCAGCCCTTGTGGGATCTCCCATCTGAATCTCATGTTCTTTTGTCTCAGCTTGTCTGCTGTTTGAATTTCTTTCTTTCTTGCATGATCGCCCTTGGCAGCTCTTTCAGAATTCTTATCTGTTTCCCATCTATTTCAAATGGATCCTGAAATTGTTTTCTAAAATTCTCCTCCTTGATTCTCTTAGTTATAAACTGGACTATTACGTCCCTTGGTAAATTTTTCTTCTGGACATGAGTTGACTCTGTAGATCAGATCAATACTGTATTGTTCCTCCATTTTCATGTAGTCTGACAATGCTTCAATGATTACTTTGTAGATATCCTCATTCAGATTCTTTTCAATACCTCTTAGCCTAAGATGTGTCTCCATTCCTCTATACTCCATCATTGTGTCAATTCTGTGGGTCTCTTTTGTCACTATCTGTACATTATTTTCCATTACTTGCATCTTGTTCTCCATATCAGTAGACTTTTGTGTAAAATTCTGTAGCTCCTTTGTGATTCCTGCAATTTCATTTTTGAACTCATTCTTAAGTTCAGTGACTCCTTTGTCTAAATTTGTCTCCATTTGTTTCCCTAAACCTTGTATCGCCTCCATCATCCTTTTTTCCATAGCCTCCATCGCCAGCTGCCAGTCTTTGTCTTTTTTCATTGACATTCTAGGTGAGGACCATGAGTCCGCTCTTTGCCTTGACCTTAGATCCATTTTTAAAATCTCAGTCCAAAAGCTTGGCCAACCTTATTCCCTGCAGTTATAGCCAAATGTTAAAACTTGTAAAAATAAGGTCCAATAGCCTTGTTCTTTGTCCCTTTAAATGCGTGCCCGGATTGCCTAAATTTCGCCTCGCCAAACTTACTAGTAACTTGGCAAATTTAGTTCAAAGTTGTAAAAAGTTTTGACCTCCTCAAAATGGCGGGTGTCTTTTCTCTATGGTAAAAGGTCAGAGTCAACTACTTCCTAGTGGTTCTTCCTGTCCATCTGCTTCTCTTGTCCTCCAGTGTTTCCGGAATGTCACTTCCTCTTTTGGAACTAGTCCTCCTCAAGCCTGTCTGCTAAAATCCTCTTGTCTCCTCTGGCCGCAGTTGTCACTTCCGGTCATGCGCTTTATCGAACAGGACTTCCCAACCGGCAAATCTCGCATTAACAAGCGCAGTTCCCAGCCCCATATCACTTCGCAAGCCACAGGAATGGTAAACAATCTCTTCTTTTGTCGTTTTTAACTTTAAAAAACAGCTTTCTTCATGGGAAATTACACAATTATTGTTCTTTTACTACCAACGCTTCTCTGGATAGTTATACTGATCGCTCCTTGCTAGTCCTGGTAAGCGAAACAGTTTTTTGTTACCTTCGTTGTTTCTTCCAGATGTACGCAATGCTTCTTCCTTTAAACTTTTTCTTCTTGTCTCAAGAGATCGGGGTGGTGGTGGTGGTTTTAAGCTGGAATTCCAGCCCGGCTCGTTCCTTTAGAGATGATTGCAACACCTGCGTCGGGAGAGGGGATCAAAGCAAGGAACAAGCCCCCTCCGGGGCTTATCTCTCACCAATCTCAACTCTCTCTTGGGTCTTCAGTGCTCGCTTGTCTTACCCCTGCCTGGGGTAAGCTGCGTTGGGCGCAGAAGTCGCCCAAACTATCAAAAAGGATGACCGTCCACCCTGAGTAATTACAGGGTGCTTCAAATCGCCATCTTTCCCTGACCGGAAGCCCTTATCCACAACAATTTTGATGATACTGCCACAGAGATTTTTTACCCGTTATAAACCCCTCCAAAGAGCTAGATCAATATGCTTAAACAAATCACCACTTACAAGAAAGAGAGATAAACAGCGGCAAAACATGCTTTAATCTTTGACCCTGGCTCCAAGGAGTTGAACAGAAGAAGAAAAAAATAAAAGCAAAAATGGGTACACTGAAAGGAGGCTCAAGATATCGCTGATCCACCCTGCCCCTTTAGGGTTAAAAATTTCAGTACACTGCAAAGGGGCTCCCACCAAATACCTTTCTTCCACCCTACCCCCAATAGGGTTAAAAACTGGGTGTGCTGAAAGGGGTCTCCTAATCCTGCTCCTATTTCATCCACTGTCCACTTTCCGCTCACCCCCCCCCTCCTCTTGCATGGGGGTATAAAATGATCACAAACCTCTTCTTATCATGCTCTTATCCAGGGATAGGATTTACACCTGGTGCCTCTTCTTTCCACCACTTTTCAGTTATGGTACCATGAACACTTCCATCCAAAAGTGAGGTTTAGTCTCTATCAATCTCGCCCTGCTCCGCTTTTCCAATCTGCCATTAATTAGCAATTCTGCTTCTGGCCACTTTCTTCCAGGGGGGAGAGCCTTCCCCTTCTTTGCTACTCCCTTAGGGCTAACTGTTGCTACAGACTGCCCTTTAAAGCCAATTTTTTTCAAAGAGGATACTCACGGGAGTGCTTCACCGGCAAAGTCTGTCTTCCCCCCCTCAGTGCAGAAGCAACGGCTTTGCTCATAAAATGAGCTCAAAACTTTGGTCCCGCATTGGGGGTGATCCTGGTCTCCCTATGAGTAGCCAGCTTGCAGTGACCTGGATCAAGCCCCTTGCTGCCACCCACTCCTTCCCCGGAGTGCACCCCCAGCTGATGATATTTGAGTGGTCATTTGTGCATTCACACCACCTGCCCTTCCTTCCCCTCTGCTGTCAGTATCTTTATGTTTGGCTAGGCAGCGGTTGGAAGGAACTGGTGGGATGTTCGTGCCCCACCCCTTTGGGCATGTGTGGTAGGGTTCCTGTGCAGGCCCAGGGTTTGAGGCACAAAAATCCTGATGTGAGCTTTGCACTACCCGCGCACCCCAGCTGATGATCTTTGAGTGGTCATTTGTGCATTCACATCACCTGCCCTTCCTTCCCCTCTGCTGTCAGTATCTTTATGTTTGGCTAGGCAGCGGTTGGAAGGAACTCGTGGGATGTTCATGCCCCACCCCTTTGGGCATGTGTGGTAGGGTTCCTGTGCAGGCCCAGGGTTTGAGGCACAAAAATCCTGATGTGGGCTTTGCACTACACCGATTGGATCAGCGCAGGTGCACTAGATCCCATGGGTGTGAATGCACAGATGACCACTCGAAGATCATCAGTTACAGGTAAGCAACCTGCTTTTTTTAGTCTTACTATAAATACCAAGAGACAAAAACTTTTAAAAGGAATGTAATTTTTATATTGGCCCCCAAAGTGAAATAGATTTGTGCACATTTATTCAAAAGTGATTTCTATTGAAGTTATAGTCTCAGTCTCAACTAAGTGCAAAGGATTGCAGTCATGAAGTAATAAATCAAAGGGAACATGTCTGTTTTTCCAAGTCAATGAACTGGGTAAGTATATAGTATGACCTTATTTAAACTCTTTGCAAGGAAGAAGGTCATTTTCTCACAGGCTTGTTGCCATAGGTTCAGTGGTGTTGGGAACTGTCCCCCACTTCCTCACAGCACTGGTGCATTCAGGCATCTCCTGTGGTTTCCCTGGCTTTCCTCCTATCTTTCCCAAGTGTGCTTTGCCCCAGACTTTTGGAAAGGCAGCAAAGCCTGGATGGCTGCTTGTAGGCAGCAGGAAAGTTTGGATTTTTCTGGTCCTGCACACATGGTAGCCATTTTCCTCACAGAGGCTTTTTCTTTCTCCTACCATCAGAAGGATTTTTATTTTTTAATTGGCAACTATCACTGCATTAACAATATACATAACAGGTTCCCTGAATTCCCATATTTCATTCTTTTTAAAAATGTAAGTCTCTAGCACATTTAGCTTCAGGGATGCAGGAGAAAAGGTGTATTTCCACGATGAAAGGAGCTAGTCTTTTTTTTTAATGAAAACTGGAAATTCAGAGAACCTATTACCCATATTATCATTGTAACAATATATCAATAAAAGAATATTCAGTTTCCAGTTTTTTAAAACAACTGTGAAGGAACCATGGTGGTTTAGGGGTGGGGAAGGGATGGCAACTGGCGGGGGACCAGGGCAGGGGAACCTGGTATTGGCAGCTGTAGCAGCAACAGGGAAACTACTGTCCCTGTGTGGAAGACATCAGAACTTTTCCTCTCCAAATGGATGGCGACCTTAGTAATATTTATTTATTAAAATATTTATACTCCACCTTTCCTCTTGGCTGAAAGTGGTAACAACCAAGTTTTACTGCACTATGTTTATTCTAAGCCCATTTAATTTATTAATCAAAATATTTAGACCCAGCTTTACCTTTGGGCACAGGATAATTTATCATTCCAAAAATTAAAACTAAGAAAATATATAGTAAAACACATCTTGCCCCTCCCCCAGCACATGAGTGCAGTTTATATCCTATTTAAAGCCCTCAGATATAAAAGGCGTTACAGAGCCTCCTAACCTGGGAGTCATAAACCTAGTAGGTTGCATTGACTTCAGTGGATTTAGAAGAAGGCAGCTCAGCTTATGAAGGCAATGCCAATCTACTGTTTTCCCCTGATTTCCTTTACTTGAGTCCATTCTTAAATCTGATTCTATGTTTGTAATTTTGTGTAATTATTGGACAGTGTCGTACCTACCATTTGTGTGCAGAAGAAATGACCAGACTTGGGCCTTCAAGTGCCAAGCAGAACTACAGCTATGAGAGTCACTTTGCTTGGAGTGAGAAAGGACAAGGGGATAAAACTGACCCCTTTCCTCAGGGGAATTGTGCTTGTGGAAGAGGAAGGAGGAGTTTCACCCCCTTGTCCTCCTCAACCCAGCTCCCACCCCCCAACAGCACAATCGTTCCACAATGCAATCCCATGACTCTGGGAATTATATTCAAAAAGGGGTTCAGAATATTGCCCATTATGTTATATTGCCCATTATGTTAATATTATTAAAATATCAGGTGCTGAACCATGCAAGGTATAGTTGCCAGCCCTCAGATAGGAGTGGATTCCCAGATTTTGCAGTCTCCTAACTACTGCTAGCCACCTGGCCAGTGGGGGGAAGCTCCACCCCAACAACCACAAACTGGCGCAATGTTCCCAACATGATGACATCACGTGGAAGTGACGTCATCATGCTGGGGACATTGTGCGATGACACTCTGGTATTTTGGGCAAAAATCTATGGTAACCATAGAGTTTTGCCCAAAATACCAGAGCATCTGTGTGACATCATCATGTCAGAGACATTACCCCACCCCACTCCTGGAGAGCTCCTTCCCACCCCTGCTGATGAGCAGGTAAGACCTGGCAAACCTAGTGAATGGTAAAATATCTCTGAGTACATGAGAGTGAAGTTTTCCATAAACATAAAGAGCTGAGTGAAGCAGAACAATATTGCAGCCAGCATATTGAATACTGTTTGATGTGTGTTGCCGCACCCAAAATGAAGGCTTGTAAAAGAAGTTTACATATTAGACTTAGGATTGATAACTCTGGGCTGGGAAATTCCTGGAGCCTGGGGAGGGAAGGGTTTGGAAAGGAGAGAGGCCTCAGTGGAGCATAATACCATACAGTCCACCCTCCAAAGCTGCTATTTCTCCAGGGGAACTAATCTGGAGATCAGTTGTAATTCTGGCAGAATATATAGTAAAACATTTCTAGGCCTTTTGGCTAAGATCAAGTGTAGTCTTACAATAATTACAAACATGTAATTATCCCAATTAAAATGGAAACAAATTCTCCATCTGTCTTATTCTGGTTTCTTTCATTATTGCAGCCTCTGCATCTACTGATTTCACTTTTACAAGACAGGCACGATTTTCCTTATAAGGCCATAAAGAGAGCACTGTGCTCTGTAGGAATGGGGTGGGGTTTTACATGCAGGTGTGAAGTATTCTAGTCCAGAAGGATATAGTGTGGGATTCCCTTTATCCTTCCAATGCCTGCCCTGCTGTGCAAAATTTTCCTTTGCAGTCTGCACTGTCCTGTTTGCCCACTGCTCTCCGTACCTTACCCCCTTCCAGAAAAATCTACCTCAAAGTCCTCCTCCTGCTGCCTACCTGCCCAGATGCCTTACCCTCTTTGTGCCACCAAAAGCCCTTGCTTTGTTAGTCTGCTTCTTTCTTGTGCTACTGTTCTTCAAGCTAAATGGCTGCAGTGATGTATTACTGTTTTTGTCTGTCTGAAATTTTGTATTGTGGGTATCCTCAGAGATACTACAATCCTTCTGAATTTTGGCCAGTTTGGATTGAAAACCATGAAGGTTGTCTTCCAGGAATATCAATGGGAAATAATAACAAAATAGAGTTATGAAAAAGAAACAACAAAAGTAATAATTTAAAAATATACAAAACAACCCAATAATGAAACAGTCCATTTTGGAATTAATAACATGAAAGAAAAAAATGAAAGAAACTTGACAAGCTCCCATATACAAGTCTATCTGCTATTGTTCTCCCAAAGACAGAAATGATTAACACAGGGGTCTGGTGGGCTTTACCCACTTTTGGAGGTTTACCCACTTTTGGGCAGCTGCCCCCAAGCCTGAACACCCACAGCCACCCTCTTCCTTCTCTCTTGAGAGAGGGGAGGGAGGGGGCAGCTGTGGGCCACAGGTCTAAATTCCAAGTGGCATTGCCACTTGGAGATCAGGTGAGTGGGGCCTGTTGGCTGTTAGCACTTAAAGGCACTCCTTTAAGTGCTTGCAGCCAGTGGGCTGGGGCCACACACACCCAATCTTCAAGTGGCATTGCTGCTTGTAGTTCAGGTGTGCAGCAGCAGCCATCCCCTCCTGTGTTGCAAGATTTAAAGGGCCCTCCACCTGATCAGGAGGGGTGGCCACCTGTGATAGTTCTTGGGGGTGGGGCTTGGAGCAGAGACATCCCCAACATGATGTCATCGCATTGGGGATGCCCCACCCCCTCTGGGAACACCCCCCCCGAGTCCCCTGCTGGGGATGAAGAAGGACCCGGCAACCCTATACAGTGGCCTTGGCAACTTGACTGTATGATGGTAAACACTTGGAGTTAACACTTAGAACTTCACAAGAAGCGGGACCTGCAATATGCACGGAGGGGAAGTATTCTGTGTGGCTCCCAAGCCACCAAGGCTTCTCCCCACTGCTACCATGGCCCACAACAACAACACTGGTGAGCCCTGCACGGCTCTGAGCCACCAGGCCCACCAGGCTTCCCCCACTGCCACCAACAGCAGCAGCAACAGCCGCAGCTTCTAGCTGCCCGACCGCCAAGACTCCCCCCACTGCCACCGCCAGCAGCAACAGTGGTGAGCCCTGCGTGGCTCTGCCACAGATCTCAGAGGTAAGTGCATTCTCTGTGCATGTGCAGGGAATGCTTTTTTACTTTTGGGGAAATTTAAGTATCTCCCGTATAGTTTTTTAAACTTTTCAGATTTTTCTGCACACCTAAGACTGCTCCAAGTGTGCAGGAAAATCTCTCTGCCCCCCAAGTGCCCCTGATGTGCAGATTTAGATATCCACATGGAGGGGGCAACTTGGCTATTAGATATATAGATATCATGCATTCATGACACTGCTAAAAGTGGAACCCAAATAATGTTATAAACAAGTGCAAATTTTTTTTATGGGCAAAAGCAGCAGAATTTTTTTTCACATAGATCCCAGGCCTAATAGTAACTGCTGTGTTTTAGCACAGATTGAATATGTTAAATCTAGTGTGCAGTTCTTTATTATGTATACTTACAGCAAGAACTGGGGGAAACAACATGTTGACATGCAATATATTCTTTTTCTTTTCTACTCAGTGCAAACCCAAACAACCTGAAGAAGGGAAGCAAGCTGCAGAACGGCAGTCTGATTTATCCACAGAACTATGAATCCATTCTGCCATCGCTAAGAGAAGTAACTTCCTAGCAAGTGGAAAGACAAAATTCCAAAGAGGAAATGAGGACTGATTTAAGGGAATTTTGATATTAAATAGACAGCCCTTGCGCAATCTGTTCATTTACTGTTTTAATCCATGCATTTTGGATTATGGGCATACATGGATTAAAAATTTAAAATATTTACTGTTATATTCTAGGGTGCTGTAAAGAACCATAAAGTTCAGGAGTTCTTGTTAATTTGAGGGGGTTGGGAATTCTACTTATGCAATGGGGCATTGTGACAAGCCTGCACTTACCACTGTGTGCAGAATATAAGGTGGATTTTCCACAGTTTGGGTACATTGTATTTGCACATGTTTACATTCTTGCTTCAGAGTTCCATAGTTTATATAGGATTCCTGACTAACTGACTTGGTAAACTGGATCTCAGTAAAGCATTGTTCTGTGCACTCACTGACTTGTATATGCTTGCTGTTAATTTCCAATGTGGTTTAAAGATTGGCTGAAACCATCTTTTATTAAAGGATAAATAATATATGTCATTTATGTGCCTTCTTCTAAGTTAGACCATAGATTTATTGTCTACTGTGGTGGGCAGTGGCTTTCCAGGGTCTCGTCTAAAAGTCTTTCATATAACCTACTACCTTTTAACTGGAGATGCTGGAGTCTGAATCTGGGACCTCTGCATACAAAGCAGATGCTTTACCCCTGTACCACAGCCCACCACAGTTCCATAACAGCATACATTAGAGTGAGATATTTTCTTCTTGTACTCAGTGCAAACCTAAAGGGCCCAAAGAGAGTTTAAAACAATGATAATTCCTTTGCAATTGACATGTTTTCCAGATTTAAGATGAAAAATCCTCTTACCGTCTTCAGTTACAGCGTCCATAGATTTGCTCACCTTGTAACTTAGCAATCAGATGTTACCATTTTTTTTTCTTTAAATCATCTTTCTTTCTGTAAATCATCAACTTTGGAATTTGTCCAAATCTTTCTGTATTCCACATACTAATCTTTCCTTCCTGAAAATAGAAATATCCCTAAATTTTGGGTTCAGATATAATTGTTCTTACCTTTCTGACTTGAGCCTGGTTCTTCATTTCACTTCCACAAAAGTGCAGCTATGTAGATTTCCCCTCTACATAACTAGTCCTTTTAAAAACCTCAACACATTCAATTGTATGTGAGCTTTCTAAGTATCAACACTTAATTATGTCACAATATTAAGTTGCTTGTGTTGTTCTTGGTTTCAATGTATAACTACACTGTGATTTAATAAATCTTGCCAAATATGGGAGTTTAAATATGTATTTTGTAATTTGCTTGCTTTAATATGAAAGTTACAAATTTTCATTCATACTTCATGGATATATGGATGTCTAAAATCCTTCTTTGTTTTACAGATTGGTGTTCAGCCTCTTGTACTCCAGTGCTGGACTACCCCTTATAAATTGTGGCTTTAGACCAGCACTAAAAGGAAGTCCACTCAGAGCACCGATGCAACAGCAATCACTGGCATAGTCTTCCTGCCCAAAGGTGATTGCAGATGCATCAGACAGAGCAACACAATTATTGTATGTAATTGGAGCAAAATCTAGAAGAAACAACAGTGCTTTCTAAAATATTTGGCTGCATGCCTTAGTACTCTGCTATCAGCTTTATCAAGTTATTATCAAGAAAAAGAATCTTCCTCATATTTCTAAAATTCTGGCTAAAAATCAATGACATTTCACCATATATGTTGCCCAAGCAGCTCATCTCATGGGGTTGCCTTGAATACAGTTTTTCTTCCAGATTTTGTTCTAGGAAACTTAGTTCTTCACTGAAGAAGGTACTAACTTTGATTCAGTTAGCTTCATGAATCCTTGGCAGACACTACAAGAGACAACATGTGCTATCCAAAGATAAATTTGACATAGAAGTCTGGTGAGTTGTCTCTGAGTAAATTTATTTGATAGTAGGAACTCCAGCTTGGCATTTGAAAGGCCACATTTGTCTCTGTGTTCTGCTGATATTTGGGGCAGAGTTGCAAAGAGGCAATGAACAGAACAGAAACAAATGTGCTAATTGAGTTACCAACTACACAGGATAGGGTCTGGGATCCTAACCCCATGATCTTCTTTGTGGTCTCTGTGCATCACACCTCTGGGATATAGTGTGCCTGCGCCGACCTCAATTGGTTCCTCTTGAAAGCGAAAGGGATTTTTGTGCCTGCTCCCCTGTCGTGTGCCAGCCCCACTGTGCATGACTAAGGGAGGGGCATAACAATCCTGCCAGTTTTCTTCTGACCACTGCACTGGTAGGATCTTCCCCACTTCGGGCTTTTAGGCCTATTACTTGTTTTTCTTCAAAGTTTTCTCTGTTTTTTCTTCTTGTTTATTTGTTAAGTGAAAGGACTTTGTTTCTACAGAATTATCTCCTTGAACTCTGTAGTGTTTCCCCCCCCTCCCAGCCTACGGCCAAGAGATGGGGTTTCTTTAAATGGTGCCTTAAGTGCAGCAGCATGATCACCCCCCCCCCAGATGGACACTTGCTTTTTCTTTTGTGCCTTGGAGAATCACACCAAGTGGACTCTTGTGCTCATTGTGTGAAGTTCTTGAAGCAGATGAGGAAGAACAGAGCTGTCAGACTTCGCATTGTGCTTTTGGAGTTAGCGCTTTCACCGATGTCGTCACAGGACACTTCAGGGCATGTGTCTATGTCGGATGCCGCCTCGGCATTGATGGCTGCGTTGTTCCTGATACCGACTCACTTAGATGTCGACCACCCGATGCTGAAATGCTCGGCCCAGACATCTCAGTCCGAAGCCCATATTCTCTCTAAAAAACGCAGGGAGGGCAAGGATGATCGGCCAGTCAAGCTAAAAAAGCAGAAGAAAACTCCCCCTCTGCAAACTCTGCTGACCCCTCAGAGGGCTACAGAATTGAATCCTATGGGGGCTGCTTCACTAGACTCTCTGAGCCAAGAGCAGCCACAAGGTGTACCTTGGTTGCCTTCACTGCATCCTATTCAGCCCACTGACTCCAAGCAGGATATAGACTTAACACAAATCTCCCAGTCCTCCAGTATCGAAAGCCTACACTCCGACTGTGGAGCTGAAGCCATTGCCCATCCATCACAGCTCTGACCTGATGATTGAGGACGGCCATCGGCACCAATCCACCCCCCACCACTGCGCTCCTGGGACCAATGGTGGTGTCAGGTGATCCTGCCATAAGATGGGAGGGAGGGAAGGAGGATGAGATGGTCTGTAACTTTTTATGCTTGGAGGGGGAAGTGGGGAGGTTGCCTGGGTAACAGGGTGTTTCTCAGCCTGGGCTATCTCCTATCTGACCAAATGGCCTTGTCATACAGTTTCGGTTTCTTCGGTATGGACAGCTGGGCCCCTTTATGGCTTGAACAACTTTCGCACCTATCTCCCGCACGCGGGCTATGTAGCCATTGGTAGAATGCTTAGGGGGGAGCTAGCTCAGTGGGGTATATCCGTAGATGTTCCTTTGTGTGCTTTATTCCTGACAATGCAACGTTAGTGCGCTTTTAGAACTGCTGCTAAATAAACTCTATCTTCTTATGAAGCCTGGTGTTTGACTGCCTTTCTGAAGTGCCTGTCAGGAATACTCTCTTTGATCGGGATCGGTTCTGCAACGCACCTCTTTCACAGAGATGAGTGACGAGGAAGACACCATCCCGGTCCCAACCTCCACAGAAGAGGAGACGGTTCCAACATCCACTGTGCCAGCGATCATGGCTGTGGTCCCTGTGTCCAGTGCCCCAGCGCCATGGGGCCATAGCTATGACCTAGGAGGGCTCTACGGAGAACTGTATGGGGGAGCGTATGCAGGAGTGATGACCAGACCATGGAAACGAAGGGACTGGATGAAGCCACTAGCAGAGACACACGAGACGTGGTTCCTCACCCCCCGCACATCGATCCGGGAGAGCCGGGTGGAGAGATCTGTCTACCACTTGAGTACGGCGGAGGGTGAAGAAGTTCACCCTGATACCCAAGACTTGGAAAGGACCGTGGGAAGCCGGAGATGGAGTGGGGATCCCAGCCAGGATCAACTCCTGCACCTCATAGACGAGTCCTTGTCTCGAATCACGAAAATGATCTCGGATGGCATACGAGAGGAAATGGAGAAGAGACAACCTCCAGACCCAGTGGGGCCCCCAGCGCAGAGACCCCTGCCCCTACTGGCTGGACCGCCGCCCGGGGGTGTGCCAGGGCAGCCCAGGGCACCTCCAGACCAACCCATGGGGCCCCCACCTGTGGGGCCGCCGGCGTCGAGACCACCAGGGATGCCAAGGGGTTGGGGGGCCATGTTGCCAAACCCAGCCGAGCTGCTGGACGCCACTTTCGATGTTACGCCCGAGAAGTTCTCCTTTTTCCTGGTGAGGGCGGAAAAGTTTATCGAGAACTGGGGCTACCTGTTCCCGGACGAGGAACAGATAGTGGACGCCATCGCCTCCCACCTGAAAGATGCGGTGGCTGACTGGTATGTGTCTTTACACCAGGAAGACAGGTGCGAACTGAGAGAGGTGGATGTGTTCATGTGGGCGATGAAAGACCAGTTCGAAGATGCCAACGCGAACAAGGCTGCCCGGGTGTTCCTCCGGGCCTTTCGCCAAGGGACGAAGTCCATTCGAGAGTATACAGCAGAGTTCCAAAGACACGCCGCCAAGATCCGAGGCTGGCCCGATGGCGTACTAGCGGAACAGTACCACCTGGACCTGAACCCGGAGATCTGTCACACGATTATGCGAGGACAAGACCCGGAAACCTTATCAAGCTGGATGAAAGAAGCGGCGGCCACTGAGACTCGACTGAAAGCCATCAAACTGGATGATGCAGCGACTCTGGGGAAGATGACCCAATCTTCCATCGCCCCTCCAAAGAGCCGGCAGATGAACCCTGTACATCGGCCAAAAGATGAGACGCACGAGACCAGGATGAAGCAAGGGCTGTGCCTAAAATGTGGAGAAGCGGGCCACTTCGCCACGAGTTGCCCAGGGTCATCCACCCCACCTAGTGCCGTGAAGGGGCCTAAAAAGAAGTTCGAGACGTCTACACCGAAACCCCCGGGAAAGCAGAGAGGCGCAAGGGCCCTGCAAGTCGTCCCCTTGGGAGAGGAAACTGAGTCTTCGGAGGAGGAGAACACCGCGGTGGCGGTAAACGAGAAGGACCTGCTGTAAACAGCGCTGAACAGCAGGTCCCAGACTCTCAGGCACTAAATCCGGTGAACAAATCCTCTTCCCTTTTTTTCATGACCGTGACTCTAATGGACCCGGGTCTACTGACACACGTGAGGGTGAGAGCGTTAGTAGACTCGGGGTGTGGGAGAGACATTATTAATCCCTCCCTAGTGACTGGGCTGGGAGCCAAAGTAGTGAAACTGGCAGAGCCGCTGGTTTTTACCCAAATGGATGGCTCCATTATGAAAGAGCCCTGTAAATACGAAACTGTACCTCTACGGATGGGAGTGGGGAAACACTGGGAGGTGCGACCATTCGTGGTGACCTCCGCCGCAAGGTTTCCCCTTGTCTTGGGGAGCCCATGGTTTTTTGATCACGACCCACACATACTATGGGAGGCTGGGATTGTTAACTTCATCTCCCCATGATGTGAGACCCATACCTGGAAGGGCGACTGGGGTCCTCGGCAACCTGAGCACTGCCCTGTGGTGGTGGGGGTGTCTGAGACGGGCTGCAACACAATCCCTTGGGAGTATCAGGACTTGTATGCGGTGTTCGGGGAAGAGGAGGCAGATGAGTTGCCCCCCCCACCGCAACTCTGGCTGTGCCATTGAACTGTTACCCAACCAGAATCTCCCGAAGGGGAAGCTATACTCTATGAGCCCAGCTGAGAAAGTGGAGCTCAGAAAGTTCATAGATAAGAATTTAGAGCACGGATTTATACGGCCGGCCTCTTCACCATTTGCCGCTCCCGTCCTGTTCCAGAAGAAGAAAGACGGTGGGCTCCATTTGTGCATGGACTACCGTGGCCTTAATGCTGTGTCTGCAACTAATGCTTACCCGCTGCCGTTGATTAAGGATCTGCTCGCCGCGGCAGCCGGGGGGAAGGTGTTCTCCAAACTTGATTTACGGGATGCGTACTTCTGAGTGCACATCAGGGAGGGAGACAAATACAAGACCACCTTTAACACCCCCCTGGGTCAATTTGAATACTTGGTGATGCCGTTCAGCTTACAAGGGGCCCCAGGGGTATTTATGAATTTGATTAACGAGGTGTTGCACAAATATCTGTTCAAAGCGGTCATTGTTTACCTTTTTTTTTTTTTTTAATTATATTTATTGGGTTTTATCAACCTATACCATACACAAATACAAGATCATTAACAAAATTACATACATATTGTTTTAAATCCCACTTCTTTTCCTAAACAACACAGAGAAACATAACCCTCCTATCATATCTAATCTGTATTTGTTAAAAGTACATGTTTCTATAGCTTTTAGAATTTATTAATTATCTAACCTGATTTTGACTTGGTACTTATAACTATTTTTCTATCAATATGTACTATTCTTCCTCTTACCTCTTCTCCCATGTCTTGTCAATTCTGTGCATTTGATACAGGGGTTTAAATACATTTGTATCTTCATTATTCTAGTAATGTTTTATTTAGAACCTTTATCTGTATTTCCTCTTTTAAACATAGATTTCCCTTCAATCTTTCATTTATAGATTATCAACTCCGGACCCATCTTAATGTAACCTGAAATAGACCTATATTTCCCATACTTATTACCACTATATTTCCCATACTTATTACATCAAACCTACTTACGGTTCACCCAGACCCTCTAACTCGTGTCCAAAACACTCTTAAATTATGCTTCCTATTCTCTTATTCACATCAACCAAGAATAATAGAAAGAAGGTAAAAAGAAAAAAAGAAAAAACCAAGAAAACAACAATAAACATTATATACTTATAAATACATACATAAGTCAAACAATATATCTTTCTATTAACCCTACCTCTTATCCACTCTAACTCACTTGTTCAGAATTTTTCTATTACATTAAACCTTCAATAATTTATCCAATTCATTGTTCTTAACTATGACTAAATTCATTCTCTCTAGCCGCCTTAAATACTTTTAAATAATTCATTTGGTACCAAATCACTAACAACCTTTATAATCATTTTAAATTATAAATTTCTAATACTCCTCATCCACATATTACTTATAGTTATAAACCATCTTAATCCCATATATTTAAACAATTGATCAATCCTCCTTAATCTTAAAAAAAAAAATACACCTCCTGCTCCCCACCAATTGTCCTCCTCAAATCAAAATACCTTAATTCATAGTAAGTAGGTTTGAATACATATACAAATACATCCTAAACCAATTAATTTCAGGTCGATATTCCAATTTATATCCGTAACAAAAGGAACAGAATAACCTCCTTTTCATATCGTTTAAATTTCCTCCTAGACATATACATTTTCTCTTTCCGTTTCAGCATATCCAGATGTCTTCGTTCCTTGCACGTTCGTTGGTCTCCATATCTCTTTCTTCTATCTTTCCCTCCTTCCATTTCCCAAAATCTATTGTCAATTTTAAACTTCCATGCTCGCTGCTTCCTCCGCTTCAGCCTATCCAGATGTCTTCGTTCCTTGAACGTTCGTTGGCCTCCATATCTCTTTCTTCTATCTTTCCCTCCTTCCATTTCCCAAGATCTATTGCCCATTTTAAACTTCCATGCTCGCTGCTTCCTTCTTTTAAGCCTTTTGTCTTTTTCCCGTCCCGCTTTTATACACTGTCTATTTTCTTTCACCAGTCCCACTTTAAGTCCTGACAGTTTTCTCTTGGAATCATTTATTTCGCTCACCTGATCTCTCAATTCCACGCAATCATCCAGAGTGTCTTCCTCCACGCCATCTCTAATGTCTGTCACATCCTCCTCACACGACTCGCTCACAGATATTAATCCCTGCTCTTCCAATCCTCCTGTATCCGGTTGTACGATATACTTCCTCTTTATCTCCATACAGGCTTCATCACACCCTCTCTTTATCGCCTCCTTTATGGCTCTAATAAACTGTTCCATATCTATCTCCCCAACTTCTAGGGTTTCACCCACTTCCTTCTCTTTATTTCCTTTACCATTCATCTCAGTCTTTTCAAACTCCCGGCACAACATAGAAAAACTGTTCCCCCCTCCCTCATTTCTTCGCTTCCTCTCATTATAGTTACAGTTCCGTCCTATATATCTCCCGGCCGCTTTAATACCTCTTCTTGGACGCCGAAATTTGGGAGTATTTCTTTTCAAACATTTCAACTCCTTCCTTTATCCTATCCACATTAGTTTCATTCCTCCGTGTTGCTTTCCATTCGGTTTTATTATTTAAGGTTAAAAACAAACCAGGTGGCTGCGTCTCTGCAGAACATGGCGGCCATGTTCTGCTCCGTCGCTCGTTCCTGCTTCGGGGCAGTTTCTGGACACCCCCCCGCGTTGCCAGCAGTGGGAGGGGCCAAAAAAAAAGCCCCCTGCTCCAGCTTGCCCTCCAAGCCAGCTGGTCGGGTACCCCTGGCACCCGGGAGTCCCGAAAAGAGTCGAACGCGGTCGGGCAGTTCAGCTCGCGCTGAAGCCTGCCCGTCGTCGCGCCATACCGAAACCGGAACTCGAAAGCGGTCATTGTTTACCTTGATGACATTTTACTGTACTCCTCCGATATGAAATCCCATGTGCAACACATTAGGGAGGTGCCCCAAACGTTACACAAGCACAAACTGTTTGCCAAACTATCTAAGTGCGAGTTCCATCGGTCAGAGATTTCGTTCCTGGGCTACCGTATCTCACAGAAGGGCATTGAGATGGACCCTGAGAAGGTCCAAGACGTGGTGGGATGGGAGCCCCCCAAAACACAGCGGCAACTCCAAGCGTTCCTCGGATTCGCGAATTTTTACAGATCGTTTCTATCGAATTTTGCACAGGTGGCCCTGCCCCTCACTGACCTACTTAAGACAACGGGGAAAGGCCCTGAGAGTACCCAGCCAGGGGCCAAATTGAGCTGGACTGCTGACTGCCAGCGAGCGTTTGAACAGTTGAAAACCCTGTTCACATCTGAGCCTGTGTTGGCACACCCCGACAAGGCGAGAAAATTCATAATCCATGTTGACGCCTCGGATGTCGCTATGGGGGGGCATTTTGCAGGAGGGCGAGGATGGGAAATTACACCCCCTCGCATATGTGTCCAAAAAGTTTACGGACACAGAACGGAACTGGTCAGTGTGGAAGATGGAAGCAGGAGCAATAAAGTTGGCTCTCTCCACTTGGCGGCACTGGTTAGAGGGGGTGAGGGTGCCGTTCGAGGTTTGGACTGATCACAAAAACCTTGAGTTGCTGCGCTCGCCTCGGTCCTTGAACGCGAAGCAGCTGTGGTGGGCCGACTTCTTTTCAAAATTTGACTTCACACTGCACCATTTCCCAGGGAAGGCAAACTTGCTAGCAGACGCTATGTACCGCCTCCCGCAACACGACAGCAAGAGGGAGGTGGTTCAAGATTCGGTATTCATGCCCTCGCAACTGGGGGGAGTGGTGACGACTCGGAGCAAAGCAAAGACCCCACCTTTGCTCCCCCTCACTTCCCCATGGGAGCTGAAGTTTGCGTCAGAACTTTCTGAGGCCGACCGAGCCTCCCTGGCAAAGTAGGAGGGGGTGGTGAACGATGAGCAGGGTTGCTGGTGGAAAAACGGGAAGCTCTTCGTCCTGCTTTCCCTGCGAGGGGAGGTTATGGGATGGGCGCACGGTTCTAAACTTGCGGGGCACACCGGGTTTGTTAAATCACTGCAATTGCTTCAGAGACAATTTTGGTGGCCGGGGATGAGAAAAGACTTGTCTTCATTCACGCAAGCCTGCCAGACTTGCCTCATGAGTAAACATCACCCGGGGAAGCCACCGGGACCCCTTCAACCATTACCAACCCCGCCCCGCCCCACCCCTGGGAGGTTGTATCTATGGATTTTATCACTGACTTACCACCAAGTGGGGGAAAGACCGTGATATGGGTGGTGGTTGACATGTTTTCCAAGCAAGCACATTTTGTTCCTTTCAAGTCCATCCCCTCGGCATAGAAACTAGCGAAGGCTTTTCTGCAGCACATCGTGAGACTCCATACTCTCCTTGGGAAGGTGGTCTCAGACAGGGGGTCACAATTCGTTTCCCAGTTTTGGGGGGAGTTGATGGCGCTGTTGGGGGTGGAAAGGGCATTAAGCAATGCATATCACCCAGAAACCGATGGGCAAATGGAACGGGTGAATCAAACCCTCGAACAGTACTTGAGATGTTTTACTAACTTCCAGCAGGACGATTGGGAATCTTTATTGCCCTTGGCAGAGTTCTGTTACAATAACACGTGTCATTGCTTCTACAGGGATGTCCCCTTTTATGGCTGTGCATGGTTATGAAGCCCCGCCACTCCCTTTCTTGGCTTCACTGAATCTGCTGCAGGGGGAGGCGGGGGAGTGGTGTAAAAAACTTCAGGTGGCGTGGCCACTCCTAGCACAAACTCTTGAGGATGCTAAGTCAGTTTACAAGGAGCAGGCTGACAAGAAACGAGACAAGTCGTGGACCCCAAAACCGGGGGAGTTTGTGTATCTATCCACTCAGAATTTAAAAGGGCTGCAACCCAGCAAGAAACTGGGGTGGAAGTATATTGGCCCTTTTGAAATCAAACGTGTTTTGAATAATGTGACTGTTGAACTAATACTACCTAAATCACTGAGATCTCTGCATCCTGTATTCCACCTCAGACTGTTAAGCCGCTCGCCTGGGGAGAACGAATGGAGACTGAAGCGACCTGCTCCCCCCCCCGATGGACCCGAAGATCTCTAGAAACCGATTGTATTACCTGATTGAGTGGGTGGATTTTGGGCCTGAACAGAGGGAATGGGTGAGGGCGGACAATGTTCGGGCCCCCCGGTTAATCTGTGCATTTCACAAGTTGTACCCATTAAAGCCGAAGGGTGGGGGCTTATCATCAGAGGGGTAGAAGGTCAGGTGATCCTGCCATAAGATGTGAGGGAGGGAAGGAGGATGAGATGGTCTGTAACTTTTTATGCTTGGAGGGGGGGAAGTGGGGAGATTGCCTGGGTAACAGGGTGTTTCTCAGCCTGGGCTATCTCCTATCTGACCAAATGGCCTTGTCATACGGTTTCGGTTTCCCCGGTATGGACAGCTGGGCCCCTTTATGGCTTGAACAACTTTCACACCTATCGCCCGCGCGCGGGCTATGTAGCCATTGGTAGAATGCTTAGGGGGGCTAGCTCAGTGGGGTATATCCGTAGATGTTCCTTTGTGTGCTTTATTCTTGACAATGCAACGTTAGTGCGCTTTTAGAACTGCTGCTAAATAAACTCTATTTTCTTATGAAGCCTGGTGTTTGACTGCCTTTCTGAAGTGCCTGACAGGCAGTGGCAATACACATATGGGGCGTATCCATTTACAGGCAGTATGCCGTGGTTCCCACCCCAACCAATGGAATGGGACCGTTAATCCTCCTCTCACGTCTCTCCTGGTATTGAGATCCACCATCGACACTGGAGTTTGTGAGGCCCCAACCATCGAGGCTGATGGGCAGACCTCCCAAACTGTAGAACCCGACAATTCCAAAGTTTACAGATTATTCAACTCTGGCTCCATCGGTACCGATCTTGCCTATGTCTTTTTCCGAGCCATCTGAGCACTCCACCTCTTCAGACGCCTCCTCCCAATCAGAGGATGAAAAACCCGATCCTCCAGTGGAACCCTTGCTACCTCAGCAGGTGGGCGATGATCTCCCAATCTCCCCTTCAGAAGATTTAAAATTCTATGGATATTTCATCAAGTGGATGGCTAACACGCTCACTCTGTCTACGGTGCAACCACTGCCTGCTGTGACAGACTCCGTGTTCGATATCATCCAGATGGACCCCTCTACTCCGATTGCCCTACTGATGACTTCAGTCCTCCTTCAGGTGACTAAAGTCCCATGGTATCACCTGGCATCTACCCCCATCTTGAGCTGGAGGGTAGATCATATGTATAAGGTGCTAGAACAGGGTGCTGAATTTCTGTTTACTCACTCTAAACCAAATTTTGTCATGGTTACCTCTTCCTCCAAGGGCAGATGCAGTCATTCCACCCCCTCTGAGAAAGAAGGAAGGAAACTTGATTTGTTTGGAAGAAAATTTTATTCTGCGGGAGCCCTCGGCATCAAGATCTCAAACTACACAGCATGTATGGGGAGATATCAGTTTGATCTCTGGGAGCAGATGTCTGAATTTATCGCCACCCTCCCTGAGGACTCTAACCGTCAGGCTCACAGGATCCAAAAGGAGGGAATGCTTTTGGCTAAGCATCAGCTAAATGCAGCTAAGCACACTTTGGACGCGGTCACCAAAACACTGACTTCAGCAGTCACCCTTTGATTTCACGCTTGGTTGTGTTCTACTGCTCTACCACAGGGCACTAGGACTCTCATTGAGGACCTACCATTAAAAGGTGAGGGCCTTTTCAGTACCACGACTGATGTGGTCCTGCAAGACCTAGACAAGAGTATAAAGACGTCAAGAAATTTAGGAGTCATGTCAGCTCCTAAACTATCCAAGGCAAAATCCTGGAAGAAACTATGGCCTCGCAGATCCTCTCTTAAGTTGTCTCTGGAAACACAATGGCAATATTCACCCACTGTGTCTTCCTGCCCTTATGGGCACAAACCAAAATTCTCATCCATCTCCCAGCCTAAGGTTAAGACTCTGAAAGCTTCCAAGCAGAGCCTTTGACTCCTGTCACCCCACCCCTACCTGCCTGTCTCCTTACCTGCCTGCTTGGCAGCGCATAACATCAGACTGGTGGATCCTTTCCATCATGTACCACTTAGAATTTATCCAGATACCCGAGGGCCCCAACTTCATAACTACTCCACCATCAACTACGGTCCTGGAAGAAATCTAGAACCTTCTTCAAAAGGACGCTATAGAACCAGACCTGACAGCACAACACCAACACGGGTTCTACTCCCGTTATTTTACGGTCCCCAAAAAAGACGGGGGCTCCGTCCTATTATAGACCTCAGAGGACTCAACCAATTTATCACCTATCGGAAATTCCAAATGACAACATTACAAAGTATTCTCCCCCTTCTCAGCAAGGGTGTTTGGATGGTAACCCTGGACTTGCAGGACGCATATTTTCATATAACTATCCATCTTTCTCACAGGAAGTTTTTGCATTTTGCAGTCATGGAAGGCCATTTTCAGTTCAAGGCCCTCCCTTTTGGACTCTCAACAGTGCCCAGAGTCTTTACAAAAATGATGATTGTCATCGCGGCATACCTCTGCCTTCAGAGTGTATGGATCTTTCCGTACATAGACGATTGATTGTTGGTAGCAAGTTCCAGAGAGACTCTGTTCACCCATATCAATTTAACAATGGTTATCCTAGATGTGTTGGGCCTGAGGGTGAACCTCAAAAAGTCAATGCTCCTCCTGTCATTGAGAGTCCAGTTTATCGGAGCAATTTTGGGTTCGACTGTTTGTCGAGCCTTTCTCCCTCCAAAAAGAGTGGGGGACATTATCACTCTCATCAACCTGATAAGAATGCAGGGAGATGCATCAGCAAAGCAGATCCAATGGCTCTTGGGTCTGATGGCTGCCACCACAGCAGGACTTGTTTTCACCAGACTACAGATGAGACCACTTCAGCTGTGGTTCCTCAGACGTTTCCATCCACAATGGCAACTCCAATCTCAACAGTTTGTGCTACCTGTGCAAGTGCTGAATTCCCTACAGTGGTGAATTCCAGACAACCTCCTTCAGGAAGTCCCTTTTCTTGCACCCAGCCCTGAACTGACCCTAACCACAGATGCATCCCTGTGGGGATGGGGGGCTCACCTCCAAGGTCTCTGTGTGGTGCCAAATGGGAACCTCATGTAACCCACAAACACATCAACTTTTTGGAACTGCTCGCCATCCAGTATGCCCTAAGATCTTTTTGCCACCTTGTATGGTGGCAATCCTGACAACAACACTGCACTGTGCTACCTGAACAGGCAAGGTGGGACAGTGTTCAGGGGACTGCTGACTGGCCCGGGAGATTTGGACCTAGTGCCAATCCTGGGGCATGTTCTCATTGCTGCTCACCTGCCGGGATCCCTCAATGTGCAGGTGGACTTTCTGAGCAGAGGAGGTGCATCCCTCCATGAGTGAGAGCTCAATTGGGCTTACCTCGAACCAATTTTCCACAGATGCGGTCACCCAGAAATTGATGTGTTTGCAACACATCAGAATGTGAAGTGTCATCTGTTCTGTACCAGGGCGGGGCAGGACCCACTGTCTCTGGGGAATGGCCTTCTGTTCCCATGGTCCCGCAGGCACATGTACCTGTTCCCACCAATTCCTCTACTTACCAGAGTGCTAAGCAAGATCATGAAGGAACAACCTCAATGCATCCTCGTGGCACCATGGTGGCCACGTTAACACTGGTTCCTGACTCTGCTTCACATGTCCCAGGGTGCCTATGCGCTTCCTCCCCCAGTACCACATCTCCTCCTGGCTCAGGAGGGCCAAGTGCTGTACCATGATGTACCACACCTCCAACTCACAGCATGGAAGATCCCCTAGCACAGCTTAAAAGTAGGATAGACCTTCTCCTGTTGAATTGTCGTAAGCCAACAACACGTGCTTCCTATGACGGGAAGTGGAAGAAATTCCTGTCTTACCTTGAGTCGTTGGGTTTGCCATCACCCCCTACGGACTTGAGGACAATCTTCGGTTTCCTGTTGACCCGCCTAGACCTGGGTCTTAGTTGCTCTTCCTTAAGAGTCTCTTTTGCTGCCATCTCCACCAATCATCCTGCGGTGGACAGCTACTCCATTTTTTCCCACCCTCAAACAAAACAGCTTCTGAAGGGTCTCACTTGTCTTTTTCCTCCAGCTCGTGGGCCAACTCCCTCCTGGGACTTACCTCTAGTGCTGTCCAGACTCATGAGCAAACTGTTGGAACCCATGGCCATGTCTAGTTTACAGCTTCTCTCCTGGAAGACTGCCTTCCTGGCAGCCATTACCTCAGCAAGGTGAGTGAGTGAATTGTCTGCACTCCATTGCGACTCTCTGTACCTGTTTTTTCACCATGATGGTGTCACCTTGGCCCTGGATTTCTTTTTCCTGCCCAAGGTTGTTTCCGAGTTCCATTTGCAAGCTGACATTGGCCTCTCAACATTTTCCCCATCTCCTATGAACAACAAGGACCACCATCTCCATACTTTAGATGTCAAGAGAGCCATACTCTTCTACCTTGATAGAACAAGGCCATTCTGGCAGTCACCAGCCTTGTTTGTCTCCTATGGCACACCTGTGCAAGGGAAGAAGCTCTCTTCACAGCATTTATCCAAATGGATCATGGAAACCATTAAGCTGTGCTACTTACTCGCCAAAAGGCCACTCCCAGGCCCGCTCCGGGCGCATTCCACCTGGGTGGTAGCTACATCCACAGCCTTCCTGAGAGGGTTGTCACTCACTGACATCTGTCAAGCAGCAACCTGGGCTACCTCCCCACACGTTCGTGAAGCATTACATCCTGGATGTGCATCTTCATCAATGTTCCAGGGTGGGATGGGCAGTGTTGCAGGCGGTGCAAGCCTAGGACCTTCAGCTCCCTCCTCCAGGTAGGCCTGTTGTTTTTTTGCTTGCTAGTCTCCCAGAGGTGTGATGCACAGAGACCACAAAGAAGATAAACAGGTTGCTTACCTGTAACTGATTATCTTCGAGTGGTCATCTGTGCCCTCCTTCCTCTCTGCTTTTGGTCCTCTCCTCTTTTTACTCTGAGACTGATGGCAGTGGTCAGAAGGAACTGGTGGGATTGTCGTGCCCCTCCCTTAGTCATGTGAAGTGGGGCCAGTGCGTGACGGGGGAGCAGGCACGAAAATCCCTTTTACTTTCAAGAGGAACCGATTGAGGTCGGTGCAGGCATTCTATATCCCAGAGGTGTGAATGCACAGATGACCACTCGAAGATCATCAGTTACAGGTAAGCAACCTGTTTTTCTGTGTAACAGTCACACAAGAACTGCAGATTCTCCTCAATTTCCCCCCATGCCAGCATGATTTGGATCATGACTGTGATGCACATGGAGAAGGAACTTCAACAGCTGAAAAAGTTTTGAGGTGTGTCATTTGACCATTTTGGGAAACTCACAAGTGTAAATGTGGTTTTCCCTAATTAACCAAGTAGTGTATCATCAGGGCTGTTGCAGATTGAGAAAATGGTGCAGACAGAAAGACTAAAGCCCATTCTGCATGGGTTGAATCCCTTTTAAATTATATGTGAGCAACTGTGACTTCCTGTCTCCTCCTTACAACTGATGCCTCAAATACCCCAGAAATTCTACTCAAAGAGGACCGTCCAGGAGCAGCATGAGGTGGTAGTTGGTGGAATTGTCCCTCCCATTGCACATGACAATACTTTCCATAAGATCTAACCCCATGCAATGCCACAATCATGATCCAGACTGTGCACACATGTCGAAACTGAGGAGAACCTGAAACTCATGGGACTGTTACACAGGACACACGATAGGGACCTGGAACCCAACCTATTTTGCTGCATTGGGGATCCTAAATTTGGTGGAAAGGCAGCCTACAAATGTTTTAGATAAATTAATAAACCTATGTACTCCATAATGTGTGAATGAGAACTATGGTGTTTGTTCTCAAGTACTCACTGGTATGTGGACCAGAGGAAAATTCAAAGCAAAAAGAAATGCTGTTTTTGCAGCCAGCCTGAAATGTCTCTTGTAGAAGTATATATATATACGACAATACCTCCCTTTCCCCCCCCTTTCAGTTCATCTGGAGTTGATTGCCTTCTACCGTTAATAAACATTATTGTTATTGAAATAGCTTCATAAAATATGTTAGACATTGGGTTCCTTTGCATTATAGTACCCAAGTTCCCTTTCAGTGGCAATAACAAAACAGTGTTGCAGTCCCAGATGTTGTTGCTAAACATCACATTAAAAAAAAAAATCATTTGAATGATGTTCTCATGCTGTTTGCGTCAGTGATATCAGATACTGTAGAGTTTTCACACAGTCTGTGAATCATCCCAACACTAGGAAGTGTAGAATGAATAAGTTAATATTTTTGGCCATCAGATTTGGTGAACACTATTCATTGCTTAATATTGTTTGCTTAATATGCCTGCTTTTGAAGCTCCTGTGAAGTTTGCACAGCCATATCACTTAATGTTACTGCTAAAATATTCACAAAGGAACTAGAGGTGTCAACTTGAAGACAGTTCCTTGCTTGATGAAGAGACAGCATGTGACTATTGGTTTAGCTTGTTTCTTCAGCATTGCATATCCCATTTTTAAAAAAATGGATAATACCATGCAGCACATTAGTCAAAAGGGTTCTAAATTAGCCACCCATATTTATTTGTAATTAGGTATGCCAGTCTCCAGGTGGAACTTGGGGATCCTCCAGAATTACAGCTCATCTTCAGTCTATAGAGATCAGTTCCCCTGGAGAAAATGGACACTTTGGAGGATGGACTCTATGGCACTGTACCCCACTGAGGTCCCTGTCCTCCCCAGGCTCCATCCCCAAAAGCCCAGGAGTTTCCGAGCCTGAATCTGGCAACCCTACCTCCTCATCCCCTGCTAGTGACTGGGGGGATTTGGCAACCTTGTGTGTAATTTACTGTCCGTGTAACTTCAAAATCCCATTAGCAAGTTGAACCTAGCTTTTTAGCCAAGAAAATATATCTCTTAATACCTCTGAATACTTGCATGTCTTTATTCCATGCTTGTAGGCCTTCAGGATTATCTGGTTGTCCCATTATGATGCTGGGCATGGATTATTGGACTGATCTATGTTGTCGTGTCCTTAGCTTTGGTATATGCAAAGTCCAATCCATACTAATTGCTTAAAAGAGCAGAAGACATAACTTCTGTAATCTCCCTCAAAAGAGAATTCAAAGTCTAAGCCATCCCAATGGTTATAGTGCTTTCAGCACCCCCCTCCACAAAACTTAGTACTCACAAAGCTTAAGGCATGCTGATTGCTGGCAGCAGTCTGAAGACCAACAATTTTTCATCTGGCAATCAAACTTAGGGTAGAATTTACTTCAGAACAGAAAGCAGCACTCTAGCATAAAGCATGAGTGTCCCCATCGACAGAATGTTGGGGTTTGGGAGTTCCATTGCCTTTTCAGGCTTGAGTGTGGGATATATGGAACCTCCATCAGTAACAGCCAGAAACAGAGGTCTGTGCTTTCAGAATGCAAACAGTAACAGCATACCATTTGGACAAATATATCTGCTCTGAACAATGGAATGGCTCAGGAAAACAGAATGTATAAAGGCTAGGGTTCCCAGGGTGTGATTTAAATTCTGATTAAGAGAAGAAGAGAAGAAGGGATTGGATTTATAACCTGCCATTTACTTGGAGTCTCAGAACAGCTTACAATCTCCTTCCCCTCCCCACAACAGACACCCTGTGAGGTAGGTGGGGCTGAGAGAGCTCTTTCAAGGACTGCTCTTGAGAGAACAGCTCTGAGAGAACATGTGACTGACCCAAGGTCACACCAGCAGCTGCATGTGGAGGAGTGGGGAATCAAACCCAGTTCTCCCAGGTTAGAGTCCGTGCTCTTAACCACTATGCCAAATTGGTTTTATTTAATTATTTATTTATTGAATTTATATCCCGTGCATCCCATAAACAGGCTTAGGGTGGGTTACAACAATTTGATAAATACATTAAAATTTAAAACACGTTAAAACATATAAAATCAATAATCATGCTTGCTGTAGGGAGAATCCAGCCCAATGATGTAGCTAGGTATAGCCAGTTATCAGTGGGTGGGAGACTGCAGCTTCGGGGAGACCATATGTGGATGGAACAGCTCTGTCTTGCAGGCCCTGTGGAATTGAATAAGATCCTGCAGGGCCCCAATCTCAGTTGGGAACATGTTTCACCAGGTGGGGGCCAGGACAGAAAAAGCCCTGGCCTTGTGCGAGGCTAGGTGGACATCCTTTGGATGAGGGATCACTAGGAGATATTGACTATCAGAGTGTAACGCTCTCCAAGGCATATATGAGAAGAGGTGATCCCTTAGGTATGTTGGTCCCAGGCCATATAAGGCTTTGAAGGCAATTACCTTGAAGCAGATCTGGTACTAAACTGACAACCAGTGCAGCTGACAAAGCACATGCCGAACGTGAGCCCGCACAAGTGTCAATGTCAGCAGGCATGCCACCACATTTTGTACCAGCTGTAATTTCTGGATCAGCTTTAAGGGTAGGCCTACATAGAGAGAGTTGCAGTAATCAAGCCTGGAAGTGACCATTGCATGGGTCACCGTAGCTAAGTCCTGGGGGGAGAGATAGGGCTTCAGTAGCCTGATCTGCCTAAGATGGAAAAATGCAGATCTGGCAACTGCAGCAACCTGGGCCTCCATGGACAAGGAGGTATCCAGTGTTACTCCCAGGCTCTTCACTGACTGGGTCGGCACCAGAGGTGCCCCTTCCAGTGTGGGAAGCCTGGTGCCCACCTCCAAATCCCCTTGACCCAGGTACAGGACCTCCATCTTCAATGGATTTAACTTCAATCGACTCTGCCGCAACCATCCAGGCACAGTGTCCAAAGCCTCAGCCAGATTTCCAGGAATGGAGGACGGATGACTGTCCATTAACAGATAAAGCTGAGTGTCATCAGCATAGTGATGGCAACCCAGCCCATAACTCTGGACTAACTGGGCAAGGGGGCGTATATTGATGTTAAATAACATTGGTGAGAAGATCGCCCCCTGCAGCACACCACATTCTAGCAGATACCGTGGGGAGACCCTCTCGCCCAGTGCCACCCTCTGTCCCCAACTATGGAGAAAGGAGGAAAACCACTTCAAGGCTGGACTCCTATGTCGGTGAGGTGGTGGATGATAAAATCATAATTGACCATGTCAAACACTGCTGTTAAATCTAATAGCAACAGCAGCGCTGACCCGCTTTGATCCAGATGTCTAGGAAGGTAATCTGTAAGGGTGACCAGAGCAATCTCCATCCCATGGCCAGGGTGGAAGTCAGACTGGAAAGGGTCAAGGATGGAAGCATCATCCAGGAGTACCTGGAGTTGTTCGGCCACTGCTCTCTCAACCACCTTACCCAGGAATGGTAGGTTCGACACTGGGTGGTAGTTGGTCAGGACCGTTGGGTCCAATGATGGCTTTTTCAAAAGCGGGCAAACTACCTCCTCCTTTAAAGCCTCTGGGAAAGTCCCAGTAGATAGGGACAAGTTGATAATTTCTTCCAGAGGGGCCTGAATGCTCTCCGTGCAAGTTTTCACTAGCCAGGAAGGGCATGGGTCAAGGAGGCAAGTAGTAGGCCTCACAACTGCCAGGGTCCTGTCAACTTCCTCCAGGGTGAGTCGATTGAAGTGGTCCAATAGTGGATCAGAAGATGAACAAGGGGCTTCCAGTTCCTTTACTGTCTCAGTTGTGGCTGAGAGGTCCTGGCGGTGTGCCGTGATCTGTGAAATAGCTCACAAATGCCTCACAGCTGATAGCCAATTCCCTACTATTTGGTCTGCCCTGAGGCAGAGTTGTAATGGACCGAATAATTGGGCTGGGTGTAAGCTCACAGATGCAATGGAGGCTGCATAGAAACCCTTCTTTGTGACCTTCACTGCCATCTCATAGGCTTTCATAAGCGTCCTATAAGATGTTCGTGACACTTCATCACAAGCATGCCACCACCTTCGCTCTAGCCATCTTAGCTCCCACTTCATCCTTCGCAGCTCTATGGTGTACCACAGTGCTGCTTTGGTGTGGGGGCACAGAGGGCACTGGGGGGCAATCTTGTTGATAGCTTCAGAGATCCAGTTATCCCAGTCCTCCACCAGTTCATCCAATGAGACACCAGAGGGCGTTGGTCCCACAGGGCCTCCTGAAACTGATCAGGGTCCATTTGACTCTGTAGGCAAGCATAAATGCACTCGCTGCCTTCAGGGTGAAGTGGACAGACCATGGGACTACATCTGTAGTCATCAGATCCACATGTATCCCCATCCCAAAAATCAAATCAAGCATGTGGCCTGCTTGGTGCATAGGAGTCAATATAAACTGAGAGACTCCCAGTGCCTCCATGGATGTCACTAGGTCTCTGGCCTGGATAGAAGCTGCCTCATTGGCATGAACATTGAAATCACCCAGGATCAGGAGCCTGGGATATTCCAATGCCCAGCCTGATACAGCATCTAACAGGTCAGAAAGGGTGTCTGCTGGTGTGTTACATGGTTGCTACACCAGCCAGATGGCCAAACTCTCCTCGACATCACATGCTAGACCTACACATTCAATGTCGGAGATTGTTGGGGCAGGGAGCGACCTGAAGGAAAAAGATTCACGTATAAGCAGAGCCACGCCGCCCTCGCCCATAGGTCCATGACTGGTGAAAGACCAAGAACCCTGGTGGAGTAAGCTGGTTCAGGGTGACAGTTTTGCCATCTCTTACCCAGGTATTAGTCACACAGGCCTGGTCTACACATGATTCCATGAGATAATCACAGAGCACATTGATCTTATTATTTTTTTTTGTAGTAAAACTCTCCTAAAGAGGAGAGAATTTTATTCTTTTTATAAGAAAAGGGTAGGGTAGACAGCTGGAGAAAGAAAAAGGATGGAGTGAAATTTTTCTGTTAATAAGGGTTAGTTTTGGTTAGTACTATTTTTAGCATCCATCACGGTTTGAAGATCTTCTTTTTAACAATCCGAAGTCCAAAATACCTCTGTTAATGAAGTTAGAAAAGTCCATTGGGGTTAGTTATTAAACAGCTCCTTCCAGATTTTACACGAACAGTCACTGCTCCAAATGTCTTCTTAAGTCTCTTCAAATAAAAGTTGAGTCCTTTTCATCTTGATGACTCCCGTTCCGTCGCCTCTTTCCCCTGGGCTGCTGTCTTCATCGCTACTTGTAATCCAAGTTTTGAGTGTTGCTTCCTCCATGCTGGCTTGTCTCTTCAAAAATTTTATTGCTTTAAAGATGGATTCTCTCTTCTCTCGTTTCCCTTTTTCCTTATCTTTCCGACCTACAATTTTTGCGGGCTCCGTACTCACTACAGATGAAATTAGATCTCTGATGTATTGCCTGCTCGGCTCAGCAACCCCTTCTCCTGGCAGATTATTTTCTTTTATAAAAGCGGAGTAGGATTTGGGAGCCATATCCGCCTCTTCTTTTAATTCATTCGCTTCACTGCCAGTTAAGGGTGCCAAGTCATTCATCAAGGTAAAACTGAGATCTTCTTTCTCTTCTTCTTTCTCACCCAAAAAGATTGGCATCAGATTAGCCTTCCTTGTTGTTTCTGAGATTTGCATTTGCCGACTGATGAGAACACTTTCCACCTTAAGCAAAGTTTTGTTGATTTTCTGCATTTGCTCCAGCAGGGGCCGCAGTAACTCATTTTCCTGTTGATTGACAGCAAGCTCTGGGGGGGGGGGGTTACCCAGACCGGAAGTCCCTCCCCTCTTCTCTTCCGGTTTTTGCAGGACCATTTTCAGCGTCGACATTTTCTTTTTTGTTTACTTTTTCAAAGTTCGTGCTGCATCCCCCAAGAAGCTAACAATGTCGTAATCGCCTGCAAAGCCCCAACGGTACCTTCACCAACACTTTTTTCTCTTTATCCCCCTCTTCGCGCTCCCTTTATAGATCTCGCTTCTCAAAAGGGGCGGGGACTCCTCCCTCCTCCCTTACTTTTATACGCTTGCGGGGGGGTTTAATCTCGCTTCAAATTAGATCTTCAACTCACGATTCGATGCAATTCTTCTTTTTATTTTAATTCATGCCGCTTTCTTCACTCCTGGTGGAATTCGGAGGCGCTGCTAAGTCCCATTATGGGCACGACGCAGCGGGGCCTATTGGGGCGGGGAGAAAGCCTCAATTTCCCGGCTGTCTGCCGGCAAAGAGGCTACTCCCCAAAGCGCCTCCGGTTCGGAGCCTTTACCTAAGGCTCACTAGGGTCTTTCACTCATGCGAAGACCCCCCCTGACTGCGCGTGGGCTAACCACCTCCGGGAGCTTCCCGAGAGGCAGCCGCCATTCGCAACGCCGAAACCGAAAACCCACATTGATCTTATTATTGATAGACCTGGCATTGAATAACACCAGTGTCAGAGAAGGGTAAGTTTTCCTAGCCCCACAACCAACAGTCCTTGGGATGGGGCATAGATGGGAAGAAGTCCGAGCATTTCCATATCTTTGATTTCTTCCATTCCAGTTAAAGGAAGAGCACCTATGTCCACCACTGTATCTCCCCCGCCCCATAATCCCTGGTATCCCTGACCCTCGTGTGGCCTCCCTTCATCAGTGCTGTCAACCCCAACACTCTCCAACAATCAGCAAAGGCTATAAGATTTATCTGGCTCATCACTGACCCTTTATCTAAACTAAGTACCCCATATTGCCTTCTCCAGCTATTTAAATTGTTATCTAATTTACCCACCCTATTACAGCTAAACCAATTGGGTTGACTAATTAAACAACAATAAGCCTAATCAACTCCAATATAATAAACCAATTTGATCAGAGAAAATCAGTAGTCAGTTAATCAGTGGGAAAATATATCAATCAATCAATCAATCAATCAATCAATCAATCAAATTACCCTCCCTCTAACCACCCCACCCCCACCACATTAACATTATAAAATTATTAAATAATTGATTAATTAACACAATATAGAAATTCAATTTAATCAATTTAAATATAACCAAGTCATCAATTAATCAAGCTAATCAATCAAACGAACAAAGCCTAGTTATTTAGCAAATTCTATATGGGTCTTTAAATTGTCTCTGTCAAACCAACTCTCTGCCACACCAAGTCCCACAGTTGCTGGAGTCTGTTGTTCTTGGCTGCCACATCATTTATGTCTTCCACTACACCAAATACTGCTTCCTCCAAGGAGCTCAGGACAGCATACATTTATTTATGGTTCTCCTTGCTTCCATTTTATCCTCACACCCATTCTATGGCGAGTTGATCTTAGAGAGAGTGACTGGCCCAAGGTCACCAGGTAAAATCTATTGCTGAACGGAGATCTGAACCCAGGTCTTCCCATTCCTGGTCTCTCTGTCCACTATACCATATGGTCCTAATATGGGTTCAGCAAAGGTTGTGTTCACAGGGGTCAGTTTTCCTCTTAGAATAATAGAGAATACTCTTCCACTTTACATTTTGTATGCCTTGAGATGTAGCAAATGTATATGCTGTCCTCCAAAAAAAGAAAAATCAGATTTAGCATCTGCTTCTCATGTTAGGTTTTTCACACATCAGTTGGCTCCCTTAAGTCATTCTGGTATCTTTCATATGGGAGGAAAATTATCTTGATGAGTAATATTCAATGGCAATGCACTAAGAAAAATCCTGTAATTCATTAGTTCATCTTGGTCTGTTTTCATAAGTAATGCATAAACTACTTTTTTTGTTTCCTACACCTGGCATTCAAATGTAGTATACAGTAATTTGAAAATGGGTTATCAGTTTCTGGTCTGCACTGATATTATTCAAGTGTGATTTATTCCAGTCCAAAAAGCATTCACATTTTTTTAATTACACACTGCTTTTCTTCCCAGTATGGATTCAAAGTAGTTGCCCCCAGAGTTGGAATAAGGAGACAGACAACAAGTTGGGTATTAATGGGCCACTTTATTTAACTAAAATTCAAACACAAATGGCAAGGGCAGAACAGTTGCGGCATGGTCGAGGCCAGGGGCCTTGCGGCCCTTCCCTCACCATAAGAACTAGGGCAAGCCACTCAGCCCCAGACAACAGCCAATGAAATATGGCTCTTGTCTGGTCAGCATGGCAATTGGGTAATTCCTGGGAAACCATCCCTGGGCCGCAAGGCTCAAAGGGAGGTGAATCCATAGGCAGTCTGCTTTCCCCGCCCCAGGCTGCATGGTCCAAGGACTGTACCGGCAAAGACCCCTATGTCCCCAAAGGGGTTATAGCCAGTGCTCACTGTGCCACAATCTGTATTGAACAAAAAACCTACTATCCCAAAGGGTCAAGCCTCTGCTTAGGCCCTTGCGCCTACCTGGATGCCCAAAGCATCTACCAGCCCTTGCCAAATATCCGCCATAAAGAGATCCACAGCAATCTCAGACAAATGTACCCCATCACCCCAATACAGGTTGGCCAAGCCTGCATGTATATCAGGGTGAGGCAAGTAACGACCCAGGCCCTTCTCAAGCGCAACCTGTATCTCCCAATTGGCCTTGCGGCGAGCCTTATCAATGGCCAATGGGTTGCCAGCCCCATGCCAAACCAAGTGCAGGACCATAGCAGACCAGATAATCACAGTTCCAGGCCATTGTCGCTTAATAATGAACAAATCAGACTGGGCCTGCAAAATCAAAGCTTTACCCTTAATTAATCCTAGATCATTACCCCCTAAATGAATCACTAAAACGTGGGGGGGAGGCCCAACCCTCTCCTGGAACAGCAAATGCAACAGGCTGGGCCATTGCAGACCTCGGTGCCCGAGCCATTCAACCACAGCTTGCTGGCTGAGTCCCAGCTGAGAGTCCATAGGAGACCTCTTTGCACGATGGGCCACCCAAAATATGTAACTATGCCCACAGGTGAGAACTCTCTGCCGCTCCAGCAAGCTGACCAGACCTGGAACGAAAAACACAATGAACAGCAGAACAAAATTGCATATGCAAAACCAACATGCAGGTCAAAGACTAGCCACAGGGCGCACATAAGCCTTATAGGCCGCAGACCTCCACCTGCCTAAACGTTGTATGTCCCTCGCAAGGTATCCCATAGCCGCTGCTCTGGATGCCACCCCAATGCAAAACAAATGGGTACAAAACCAGACCCCCGGCAATCCAAGCCTAGCCAAAGCTAAGGAAGTCACAGCCCAAAACTGGTGCCGAGTTAAAGGGCTACCATCTGATGTCAGAATAATACTCCAACCCCCAACCCCCTGACATCCAGGTATGCTGCCAGGGCTGAAACTGGACACAGCTCTTTTTCAGCACAAACACCAGTATTGACTACCACCCCGTGCTCCACTGATTGGTTTTAGACCTGCGCAAAGTAAGGTGAACACTATCCCCATATAAGCGAACATCCCACACCTCCAAAGCACGCTCTGACTTATCAGCTTTAGATTGCATGACCGGCTCACTGATGCGGAAGGAACCAAAAAAGGTGATCAATGCAGCAGCATGAAAAAGGCATTCTTCATAGCTGGATGAACAAATGTCCCCCTATATCGCCTGCAAGCCTCGCAAAACCGCAGGTGAAATAAGCTGTCTGCCATCCACAAGGGCTCTACTTTCCCTAGACCATCCCTCCAACATCGCTGTGGTCCACTACACAGCAGGCACTCATGTCAGAACTGGCAGGCCTTTCGGCTACAAACCCCTTGTGACCCTAACTCCCAACAGAGCTGGCGGGGTTGAACCACCTGCCCTGCAAAAGTGCGGGAATTAGAAGAGGCTGCCAGACGCTGCATAAGGTGCCCGCTATGGGACTGGTCACCTGCATTCGGGCGAGCAGGGGACATAATTTGTAACCAAAGTTGTGGGTGCAACCAGTCCCACCGCATGGAGGGATTCATGGCTGCACGCATCCGAATTCATCATCATATTGCAGCCATGCTGGTCCAGTAAAACCTGTATAGGCTTTATACACAATATCAAAATACTGGAATAAGGATGCAGCCCTCCATGGCTGTGCCCTCGAAAGGACGCCCGCATAAATAAAAAATCCAACCACCCAATTAGCCCAAGTCCGATCGACTTTCATCTTCTTAAGCTTTTCCTTGCCTTTATCGTCTAGATCATCTTTATCCTTCTTTTCCAGCTCCCGGAAAAGGAGGGGGGAAACGTCAACATATTCACCCTTAAGAATCTTCTCCCTAGTGGCTGGTAATAAATGATCACCTAAGGGTAATGCCACATCACCAAAAAGGAGCTCAGAAGCAGGAGTATTAGCATAGGACACAGCCCAGGAGGAGGGGGAACCCCACCCCTGACTAGGATCAACCAGCAGCTGGCCATACCCTCCCCCCTGGGGAACCTGCATAGAAGTTGGAGAATAAGGCAAACCCCAGAACTGCCCTATACCTGAAGGGGGATAGGTAATAGCCACCCCTGGGGTAGTGGGAACCCCACAAGGCTCCCAAGGCCATGCTGCCCCAGCCAGCTGACCAGGGGCGAACTTACCCATGGCATTAGTCACAGGAGCCGAAGGGAAACTTGGCATACCTCCTTGTGAAGATCCAATTCCCGAAGGGCCCACACCAGAATCATCCTGAGGTTCCGCCCCTCCAGTGTTGCTTCCAGTACCTGTGGAAAGTTTTCCCTCCACCAAAAAAAGACGAGTTAGAACCTCAGCCTGGAACCACTTATTAGATGCTGATCCTTCCTCCCAGCCTGCACTTGGGCTGGGGAAAGACTAGGAGTAATGAGCCCAGAAGCCTTTTCCACTGCCATCAAGTGGCCAAGAATAGCCTGTTGTATCTCATCCCCTCCTTCATCCTCAGAAGAAGATAGCGAAGGGGCAGGTCGCCTCAGAGGAGCCTTAGGGGCTAGCTGTTTTCCCTTGCCTCACCCTGTGCCCTTCTTAGAAGCCATAAGGAAAAGAAAATGGCTGCTGAAATACAAAATGGCCTCCAAAGCAGAAAATGGCCACTAATGACCCCCAAAATGGCTGCTGCCAAAAAGACTACAGTATAGTCCAAATGACTGCACCTAAGCAGTGCTGGTAAAACATGGCACGCACTCTGATGAGAAAGGGAAGCCTGAGCTAACAAAGAACACATGCCCAGGAAAAAGACCCCAGATGGAAACCCAAGACAACCAACCATCTCAAATACTCCTGGCAAAAGGTGAGGAGGGGGAGCTAAGTATATATGAGGAGAGGAGGGAATGTATGGGGGGGGGGAACCAGACTGGCCCAAGCAAGGAAAATCCCCCTCTTGGGCCCATGTCCGTGGCAAGGCCCTTATCCCTCCAGAGAACTGTGCTGGGGAAATTTAATCAGGTCCCCACACGCCCCCTGCCCCCGTTGCAGCCCTGGGCCTAAGAAGGACAACCCCCTCCAATGACTCCCAGCAGCCAGAAGGGATCAAACCAGCCCCACGATGGGCTCACCGCTCCTCCAGCTGCCCTGCTGCCGACCACCGTCACTGCCAGATAAGCACTGCCACTGAGCAAGTTGCACCGCTGCTGAGCATGCTGCCGCTCCCGCCGCAGGCTCCACCGCACCACTGCGCCAACCACTGCCCACGACTGCACTCACTGGACCAAGCATGGCGCCACTTGCCCGACGCTCCCTGCAAAAGCTGCACCCTCTAGCCTCGGACAGACCAGGAACTCACAAGAGCTCCCACTTGGCCGAGCACTAGGCAAAAGGGCCGAGCACTAGGTGAAAGGGTGAAAGGGTAATAAGCCTCTGGCCACACCTCCCCTTCCCCGGATGCAGCCTCGCCGCATCATGCCTGCCTCCTATCCTCGCCAGGAGGCAAAGGCGGCGCCTAGCCCACATGGCCACAAGGGCCAGAGACCAGGGAACAGAGTTTACATCATCACCCCCCACCTCCATTTTATCCTAATAACAACAGCCATGTGAAGAAGGTTAAGCTGAGAGATAGTGACTGGCACAAGGTTACCCAGCAAGCTTCTGTAGAGAAAGAGCAGGTATTCAAACCTGAATCTCACAGATTCTAGTCACTACCACATGATCATCACTTGGGAAAACTTTCTAAATCGTGTATGCTGCTGGCTTAGAAAACATGGGAGTGGCTTGTGGAAGCCTCCTTATATCTCAAAAGTATAAGATGAGCAATAGTCATGCATGAGTTTCTACAGTTCTAAGTATGCTGGTCATAATTTACGTTGGTGTGTTTCTAACAGCTTTCACCAGAGGGTGCTATTTGCCCACAGGATTCAAATGAATCAGTCAAATATATGAAAATTCCACTGCTGCAGGGAAAGCACCAAATAATACATTTTTTTCATGCTGATAACTTTATGGAATACTTTAGCATGTTTTAAATATATTTTATTGCATTTATTACCAGAATAAAAGATTGTGATCACTAATTCTTTTTGCTTGGAAATGTTTGTCATCTTCTGTGCAAATTCCAAAGGAGCACATGCTCTGCTGAGGCAGGAAAATGCAAATACACACAAATGCAGGATATCATCTCTCACTGACTCTGCATAGTCAACATCCATGCACATTGGCAGGCACAAAAACATGTTGTTGTTCTGATTATTGTTGCTGTTAATTCATATTTTAAAGATGTACTAGTCACAGCCTGTTCAACAACCCTCCAGAAGGTAAATCTGTAGACAGGTTACACTTCTAATGTTTAAAAAAATCTAGCATTATGCAGGGCATGGCAATAAAAGTTACTGAGAGGCTAACAATCAGCACATTTATGCTTTAAGCTTTTTTTTAAAAAAAACACTGCATGATTTCTGGCTGCTTTATATTCTTAATTTTCAGGACTCCTTTGCCCACCATATTGTTTTATTGAACAGACTGCTGGTATCTTCAGGGAGAATGCTTCTGCCCTGACCTAGAACCGCTTCCTATGTTACACTTCGCATATACAACCATCAGAGCCATGTTGTATAGCTGAGAAAATACATGTGTCCATTTATTTATTTATTTATTCAATTTATACCCCGCCCTCCCCACTGAGGCAGGCTCAGGGTGGCTTACAAACGATAAAATATAAATAACAATTGTGAACATAGATAAAACAAGTTTAAAACAATCCACAGTCATAAAGTGCTAGCTAGATTTATATAATTACTTAAAGATGGTGGTACATTCATATTAATATGTTCTACAATCTGCTGTGCTTCTCAGCTCCTTGATCATTATCACATATATATATGCAGCAGGCACTGGCGCTGGCTGGAAACGATGACACCAGGGAACACGGCTCTATAATTCTCATTTGCTGTAATTAATGATGTTAGTGATGGTGTACTTGGTGGTGATGGCAGCTCCTTAACCAAAGGCCTGGTGGAAGAGCTCCGTCTTACAAGCCCTGTAGAACTGCAGCAGATCCTGCAGGGCCCTGATTTCCTGTGGGAACTCATTCCACCAGTGTGGAGCCGGAACCGAGAAGGCCCTAGCCATGGTTGTGGCCAGTTTAACTTCTTTTGGGCCCAAGAGGGTCAGTTGGTTTTGGGACCCTGAATGCAGTGCTCGCTGGGGTACATATGGGGAAAGGCAGTCCCTCAGGTATGCTGGCCCCTGACCATATAGGGCTTTAAAGGTGAGCACCAGCACCTTGAAGTGAATTCAGAATGCTATCGGCAGCCAGTGCAATGCCTTCAGCACAGGCTGGATGTGCTCCCTCATAGGGAGGCCCATCAAAAGCCTGGCTGCTACGCTTTGCACTAGCTGCAGCTTCTGGATTTTTGACAAGGGCAGCCCCGTGTAGAAGGCATTACAGTAATCTACTCTCGAGGTGACCATTGCATGGATCACTGTTTCCAAGTCATTGCAGTCAAGGAAGGGAACCAACTGCCTAATTAGCCAAAGATGGTAAAAGGCCGACTTGGCAGTGGCTGCTACCTGGGCCTCCATTGTTAAGGAGCACTCCCAGACTCCTAACCTCTGGCGCTGACACCAGTGGAGCCCCATTGAAGGTTGGAAGTGGGATCCCTAACCTTGGACCACCTTGACTCAGGCACAGGAGCTCCGTCTTCATCAAATTCAGTTTCAGGTGGCGCAGTCTAAGCCATCCAGCTATGGCTTGTAACGCCCGGTCCAGATCTTCTGGTTTAAAGCCAGACCGGTTGCCCAACAACAGATAGAACCGGGTGTCATCTGCATACTGGTAACATCCCAGCCCATGCCTCCAGGCAATCTGGGCATGGGGGCGCATATAGATGTTAAATAGCATTGGGAAAAGCACTGTCCCTTGGGGCACTCCACAGATCAGTGGATGCCTTTGGGACAGCTGTTCCCCTAGTGCCACCCTTTGTCCCCGACCTCGGAGAAAGGAGACAAGTCATTGTAAGACAGGCCCCTGAACTCTCGTGTTGGCAAGGCGGTGGATCAGTAGCTCATGGTTGACAGTGTTGAACGCCACTGACAGGTCTATACATGCTCAGTTACTGATCCCACAGTTACTGATCCCTTCTGAATTTAATTGTAGGGGGGAAAACAGCTTGGTATAGGGTTGCCAACTCTGGGTTGAGAAATTCCTGGAGATTTGGGGGTGGAATCTGGGCAGGGTGGGTTTGGGGAGGGAAGAGGCCTCAGCAGAGTATAATGCCCTCCAAAACAGACTCTTATTTAGGGGAACTGACCTTTGTAGTCTGGAGATCAGATCTAATACTGGGAAATCTCCAAACCCCATCTGGAGGACGGCAATCCTGTGCCTGAATCACATACACATTGCATGAAAGATCCCTGGCCAGATCTCCTCACATACTTCTAATGTTAAACAACAGTCATAAAGAAAGTCTGATTTGGACTGAGGCAGGGAAATTAACCCTTCCTCCAGTGCCATTTTCCTAACAGAAACCTTTATTCTCTCCACTCCTTCAACTTCTAGTATTCCCTGTAAGGAAAAAAAGGCAAGTACAGTAGTGATACTGTCCCCCCCCCCAAGACAACTGCTTAGAGAGCTGTTTTTATCAGGCTAATACCCTTTTCAATTCTGCCATTCCTAAGCCAAATTGTGCCTACTCGTCAGAAGCATTATAACATTTACAAACTACATCTGGAAATCAAATCTCACATTTCCCATAGAATGTATAGTCTAGCTTTTTAGACAGCCTTCAAAAAGTTTTACGCATATTCATGTACTGCTTCTTGCATGTAAATTGTTATTTGTGTGTTCTGTGCCTGGGGGTTCCATTGGTGTGTAAAATCGAAAAACCTGTTTTAAAAATTGTAACATGATACATAGGATTGCCAACTGAAAATGAAAAAAGGGGAAATAAACTTAACCATGACCAAATTGAATTAAGTACCTGAAGATTAAGAAAATATAAATGTATAGGCCCATTAATACTGTCAATCAAATTAGAAATACATATTTTTATTACACAATAGAATAAAAACAGATATTGGCTTTCACAATAGGCTCAGTTATCATTGATAATGTACAATGACATCCAAAGGTGACAAATATTGACCATGGCCCAATTGGCCTTCCTCAGTGATCAAACTAATAGCATTATAACATGGCTCCTGGCATAAATAACATTCATTTATCATAAACTGACCAAGATGTAGTTATTCTGATAATTATTGTCTATGACCAAAGGCAAAGATATTGATCAAAAGCCTCATTCTGGAGAATTCACAGCCATGGTCAGGTACACTTATTCCTATGGCAATGATTCAGTTGTGTACCTTCCTTGCTGAACTGTAGACAAATGCAGTTCAATGGTTAGGTTAACACCCACTAGGCCATCATGCTGAGATTAAACTCTCACAATGTGCTTAATATGAGTCTGTTATATGCTGTACCTGTCATACGTTGCTTTTACGTTGCTCTGTCCCTGTCAGAGAAGTTCCTTCCCCTTGTATATTGCTGTAGGCTGGTAGTTTTCATTAGGAAAACAAGATTCCAATAATAACTGACAGCTTGGATTTCTGCTTTGATATATGAAATTTCCAATGAATGTAGCTGTTTTACAACCCTAGTTAGCATTTCTTTTCTTTGCTCTAGTCTTGGCTTCTTCATAGGGAAAACACCCATTTCATTGTATTTTAACTGTAAATAAGGATGCACTGCCCCAAGGTATAAGCAGTTCTAAGCTACTCATCAAAGCCTACATGCCACTGCACTCTTACTGTGTTTTTTTTTTTTTTTTTAAAAAAAGAACCTTTAAAAGGCTTTCACCTGTCTTCATTCAACTGTGTGAATTAGCAACTTTCTTCCAGGTCTCCATATATTCCTTACTTGCTTCTCCTCCTATAGCCTGAAGTGGTTAGTAGCTTGTGAATTTGACTCCCTTCAACAGTTTTTATGCAAACACTGAACTCAGAAAGAATAGCTGTATGAGAAAACAATACTGTATGTTATCCTAGATGGTGAATGCAAATTTTAAAAAGTTATTGGATTAGCTGGAGAGCCTATATACCATTTTATTTTGTGGAAGTTAGCCATCTTGTCAACAATTTTAGAGCTGATCTAGATTTCAGCAGAATGGTATTGGTATACCTTTCCTGGAACAAGGCTACTTCAGAAGTCAGGTGGAAAATTTCAAGATTCAGTGCTCCTCTCTAACTCCTGCATGTAGAAGAGCAGCACATCAGGGGAAAGGCTAGACTTGAAGCAAGCTATCTCACTTACATGCTTGATTTACACAGTTGGGGTATTTTTAAATAGGGAGAGGGCTTTAATCATGAGATCTCTATATGTATTCTGACTTGGTACAGTGAACCCTTATGTGTATTATATCAGAATCTGGAATCTGTGTGATGTGGTGGCTGAGAACTGAATGATTTCACATCTAGGAAAGACATTGTTCACTTTGGGGACATTGTTTTTGTTTTGTATTCATGTAGTGAATGTTATATGTACTTTGGCATTTGTCAGTAGCCTACCACTCCACTCAGAGAAAAACTGAAGCTTCCTTCCAACCTAAGTGGCTCTTCATTTGACAAGAGGCGCTGAAGGCAAAGGAAGGCTCTTTAGACTGAAGGAACACTTCAGACTTTGTTGAGTGGAGTGGTGGGATACAGACCACTTATGGGTCCCATATCTGATTCTACCAGATGCTCCTGTTCCTATAACAATGGTCTGATAATGAGAAATTTCACTGGTTCAGTCTTTTGTGTCAGGATGCTGGAAAAGGAAGTGCCAGTTGTTTTGAATATTAGTAGCAGGTTTGTTTCCTAAAAGAGGCTGTTCTGTTTTCAGTGCAACACACTTTGTACTTTGCAGTCAACTCAGTACACTTTTCTGAGAAACATTTTTTCCACATGTAGTATACCCTTTACTTGGAGCTTTGTTATAGTTAAAGCACTGGAATTATTCCTCAGATTAAGCTGGAAGACAAGAAGCACATGGTTTCACAAAACTTTGAAAAGGTAAGGGTAAGTCTAATTATTACAGCAACAGTCTGGGAACTGCTTCCCACCTCCCACCCAGTGAAGATAAACAATCACTGGCCCATCATGGTAGCTTCTGCATACAGATATTAAGGGAGGACTATGGGAAGAAGCCACAGGGAAGTGACTTTCAATGTATAGTGCAATTGATGTTACTTTATTAAGCTTTATTGGAATATTTTAAACCACATTCCAGTTCTTGTATTTTTCAAAAGATTCTGAAGAGAAAAGGCAAGGCTTGGTTACGCCAGATCAAGGGCTTGCTTTGTGGTAAATTTCCTGAGAAAAGATGTGTTGAATTCTGACCTTGGGGTAACAATTTGTGCCAGAGGCATAAGAAAGATGAATGCGATTTCAGAACTGGAAATATTATTTAATTACCAATGATCTGATTGGCTTTTAATGTAACAAAGAGCTGTAGTGTAAAATCATCTCATTCAACATTTTCCCAAGCAGCTTGCCAAAGTTTCTGGCAGCCCATTTGTTTATCTGAGGCTTATATACTCTTTCCAAAGCTTTAAAAAAAAAAATCTTAAGTACTTCACTGTAAATAGAAAGTAATTGAAAACTGAACAGATATGTCTGTATTGCACTTTACTGTTTTGTAGCTCCATCGATTCTAATGTTTTTAATTAATGTACCTGTAATTTTATAAGATGTATATTGCTTTATTAGTTTTAAGGGAGCTGCCATGAGCCCGCCTTGGCAGGGAGGGTGGGGTAAAAATAAAATAAATAAATAATAAATAAATAATATTGTTAGAGTTGACAAGGGCTCTGGGAGCTGAATGCTTAATTTCTGCAAGGTGCTTGGGCACCTTTTTCTCAAGAGACTTTTTTTTTGTCTTTTAGCCACTGTGTGACAAACAGATATTCAGCAGGTGATGCCTTTCCCATGGTGATAAGGAATGCTTGACCTGCTGAATTTCTGCTTATCACATGACAAATAAAAAAACAAACAAACAGTGCACTCTTTACTCTTGGGCTCTGAAAAAATTGGCAATAGAAATTAAAAAAATACTACCCTTTGCCTAAATGAAGAGACTAATTAGTAGTGTCTTGAGTTTTAGTTGAAAACTCAGAAAATCTCACCATGACCTATGTGTTATGATTTTGTGTAATTGTCATTCTGCTGATTTTCCTCTCAAAAATATATAACTTTGAATGTACCATGCCAATTTTTTGGTGGCAGGATTTCTGTGCCAGCTACATGGCAACCAAACATTCAAATGACGAAGCTTTTCCTGGTACTGCACTGTGATGCTGGAAAAGGGTATATACGCTAAATAAAAAAAAGTGTATGTTTTAGTTTTTAAGGTGTAACATGACTCTTTGTTTTTGCTGTAATAGACTAATATGGCTACCCCTCTCCTCTGGAACTGTTTGATTCTTGTAAATCATGCAGCTGCTGGAAGCATAGGAATGCTGCCTGGAAAGAATGGCACTTCACAGAATGCATCAGGGCAACAATTTTGATTTACAAATCCAAATTAAAAACTTGATATATAGAACAGGGTGAGGTGGGGGAGGCTATTACGCTGCACAAATGAACTTGCATGGTGTCTCATTTTGCCTTTCTTTTGATACTTTGTGAAAATGATTTGTAAATTTGCTCTGTAATTCAGCCATTGAATCTCATGGATGAGCTTCAGTCCACGGCTATGCCATCTGACTAGTAGGACTTGAGCTGGGAGGGGGGGGGATGAAAACAGCAAAGGCAGTTAGCAACATGAAATATCTAAACTGTTTTATCAAACACATTGTTTCCAGAGGAACTGTGAAGTATTTACTGCACATTCTAAGCATATTCACTCAAAAGCAAATCTCATTTTGTTTAATGAGTTTAGACTGCAGTTCTGAAAATTAACTACAGTGGGATTTACTTCTGAGTAGACCTGCTTAGAATTTTTTTCTTGCTTGTAACTGTCCAAGCATTCATAGTTTGAAATGCTAGAATTCTTAAACCCAGAAAATAAAGTGTGGATGTTAGCAGTTCGCTAAAGTTTGGTGTGATTGACTATGGTATTTCAGAGTTATTATATAAAAGCAATAACAAAATAAAAGTTCCCCCCAACATTGTTTTTTAAAGGAATTTGAGGAAAGGGATCTTTTTTACAGCAAAAGCTTTACATAGAAGTATGTCCCAGGTTCTGTGCTATCAATCATACCAATGGAAAATTCCTCCATTCATTTAAAAAGATAAACAGTTGTAACTTTCAAATTTGGTTAAAGTGACATCTGTTATTGGCCTGGGCTGTCAGCATTCCAAAAAAGGGATATCACCCTGATCTCTAGCCTATCAGGATGCACTAGGCTGAGCCTTGGAAAGTACACCCAAACATTTACAGGTGTATATAAGTACTAGGAGGTGAGTCCTGCAGGTTATGCACCTGTCCCAGAGAACGGACTAATACAGGTGTGTTGTAACTTGGTAGACTGCCAGAGCTAGATTATGAGCTCATTTGATCCACAGATACATTCTCCACCGCGTTGCAGCCCGCAATTTCCAAACATTGGCCAGGAGCCTCCTGAAATGAATATCTACTACGAAAACTTCTTCCATCCTCAGAACATTCCTAGCCCACAAAGGCCTACAAGCTTTGAAGCAGGAGACTACAATGCCACACACAATCCTTATCTGTGGTTAAATGGACCTTCCATTAACTCCCCACCTTACCTCCCAGGATCCAATGGCAACCCTTACATTCCTCAGTCCTATGGGATGCAGAGACAACTCCTGCCTAACATGCATGGTTTGGGGGCAAATGAGATGGGCTGGCTCCCTATGCCTTCTCAGGAGGAGCTGATGAAGTTGGTTAGGCCGCCTTATTCTTACTCTGCACTCATTGCCATGGCCATCCATGGAGCACCGGACAAGAGGCTGACACTCAGTCAGATCTACCAGTATGTTGCTGACAACTTCCCTTTCTACAACAAAAGCAAAGCTGGCTGGCAGAACTCCATACGACACAATCTTTCTCTCAATGATTGCTTCAAAAAGATACCACGAGATGAAGACGACCCAGGTAAGAAGGCTTCCTGATTATATTTTTGCTTTCCAAGCTACCTTCAGAGGCCAGCTGCTGTTTACCAAGAGGCTAGTTTATGATCCAATTTTGCTGAACGTGTGCTTTGTAGGCCACTGCTCTTTTGTCATTTACATGGCTTGATAATAGTAAATACTTCCTAAAAACACCACAGTTGAAATCTGGTTGTTATTATGTGAGTCAACAATTAATTGAACTGAGAATATAGGTATTTGTTCTTTTGAAATTGACAATGACAAAAGTATTGATATTTTCCATTTCTCTTTAGAAGAGAGAAAATTTTATTCTAACAGCACTTTCAAAATGTTTCTCACTTCCTTGGCAATTGAGGATTGGAACACTAGTAGGGCTGCCAGCTTTTGTACTGGCATTTACTCCTCTAACAGTAGCTTGGTGGGTCAATATTAGCTCTGTTCAGTTATTCAAAATGCATATACCTTGTGGGAAGAAATGTTCACTGGACCCGACACCCCTGCTTGAGCCAGAATAGTATAGTAGTTAGTGCTGAACTACAATTGGGAGACCTGGGTTCAAATATCAGGTCAAGCTATGAAGCTTACTGGATGGCTTTGGGCCAATAACATACTCCTGGCCTAATGTGCCTCACCAAGATAGTTGTACGGATAAAATTCCTTGGAGGAAGGGAAAATTAAAATGATCTATATAGACTGACAGAGTTCTTTTCAGACATATATCAACCTAGGTCATGGTTTTCCCTTCCCTTTTTAATTTCACAACAGCCCTGTAAAATAGGCTAGGTTGAAAGAGTGTGGCTGGATAAAGTCACCCAGTTAGCTTCATGGTAGCATTGGGCTTTGAACCCAGATCCTAATCCAACACTGTAGTCACTTTACTGTACTAGCAACATGCTGCAGTATTCCCCTCATTAACACACAAGTCTTTACATGAAGGGTTCTCATTACTCATTCAGCTGCACGTGAAGATAGCTGGGTAACCTGCAGTATTGATCCTGCTCCTTTTTATACATATAGGCATTTGCCAGGTGATCATGTTTATCTCTGTGTTGCTTGTCAAAAGCTCCATGTGATAACTTCTACAGATGAAGCTGCTGTCTAATGCTCAAGAGCAGGCCAGGATGCCCCTCCCCAAAATCGCACTGGCTGTTGAGTCAACAGAGCTGTTTTTGCAGCCCATTCATGTTAAGAATTAATTCTCTCTTTTGTTGCTGGGAGACATTCTCAAGAAGCCTTCTCTGATGCTTTGTCTCAAGCTTTCAAGCCCCTGTGGAATAGTGTTTGGAGTTTCAGACTAGGATCTAAGGGACTTGGGTTTGAATCCCTGCTCTGTCATGGAAGCTTCCTGGGTGACCTTGGGCCAGTCACATAGCCTAACTGACATCATAGGCTTGTTGTGAGGATAAAATGGAGGTGAGGAGAATGATGTAAGCCACTTTGGGGAATGGGGAATAAATGAAGTAAATAATAAATGTTCCTTGGGACAGAGTTGGATTTAATATCCAAGTTCTCTTTTAAGTTATTGTACTCTCTGTCTCTCTCTCTCATTTACTACATAAGGTTTACCCCAGAGAAGGCAGGGCAGGACCTGAAGAATCTGGCTGTAAGGATTTCTTTAATTTGAATACAATCAGGGTCATTTTTTTTAAAGGGTGTTACCCAAAATCGTTGCTTTTCCTGTATCTGAGCCAGACTAAGCCCTGAGAACCAGCTCTTTGTTGGCTCTGATTATATTTATGTTTTTATACCCTTCTTTTAATAGGGAAAGGCAATTACTGGACCTTGGATCCAAACTGTGAGAAGATGTTTGACAATGGAAACTTTCGTCGCAAGAGGAAGAAGAAATCTGATGTGAGTGCCAGCACAGCAGTACTTGCTTCTGACAAATCGGAAAACAGCATCCTCAGCAGCAGCCCCAAAGGAGCAGAACATCAAGACATTTTAGAAAATTCCTCTTCTGGAACTGAGAGTTCACCTGAAAAGAGCTCCCCACCCCCTCCTTCTGCTGCTCCTTGTCTCAACAACTTCCTGACCAGTATGACAGCATATGTGAATGGGTCCAATGCTGTCAGTCGTTCAGCACCCCTGGGACTTAGCACTGAAGTTGGTGACAAAATGGGACAGAACATGGTAGGCTTCAACTCATACTCTACTCTTTCTAGCATCCCCAGCCATGGCAGCGGAGAGTGGTCCAATTCCATGTCCTCTGGTCATCTGGGCTACAGCAGTTCAGTTCTCAACCAGTTCAACACCAGTTTCTACAACAGCCTTGCTGCAAATAACACTTTATATGCCAGAGAGGGAAGTGAAGTGTAAACCAAGGGAGGCCTGTGACAACAGGAGAAAGGGGTATGAATACGTAGAGTGAAAATATGCTTGAGAAAGGTGCTGCGTGTTAGTCCTTCATTTCTGCCACCCATCTGTTAATTTTACTTAGACAAACCCAAAATTCTTCGTTAATATGAGACAAATAGGCTACAGTGGTTTCAAGTTGCACTGTATAATTTGACCTTCAGAGGTCTTAGGAAGTTTACACAAGAGCACATCCTTGAACTCCACGTTAATGAATATTAAAAACAAAACAAAACTGGTTGAATGACAAAAATAGAACAATCACTTCATACAGAACCCCATCTTGAAGAGATGGAAAGAAAGCAGTCCTTTCTTACTTTGTAGTCACATTAGATGTGAGTATAAACAACAAGTAAAGTATAAAAATGACTTTCACTGAGTGGTGTGGTTTCTACTTCTTTGGTTAACTGAATATGTAGGGTGTGATCCTGCAAAAGTTATGCATGAAAAGATCCACTGATCAAAACAGGAAATTTTTGGTGCTCATCGCTCACACTGAAACAAATAGGACTCAAAAGTATTCTGGGCATCATCCAGCCAATGTTACCTGCCACTTTATTCCAAAGCTGTTATTAGAAAATGTATAAGTTGTGAAACCCTACTTGTCAATAATTGTCATGAAATATGTTGTGTATGGTCATAAGGTGTGATTTGGAAGACAAAACATGGTTGTTGCACAAAGCTAGAAGTTGACAAGTCTAAATATAGTGCATTTTTTTTGGAGTAAGTATAACTCTTGTGAAGTAGAGATGAAAATTTTTCTGGAACTTGAGTCACTCAAACTGTCAGCCTGTTCCTTCTGGATGAGTCCCATGTGAGTTCTAGTGATGGTTACTCATTTACTGGGGGGGGGGATATCTTATTTTATACTCCTTGAGATATTTCTTGCCCACTGCAGTAACTCAAATTGTGCATTTGTTTTAAAAAACTCAAATGCATCCTTCTCTTATACAAAATGTAATACTGTAAAACAATCTTTACGTACAATGCCCTTTAGCAAGGTTGCCCACTGATGTATAATTATGAACAAAACACTGTTTCTTCATATTTTTATTGTGCGTATTTTGGTTACATTTCATGATGGGGACATGGAGGGGAATATTTTTAATAAAATATTTGTATGTAAATCTGAGTGTGTGCATTGCATTGGCAACATTTAAAATGTTTTGTTAGTTTAATGCCAAGCCAAGTGAGTTGAAAACTGATTAATATCACATAACTCTGACAACTGCTCATTTTATCATGTTTAACTCCCTGTTTCCCCCCAGTTTTGCTGGAAGAAACCAGGAAACACATTTTCAAATTGTAGAACACTGCAATCTTTGCATGCCTCTTCTTTTGACTTGCATTTCAGTGAGCCACACCCCTTGAACATTAAAGCATGCCTACCTGGTTCCACACAAATGCCAAGTGATTCTGCTGTAGCAGTTACCTCACAGTCTCCCCAGCTATAAAGGCTTGTTACATTTTGGATGCAAGAGAAAAAAACCACCTGCAGTGAAAGTTCAGTAGCAGAATCCCACCTATAGATTTTGGGGGTGGGGACCAGGGGTGGGGACTTCAGTGAGGTATGATACTATAGAGTCCATCTCCCAAGCAACCACTTTCTCCAGAGGAACTGATCTCTCTTGCCTGGAGATCAGTTGTAATTCCAGTAGATCTCCAACCAGCACCAGGACATTGGCAACCCTAACCCAGCTATGCTATATACTTCTTAAGTCCCATTGATTATAATGGAATGAGCCAGTTTGGTGTAGTGGTTAAGTGCGCGGACTCTTATCTGGGAGAACCGGGTTTGATTCCCCACTCCTCCACTTGCACCTGCTGATGTGACCTTGGGTCAGTCACAAGCTCTGGCACAGCTGTTCTCTCAAGGACAGTTTGTGTTAGAGTTCTCTTAACCCCACCTACCTCACAGGGTGTCTGTTGTGGGGAGAGGAAGGGAAAGGAGTTTGTAAGCTGCTCTGAGACGCCTTTGGGCAGTGAAGGCTGGGGTATAAATCCAAACTCTTCTTCTTCTTCTTCTTAGCCTTCCCACTCATTTGATGACACCTGACTGTGTAATTTTGGACATTGAACATGATGATGTTCTGGCAGACAGAAAAGCAGATCTTGTGCATATCTATGTACGTATACTGTGCAGACAAGTGAGTTTTAACTAGGGTTGCCAGGTCTTACTGGGTTTTTAGCAGGGGGCTCCTGAGTCTGTCCTGGGATCTTCTTGCATGCATGCAAAGTGCACACTCTGTGATGATTTCACTCAGACATGACATCATCATGCTGGGCACGTTGCACACAAAGCTCTAGAATTTTGCCTGAAAACCACAGCGTTTTGGCCAAAATGCTAGAGCATCGCTGCAAGACGTGCCTGGTGTGATGGCACTTCTGGGTGATGTCGTTGCACTGATAATGTCAACGTGGAGGGGGATGTTCGGGGTTGGGGCTTCCCCTACCAACCATTTGGCCAGCAGTGGATTGGAGCCTCTGAAATCGGGGAAACTCTCACCCTGACTGGGGGTCTGGCAACTGTAGTTTTAACAGCTTTATTTTTAAGTGCTGTCATCTGCCTTGAGCACTGATGAAGTAGGTTTTTTAAAACCTGCAAATTACTGTAATGCCTGAAAAAGCACAATTTTAGTCAGCCTGAAGTGTGAGGGTGTATTAAGCTGTGTGACTGCAAGATCAAAACACACAGAGAAGAAAATGGAAGTCCCATGCAGCAGATACAGTTAAGATCTTCCATCATTGTATCCAGCCTAACTGCTGGTTCTCTGTAAAAATTTCCCATCCTGCTCAAAAAAGCACACTTCTGTGCTACCTGAATGTGGAAATCTGGGGGAGGGAGCACAATAGGGGTGCTGCCACTATCCTCAATACCAGCACCAAGGTTTTCAGGGCGAAGGTGGCTCCTGCCAGTGGTCTGAGCTGCACAATATGCCTTGTGCAGTAAGGAACTTAGATTACCACCTTGGAGACAGGGAATTACCACTGAGAAACTGATTTACCTAAGGCTAAAGAGTAGTCCCTTACAGAACTGAATGATTGATGTCATCCAAATGTAGATCCAGCCTCATCTCCTACAAGTATTATACAGCACAATCTAATCCATTTTTGCTCTGAAGTAAATCTCACTGTGTTCAATATGCAAATTTTTTTATCCTCAGTCTTCTTTTCTAACTTTAGCACACCAGGATGGCTATCTAGCCTGTTTCTTGTGCACACCTTTCATGCATTTATGCCCCCAGAGAATGCCTTGTCTAAAAAACCCCTCAACACTGCTTCATTATCATTCCAGACTGCTGTTAATCCCTAGTATTTTTTCAATTGTAGGTAATGACCTTCAGCTAATCCAGCTCCACATAACACAAGTGTTGTATGTTGGCAAGTGCTGGCTCACAAGGTCTATGCACCTTCTCACTTCTCTTGTTCAGCCACAGGAAGAAGAAGCTTTAAGTAGTATCTCAGTAACACAACCAAGTATTATCTTGGCATGAGTTGGGAGAATCATGAAGATTTATTCATGAACAGTCATTCTGTCAGTTGCGGGCTGGAAGGAGAATTTCCACTTGAATCTTCTACTTGAGAGCTGCAAGGACCTGTCATTTCAAATGAATGTATGCATGGTACACATTCTCTATAATCTGTCTCCGAGTATTTAGGACTAATGATTTCTATGCCAACAGTTTAAGGCTTTAATGGATTTTATTTGGTTTTGCAATCTTGCCCTATCTTGAATGCTCAGGTTGATATACAACATTTGCAAACTAAACACCTTGCAGAGGAACTTTTAGATCCTTCTGTGCAACCATTTTTTTAAACAGTCAACAAAAGAATTCTTGTTCTTTTTGTCTGGCCCAACTTCCCTTAAATGTTTCTTGCTAAATCCTGCCCCTGCATGCAGGAAATTGGCCTAAATGTACCAGATATATCAACTAAGGAAACAACAGATATTTAGAGTAGGATTTTAGGGACTGAAGAGGACATAGGAGGTAGTTTAGGGTGGGGAGTGAGATCACAGATCTTTGATTTAAAGAGGATTCCTATGTTTTTAATAACTCATCTCCAGAGAGAAATGCAACAAGTGCAGCTTTTGCCTTGAGACTACTATGGTGAAAGGGAAGCCATACCTGCAGAATGCCTCCCTGAGTTTTGATAATACGCATATTAAGAACAAAAGAGTCTCCTTCATGTTAAATCTTCTGAAATGAGAAGTAGGTTGCAAAATTAATTTTTAGTTCCTTCGGTTTCAGAATCAAAGTGCAGAGGGTGTAGAGCACTCTGTGTGGTTTTATTTATTTTATTTACATAATTTATATCCCATTTTACTGCCATCACAAGGGCCAGCAAGGTGGATAACAATTTAAAACATACATGATCACATTTTAAAACCATTAAAATTTAGAGTGTTGAAAATGGCGTGTGGAAACCCTGTATGTTAGACCCCTCAGTCATGAAACTCACTGGTGATCTTGGACAAGTTATTCTATTTTAAACTTAATTTGACTCAGGGTTATTTGGGAGACAAAATAGGGATGCCACCTTGATTTCCTTTTGAGACGGTCAGAATAAATATATACAGGAGTGGGACCCACAAGGATTGGCAGGGGCATCATTTACCGCTCCCCCACTCTTTCCTCTCCCTGAAATACCCCAGATCCTCTCCCCTTTTCCCAATTCCTTCTCTCCTTCCCACCCATCAGCCAACCTACCTTTATCTGTCCCTTGTTTTCAGCTCTCCTTCATTCCCTCCTGCTGGCAGCCTTTCCCTGGGAAACTCTGTGTGGTGCCAGCTGTCAGGCTGGGCCAGGCCCAGTTGTGTGATGCCAGCCACTCATCTGGGCTGGGCTCAGTTGTGCAGTAGAGAACAGACTTATAGTGGGCACCTTACTTTCCCTTATATCCCCTTCCCCACACTCTTTCCTCTTTCTCTCCTCCTGGCAACCCCCATATCCTCACCTATTCCGGCTTCCTTTTCTCCTTCCCACCTACTAACCAAGCAACCCTTTGTCTGCCCCCATCTTCAGCTATGTTTATTTATTTCGTTTATACTTCACCTTTCTCCACAGGGCCCCAAACAGCTTATATTAGTTGCCTCTCCTCCATCTTATTCTTACAACAACCTTGTGAGGTAGCTTAGGCTGAGTGTGTGTGACTGTCCCATGGTCACCCATCAGACTTCCATGATGGGTCTCCCAGATCCTTATTCTAATTCCCAGACTTTTTTTTCTGTGCGGATACCTATTCCCACCAACGGGGGCCTCACTCTCCCCCAACAGCTTTTCCTACATAGTCAGTAGACTTCCTGGGTTTGTAGAAAAATCCAAACAGTGAGGAAATCCCTTCAAGGACAGTTGAATTCCCCCCAAAAGCCTTTTGAAATGGCCTGTGCAGGGACCTGACTCCAGGCATCAACGGTGAGAGTTTAGAACGTTCGGGGGGGGGAGGAGGCTTCTGACTGGCTCTGTCAGTCAAAGGGTGGGGGGAAGGGCCCTTTCTTTCCAGGCCTCTTTCGGCCTTGGAGGGAGGGAGGGGGAGGGAGGGAGCCTTGGGGCCAGGCTGGGGGATTCCTAGAGGTTTTGGGGTGGAGTGCAAGGAGGGCAGGATTTGGGGAAGGGAGGGGCCTCAGCTGGGTATCATGCCACAGAATCCACCCTCCAAAGCAGCCATTTTCTCCAGGGAGACAGATCTCTGTTGTTCACAGATCTCTGGAGTTCACTCTCCAGGCCCCACTTGGAGGTTGCCAACCCTAGGCCTGGCAGCAGTATAGGGTTGCCAGGTCCCCCCACGGGCACTGGCAGGGGATGGGGGTAGTGGGGTTGCCAGCTCCAGGTCTGGAAACTCCTGGAGATTTGGGGATGGAGCCTGGGGAGGACAGGGACCTCAGTGGGGTACAATGCCCTAGAGTCCACCCTCCAAAGCATCCATTTTCTCCAGGGGAAGTTATCTCAGTAGTCTGGAGCTGAGCAGTAATTCCAGGGGATCCCCAGATCCCACCTGGAGGCTGGCATCCCTAGGCAGCACCCTCTGGGTGACTTGATACCACCTAATTTGCATGACTCAACTTGGCCTGGCTGCTTGCTGCTGTTCAGCAGCCACCCTATGAAAGCCAGCAGTGATGCAGCAGTTAGAGCCTCAGAATAGGTCTGCAAGACCCAGGTTCAGATCCCCATATTGCGGTGGAAGCTGACTGGGTGATTTTGGACCAGTCACATACTTTCAGCCTAACCAACCTCACAGGGTTGTTGTGCAGATAAAAAGGAGGTGAGAATAATGTAAGCTGCTTTGGTCCCCACTGTGGAGAAAGACTATAATTTTCCTTGGTAGAAGCTGTGGGGGAGGGGGTGGAGACAAAAAGCTGAAGACAGATAAAGGCAGATAAAAGTTAAGTTGGCTGTTGGGTGGGAAGGAAATAGGTTTGCCAACTCTGGATTGGGAAACTCCTGGACATTTAAGGGGTGGATCCTGGGGATGGTGGGGTTTGAGGAGGGGAGGAACTTCAGACCAGTATAATGCCATAGACTCCACCCTCCAAACCAGCCATTTCCTCCATGAGAACTACCATTGCCAGCCTCTGGGTGAGGGCTGGAGATCACCCAGAATTACAACTGTTGTCCGGGTGACAGAGATCAGTTCCCCTGGATAAAATGGCTGCTTTGGAGGGTTGAGTCTATGGCTCCACCCCCAGAAGGGAGAAAGAGTGTGAGATAGGTAAAGGTAGAGGGGAGGAAGCAAAGGTGTGAGGAATGGGATGACCATCCCGCAAGTTTCTTGTGGGTCTCCACTTGTTCTAGTCTAAACTCTAACCCCCCCAACACACTGGCTTTCATGGGGCAAATGCTGTTTGACTGTAGCAAGTAGCCACATTTAGGTGAGTTCTGTAGGTCATGTGGTTGCTTGGTGGTTGCTGTCCCGCCTGGCCCTGATGATTCCTCCTTCAAAGGCCAGAACAGCCCAAGAAAGGGCCCTTCGCCCTTACATGCCTTTTACTAACAGAAACCAAGCCTGACATACTGGCCAACCATTATGGTTACCTACCAATCACCACTTAGGTCAGCCATTTCTCAAAGCTGCAGAGGCTTCTTTTATTATTCTGGAGGGGGTTTTTTTACCCCCACCCCATTTTTTAAAATATTTCAGATTTTTCTATAAACTTGGGATGTTTTTCAGGTTTGTAGAAATATCTGCCTTGTCCATTCATGGCTCCAGTCTCTGGATTTAAGTATCCTCAGATTTGTCTGGGTTGAGAATTAGATATATTGATGCTTTAACTCTTGAACACAGAATATGTGTGAAGAAAGTATTGATAACTGCAGTTAGGGTTGCCAATCTCCAGGTGTCACCTGGAGATTTCCTGCTATTATGGTGGATCCCCAGACAACCAGGATCAGTTCCCTTGGAGAAAATGGCTGCTTTGGAGATTGGACTCTATGGCTTTGTATCCTATTGAAGTCCCTCCCCTCCACAAACCCCATCCTCCTCAGACTCCACCCCCAAAATTTCCAGGAAATTCCCAACCCAGAGTTGGCAACCCTAACTGCAGACAAAAAAGATACAAAAAAGGTATTCTATCCACAGTCATGTCAGTGCCCATAGACAATAAGTCAACCAAGTATTTGCCTGTCCAAAATAGGTTAAAAGCCTGCTTTTCCTCTTTATTATCCTTTGCTGTTTATTTATGAGGGAGCCCTTGGTTTTAGTTTTTACTTTGTGGTTCATTTGTGGTTTTATCTAACATTTCTGTGCTCCAAATATAATTGACTTCCTCAACCCTTCAGGCACTCTAGTAGTTAATGGATTTCTGACTACTTCCACTCAGCAGATTTATGTGCATCTGCATAAACCAAAAGTCATTTCCCCCCCCTCTTATTTCAAAAGGTGTCAGAACATGATTACAAGAGCTGCATAGTGCTGAGCTTTCTTGTCAATGACATTATTATCAGGCTTCTTAGGTCACACAACACAGGGCTTCTTCAGAAGACAATGTTTAATGGTGAATCAGAACTAAAGACATGTGTTGTATGGCCACATACAATAAGGTCTTCTAAGTTATACTACATTCAAGCACCCCGCCCATGTAGCTGAAGCCAATGAATACATTTTGTGCACGTGGGTAAAGCAAGCGGGCAAAGCTAAGCACAACATTCTAGAAACTGTTGGTTCCCAGCATAAGACTCCAGCAGCTGGAGAATACAAGGTCGGAGAACTGATAACAGACAGTGAGTAAAAGTACAAAGGATGGGAGACTGAAAGTACTCCTGCAGCATTCCATTCACATGACATCCTGCCCCCTTAAGCGCCCCCCCCCCATTTGTCCGGGTAGAGGTGGTGGAACTTCCAAATGAGACGGGGGGCCCTGATGTGATCCACCTCCACCCATTCTCTGTGTTGAGGACCAAAGTCAACCCACTCCACCAGATAATGCAGTTTATTCTGTTTGAGCTTAGAGTCCAATATGTCAGCAACTTCATAATGCCTTGCACCATAAGGGGAGAGGGCACAGCATGTTCAGGCCACCAAGCGTTAGTTCCAGGGTCCCTGCATAGGAGTCTGAAATGGAAAACAGGGTGTAATTGTTTTAATGACTTCGGCAACTCAAGTTTCATAGTGACATCATTGATATTTCATTCAACAGGGAATGGTCCCACATATTTCCAACCAAGCTTTCGGCTGGGTTGGAGACCTTTGATGTTCTTAGAAGATACATAAACAGAGTCACTTGGCTGGATGTCCCAGCCCACATCTCATTTCTTGTTGGCTTGCAGCTTATCAGCTTGTTTTGCCCCATTTAACATCTTACATAGAAGCAGCCAAGCATCTTGTAAGTGCTTGCACCAGTACCCCGCATCCCCTTCTGACAACTCCGCATCAGACAAGAAGGGAAGGGGTGGGGCTTCATAACCATACACAGCCATAAATGGGGAGACCCCTGTGGAAAAATGACAAGTGTTATTGTAGCAATATTTAGCCAAGGGGAGGAGCCCCTCCCAATCGTTCTGTTGAAAGTTAGTAAAGCAGCGAAGGTATTGTTCAAGAGTTTGATTGACATGCTCAGTTTGCCCATCAGTCTCAGGGTGATAGGCACTGCTCAAACCCCATTCCACTCCCATCAGGTGTAACAGTTCACCCCAGAATTTAGAAACAAATTGCGAGCCCCGATCGGAGATTATCTTCCAGGGCAGGCTATGTAGCCTGAAAACCTGTTGAAGGAAAGCTTTGGCCAACATCCGAGCAGACAGCAAGGACTTAAACAGAACAAAGTGTGCTTGCTTCGAAAAGAGATCCACTACGACCCAAATGACAGTTTTCCCCCAACTGGGGGGAAGATCGGTGATAAAATCCATAGAGATAACTTCCCATGGTTGACAGGGCATAGGAAAGGGCTGAAGGAGTCCCAGGGGCTTACAGGGTCTCGGTTTACTCATGAGGCAGATCTGACAAGATTGGACAAAGAGGGAGAAGTCCTTCCTCATCCCCGGCCACCAGAACTGGTGTTGCAGCAAATGTAGGGACTTCACAAATCCCAAATGACCTGCCAGTTTATTACCATGCACTGACGATAAGATTTCCCCCCGCAAAGCCAAGGGGACAAACAGTTTTTGGCCTCAGTACCAACAGCCATTCACTCGTTCCTCCACCTTCAACTCCCGCTGCAATTCCAGCTGATCGCTGTAGGAGAGGGCAGAGGTGAACTTCAATTCCCAAGAGTCAGCATTCAGGAGGGGCTGAGCTTTGGCTTGGCTGCACGTAACTACTGCCCCTCCCAACCGGGAGGGCACAAACATAGAGTCAAGGACCTCCTCCCGGTGGCTGTCATGTTGTGGGAGGTGGGACAGTGCATCAGGTAGAGAGTTAGCCTTCCCTGGGAAATGGTGGAGTGTGAAATTGAACTTAGAGGAAAAAATCAGCCCACTGAAGCTGTTTGGCATTGAGGTTACGGGGTGTGCTGTCACGGATTGGGATGCGGGGCCAGGCAAGGGTGAGGAAGTCAAGGCACAGTCCGGGGTCAAGAGCCAGGCAAACCAACCAACTGGGAAAACCAGGTCCAAAGTGCAAGGTAAAGCGTGGTGGTCAAGGTACAGTCCACAGTCAAGAGCCAGGCAAACCAACCAACCAGGGAAGCCAAGTCCAAAGCACAAGGCAAAAGTGGGGTGGTCAGGGTACAGTCCAAAGCACAAACCATCAGAGTTGTCATTAAGCCAGAGTTCCCAAGAGTCAAGAGTCAGGGAGTCAAAGGTTTGAGGTGCAGGTCTAAGCATAGTCGTGCAAGCCAAGGTCAAGGAGCCGAGGATGTCGAGGCAGGAACCAGGAATCAGGAACACAAGCAAGGAGGTGCAAAGCTTTGTCAAAGTGACTAGCTGCTGACAGGACTTGTCAGTATGAGTGCGAGGGCTAAATAGCTCACTAAGCAGCCAGCAATTAATGCACCCCAAGCACATCCCCACTCCTGCTAATACTTGGGACTGAAAGAGTGTCTGTTGCGCATGCGTGCCTCTCACCGCTGAGCTGCCATGTCCTGCCGGCACTGTTCTCTTAAATGAGAAACCGGTGGAGGCAAATCAGCAAAACCAGGCAGGAATCTGCCTCAGCTGTTGCCGGAGCAGTCTCTGAACTCTCAGCCCTGTCAGGTGCAGGATTTTCCGGCATTGGGAGCTCATCCCCAGCAGCACTTAGCTCCTCCGCTGGAGCCATGTGCTCAGACTCAGCAGGAGCCAGGACATATGCGGAGGACCTCCAAGTTTTTGTGATCAGTCCAGACTTCGAGCAGCACCCTGGCCCCCTCCAACCAATGTCTCCACGTAGAGAGTGCCAACTTAATATCTCCCTCCTCCTTGTCCCAACTGACCAATTGTGTTCAGAGTCAGTAAATTTCTGAGAGACGTAGGCAAGAGGGTGTAACTTCCTGTCCTCTCCCTCTTGCAAGATGGCGCCACCCATAGCGACATCGGAGGCGTCCACTTGCACAATGAATTTTTTAAAGTTCATTTGGGTGCACAAGTACCGGTTCAGAGGTGAACAAAGCCTTTAAATGGTTGAATGCCACCTGGCATTCGGGTGTCCGCTCCAACTTAGCCCCTGGCCGCGTACTGTCCAGACCCTTCCCTTTAGATTTCAATAGGTCCATGAGTGGCAAGCTCACCTGAGTGAAGTTTGCCAGAAAAGATCTATAAAATTTTGCAAAACTGAGGAATGCCTGGAGTTGCCTTTGAGTGTGAGGGGGCTCCCCCCCACATCCCGGACTTTTGCTGGGTCCATTTCCAAACCCCGGGGGGAAATGTGGTAACCCAAGAAATCAATCTCTGTGCAGTGGAACTCACACTTCAACAGTTAGGCAAAGAGTTTGTGCTTGTGCAATGTTTGCAGGACCTCCCTGACCAAAGACAAGGGATTCCTTATCGGGGGAATAGAGCAAGATATCATCTAAATAAACTAACACCCCCTTAAACAAATGCTTCTGTAGAACTTCGTTTTTCAGGTTTATGAAGACCCCTGGAGCCCCCTGAAGTCCGAAGGGCATCACTTGGTATTCAAACTGCCCCAACAGGGTATTAAATGCCATTTTGTATTTGTCCCCCTCCTTAATCTGGATCCAGAAGTAGGCATCCCGGAGGTCGAGTTTGGAATAAATCTTCCCCTTCAAGACCTCCGCTAGATGGTCCTTAATTAAGGGGAGGGGGTAGGGGTTAGTGGATGACACTGAATTCAATCCCCTATAGTCCGTACACAGCCACAGCCCCCCATCTTTTTCTGGAACAACACAGGGGCCGCAAATGGCAAATGGCAAAGAAGGTTCTTGTCAATGAATCTACACAATTCCACTTTTTCCTTTGGGCACATCGAGTACAGTTTTCTTTTAGGTAATTTCTGGTTGGGCAACAATTCAATAGCACAGTCTGAGTGTCCATGGGGGGACAACTCATCTGCCTCCGCCTCCTCAAACACCCAAGCCAGGTCTTGGTACTCAGAGGGAATCGTCTCAAGTTCCTCACTCACTAGGCAAGCCTGCACAGTTCCTTTGGGGGGGGGGTCCCCATGCCCCATCCCAATGGTGTGCCTGGCACTGGGGTGAAATGAAGCAGACGATGCCCTCCTCCCACAAAATATAAGGATCATGTTTGTGGAGCCATGGATTCCCCAGCATCAACAGAAAACAGGATGCTGGAGTAATAACAAATGGATGGTGCTCTCAGTGTTGGCCTGCTACCATCTGCAAAGGAACAGTCTCGTACCTGCATGGATCTTTCATTGTGGACCCATCCATTTGAGTAAACACTAGGGGTTCAGGGAGTTTAACAACTTTAGCCCCAAGTCCTGGTACCAGGGAGAGAGGGATGACTCTAATCTGGGAGAACCAGGTTTGATTCCCTACCCCTCCACTTACACCTGGCTGGATGACCTTGGGCAAGCCATAGTTCTGATAAGAGCTGTTCTTGAAAAAGAGCAGTTCCTGTCAAGAGCTCTCTCAGCCCCACCTACCTCACAGGGTGTCTGTTGTGGGGAGGGGAAGGGAAGGGAGTTTGTAAGCCACTCTGAGACACCTTTGGGTAGTGAAGGATGGGGTATAAATCCAATCTCCTCCTTCTCCTCCACATCCTGAGTCAATTAGACCCCGCACCCAGAAATGGGTGTTTAAATCAGGGTTCATTATTGTCACAGTCCCAAAAAAGAGGGGGGGATAACTGTTCATCATTTTCTGTGCCTCTGGGACAGGGACCTGCTGGTTAACACTACTCACAGCAGGTCCTGGCCATTTCCTGTTGGCTGGGTCTCCTCCCTGCTGGATGACTCGGTCTCCTCTTCCTGGAGGCTGGCTTGCAGAGCCCGTTGAGTTTTTGGATGAGTGGTCGACTTCTTAACTGGGGTGTCATCCCCTTTCTTTTCCACGCTCTTCTGTGGGGTACTCACAGGTCCCAATCCCAGGCAAGCAGCCACAAAATGACTGGCTTCACCACATTTTAGGCACAGACCTTGCTTCATGCGGAGTTCCTGCGTTCTCTCCTTCTGTCTAACTGGTGTCTTGGGCTTTGCTGGTACCATCACACTCTTCCACAGGGTGGCCGCATAGTCGATGTGGATGGTCCATAGATGACTCTCTGTGTCTTCCACCTCACTCATCCAAGCATTCAGGGAGACGGGTTTCACGCTGCGAAGGATTGTCCCCTGAATCTCAGGGTTAAGCCCCAGGCGATACTACTGGGCCAACACACCATTGGGCCATCCTTGGATCTTGGCTGCCTGGCACCGGAACTCCTCTGCATACTCACGCATTGATTTCTTCCCTTGGCAGAAAGTGTAAGAATGTTTGGGCAGTTTCACTGGCATTTGTGTCCTCGTATTGAGCTCGAAGGGCCCACATGAAGGCATCGACCTCCCAGAGTTCCCAGCCATCCTTGTTGTGAAGGCCCACGTACCAATCGGCAGCCCCCTCCCACAAGCAAGATGCAATGTAATCCACAATGTGTTCCTCATCGAGAAACAGATGGCCCCAATTCACCACAAACTTCTCCACTCATACTACAAAGAATGCCAATTTCTCAGGCATCCCATCGAATGTCGCATCCAGCAATTCTGTGGGCTGGTGAGCTTCCCGAAATGGCTGCCCTGGGACCCTCCTTGGCTGGGATGGAGGGAGGGCTGGCTATTGACCTGGGGGAGGCAGTTGCACTGATTGTTGGACAGGTGGTTGGGCTGGCTGCTGGAGAGGTGGCTGTGCCGGCTGTGCTGGCAAGTGTTGGTCAGGTTTGTGCTGCACCACCTCCATCAGTATCCCAGGCAGTTTACGGAATGATTCATCAACCATGCGGAAAAATCAGTCTTGCCCCCATTCCAGCAACTCCAAATGGGTGTCCACAAAATCCTCGGATTCTCCCAATCCCTAAGGTTCTGCACCAATCCCGGGTTCCACACTCAGTCTATGAATGGCCCAGTCATAACGGCTTTCCCTCCAGGGCCCTGGAGTTAGAGTCCATGTTTCGAGAGTTTCTGCATGAAACTTTCCCCACCGCTGCCCCTGCGGTCAAGTGGTCACACTGGCTTGCACCCCGCCAAATGGGTTCAAGAAGGGCACACCAAAAGGACGGGTGGTTGGTACCATGGTCATCAGTACCTATTCCCCAGACGTCACCTCAATGTTGAGGTCTTCCTTGTCTCCGCTCATCTCAGTGTGGAGAGATGTGGGTCGAAGGAGAGATGGATTACTGACACTTTGTCAGGCTCCTTAGTCAGGTCACACAACACAGGGCTTCTTCAGAAGACAATGTTTAATGGTGAATCAGAACTAAAGACACGTGTGCTGCTTGTGTCAGTAATGGCCACATACAATAAGGCCTTCTAAGTTATACTACATTCAAGCACCCCCCCCCCATGTAGCTGAAGCCAATGAATACATTTCATGCGCGTGGGCAAAGCTAAGCACAACATTCTAGAAACCGTTGGTTCCCAGCATAAGACTCCAGCAGCTGAAGAATACAAGGTCGGAGACTAGATAACAGACAGTGAGTAAAAGTACAAAGGATGGGAGACTGATGGGCTATCTGACAATAATGGAGGCCTCTGGCTTATAATAAATTCAAACAACCCCCTGGTCTAATTGAAGCCAATGATAATAATTCATGCACGTGGGCAAAGCAAGCAGGCATAATAGAAAAACAATTTAAAAGCCATTGATTCCTAGCGTAGTGTCTAGCATCTGGAGACACCACAAGGTCAGACATATGATAACAAGCGGACAGTGAAAAGAACTGATTAGAAGCCCAAAGGAGAAAGTACTCCCCTACATTCCAAATAAATGACAGGGCTACCTGACATCCTGCCCCTCCAAGTGCCCCCATTCGGGCTTGTTGGGGTAGTGAAGATGGAAACATCAAAGAAGTTGGGGGGTCCAGATGTGATCTACCTCCACCCACTCTCTGTGCTGCAGCCCAAAGTCCACCCATTCAACCAAATAGAACAGTTTATTCTGAACAAGCTTAGAATCTAATATTTCAGCAACTTCATAATGCGGTTTTCCTTGCACCATCAAGGGGGGAGGGTTGTGCACGTTGCGATCACCAAGCATTAGGTCCAGGATCTTTGCATAGTAATCTGAAATGGAATACAGGATGCAATTGTTTCAACGATTTTGGCAAGACCTGTTCAACAGTTACATCATTGATTTTTCTTTTAACAGGGAAGGGACCCAGATACTTCCAGCCCAGTTTCCGACTAGGCTGCAGACCTTTGAAATTTTTCGTAGAGACATACACAGAGTCACCAGGCTGGATGTTCCAGCCCACAGAGCATTTTTTATCAGCTTGCAGTTTATAATCCGATTTTGCCTTGTCTAAGGCTTTACAAAGGAGCGGCCAGGCAGCCTGAAGTTTTTTACACCAGTCCCTCACCTCTCCCTGTGGCAAGGGGACTTCCGACAAAAATGGGAGGGGTGGCGCCTCATAACCATATGCCACCATGAAGGGGGAGACCCCAATGGAAGAATGGCATGTATTGTTGTAACAAAACTCTGCTAGGGGGAAGAGCCCCTCCCAATTGTCCTGCTGAAAATTGGAAAAACAACAGAGGTACTGTTCAAGTGTTTGGTTCGCCCGCTCCATTTGCCCATCGCTTTCTGGGTGATAAGCACTACTCGACCCTCGTTCCACCCCCATGAGACGAAGCAGTTCACCCCAAAACTTGGAAACGAATTGTGAGCCCTGGTCGGAGATTATCTTCTGGGGAAACATGTGCAATCTAAAAATCTGTTGAAGAAAAACCTTGGCCAGTACACATATAGTAGGCAGGGACTTAAATGGAACAAAATGAGCCTGTTTTGAGAACAGATCCACCACCACGCAGATAATGGTTTTCCCCTGACTGGGAGGCAAATCAGTAAAGAAGTCCACAGATATAACATCCCACGGCCTCCCTGGGGTGTGTACGGGTTGAAGGAGCCCTGGCAGCTTCCTGGGTCATGGCTTGCTCATAATGCATGTTTGACAGGACTGAACAAAGAGGGAGAGGTCCTTCCTCATCCCAGGCCACCAGAACTGACATTGTAACAAGTGCAGGGATTTGACAAACTCTAGATGCCCCACCAGTTTGTTTCTATGCACAGCCAACATGATATCCCCCCGTGGTACCAGCAGTCGTTAGCCTGCTCCTCCCCCTCCCTCTCTTTTTGCAATTCAAGAAAGAGCAGAGGTGAATTTCAGCTCTCATGAGCCCGTGTTCAGAGAGGGTTGGGCTGCTGCCTGGCTGTGAGTCACGATGGCACCTCCCAACTGGGAGGGTGTGAACATAGAGTCCAGAACCTCCTCCCGGTGGCTGTCATGTTGGGGAAGGCAGGATAGCATGTCTGCCAGGGAATTAGCTTTGCTGGGGAAATGGTGGAGTGTGAAGTTGAACTTAGAAAAGAAATCAGCCCACCGGAGCTGTTTTGCATTAAGGTTACGGGGCATCCTAAGTACTTCCAAGTTCTTATGGTCAGTCCACACCTCAAACAGCACTCTGGCCCCCTCCAACCAGTGCTACCATGTAGAGAGCACCAATTTGATAGCCCCCACCCCCTTATCCCAAACAAACCAATTGCTCTCGGTATTGGTAAACTTCTGGGAGACATATGCAAGGGGGTGCAATTTTTTATTCTCCCCCTCTTGCAAGATGGCACCACCCATAGCAACATCAGATGCATCCACTTGAACGATACATTTATTGAGTTTGTTTGGGTGAGCCAGCACAGGCTCAGAAGTGAACAGAGCTTTTAAGAGGTCGAACGCCTTCTGGTATTTGTTTGTCCATGTTAGTTTGGCCCCCGGCCGAGTGCTTTCAGGGCCTTTTCCCTTAGTCTTTAGCAGATCCGTGAGTGGTAAGCTCACCTGGGCAAAGTTAGTGAGAAAGGACCTGTAGAAATTGGCAAAACCAAGGAATGCTTGGAGTTGTCTCCAGGTACGAGGGGGTTCCCAGCTCATCACATCCTGGACTTTGGTTGGGTCCATTTCTAACCCTCGGGAGAAAATGTGATAGCCTAAAAAGTCAATTTCTGTGCAATGGAATTCACATTTTGACAGCTTAACAAACAGTTTGTGCTTGTGCAACGTTTCCAACATCTCACGGACCAAAGTCACGTGAGATTCTTTATCAGGGGAATATAACAAGATATCATCCAAGTAAATGACGTCCATTGAACAAATGCTTATGTAATACGTTTATCAGATTCATGAAGACCCCTGGAGCCCCCTGAAGCCCAAAGGGTACTCAAACTGCCCCAACGGGGTATTAAAAGCAGTTTTGTATTCATCCCCCTCCTTAATCTGGACACAGAAGTAAGCATCACGGAGGTCTAGCTTAGAGTAAATTTTACCCTTCTGCACTTCAGCCAGGAGGTCTTTGATCAGGGGAAGGGGGTAAGCGTTAGTAGTAGAGACTGCATTTAAGCCCCTATAGTCTTACATGGTCTCAACCCCCCATCTTTCTTTTCCCGGAACAACACTGGGGCTGCAAACGGGGAGGAAGCTGGCTGAATGAACCCTCTCACCAGGTTTTTGTCTATGAACTTGCGCAGCTCCTCCTTCTCAGCCGGGATCATGGCATATAATTTTCCTTTAGGTAACTTATGCTCGGGCAAAAGTTCAATGGCACAGTCAGAGTGTCTGTGAGGGGGCAACTCATCCACCTCCTCCTCTTCGAACACTCGTGATAAATCCTGGTACTTGGGGGGAATCGTGGCCAACTCCTCACTAGGCAACTAGTTCACCTCCTCCTCTTCAAACACTCGTGATAAATCCTGGTACTCAGGGGGAATCGCGGCCAACTCCTCACTAGCCAGGCATGCCCGCACCAGCTCGCCAGGAGGGGGGTCCCCCATGCCCCATCCCATCCATGTGATTGATATCGGGGGGATATGAAATGAACTATGCCTTCATCCCACAATATGTAGGGGTCATGTTCGTGGAGCCACAGGCTGCCCAGCACCAAAGGGAAATGAGCTGCCACAGTGATCACAAACAGCTGGTGTTCCCAGTGCACTCCTGCCCCCATCCACAGTGGGACAGTCTCATATTTACAAGGGCCTTTCATGGTGGACCCACCCATCTGGGTAAACACCAGGGGTTCTGGAAGTTTAACAATTTAGCCCCAAGTCCCGTCACTAGTGAGGGATTGATTAGATCCCATCCATAGCCCGAGTCAACTAAACCCCGCACCCACACATGGGTGCCAAAGTCAGGGTTCATAATAGTTACAGTCACCAAAAAGAGAGGGGGTAACTGTTCACCATTTTCTGTGCCTCCAGAACCGGGACCTGCTGTTCAGTGCCACTCACAGCAGGTCCTGCCCGTTTCCTGCCGTCTGGGGTTCTTCCTCGCTGGACAACTCCGTCTCTCCTTCGGGAATGCTGGCTTGTAGCACCCATTGAGTCTTGGGTCTTGCAGTCAGTTTCTTCCCTGGGGTGTCAGCGCATTTCTTCTCGGGTCCCTTCTTGTGGGAGCTTGATGGTCCCGATCCCAGGCACACTGCCGAGAAGTGGCCAGCTTCACTGCATCTCAGGCAAAGGCCCTGTTTCATCCGTTGCTCCCATATCCCCTCCTGCTGTTTCAGTAGTGACTTGGATTTTGGCATCGCCAACACGCCCTTACCCAGGGTGGTCACATTGTCAGTGAGAATGATCCTCAGATGACTCTCGACATCCGCTGCTTCCCAGATCCATGTGTTCAGGGAGGCGGGTTGCACGCTGCGGAGGACCGTTTCTCAGATCTCTGGGTTTAGACCCAGGTGCTCTGCCAAGACACCATCAGGCCAACCTTGGATCTTGTCACCTGAACTCTTCAGAATACTCTCGCATGGACTTCTTCCCCTGCCAGAAGATGTGGAGGAAGGCCTGGGCAATTTCACTGGCATTTGGGTCTTTGCATTGGGCCCTGAGAGCCCACATAAAAGCGTTCACTCCCCGGAGTTCTGGGACCTCATCGTTATGGATGCTCACGTACCAATTGGCCACCCCCTCTCACAGCTGGGAGGTGATGTAGTCTACCATGCGTTCCTCATTCGGGAACAGGTGGCCCCAGTCCTGGCCGAACTTCTCTGTGTGCACCACAAAAACCACCAGCTTCTTGGGGGTCCCGTTGAACATTGTGTCCAGCAGTTCAGCCAGTTGGGGTACCTCCTGGGTTGGTTGTCCCGGAGCCCATCCCCTCGGGGTTGGGAGGGCTGGTTGCCCACCAATGGGGGGGGACCTGCTGGTCGGGAGATGGTGGCTGTTGCGCTGGAGGTTGGGCTGGTTGCTGGAGAGGTGGTATACCAGGCTGCACTGGCAGCCGCTGATCAAGTTCGCACTGTACCATTCCATGATGATTCCCAGTAGTTTACGGAATGACTCCTCAACCATGCAGAAGAGTCAGTTTTGCCCACTTTCTTTTTTTTATGCCCCCCATAGGGGATTTTTTAATTGCATTTTCTATAAACTACAATGAAAAAAAGGAGGGGAACTACAAACTAAAGGTGAAAGTAAAGAAAACCCACTATAACCCCAAGAGATGATGGTCATACATAATGCTTATAAAATCAGCTTATTAGCTCAAATTCCAGTTAAAGGTCATTAAATATGTTCAAAAATCTATTTAAACTAGAAAGTAAAGAAATTAGAAAGTCCCCCATGTCTGTCATTCGTAAAGAGCAAGATAAGAAATAGTTATAAAAAATAAAAAAACTTTAAAAAGTTCCAGAGTGTAGCATCTACTCATTTTTTTGGCCTTTTTCTTTCTCAAATGGTAACTTGTTTTTGGGGCTGCTGCCCCTAATGCTGAGTCTGAGTTCTCATCAGAAGATGCCACTGCTCCCTCATCGTCACTTTCTTTATTGCTATTGTCTTCCTTCTTGTCTTCTCCTTCTGCTGGATGACTATGGAGATGCAAAAACTCATACGCCTTTTCAACAGAGTTGATTTTTTCTTTTTGTCCATAAATTTAAAGATTATGCCTTCAGGAGTCAGCCATCTGTAGGTGAGGTTTTTCTGTAAAAGCCAAGTCCGTATATTTCCTTCTCTTCCTTCTTATTTCAAATGGAATGTCCTTCAACACTTTTATTTCTTTGTCCTTGATTTTCAAGGTAGCTCCATTTGTAACTTTAAATATTTGGTCCCTCCCTTGTCTTCTGGAGAATCTCACCATAACTTCCCCGGGCAGATTATTCTTTCTTGTAAATTCTGAATACGACCTAAAGATCGTATCAATTTCACTTTGTAATGTTTCCGTTTTAACATCTGGAATTGGGCTTAGAGTATCACACATAATCTGCTTCAGATTCTCTCCCTTCTCTTGCGGGACACCTTTCCCTTTCCATTTGCAGCTGTAACAAATGGGACTCATTGGTTTGCCTCTTTTTCTCTGTCATCTGTAGCTGTTTTTGAATCTTCTTAGTGTTGGCATCCAACTCTTTAAGCTCTTGTTCCATTGTTCCTGCTTTTTTCACAACCTCATTTAATTGCATTTGCTGTGTGTCAAATTTCTGGTGTAGTGCCATTAATTGTTCCAGCATGGGTCACAGTGCTTCATTCAGCATCCTTTGAAGCTCAGCTGTTGAGTTCTGTCTACAGGCAGAACTCGCTGGGCTAGCATTTGCGGGAAGGAGCTTAGGTTTTGTTTGTTTGTCTTTCTCATCCCTCCGTGGAGATGCCATGTTGAGAAATTGTTTACTTTTTATAAAAGTTGTCACAGTCTCTAGGACTCTTAAGAAAGCCTAGTAAATTCTTTATTTTAATCCATCATGCTTCTTTAGCTGACCCCCCTTAAGTCCATAGTTGAAAGTATGTTTGTTTTCTTCTTATCGGGGGAAGAGTCCCCTTCCCCCCCCTCGCTTTTTAAGGGAAGGTTTTCAGCTAAGTCTTTGATGTTTCTCATTTTCACTTAGACTCACATTTTCGTGAAATAGCCGCTTTCACATTTCAATTTGCTTGACCACCCACCACTTGCTCTAGTGTGTGATTCTAGTTCCCATTCGGGACGCTCCACAGTGGGACCTTCAGGGCATGGAGTAGCCCCCCTTCACTGGCAGGGTCACCGAGGGTGGGGCTCTCTAGCACCCCATGGCAAGGAGCCCAATGCAAGGGCTCCAGGGGTGGTGCAGAAAATCGTGCCCCATCCCAACCACGGGCTCTGGCATGCTTCTCCCTGAGCCTCGGGAGAAAGCGATCGCCATGGTGAATGCCAAAACCAGAAATCCTGGTCTTGCCCACTTTCAAGCAGGTCCAGCCGAGTATCCACTATACTCTCTGTGTCCAGCATCTCATGGGAGGTGGCACCTGCCCGTCTCAAGACTAAGTTATTAATGAGTCAGTCATAGTGACTTTCCCAATGCATCTCCTGGGTGGTGGTCCAAGTTTCAAGGGTATCTCCAGGAAACTTTCCCCAACTCAGTCCCTTCTGCCTCATGATCACCTGGGCACTCGCCCCACCAAAGGGATTGAGAAAAGCACCCTCATGCCCGTCCCTTCGTCCAGGGAAGAGGTGGTCGTCCCAGTGGTTGTCATGGTGGTTGTAGGGACCATGTCTTCAGATGTTGTCTGGGTAGAAGCCTCTTCCTCGCTTCCACTCATCTCGGATAGAGAGATACAGGTCGAAAGGATTAAAAGATTCCTGACACTTTGTCAGGCTCCTTAGACAGATCACATAATGCAGGGCTTCATAAGAAGATTCTGTTTATTGGTAAATCATAACTAAAGATGCATACACAGCTCGTGTCAGGAATGGCCATGGATAATGGAGGCCTCTGACATAGTAAATTCAAACAACCCCCCAGTCTAATTGAAGCCAATGATTATAATTTGCGTGGGCAGGCAAAGCAAGCAGGCATAATAGAATAACAATTTAAAAGCCATTGATTCCCAGCGCAGCATCTGGAGACACCACAAGGTCAGACATATGATAACAAGCGGACAGTGAAAAGAACTGATGAGAAGCCCAGAGGAGAAAGTACTCCCCTACATTCCAAATAAATGACAGGGCTACCTGACAATTATACACTTAAGATGTTCATGGAATATTCAGCCACCACTTTAAGCAGTCATAAATTGAACTGATCATGCAGGTAGTGTTTAACCTCTGTTCACTGGAGATGCAGTCCTCCTTTAAAGATGATAGCTTGGCATGTAGACCAATCTCATCAGACCTCAAAAGCTGAGCAGGGTCAATACTTGGATGGGAGCCTTCCAAGGGAGGCTCTGCAGAGGAAAGTAATGGCAAACCACTTCTGCTTCTGTCAGAATTGGGCTCTGCTGACTGTCATGTTGATTAATGTTTCCATTTGTTTCATTTGTTTCTGTCTTTGTAGTGTACTGTACTTTCACTTATGGGTCATTACAACCATTTGGTCTCATCCCTGTCTAGCCCTCTCTACCATAAATTCCGAGGGAGGGGAGGAGTATGTGTGAATGCAATGTATCTGTGTGTATATGTTGGGGTGATTAGGTTAGCTTTGCTTATAACAACTTTTTCATGAGAACGGGCCCCAAGATGCCTGGCCATCAAGAGCCTCTCATCCTTGGAGAAACATTGGTTGCTGGATAATAAACTTTTATAGTGCTGGGTAGTATGAAGGGGGGGAGTGAAAGAGGAGAAGAGAGTGAATGCCCACTGCATGACCATTGCATTGTGGGATACTGACTTATTGCTTATACAATACCTAATCCTTGATCTTTAATGTTTTTTGAGGGAGTAAACAAACATGTGGACAAGGGGGACCCAATAGATATTGTTTACTTTGACTTCCAGAAAGCTTTTGTTAAAGTTCCTCATCAAAGGCTCCTAAGTAAGTTCAATAGCCATGGGATAAAAGGACAAGTCCTCTTGTGGATCACAAACTGTCTTATAAATAGGAAACAGAGAGTGAGTATAAATGGGAAACTTCCTCAGTGGAGGGTGGTAAGCAGTGGGGTGCCACAGGGATCAGTACTTGGTCCGATGCTTTTTAACTTTTTATTAATGATTTGGAATTGGGAGTAAGCAGTGAAATGGCTAAATTTGCAGATGACACGAAGTTGTTCAGGGTGGTGACAACCAGGGAGGATTGTGAGGCATTCCAAAGGGCTCTGTCGAGGATGGGTGAGTGGGCGTCAACGTGGCGAATGGGGTTCAATGTGGCCAAGTGCAAAGTGATGCACATTGGAGCCAAAAATCCTAAATATAAATACATGTTGATGGGGTCTGAACTGGCAGAGACTGACCAAGATAGAGATCTTGGAATCATAGTAGATAACTCAATGAAAATGTCTAGACAGTGTGTAACTGCAATAAAGAAGGCCAACGCTATGCTGGGGATTATTAGGAAGGAAATGGAAAACAAATCAGCCAGTATCATAATGCCCCTGTATAAATCAATGGTGGGACCTCATTTGGAATACTGTGTACAGTTCTGGTCACCACACCTCAAAAAGGATATTATAGCATTGGGAAAAGTGCAGAGAAGAGCAACTAGAATGATAAAAGGGTTGGAACACTTTCCCTATGAAGAAAGGTTAAAACGCTTGGGGCTCTTTAGCTTAGAGAAATGACGGCGACGGCTAAGGGTTGACATGTTCGAGGTTCATAAGATTATGCATAGGATTGAGCAGGGGTCTTTTCATAGAAAAACAGCTGCAGGAGCTCATTAGCATATGGTATTCTAATGAGCTATTAGGCTATTAGCATATGCCATGCCCCATGACATCACCGGAAGTGATGTCAGAAAGGGAAGCAAAAGTGGGGGAGGCATCTTCAAAAGCCTCCCCTTCCTTTCCCCAGCTGGTCTGGGTGGGGGGTGAAGAGAGAAGGGGTTTAAAGTTTAAACTCCTTTTCACTAGAGTTGGGCCATAGAAGGAGGAAAGAGGTAAAGAAAGAGAGAGAGTAGAGAGAAGGACAGAAGGAAGGAAAGAGAAGGAAAGGAGGGAAAGAAAGAGAGGGAAGAAGGAAGGAGACAGGGAGAGAAGGAAAAAAGACAAGAGAAGAAGGTGGGAAAGAAAGAAAGAGAGAAGAGAAGAAGGAGGGAAAGAGGAAAAGGAGAGAAGGAAAGGAGGGACTGAAAGAAATTTGGTGGCAATTCGGCCCCATTATATCCTATGGGCCATTGAAGTCAATGGTGAAAACATAGGGTATATTCTGGGGGCTGGAGGGAAGGGGGTTTGAGGGAGAGGCTCCAAACTCACAGGATAGCTGATGGAGCCTCTCCCCAAGATACCCACCAAGTTTCAAGAACATTGGACCAGGGGGTCCAAATCTATGGGCCCCCAAACAGGTTGCCCCATTCCCTCCATTGTTCTCTATGGTGAGAAAAAAGTTGCCTGAAAGACTCCCGGGGACACCGGCTGGGGGCGGGGCTTGGCTCCTGAGCTCCCGGAGCGGTGCTCTGGTGCGCTCCCCCCAAAAAAGACCCCTGGGATTGAGCAGGTTGAGAAAGAAGTAGTTTTCTCCCTTTCTCACAATACAAGAACTCGTGGGCACTCAATGAAATTGCTGAGCAGTCCGGTTAGAACAGATAAAAGGAAGTACTTCTTCACGCAAAGAGTGATTAACACATGGAATTCACTGCCACAGGAGGTGGTGGCAGCTACAAACATGGACAGTTTCAAGAGGGAATTAGATAAACATATGGAGCAAAAGTCCATCGGTGGCTATTTGCCACAAGGTATAGATGGGAACTCTCAGTCTGGGGCAGGTGATGCATTCTATTCTTGGTGCTGGAGGGGGCAGCAATGAAAGGGCTTCTAGTATTGTCCTGGCCCCACTGCTGGACCTCCTGATGGCACCTGGTATTTTTGGCCACTGTGTGACAGAGTGTTGGACTAGATGGGCCATTGGCCTGATTCAACATTGGCTTCTCTTATGTTCTTCTGTTCTTATCTGTTCTTTAGTCTGAACAAGAGATCTCTCTTGTGCACATCTAAATCTCTGTTTCTAATAAAGCTTTCATAAAAGATTATTGGACTGAGAGTGGATTAACTCAAGGGCCTGACAGTTTCTTACTTGCCTGGAAAGGCTTTTGCCAGTTTGGTGTATTGGTTAAGGATGTGGACTCTGATCTGGGAGAACTGGATTTGATTCCCCACTTCTCCACATGCAGCTGCTGGTGTGACCTTGGGTCAGGCACAAGCTCTCTCAGAGCTGTTTTCTCACAAGCAGTCCTTGAGAGAGCTCTCTCAGCCCCACCTACCTCACAGCATGTCTGTTGTGGGGAAGGGAAGGGAAAGGAGATTGTAAGCCGCTCTGAGACTCCTCCCCCCCATAAATTTGCTGAGACTTGATATCACTTACACTATCACTGTCTTCAACTGGTACTCCAGATATGGCCCTTCATTGAGAAGGATGGTTTACCATAGTTATGATGCCCCACCTTGATAGCAGCAATTCACTACTTGAAGGATTGCCTTCAAAAAGGGTTTGGAAACTTCAGGTAGTCCAGAATATGTTGGTTACATTATTAACCAGACATCACACCAGCCACAGCCATACCTGTGAGAACCCATCAGATTCTGTGGTTCCACCCCCATGGAGACACTCTATTTGCCAGGGAACTCCCCTAAAGCATCTTCAGTAGCCATTCAAATGGCACTTACTGATCCTGTGCGAAAGTGCTCCGAAACTGCAACCGCTTGAACTGCTGTTGCTGCATAGGGCCCCAATCCTACAAGTCAGTGGGCCCCATGGTTGCCTGGCCAACTGATTCACAGGACACAGCGATCAGCTGTCAGTCACAGTTGTGCCCTGTCCCCTACCTGGAGGGAGGGGGCACCCTGGGAAAGGAGTGTGCTAACAGCACAGCAGGCCCGTAGCTAACGTGGGGCCCACGGGGCCCGCCCCCCACAGTTTTTATGGGCCCCCTCCTTGGCTCCCTTCCTCCTCCCCCCCTGTTGCTGCCCTCAACCCAACAGCCAACGAGGAGGCTCCTCCATTCCCTCCGACGAGGCTGCTGGGAAGCGCCTCCTCCCCTCCCGCCCCCCGCCCCTTGGCACAGCAGCCATGCCACTCTTTCGCTCCCAATCCCCCTCCCGGGGGGCTGCTGGCTGGTCTCTCTGGGGAAGGTGGGGGGCTCCTCCTCCTGGGTGTGCAGATCTGCCAGTGGGCACCCCCCCAGTTCCCCGGTCCGAGATGGAAATTTCTCCGCTGCCCACCGGCTCCACAGCCCGATTTTTAACCCTTTCAGCCTGCCAGCAACTGGAAGCACCCGACACTCTCGACAAAACAGTTCTGGGGGGAAGCTCATGGAAGGTTGAGTGGGTGAGCCCCGCCATCACTGGACCTCAACAGACAATCCCCCCCACCAACCTTCCAGTCTTTCCTACCTCAGACGGGGGGGAGGCTTGAAAGTTTCCAGGCAGACGGATAATTCACCACAGCAGCTGCTACTGGCATGTTGTGGTGGTGGTTGTTTTTAATTAAAGCAAATATATTTATGTTCAGATGTTTATACCGTGATGCCTTGGGCTGTTTCCCCCCCAGCCCCCTCTTCTTAGCTATGGGGCTGCAGCACAGTATGGCTTCCTCTACCACAGCATGCCATTGGGGTGTGTGTGCAAGGATGGGGCTGGCATGAGGACATTGCTTGTCACTGGCAGGTTCCCCAGTAGCCCCTCCATGAGTGCTTGCCTTCCATCTGTGTTCCTAGTGAGAGCTACCAGCTATTCCAAGTGCCCATACAGTTTGGGCTTTATATTGCCTGCTGGTTGCCACCATTGGCTGTGGGGGGGCAGGTGGTTGGATGGGAACCAATGGATGCTGGGCACAGTGCTCATCAGCATTCTGTAGGACTGGGGGTTGTGGGGGGGCATGGTGGCTGGTGAAGGGGTTGCCTTCTCCAGTGCCTATGGGCAAAGCAGTGGTTTTTTGATGGCCTAACTTTCTAATCTGTTGGAGGGTGGTTGGGGTGACTTAGGAAGACAACTAACTCTCACCACAGCCTTCCCAGCCAACCTCTTCCCATGTTGGCAGAGGGGGTTGCACTGGCAGGCTCCTGGCAGGCAGCCACAGCAGTGTTGCTCATGGTACCAGCATTGTGGCAGCAGGGTGCTGTGCCAGTGTATCTAGGACTTAAGCTTGTGTATCTCTGAGATACACCAGCTCAGCAGTTAGTTGGGTCCCTGAATGGCCCCCTCCACCCTCGCCCAGGCAGTATAAGTCAGCCAATTTTATTTAATGGGGTGTGTGTGAATAACTGCCTATTTATGCATATGCTAGGTACCTGTCTGTGTGGTTGAGTCTCCTACACTGCTGACTTCCTGTCCTGCATTTCTTTCACTCCCAAAAGTGAATGAGGTGGGCAGGAATCATTATTTATGCCTGTATTCCCATTTTCATTTCCACTATGCCAGTCTACCCTTCCTGTCCCTCATTCTCCATACAGAAACCAGGATGGGGTAACAGGTACCATTTGCATTGTGGTATTCCCCCCTCCCAGCATAGTACCAATGACAGCTAATGTTTTGCCCTCCAGGAGTAGTGAGCTCACATGCAGCCTTCAAGCGCTGCTACAGCATTCTTTCTCTCTGGCAGTCAGAGAAAGAGAAAACAAGGCACCAGAGTAACTGCATTTGAATTCCCAGGAAGCACATTTTTTTTCCCTAGTAGTGGTGGACAGAGAATTGTGGAGCAAGGGGGAGTGCCCTTGGCCATCTGCAGGCGATCCTCACGTGCCACAAATGTGTGTGTATTGATATCTGGATGGGGTTCATCATGAGCTGCATTCAGCCACCACACTGGCCACAGCCAAGCTGCTCACTGTGGTCACTCACAAGACCAAACCAGGACTCATAGTCTCTGTTTCATTTTCTCTGAAAGAAAACAGGACAGGTTGCTTGTGCATAAACCTAGGAGATGATGCAACACTGGAATCAACACAGGGAGGTCTCCTGGTTGTTGATCATGGACAGAAGTTATTCATTTTCTGATTAATCTACCGAGTTCTGTTTGAAAGGAAACATAATGGAATGTCAGAGCAATGTATTAGAGCAATGCATTCTCTACTGTGGTTCATTTTTCTTAGGTCAGTGGTTGAATATATTCCTCATTGATATAGAAGCAACAAAACCAAAACCCAGTGGTAAGAAGTGCAACACAATGCCTATTTGTCTTCAAAGCTTTTGAGAAGACTTCTGTGTAACAGAATGTCACACATGGACTAGTCATACATGAGGCAGCAATGAGATTAATCCTCTTCTAGGGAAACAGCAGATCAATTTGGCTGTACAGTCCCTTGTACACCAAGATCAGGGTTTCTGCTTTTCCTTGAACGTAAAACAGCTTACCATTCACTGTCACGTTCTAAGCTCTGTGTATGCAAAATGTGATGCAAATCAAGCTAAATTCACCACATTTGCCTCAGAAAGGGAGGAAAGGGAGCAAACACTGGCTTGTATTCTGGCTATGCTATGCAACAAGAATGTGAGGAATGCCAAGGGAGTACCCCATTTAGCCCATCGTGCTGTGGCCTGCACAATGTTGTACTGGTGGTTTCTGCATATTACTTAGTGTTTCTATGGTTTGCTGTATGTATACATTTTTTTTAGTTTCAAAAGCTGCACTTTTAGGAAGTGTGTAAGTGTATAGTATACATTCAACAACATTCTGTGTGTCCATTTTGGAGAACTATAGCCATATATTTTTTTTCTATAGGGGATGGCATACATTCTCTACCAAATTTGATCTTTGTTCTATCTCTGGCCCAATGGCTGTTCTCTGTAGAAATACAGAATGCTACAGCACTGATGTATTAATTAATTTGTATTATTTTCAGTACCAATACAATAACAATACAAACAAGCTATATAAAAATGGAAACCAATAAATGGTCAACAGAACAATTGAGACTGCAAGAAAAGTATAACATTACAAAAATGTACAAATTACAAACAGTATTACATATAGTGTAAAACTTGTTAATATTTGCAGGGAACAGTACAAAGCGTTGCTGAGTCTTTATTAAATACAAATTCTAGGAAAGGAAACCATTTTGATTGAAAATCTGAACATTTAGGTAAATTACCAGAACTGGAAACTTTATCAGAATTTTTTTCCATAGCATAAAAATACCAAACTTTATAATACCAATGACATAACAACAATGCTCCCTCTAAGCTGTGGAGTGTTGTGAGCAAAAATTCTACTTTGTGAACTACTGGCATTAAAGTTGTGAGCGAGTGATTTGGCTACTGCATAAATCAGTTTTCTTCGGAGCCATCCTCCCTGAGCTAAGACAAAAATGTGTGAGCTGAAGGCTAAAAAACTGTGAGCTAGCTCACACTAACTCAGCCTAGAGGGAACACTGACAACAACATATTAGAGGACTTCCAACCAGATGCAATTACATTAATTAGAAATTAATGAGAAATGTATGTCAGGTAGAGTGGCAGTATTTGGAATAACGTATAACATTGATTTTATGGCATTTATTAATTGTGGCTATTACTAATTTTAAATGAGTTTTAGATTAATTTTATTGTACCTTACTTGACTTTTATTGATTTTATTGCATTTTTATTGTGTTGAAAATCATCTTGGAGGTTTGAAAGGTAGTCTATAAATAAGCTAAAAAAGTACTTGGAGTAACCTATTAACTTTAAATAAGATTCATGGTCTGTCTGTTTTGTAAATCTGCTGCACAATATAGTTGAGATTCTGGCAACAAACCTAAGGCCCCGGTCATACGGGCCAGAAAACGTGGGGGGGAGGTGTGGCAGTTCACCCTGGAGCAAAATAAGGCGTGGTAGCCTGATCACATGGGCCACCAGGTTGCCACGCTCCAGCCCCAAGTGCCGATCACACCATGCTGTTGCAGCATGGTAAAAAAGCGGCACAGCAGACCACGCAAGCCGCGCTGTTGTGAAGTGTGTATGTGCCATGGGGGGGGGGGCGCTGCCGGTGTCTTGCGTATGCACATGCCTCATTCAGTGTTGGTGCGCATCCCATGGAAACTTACAACATCCGGAAACCCCGGGACATGGGCTGGTGTCAGGAGCCGTGGGATACTGGTGCTCCCGTGATCAGACGCAGGCCTTTGCCCCAGGGTTTCTGGAAACTAGTACTTTGAACCTAGTAGTTTTTTACTCTGCGTTTTCAGAGGGAAGCTGCGGGTTGGCCACGGGAACGCTACGCCTCCCAAATGTGCTCGTATGATGGCGCACGGAAAGTCCATAGGGCTCCCGTGCCTTCAGCGGGGCAAATGCTCCATGTGAACGGGGCCTACGAACACTTTCCTGGAAGTAAGCCCCATTTACTAAAACGGGACTTAATTCTGAGTAGGCTCTAATCTGAATAGCCCAGGCTAGCCCAGTCTCATCAGATCTCGGAAGCTAAGGAGGGTAGGCCTTGGTTAGTATTTGGATGGCAAACCACAAATTAAGTCTAGGGTTGCTATGCAGAGGCAGGCAATAGCAACCCACCTCTGAACATCATTTACCTTGAAAACCCCATGGGGCTGCCATAAGTTTACTGTGACTTGATGGCAAAAAAGAGAAGTCCTGTTTATGATTGCTCTCTCTCTCAGCTACCTGCCTCTCCTATGGATCCTACCTGCAACACTGTGCAATGGCTATTTCACATTAACTGTGACACCTAGGGGCCTTTTCTACAGCCTTTCAAAGTGCTGTGAATTCAGTTATTCTGATCATGTACTGGCAGGCAATTGCTCACAATCTCTTTGAATCTGAGTGGCTTGTTCCCTAGCCACATCATCAAAGGTGCCCTGTAGTATCCAAATGCAATACTTTTAACTAGAAAGGTTTAGGCTGGGTGCATTTTTTTTTTTTTGTTGGGGGGGAGAAATCTGCTTTTGTCTTCTTTTTGATCTGTTAGAAAAATGAGGCATAGGAAGTAAAAGGAAAGACACACCTATACCACTCCCACATATTTTGTTGTAATCAACAGACAAAGAGAGTCTGAAATTGCCCTCTCTTGTTGTCTTTTAAAGGTATAAGCTGAATAAAAAACAACATTGCAAAGAGTGGCCTTCTCATATCAGATAGGCAGATAGCCTTTGAGTATCCCCTGAATTAATAAATGCTACCCTGGGCTTTTGGTTTCCTTTGAGATGCAAACAACAAAGGTAGCCTAAGTCACCAGTTTCAAAGGCTGTGACAGGAGTTCTATCAGTTCCTGCCTTCAGGGCCGTGGATCTCATAGGGAACAGGGCCATAATATACAAAAAGTATTCTACTCTTTTTCAGAATGGCCAATAGATTTCATAATAACTTGGTCAATCTATCTCTCTAGTTCTCTTGTTAAACTAGGAAAAAAATGTGCAATTCATTCTCTCCCAAGGAAAGGTGGGGTATGGATATTTAGATAAAATAAAATAAAAAGGGACTTTTGTTTTACATACATACCTGTATGCATGTTTTATTCGGGTATTTTAAAATTCTGCTCCCAGTTCCTGTAACAATAAAATAACTTTAGAGAGACCAGGCAAGGCCTGCAGCATATTCTACCTTTCAGATAGTGCAGACTCTCATTCTTGGGCTAAATTAATTAAAAATGAGAAAAAGTTTTTCACCTTTCCAGAAAACAAAATTAAAATTACTTCAGAAGAAGTGTTCATTCATGCTGTGTGTGTGTATTCCACATGAGGAGGAGGAGGAGGAGAGTAGTTGGATTTATACTCCCACCCTTCATCTGAGTCTCAGAGTGGCTTACAATCTCCTTCCCTTCCTCTCCCCACAACAGACACCCTGTGAGTTAGGTGGGGCTGAGAGAGCTCTGAGAGAACTGCTCTTGTGCAAACAGCTCAGAGAGAACTGTCACTGACCCAAGGTCACCCAACTGGCTAGTGATATTTATTTAGTGAAACAGGTATATTATGGGGGGGGGAGTGCTACTAACAGTCATATGTTCTCTCATAAACCTATTTCAAGAAGTTCTAGCAGGAACCACAATGGCCATTATCAGGTATCAAAACACTTGCAAGCCACTTCAGTATGAGGTGAAAGCAACTAATTAACCCCTAGTATGCCTGCAGAGAAAATAAGAGAGTGTTAAACTCCACAGGTATCCCTTTACAGCTGGCCTTCTATGCAACAGAACTAGAATCACCCTTTCTCTCGTAAAGGTAAAGGATACTTTCTGACAGTGTGAAAAAGTAAGGAACTCCAGCAATAATGTAATATTTTGATCTATAATTCTGAGGAATTTTACTACTGGGGCTTTGATGTTGACAGAGAAGATTATAAATGTCTCTCATGTAGCTTTATCATGGGAAATAAAAAGGGTGGAGAACTTTTGCTTTTTATTAATGTTCATGCAAATGTCTATGTAAATTAGGCAGAGTCTTATAAGTCTTGGCAAGTTGCTGGACCATCTTATGGGTTGCTTTTTATGTACTAGAACTACAATCTGTCTGTATTTTTCTCTTATGCAGTCTATGTGCTGTTTTTCTGGTGCTGAAGTAATAATAATAGCTGTAGAAGGGGTGAAACTGAAAATGAGTTGTTTTGTTTAAACATGTTTAAGAAAGTAAAGGTCAGTTAATTAAACCAGACCAGAGAGAATCCAGTGCGTAAACTCAGTGACATTTACACCACCAATTAATTAACAGTTCTTACAAGACATACACCTTATGAGTTAAGGACATTTGAAAGCCAGTTTGGTGTAGTGGTTAAGTACACAGACTCTAATCTGGGAGAACCGGGTTTGATTCCCCACTCCTCCACATGCAACTGCTGGATGACCTTGGGCAAGCCATAGTTCTGTCAGAGGTGTTCTTGAAAAAGAGCAGTTTCTGTCAGAGGTCTCTCAGCCCCACCTACCTTACAGGGTGTCTGTTGTGGGGAGGGGAAGGGAAAGGAGTTTGTAAGCCACTCTGAGACACCTTTGGGTAGTGAAGGGCGGGGTATAAATCCAATCTCCTCCTCCTCCTCCTCCTCTTCTTCTTCTTGATATATGCAATAGGTAATACTTTACTGTTTTCACATAATTCCAGGGAGCTATTACATGTTGGGAAGATGGCATGGGACAGCTTGATCTCATCAGATCTTGGAAACTAAGCAGGGCTGTTACTTAGCTGGGGGAAATCACCAAAGAACAGTCTGCATATGAAGGCAATGGCAAACCACCTCTGCTTCTCACTTGCCTTGAAAGCCCCTTGCTGGAGTTGTGACTTGCTGGTATTTAGGTATATCTTACATGTTATTGTGTTCCGATAGGCTAAAATTGTTAAGTATGAGACTCAACAACGGAATAAGCTCAACAAGTGATTTCAGCTTTATTCAACAGCAAACTCCAACTCAGGAACACACAACAACAGACAGTAGAGCACAGCTCCTTTTTAAACTCTCCCAGGCTGTCAAAGCCACACCCATAACAATTTAAAGACCAATGGCATTGCAGGGATAAAGACCAATCAGGACTGTTCCCTCTTTGCAACATTATCACACAGTGATTGGCTGTTTACACTGGTTTCGCAGAAATCGACCAATAGGAATGCGACAGCTTAGAATCCACATTCAGAATCAAGCTTAATATGGAAAAGAATAGGCTTGATTCACAGTTCAATACATAATAAATTCCTTCCCCACTAAGATGGAGCATTATCCTTCCAAACATAATCTTTCAGGTGGGGGGGCACCTCAGCTTCGGCTCGACCAGCACAGCGGTCTCTGCTCCAATGGCGGTGGAGCGGCACACTCTTTGGGGACTCCTTCGACTTCTCTTGCAGGAGAAGGAGGAACACTAACAGGGATCTCAGGCACTGGAGTTGGGGACTGCCCAGATTCCGATTCCCGTTCCGCAGCACTCACCTCCTCGGCAGGAGGCCCCTCCTGCTCGGGGACCAGCTCAGGTTCGGGCACCGACTCGGCACTTGTCTGCCCAGCGCTCCCTGAGCTGGTCTATGTGGTGGCGTATCTCCCATCCGCTGGGAAGCCGGACCACGTACAGCCTGGACCCTGCTACCTTGGTGACCACGGCTGGTAGCCACTGATGACCTTCCGCATAGTTGCGGGCAAACACTTTGTCCCCAACTAGGAAAACTCTCCCCTGCTCTAAGATTTCTGACCGCTGTTTTGACTGGTCGAGGTCAGGGTGCAGGAGGTCTAGTAAGGAAGCCAGCTTACGGCCCATTAACAGTTCAGCTGGGCTCCTCCCCATCGTTGAACATGGGGTGATATGTTGCCTCAGTAGGAAAGAGGCAATTTTCTGGCTCCAGTCCCCGCACGTCAGGTGCCCAAGTGACTCCTTCGCCGTCCGTACCATCTGCTCGGCCTGACCGTTGGAGGCCGGATGGAACGGCACAGAAGTCACATGGCGGATGAGGTTGCCTCTGAGGAACCCCTCAAACTCGGCTGACACGAACTGTGGCCCGTTGTCCGAGACCAAACAATCCGGCAGCCCGTGAGTTGAGAACAGCCTCCTGAGGGCATTGATTACTGCCCCAGACCCAGTGGACTTCATGGGCACCACCTCCAACCATTTGGAGTAACTATCTACACAAATAAAAAACATTTGCCCATGGTATGGGCCCACGAAATCGATATGGAGGCGGGACCATGGCCTCCTCGTTTTCTCCCAGGGCTGAATGGGAGCCTGTGGTGGTTCTGGACGGGACTGTTGGCACTCCATACACTGCCTTACCCAGGCCTCAATGTCCTCGTCCAGTTTCGGCCAGCACACGTACCCTCTGGTGAGGGCTTTCATGTGGACCATGCCAGGGTGGCCCACATGCAACGCCTCCAGTACGTCTTCCCTTAGTTTGGAGGGAATCACCACCCAACTCCCCAAAGCAAACAGCCCTTTGTAACCGATAACTCATTCTGGCGCGAACAGAAAGGTTTAAACTCAGGCGCCATTTTCCCTGCCGGCCACCCCCTCCATGCCCAATTAAGGACACGGGCAAGAACAGGGTCCTTAGCCATCGCAGCGGCAATGTCTGAGGAGGTAACTGGTGCTTCTGGGAGCTCCTCAAGTGCCAGAATGTCCAGTTCAGGCTCAGAGTTATAGTCAGTCAGCGGTGCGGGGCAACGGCTCAGGGTGTCGGCATGCCCGATAGCCTTCCCCGGTCGGTGCTCGAGCTCAAAGTCATACACCGACAGGAAGACTGCCCACCTCAACGTCCGAGGGGACAGTATGTTCGGCGTCTGCTGGTCCGGGGAGAAGATGCCTAAGAGTGGTTTGTGATAGGTCACAAGGAGGAACCTCCACCCATAAACAAAGTCATGGAATTTCTTAATTCCGGTGATTAAGGTGAGGCCCTCCTTGTCGATCTGGGCATAGTTCTTCTCCACCGCTGTGAGTGACCGCGAATAAAAAGCGATTGGTGCCTCTGATCCGTCCGGCATCAGGTGGCTGAGAACGGCGCCCACCCCGTAAGGGGACGCGTCAGCCGTGAGAACCAAAAGTTTGTTTTTGTCGAAGTGGGTCAGCACCGCACTTGATGATAGCAGATCCTTCACAGCCGTGAAGGCACGCTCCTGCCACTCTCCCCACTCCCATTTTGCATTTTTGTGGAGCAGAGCATGCAGAGGTTCAGCAACCGATGCCTTGTGGGGCAGGAAGGCATGGTAAAAGTTGAGGATCCCCAGGAACGACTGGAGATCCTTCTTTGACCGTGGTGGGGGCGCATTCTTGATTGCGGTGACTTTGTCGGGCGTGGGATGGACCCCGTCCGCATCAATAAGGAATCCGAGGAACTCAACTCGGTCCACCCCGACAACGCACTTAGAACGCTTTACCCGCAATCCCGCCTCACCAAAACGGCCCAACACTGCTCTCAAGCGAGCCATCAGTTCACATTCGTCAGCCCCAGCTATCAGGACATCATCAAAATAGGGCACTACCCCTGGGAGCCCACACAGGAGCCCCTCCATAAGCCCTTGAAAAATACCTGGGGCAACATTCACCCCAAACTGAAGGCGTTTGACCCTGAATGCCCCTTTGTGGGTCACGATTGTTTGTGCCTCAGCAGTTGCGTTGTCCACCGGCAACTGCTGGTACGCTTGAACAAGGTCGACCTTGGCAAAAACCTTGCCCCCTCCCAGCGATGCCAGCACGTGGCTGATTACCGGCACCGGGTACAAGTGCTGTTGAAGGGCTCTATTTACAGTCAGCACATATGCGTATTGACCCGTCAGCTTTCACGGGCGTCACGATGGGGGTCTCCCATCGACCATAGGGCACCGGCTCGAGGATGCCCTGGTTCACCAATTTGTCAAGCTCGGCCTCGATTTTTGCTTTCAGAGCAAGCGGTACCTTTCTGTACTTCAGCCGTATGGGACGCACTGAAGGATCAAGATCAAAAGAGACTGGAGGACCAGTATACGTACCAAGCCCTTCCCCAAACACATTCGGAAACTCTCTATGCAATGAGTCCCATTTATTATCACATATCTTATTAACACCGGTAACAGCAATGCCCAATGCCTCGAACCAATCGAGGCCCAATAGACTGACTCTTTCCCCCTCAGCAACTAGAAGGGACAACTCAGCCTTTTGATTCTTGAATTCAACTCAGAAGGTCGCCTTTCCTGCCAATGGAAAGCGCCTTCCTTGGAAATCGGTCAGGCGGGTTGACACGGGTGACAGCCAGCAGCGACTCCATGTCGGGAACAGGCGTTGCCACGTTTGTGTGGAGATGACTGTGACGGACGATCTGGAGTCCACCTCCATCGTGCAAGGAACACTATCCAGTCGAAGCGTGACGTGGATCTTCCACGTGGCCTTGTCACCGGTTGCCAGGACGGTCGATGGGCAGGTGTCAGTCTGATGACAGTCGGGCGTTCTGCCGTCATCTTGAGGTCGAACCTTGGGGTCTGCACGCCGCGACGACGGTGGCGATTTCCTGGCCACTCGACAAATTTGGGCCAGATGACCTCTCTTCCCACAGGAACGACAGATCAGCTCCTTTGCCCAACAGAGGTCTCTGTCGTGCTTACCACCGAAGCTGGCGCAGGGACGGGTCATTGCAGTTCTTGGTCTGGTCCGCGGTGGGCGTGTCTCTTGCGTTCGGCACACGCCGTCGGCGTCACTGTCAGAATCGCTGGCGGACTGTTGGTGAACTGCAGGCTCTTTGCTGACCTGGGTCTGCCGCTGTCGAACCTCTTGCGTCGACTTGTCAGCGGCCTCTGCTGCGATGGCCTCGGCGTAGGCAACAGCATATGTGAGCTGGGTGCGGGCGAAGAGACGCTGTTGAAGGTGCTCATCCTGAAGGCCGCACACCAAGTGGTCGAGGAGGGCTTGCTCCAAGTCGGCGAACTCGCATGGCTTCGCCGCCTTCCATAAGGTTGTGACGAACTCGGCTATCGATTTGGATGGCCCTTGGCACCGCTTGTAAAAGGCGTGCCGGCATGCGATTCTCGACGGTTGCGGCGAGAAATGGCCCTTCAGTTTGGCCATGATTTCAGCCCATGTTGCCGCGCTTAGTTCAGTCGGGGCGACCAGGGACTGGGCAATGTCGAAAGCGGCCTTGCCACATGAGCTCAGGAGTGTCACCTTCTTCCTCGCCTCGTCGGTGATCTGGTTCGCCTGAAGGTGGAACTCAAACCGTGCCAGGTAAGAGTCCCAATCCTCCATCGCTGGGTCGAATTCTTCGAATGCCGGATTGACAGCCATCGGGGCTGACGGTGCTGCCACTTCTGCTTGTGGAGCCTCAGCCGGCTCAGCCGGGTGTGTGTCCTCGTCTGCCGTTGCGATCTCGGTTCAGCAGGGCTGCCTACCCGCTCTAGCAATCCCACCTTCGTCGCCAATTGTTAAGTATGAGACTCAACAATGGAATAAGCTCAACAAGTGATTTCAGCTTTATTCAACAGCAAACTCCAACTCAGGAACACACAACACAAACAGTAGAGCACAGCTCCTTTTTAAACTCTCCCGGGCTGTCAAAGCCACACCCATAACAAGTTAAAGAGCAATGGCATTGCAGGGATAAAGACCAATCAAGACTGTTCCCTCTTTGCAACATTATCACACAGTGATTGGCTATTTACACTGGTTTCGCAGAAACCGACCAATAGGAATGCGACAGCTTAGAATCCACATTCAGAATCAAGCTTAATATGGAAAAGAATAGGCTTGATTCACAGTTCAATACATAACAAAAATACTAGCAGTTCATTTCCCAGAAGGACACAAACAAGTTCCTGTGTTCCAGAAGGAAAGCAACATGTACGTATTCTAAGAAAGAAAGAAAGAAAGAAAGAAAGAAAGAAAGAAAGAAAGAAAGAAAGAAAGAAAGAAAGAAAGAAAGAAAGAAAGAAAGAAAGACCTATCCCTTGGGTTGCCAGCCTCCAGGTGGGGCCTGGAAATCCCCCAGTATTACAACTGATAACCAGATCGCAGAGATCAGTTCTCCTGGAGAAAACAGCAGCTTTGGAGAGTGGAATCTATGGCATTATACCCTGCTGAGGTTCCTCTTCTCCCCTCCCTAAACCCTAACCCTTCTCCATATGCCACCTCTGGAATATCAAGGTATTTCCTAACTCAGAGCTGGCAACCCTACCTAATCCCCATATCGTTATTTATTTAAGCTCCATTCTGAAATTGTTGTACTGTTTATTGTTTCTAATTATTTTAATTCAACTGAATGTATTATATTGTAACTGTTGTACACCACCCTGAGCCTTGGTCATAGGGGAGGGTAGTCTATAAGTTGAATGTATAAATAAATAAATAAATAAGGTGGGTTACAGTGAAAACACATTAAAACTAACAAACAGATCTAGCTATTATCAAAAACATTCATATATATATGTATATATATATGTGTGTGTGTATATATATATATATGTGTGTGTGTGTGTGTGTATCCTATATAATAATTCTGTTTTCGAATAGCAAGATTCGATGTGTGTGAAAATTAATTGGCTGCCTAAACTGCCACTCAGAAGGCATTGGTTGCATTGGCTGCCTGGGTTGAGAGATCCTACTCACAGAGGCGGCCGCCACCATCTCTGGCTCAGTGTGCTTGGAGCCGACGGAAGGGATGGATGGGACTCTCTGCAGGGTTGGGGATGGCTGGGGCCTCCTTTCCTCCAGCTCACGCTCAGTGTTGGGGGTGGGGAGGGGGGTCCTTGCTTCAGTCCTCTCTCACGGCCCCCTCCATTCCTCGCACGCCCTATACATGGAGGAAGGACCCAGCATGCATTGGCCGGTTCCCCCCTCACATTGCTGCTACCCTTGCCACTTACCTCTCCTCCTCAGCTCCGGCTGGTCAAACTGGCTCCACCTGACTTGCCAGCTCTGTTGCTGTTTAAAATTGCTGCAAGGCCTCATGCTGTTTAAAGTGGCTGTGAGGCACAGTGGGGCAAGGGGAGAGGAAGGTGAAAAAGCTGTGCAGCCAGAGTCAGGGGGGGGGGCTGCTGAGGTGGAGGACAGGGCCGCTGTAGTGTATCCACGGAGAAACATGGACTCGGGGCAACCATGTGCTCGGACCGGTTCGGACCAGTCCGCCACGCGGCCAGGCAAAGGGCCTGAGCTTCGTTCCCTTAGACAATAGATTGTAGGCTCCTCACCTTCTTCCAATCAGGGAGCCCGGGATAACTCAATTAACTGTAAATAGCAAATCACGTGTATGTGTGTGTTTGGGGTGTGGGTTCACTAGGGGAATAAAAGCCGGCCTGCGAGCTGGCTTTCTTGTCTTGTTCCTGTTCTAATAAAGTATGTGAGAGCTGAAATCACTTGTCAGTCTCAGTACTTTTCAGCCGCTCATGGCAGCAGTGGTCTGGCTATGGCACTGGGGGGAAAGGGGGACCAATGCAGGCCAGAGCACTCTCCCAGGCCCTCTTTCTAGAGCTCATTGCATTTCTTTCTGCAACAGGCCTTATTACTAGTGTATGTGTGTGTGTGTGTATATATATATACATATATATATATATATATATATATATATATATACACATACATGCATATATATATATATATATACACATACATGCATGTATATATATATATATATACACATACATGCATGTATATATATATATATACACATACATGCATGTGTGTATATATATATATATATATATATATATATATATATACACATACATGCATGTATATATATGTGTGTGTGTATACGTATATGTATTCTATATATATATATATGAATAACCCTGCCATATGTGGGAAAAAGGGACAAAGTAAATATTCAGTTTCTAAGTTTTATTTTGGCATTATAACTACAATAGTCAATGCAGTCAAACTCTGAAAATAAAGCAGTAGACCCTTGGAGGGACATATTTCCCGCATGTGACTTAGACTTTCTGTTTTGGGGAATTTCTTGTATCCAACCACTTTGAAATGACTTAAGGACATTTGCATTTTCTTAAGAGGGGACAGTGATGCCCGCTATGAAAATGCCTGAGGGTTTGATGACCCTCAAGAACAGAATTTGGGTGGGAGGCTTAGTGATCTGTTGGGGCATAGGGACTCAGCAAAAACTGCCACCCCCTCCTAAGAAAACTTGTTCTTTTAAGTCTTAAGACCTCTGATGTTGGATACAACCCATTGACTGAAAACAGGCTTCAACAAGGCAACTTATTGGCAAATTGTAATTCTAGTTATAATGCTTAGAGAAGCAAACTTTATTGAATCACTGCAGGTTCTTCAGTTGCTTTACACCCCTTGAATACAGTCAGATGATTCTTAGAGAAAAGCTAAGAATACAAAGGAAAATAAATTGTTACAGCACCACCTATTGGTGCTATATGAGGCCGCAGTGGCTCAGAGGTTAAGACGCTGAGCTGCAGAATGGAAGGTCTGTAGTTCGGCAGTTCAAAACCCCAGTGCTGCATGATGGAGTGAGATCCTGTCTCTGGCCCCAGCTCCTGCCAACCTAGCAGTTTGAAAGCAAGAAATTGCAAGTAGATAAATAGGTACCACTTCAGTGGGAAGGTAAACAGTGTTCTGTGTGCCTCAGCGTTTAGTCATGTAGGCCACATGACCACGGAAATGTCTTTGGACAGAGCTGGCTCTTTGGCTTGGAAATGGAGATGAGCACCACCCCCTAGAGTCAGATTCAACTAGCTTTCGAGCAAGGGAAACCTTTACCTTTACATCTATTGGTGCTATATACCTAATACTTGCAATATTTCTAAAAGGGATTCAGCACTACTTTTTAAAAATCCAAGTATATATGGTCTGTTGATAAAAGATGTGTGCTATGTTTTTGTACTGATCGCTATAATCTGGAGATCCCAAGCCCTACCTAGAGGTTGACAGCCCACTCCCCCCCCCCACATAGGACAGGTTACAATTTGGGGTGGAAGGGTAGTGGTTTGCTTTGGGAAAACAGCAAAGGAAAGGATTTACCACATGAGCACTGCAATCCTCCTCTGAAACACTAAGTTTTTGTACAAGCCTCCATTTTATGACTGATTCCACCCACTAAGTTGCCATTTTGTGATGGTTCTTGGAAAAAAATTAAGTACATCTCATAAATGTGCAGTCTGCCCTCTCCTGTCTTACTCTATGTATAAATAAATGAGGTAAAACAAGATATCAGTTTTACTGGATATCATTAGTGTGTTTGGGGGTGGGGAGATTACTACAATTTCTTTCCAAGTAGGGAAACGTCATGTCAAAAACTGGGATTTCCACATCTAAAACATGTGTTCACAAGATTAAGAAGCATGTACCCTTAGTTGTTTTATTATTTGAATATAGATTCCACTATATACAAAGGACTTAGGATACAGAATACCATTTTATAACTATACACCTGACATCCCAAATAATTGTAAATTTGATCAGAATGAGGTCTTATTCATTGAAACACAATGTTCCTGTGCATGCAATATTTAGCCATAAAATTTACAGCCTTGTTATCTGTGAGCAGCACTGAAAACAAACACTCATACAGGTGGAGCGTGCCATCTGTTTACATATAAACAACTGGCCAAATCCAGCCTTAAGGCATTTAAGGCATTTATCATGAAAGGAAGAAAGGAGCGGCAGTTGTTTCTAGGAAACCAGTCTGCTCAGGCAAAAGTTAATTTGTCCAGGCCATCTGCAGACATGGGTAGGACTAAGCGGTACCCAGCTTGCGACATGATTCTGAAGAGGTTAGCTCTGGCCTTGGCATAACAAATGGGTGGGGGAACAATAGAAGCCCAAAATAAGGAGCCGGGTGAACAGATCTTTGTGTTATGGTAATATAGTGTTAAGTCACTTGAGGTCAAGCTAGAAGTCCATGCCAGGTGGGCTGGATTGATTATTATAGTAGCTGCTCTCTATTCTAGGGGCACTGCTCTATATCCTTCTCACAATTCTTTTCTGGAGCACAAATAAGAGAAATTGTTCTATGTCATGTCAGTATCTCCAGAATAGGCTTTGGGAGGCATGCTCATCAGATCTAAGTATCATGTCATTCAGGATGTGGAATGGTCTAGTATAGCTCGATCTCATCAAGTCTTGGAAGCTAAGCAGGGCCGGCTCGCTCACTAGGCGAGCTAGACTCTCACCTGGAGCACAGGGCCATCATGGGGACACCGGAGTGAGCCACCATCCCCCCGCCAAAAGCCCCCCCCGCCAAAAGCTCACACCACATGCCCTGGCCACCGCCGCCTCTTCGCCCGCCCCCCATGACTTTCTGGGTGCATGCTGCTTCAGAGCAGTGGAAAGGTACTCTTTAAAGTGTAATGGCCCATGGCGCCTCCTGCACCGCTGGGAAATGGCTGCAAAAAGTTCCCCTACCTTCCCCAGGCCCTGCAATGTGCCCCTGACCTCCACGTGGCCTCCCCTTTTCCCGCTCTCCCCCGTGAAACCCCAAGCCTCCCCCGCAGAGGCGGAGAGCTGACAAGAGGATTGTGTGGGAGGGGCACTAGAAAGGGGGGCTGTAGGCAGAGGAGAGATCAGGAGAGGCGCCTGCCTTTTGGGGCTCCAGAGATAGGAGGTCACAAAACCTTCCCCTGTGATTTCTGCCGAAGCCCAGGGAGGAACTGGAGGTGCCTTTCCCCCCCGGCTGCACCTCCCGTCACCCCCAAGCATGGCAGAGAGAGGAAGCCTAGCATCGCCATGCTTCTTGTCAGACCCTTGCTCCATTCCTTCCGCAATCGATGCTCTTGGCGTGGCACCTTCCCTGCTGTTGTCTTCCTCATCCCTTTTCTCCGTGCCGGCTCCGCCTCTCGGTTGCTGGCAGGATCTGCTCTGGGGTGGAAGGGACTCCCAATTGTTACTCTGTTCTCGGGGTGTGGAGGGGCAGGATTTTCACCATAAATCATCTGTGACTTGATAGGGCAGAGCCAGTATGATCAGCCAGGCATGAAAAGCAGAGATCAATGGGGGGGACGACACAAACTGCTGTCTGTGTTACAGGATGCAGTCTGGCCTTCCCTGCTACCCACTTTCTCACCCAGACTTGCATCCATCTAACCCTCTCATTTGGCCATTTACCACCAAGTCTTAGGACGGCAACTTCCCGAAGGCCCGGGGGGGGCGGAGCTCTTCTGGCGCAGGGGGGTGAGGTGCTGAGGGAAGGAGGGGCAGTTCCCATGGGTCACAGGGTCTTTCATCCAGTTGGGAAGCCAGGAGCCACACTGCTGTCTTTGCTATCAACTGGCTGAGGACATGGAAGAAAGTCTTCCTTCTCTCCAGGCCCTGCCTGGAGGTTGGCAACCCTGTGATTGGTGGGTGCGGGGGGGGAGCACCAGAAGGTAGCCTCGCCTAGTATACAAAAAGACCTGGAGCCAGCCCTGAAGCTAAGCAGGGTTGATACTCGGATAGGAGACCACCAAGGAAGACTTTGCAGAGGAAGGCAATGGCAAACCACCTCTGCTTACTCACTTTCCTTGAAAACTGTATGGGGTAACCATAAGTTGGCTGTGAAGTGGCAATTTATACACACACACATCATGTTATTCAATAGGGCTTACTCCAGGAAAGTGTCCTTAAGATTGCAGCCTTAGATCTCTAAAACGTCATTCTGATAAAATGGTGCTACACATAGGGTGCGTTCAGATGCTCCATTTGAACCGCTTTTGCCATGCTGTTCTGAGCATGCGCAAAAATTTTAGTTCTATAGATGGCTGCCTGTGCGCATGCTCAAACTGAGAGCAAAAAACCCCCCCGATGCACACTCCTGCGTGTGGATGGCAGGGAGTGATGTGGCCGCGCAGCAATCTGGAACAAGGAGGTGAGTGTGATCGTGATTCTCTGGGTTAAAAAAATTTACACCGCTCCTAGCATGCTGTCTGAATGCACCTATAGTGTTTCACACGAGTTTTATTGGTAGTGTCAAATGGCAGCATAGAGTGTGACCCTTTTAAAACTGCCTTTGTATTCTGTTTTAGTAACTGGTTGTTAATTGATTTTTTTCTGTCACTTCAGACAGACCCATTTTAGCAACCAGCTGCTAGTGGAATTTATTTACCTGTTCATACAAACCCACTTGCGTTGGGTTAGCAAAGCATGGTTGAGCTGCTTTTGAGAGACTTTTTTTAAAGTCTGAGGATGATGGTGTGGCAAAAAAGGGTGGGAAAAAGCAGCACTTTTTGAAATGACCATAACACTTCAGAGATGGCTCTTTGATGGAAGGAAATTTGCTGTATGAAACACCTGTCCCTGCATTGTTTTACTTGAAATTGGAACAACAACAAATAACATCTGGTGTAGAATGGTAATGTGAAAAGGATCTGTGTTAATGGAACTCTTTACGGTGTCTTAAGCAGTAACATTGTGATATTTTTACCAAACCTTATCCAGGCCTGGCACTACCATTTTCAGAGAAGAGAATTCTGTGCATCTTCTCTTAATCATCTGATTCATCTTTGTGCACTACCCCATCATTCACCTCCATCATTCACACCTGGTCAGACTCCACAGGTAGAAGATCTGTAGTTAACCTTTTCCCAAGACACATGTACTATGTTTTTAAAGAAAATGTTGTGGCATTGTGTTGCTACCCTTTTTTGTTGTTCAGTCGCACTCTGTACTTCAGGACAGCAAAATACAGGAACAACATTCTCCTTTTGCACTTAAGAGTGGGACTTTACTGGGGAACTTTACTGAGTTTTGTTGTCCAGTTGCACATCCAAGTCCGACTCTTTGCTACTCCATGGACCATATCACACCAGGCCCTCCTGTCTTCCACTGTCCTCCGGAGTTTGCTTAATTTCATGTTCGTTGCATCGATAACACTGACTAACCAGCTCATCCTTTGCCATACCCTTTTTCTTTTACCTTCAATCGTTCCCAGCATCAGGGTCTTCTCCAGTAAATGCTCCTTTCTCATTTGGTGGCCAAAGTATTTGAACTTCAGCTTCAGGATCTGGCCTTCCAGGGAACAGTCAGGGTTGATTTCTTTTAGGAGTGACTGATTCGATCTCCTTGCCAGAGCCAGGGCCAGGTATTTTTACACCCTAGGCGAGGCTACCTTCTGGCGCCCCCTGCCTGCACCCACCATTTTTCAAAAATAAATGCATTTTAGAAAGAATGAAAAACATAACATTTGAAATTGCTAATTTCTTTTTTTTAATTATGAGAACAAGTAATACAATCTCTTATTTTCTCTCTCAACCAGAAAAACACAAATCACAAAGCATTTTGAAAAATCCCGTGATGTTGAAATTTAATTCTCTTTAATGTTTCCAATTCAGACACATCAGAATCTCATTCTGCATGCCTTTTCTTTAACAAATTTTGTCACCAATTCCTTCAGGTCAAGCTGTTACATCTGATCTCCAGAGGCCCTGGAGAAAATGGCTGCTTTGGAGGGTGGACTCTATGGCACTGAGGTCCTTTCCCCTTTTTCAAGACCCTGCCCTCTCCAGGCCTCAGCCCCCCAAATCTCCAGGAATGTCCCCACCTGGAATTGGTAACCTTATGGCTGTTTTGGAGGGTAGACTCTATGGCATTATACCCTCCTGAGGTCCCTCCCCAACCCCTTCCCTTCCCAGGACCCACCCATCAAATCTCCAGGAACTTCCCAACCAAGAGTTGGCAACCCTATGGGGCTCATTCCCAGCAAAGTGTTTTTAGCATTAGTACAAAGTTTGAGTCCAGTGGCACCTTTAAGTCCAACAAAGTTTTATTCTGGGTATAAGCTTTCGTGTGCCTGAACACTTCTTCAGGTACATTGAACTGGAGTCACCAACCATTACGTATAGGTAGCAGGTGAGGAGGATGTTGCTAGGAAGAGCCAACTAGAGCTAAGACTGGACTAAGGCAATTGGTAAGACCTGTGAATAGCAGCAAATATAACTAAAATTGGATGTCCTCTTTGTGTGTATTCTCTTTTGGGCTCTTTTTAAAAATGAATGAAGGTTGGAAAGTTATGGATATTCCTGTTGTAGCAATGATCCCATCTTAAATAGTAAGTGTATTTAAAATGAGATTTGTCATAGTGACCACTTGTTTGAAGTAGTCAGTCCAGAAATATGTCCTCTTTTTTGCTTTTCAGAATATAGTAACCTTAGATGAAGGCAATCAGTAAAAAAGTAGAATTTTTGCTCACAGGACTCCCCAGCTTAGAGGGAGCATAGGTTGTAACTCAGCTTTCTGCATTGCACACTGAGTTTCTTAGGCGCTTGATATTAGTCTTTAATTTAGAAAATTTATCAGCCACTCCTCCAGACATCATCCTCACCATTCCCCCCCTCAGTCCACTGACAGGGGATGCATCCCATCTCCCCTCCACCACTGTCCACCCCCCTTTTCCCTCTTTGGCGTACTGAAGGCGGGAAATCGAGAGCTGCTGCTGCATTCCACCATGGAGGAGGGGAGGAAAGGGAAGGTGGGCAGCAAAGCAAAGCAAAGCAACCCTTTCCGGAGCCCAAAAGAGGCATGCTTCACTTCAGTGTCCCTGTGGTGGCAGCAGCTTCCTGATGCTCCGTGAGGGGAGACAGGGGCCAATGGGTGCTGAGGAGGGAGCTGCAATGTGAGGAGTGCCAGGGAGGAACCTGCCTGGCCAGCCATGAGGCTAAAGCTGGCGGCAGGCTGTTTCCCCCTCTGCAGACAGGCAGGCAGGCAGGGCTGGGACTGGCACGTTTTGCCTCTGCTAGCAGAGAGAAGGAAGGCAGCAGGCAGGGGAGACAGAGAGCCAGTGGAGCAGGGCTTTGTTGTGGCTGGTGGTGGGGGTTCATAGGCAGGCCAGCATTCTCTGTAGGTGGCGCCCTAGGCAACTGCCTAACCTGGGTATAGGGACAGACTGGCCCTACTCTTTGCAGTCCAAGGGACTCTCAAGAGTCTTCTCCAGCACCATAATTTGAAACCATCTATTCTTTGGTGTTTGGCCTTCCTTATGGTCCAACTCTCATAGCCATACATTACTACTGGGAATACCATTGCTTTGACCAGGGGTCTTTTGGGGCAGGAGCACACTGGAGCACAGCTCCGGGAGCTCAGGAGCCAAGCCCCGCCCCCAGCCGGCATCCCGGGGAGTCTTTCAGGCAGCCGAATGTCAATTTCAGCTCCATTATATCCTATGGGCCATTGAAGTCAATGGTGAAAACATAGGGTATATTCTGGGGGATGGAGGGGAGGGGGTTGGAGAGAGAGGCTCCAAACTCACAGGGTAGCTGATGGAGCCTCTCCTTAAGATACCCACTAAGTTTCAAGAACATTGGATCAGGGGGTCCAATTCTATGGGCCCCCAAACAGGTTGCCCCATTCCCTCCATTGTTCTCTATGGTGGGAAAAAAGTAACTTGGTGGGTATCTTGGGGAGAGGCTCCAACAGCTACCCTGTGAGTTTGGAGCCTCTCCCTCAAACCTCCTCCCCTCCAGCCCCCAGAATATATCCTATGTTTTCACCATTGACTTCAATGGCCCATAGGATATAATGGGGCCGAATTGCCGCCAAATTTCTTTCATTCCCTCCTTTCCTTCTCTCTTTTTCCTCTTTCCCTCCTTCTTCTCTTCTCTCTTTCTTTTTCCCCACCTTCTTCTCTTCTCTTTTTTCCTCCTTTCCCTACTTCCCTCCTTCTTCCCTCTCTTTCTTTCCCTCCCCTTTCCTTCTTTCCCTCTTTCCTTTCTTCTTTCCTTCTCTCTACTCTCTCTCTTTCCTTCCCTCTTTCCTCCTTCTGTGGCCCAACTCTCATGAGAAGGAGTTTAAACTTTAAACCCCTTCTCTCTTAGCTCCCCCACGCAAACCAGCTAGGGAAGGGAAGGGGAGGCTTTTGAAGATGCCTCCCCCCCTTTTGCTTTCCCCTCTGACATCACTTCCGGTGATGTCAGGGGGCGTGGCATATGCTAATAGCCTAATAGCTCATTAGCATACCACATGCTAATGAGCTCCTGCAGCTGTTTTTCTATGAAAAGACCCCTGGCTTTGACCATACAGACTTTTGTTGGCAGGGTGATGTCTCTACTTTTTATTATACTTTCTAGGTTTGCCATAGCTTACCTCCCCAAAAAAGATCCTGTACCTTCCATATCAATAGGGTATCGTCACCCACTATTAAAAGTAAAGGAAGAATATTGATCCTGTATTAAGCTGTCCTGAAGTACAGGGTTGTATTTCCCCATGTGATTAAATAGGTTTCTGCAATACATCCCCAGTCATTTTAAACTATTTTTTTTGTTTTGTTTAATGGTTCATTGTGGTCTCTGTTTGACTGCTCAGTACATATACATTTGTAGTTATATTTATAATGTGCCCTTTTCATGTAGGATGTGAAGAAGAAACAAACAGGACTGTCAGAAAGGTGATGAAAAGCTTACTGATATCAGCAGACTTTATGAGAGCTGATCCTGTAAGAAACAGCTCAAGTATCAAAGATATTGTATACTGTACCTGGTGTTGTATATTTCCTCTTTAACCCAGGGCCACTAAGCCACTGGTGCAGCCCTTTCCTAGGCAACCAGAATTGCATCAATATCATCTGAAGTTCATAATTTTGTTAGTTGAAATGCCCCCCTCAGCATCTGTTGCAGCTATTACTGTCAGTGTGCCAGATTTTTCCTCTTGTATCACTTGTAGCTGAAACATCAGCCTTGCATTTGTATGCAGTATGTATGCATATATGTTTTGCTTGTGCTACCTATGCAGGCAATTGGTCTTTCTGGGATCTACTTCTTAATTTCACCCCAGTAGTAACTGCCTGCTCTACTTATGAGTCTTCCCTCCTCCCTTCGGGTAGGCTGTGAGGCCAGTGGCCCACTGATATACCCAACCTTTCCCTCATGACAAGAAATTTCTCCCCTCCTCCTAAGACTGTCATGTTCTACTAAAAGAGCCCTGTGTTGCTGTCAGTGTTACTGTGGCTGTTTCTTAATGGGTCACTTGCCCAGCTTAACTTCATGCAGGCGTGGCACTGGCTGGTGGCCCTTAAGGTTCGGGTTGCAGCTGCCATCCTTGGTGTCAGGCCCGACATCCAGCTCCATCATTGTTTCCTGTAGGAACAAAGGGGCCAGTTTGGTATAGTGGTTAGGAGCGTGGACTCTAATCTGGGAGAACTGGGTGTGATTTCCCACTCCTCCACATGCAGCTGCTGGTGTGACCTTGGTTGGTCACAAGTTTTCTCAGAGCTACTCTCTTAAGAGCAGCCCTCAAAAGAGCTCTCTCAGCCCCACCTACATCACAGGCTGTCTGCTGTGGGGCGGGGAAGGGAAAGGAGATTGTAAGCCACTCTGAGACTCCTCTGTGTAGTGAAGGGTGGGGTATAAACCCAATCTCTTCTCCTTCTTATTTCCCCTGCCCTACAGGGGCCAGTGTTTTTCTTGCTCCAGCCAGCTCACAGTCTTACCCTGTTCTGCCTCTATATAAGAAAAGGTCTTATATACTCCCAGCTGGGAGAGCTGATACCAGTACATAAAATAACAGTTGACATCAGAAGAAGAAGAGATTGGATTTATACTCTGCCCTTCACTTGGAGTCTCAGAGCAGCTTACAAATTCCTTTCCTTTCCCTTCCCCTCCCCACAACAGACACCCTGTGAGGGAGGTGGGGCTGAGAGAGCTCTTGACAGAAACTGCTCTTTTCAAGAACACCTCTGACAGAACTATGGCTTGCCCAAGGTCATCCAGTAGGGGAATCAAACCCGGTTCTCCCAGATTAGAGTCCATGCACTTAACTACTACACCAAACTGGCTCTCTTCTGGTTTGTCTAGTAGTTTTTTCCCCTGGCCTTTCTAATTGTTCTTCCTGCTTCTTCTTCACACAAGATCATTATCTTTTATTCATGCCTGTTCTTTTGCCCAGTTTATTTGTTTCTTCATCATGTAATGACTAATTGCTAACTTGCTAAATAAAGTTTGTGTAGAACTACATAAACAGTTGTCATAACATTCTTGCCAGGAAAGGACTGGCATCACCTTGTCAGATGAAGACTTCATGAGGGAGAGTTAGGTCGGTTCAAGGATGGCACGTCATATTCATTTGTTGCTCTAAAGCAGAGGTTTTTCCAGGGACTTCTAGGGTTACTCGGAAATTTACATGGTTTTGCAGTGTAGTGATCCTTGGAAGACAGCTCACACAGCACTACCACTATTCTTTTTGACAAGGAAAAGCATCACTTGTTGCTGAAACATCAGCCTTGTATTTCATTTTCTTCTGTACCTTTCTTCCCTTCTCCTCTTTCTTTCCCCTTTGCAGATAATGACAATTTCTCACTTCCCCCTGCTCCCTTTTCTCTTTCCCATCTACCTACTTTTACCTGACCCCATTTTCAATTTCCCCTCCTTTCCTTGCCCAGCAGCCTCTCCCTGAGAAAAGTCTGGGCAAGTTGTGAAAGATGTACAGTAGGAAGTTGCCTGGGTAAATTATGTGGTGGCCCTTACCAGGCCCAACCAAGCTGTGCAAGTTATACAGTGGTAAGTCAGCTGGGTAACATTAGCAGTACAAGTTGCATGGTACCTGGTTGCCTGTTCATGTATGAAGTGCCATCAAGTTGCAACTGACTTTTGGTGACCCCATAGACTTTTCAAGGCATGAGACTAACAGAGTTGATTTGCCATTGCCTTCCTCTGTGTAGTGATGTGAGAGTTATTTGGTGGTCTCTCATCCAAATACTATCAGGGCTAACCCTGCTTAGCTTCCAAGATCTGATCAGATTGGGCTAGCCTGAGTAGGGTTGGTAGGTCCCTCCTGGGGATGGGGGAACTTACCAATAGAAAGAAGAAGGTGTAGCCTATGTTGCCAGCATCACACAGGAAGTGACATCATCATGCCAGTGACTTCTGGGTGACGTTCTGGTATTTGGGTAAAAACTCTATGGTAAAACCAGCTTCTACCATAGAGTTTTTGCCCAAATACTAGAGCATTACCCAGAAGTTGCTGGAGTGATGACATGACTTCCTGTGCAACGCCAGAAATGTGACCTAAGCCTTCTTTTTCTATTGTTAAGTCCCCCCACCAGCCAGCTGATCAGTGGCTGGGGGGCAGGTCCTGATGATGGGGGGCCCCTGCCTCTACCAGGGGGGTCTGGCATCTCTAAGCCTGGGACATATAAGTCAAGGTGCCCAGTTAGAGTTTCCAGTTCTGGCTAGGAAAATTCCTGGAAATTTAGGAGAGGTGCCTTGGAAATGCAAAGTCTGGGGACTGAAGAGAGCTCAGGGGGGATGTGATTCTATAGAGCCCACCCTCCAAAGCTGCCATTTGCATCATGGAAGTTGATTTATGTAGTCTAGAGATCAGTTGTAATTCCAGCAGAACTCCAGGCCTCACTTGGAGTTGATAACCTTATGTGGTCACCACCAGGTCTGAGTAAGTCATATAGGTTTTGCGCTAGTGAATCACTTGGTGTCCTTCACCAGGCCAAGCTGAGTTGCACAAGTGCACGGTAGCATGTTTTCTGGGCAAGTCATTCAGTAGTTGTATAATGGAATTTCTCAGCTTAGATTTTGATCTAAGAAACAGATGCCTTTTTCCTGAGGGGATGAAGAAAGGGGGAGAAGAGGGGAGAATAACAAAAAGCCCAAGTGTCAAGGAGTCCAAACCTGAACCTTATGGGTTCCCAGGGCTAATGTACACAAGAAACCAGACCTTTATAAAATTATATGAAGTTTATTAAATATTTTCTGAAATATTTTTTTTCTAGGCAACATAATACTCTAAAATCCTTGAAGCAAAGAAAAACAAGCAAAGCTAATTTTTTAATCTAACACTATTATACCTTGTATCACATGGCACAATCTTAGAGCCCCCAAAAGTCAAAGGCCATGGCGAGAATGTGTCCTGATTGGATTGTCACCATCATCTGACACCAGTTGGCTCAAGACTATAACTGAGCGAAGAGCCTGAGACAAAGAGAAACTAACTTTGAGATTCAGGTGAACTGAGGTCTGGACTATGATATGCTCATGTTGCAACAGACAGGTACATAAAGAATGGATCTTTAACAAGGCTTTTTGTGCTTGTGAGTTTGGTAGTAAGAATACACTGGTTCCAGACTATTTTTCTCGGAGCTCTCCTAACATAGTCAATATTAAACTTTCTGCTTTGAGCTTCAGTTTTACAGCAGGACTCCAAGACCACTGGACTGCTCCAAGAAGTCCTTTCTTAGTCCTCACTGTGCTGGCAAATTCTGTGAGATTTGGGGGGGTGCCATCCTGTAGGCCGCAGGTTCAGAAGAACAGTCAATTATCACATTCCTAACTCCTAACTCTGTCCTTGAAGATTATAAGTGCCATGTAGGCAGAGAGGCCCAATGACTAACACCTGCAAGATGGAATAGGTCCATTAGTATTCACATGAACCCTTGGGAGGAATCAGGGGTGCTTTGCCTCACATCAAGAAAGAACTGCAGCCAGAAATATGCTTGCCATTTGCCTGCTGACAGTGGGCAACCCTGCCTTCTGCCCTTAATGATTTGAGGAGCAAAAGAAAAAAAATGGGGGATGTAGTTTCAGTGGTGATGCTTAAGGAATTTCCCCATTCTTTATGCAAAAACCATAGAGACTGGAGGGATTCTTACAGCGTCATCCAAGTGATATCAGACCACCACCCCAAACTTCCACCTGGAAGTGATGTCACATTTTCCCCAGCCCCTATGGTCTTTACCATAGAGATTGAGGGCAATTCATAGGGTGTCACAGAGTTTGTGATGTCATATCCCCTAAAACTACACTCCTTCCAGGCAGCCCTCCCCCAATCTCACAGAATTTGCCAGTACAGTGAGGACTGAGAAGCTGGAGTAAAGGACTTCTTGGAGTTCTGCTGTAAAACTGAAGCTCAAAGCAAAAAATTGAATATTGACAGTGTTAGGAGAACTCTGGGAAAAATAGTCTGGAACCAGTGTATTCTTACTACTAAACTCACAAGCACAAAAAGCTTTGTTAAAGATCCACCTTGGAGGCTTGTTAAAGATCAGCCTTTGCTTCCAGCGGAGTACCAAATCAGATTCAAAGTGTTGGTATTGACCTTTAAGGCCTTGAGCTTTCTGGTACCTACATATCTCTGTAATTGTCTCCTCTGGTATGTCCCTGGGAGAGCATCACACTCTACTGAGAGCAATCTGCTGGTGATCCCTGGTCCCAAAGATATCTGGCTATCCTTGACCAGAGCCAGGGCTTTCTTGGCCCTGGCTCTGACCTGGTGGAATGCTCTGCCAACTCCCATCAAGGCCCTGTGGGACTTAATGCAATTCCATAGGGCCTGTAAATCAGAGATGTTCCATGAGGCTTTTGGCTGAGGATAGCAACAGTTTTCCATCATAGCTGGCACCCTTCTCTTTTCTTCCACCCTGCCCCCTTTGGCCTCCTCCTTAACCCACCCACGAGACAGAAGAACAGTTCAGAGTAGGTTTTAGATTAAATTATGGACACCACCTGGAGATGATCAAATTAGGAATGATCTGCTAACTTTAATCTGTATTTTTGTATGTTTTAAACCTGTTATAAATCGTCCAGATCCCTGTGTACTCAGGGATTGGGTGATTCAAAAATTTATTAGTTAAATAAATAAATAAATTTTCACCCCTAAACCTAGAAAACCTAAACATTCATTCTAAGATTTCCCAGTTTTAATTTGGGAAATTCTTGGTGGTTAGCTTTTAGTAACATACACACAATCCTGAAGAGATTACCAGTGGCAGGATGGCTGAAATATAAGTGTAGGCAAGAAAAAAGGTGGTGTAGCTAAGGAATTCTTGAAAGTGTTTAACAGGTGAGATTTCTCTAATGCCTTTTTAAAAAACATATATTTTTTTCTTCATGTGACCTGATCAATGTTGAACAAGTAGTTAAAGCCATCAGACATCTTGGTTGGTAGAAAGCTGATGATATGAAAGGATAGGTGAGTGACATGCATTGAAAACTAATGGCTACAGCATTAATGCATAATGTTTATTAAATATAGAAATTCTCTCATGCCTGTAAACTATGCATATTGTTAAGTATGAGACTCAACAAAGGATTCAGCTTCAAGTGATTTCAGCTTTATTAAACAGCAACTGTAAGTCAGGAACACACAACAACAAGGGGAGCACAGCTCCTTCTTTTAAACTCTCCCGGGCTGTCAAAGCCACACCCATTACAAGTTAAAGACCAATCAGAATACAGGGATAAAGGCCAATCAGGACCGTTCCCTCTTTGCAACAATATCACTCAGTGATTTAGTAATTACACAGGTTTCACAGAAACTGACCAATAGCAATGCGACATCTGAAGAGCCACATTCAGACTCAAGCTTAACATGTGAATAGATAGGAGCGATTCACATTCAGTACATAACACATATAACCTCTGTAAGCAGTCATAACAAAACCTTTGTGTTAGTTTGAGCTGAAGGCTATTGCTTAAGGTCACTGGCATAAGAATGGATCAGTTAAATAATTTTTTTAAAGCCCAATAAAAGTTATGTTTACAATGTTTTGGAAAATCTAATTACTACAGAGAGAATCCTACTGCATTCTATATATATAAAAGAAAGTCCCCTCACCGTAAAATCAATGCCCAGGCCAAACTGCTGGACCTAGAGACACCAAATTCAGGGAGAGTGCTCCTACTGTGGCATAGGTGTTCGCTAAGAAGGGATTTTAAGAAATTCAATCCCTAAGTGGGTCAAAAGGGGTAAAATGTGTTCTCCCATTGATTCCTATGCGGCTGCCAGGCAGTTGCCTCCCTGCACCCCCCACTCTCTGACTGGTCAGCTGCGGAGCTCAGTGTTCTGAAGTAAAAAAACCCCTCAGTTATAGGGGACTGCAGAGAGCTAATGACAGCTGAGAAAAACAGGAGCGGCCAACAAGCACCTGTGAGGTGAAGCAAAGCTGCTGGCCCAGCCTCTCTGTTGGCTTCCAACACACTCCCCCCACCTCCACAGTGGCTTCTAATACACACACTCCCCCTCCCCCTCCTACAATGGACAGGCAGCTGCCTGGCAGGTGTAGAAAAGGAGGTAAGATGGCTTCCAACACACTCCCTCCACCTCCTGCACCTAACAGGCGGTTGTCTGTCAGGTGCAGCCCCCCCTCCACAGTGGCTTCTAATACTCTTTCCCCCTCCCCCTCCTACACTGGACAGGCAGGTGTAGGAGAGGAGGTGGAATGGCTTCCAACACACTCCCCCCACCCCCTACACCTAACAGGCGGTTGTCTGTCAGGTGCAGCAGTGATTTCAGGGTGCTTAAAGCCATGAGGGAGCCTGCCCCAGCAGTAACGCCTTAGTGATCCTGCCAGCCCTGCCTCCACAGTGGCTTCTAATACTCCTCTCCCCTCCCCCTCCTACACTGGACAGGCAGCTGCCTGTCAGATGTAGGAGAGGAGGTGGGATGCGTACAGCTGCCGGGGAGGTTTGCTCAGCAGGATTGCCTTAGCACTGCTGCTGGCTCAGCCTCCCTGCTGCCTTTAAATTCAATCTCCCCCCCCCACAACACCAGACAGGCTGGTGTCTGTCAGGTGTAGGAACAGGGCCACAGGGTATGAATGTTTATGGGGAGATAGTAAAGGACATTTCTAGGAGCCATTTCGATGCATGCCTCCCTCATGAACCTGAAGAAATGTCCACAACATCAGCACTCTCTCACATCAACTCCCCCTCACACCTCTCACCTCTTACTGCCCCCAAGAAAAATGTCCACAACATCAGCACTCTCTCACACCAACTCCCCCTCACACCTCTCACCTCTTACTGCCTCCAAGAAAGCTCCTGGCAAACATCAAGCCAGATATACCAACTCTACAAGGAGGAGGCAACTTAGGAATGCAGCAAAGACATTTGCACATAATACTCCTGCGGGCCACTGAGCTGTACATGCCAGAAAGATCAACCTCAGGTGCTCAGAACAACACAGTCTCCATATGAGCAAAACACTCCAGGAATACAAGTAGAGAGGCCATCACTTGCGTGGAAGGTGGCAGGAGTTGACTTAACAGACGACTGCTTCTTAAATGGACAGTTCTATGTGGCCTCCTCCAGAGTGAGCTCATCAAGCAGCCTGGTGATCCTAGCACCCGAGGGCAGAACCACCAATGTGGTCTACAGAGAGGTCCTTCAGTAGAGAAAAAAAAAGTACGTATGTCTCACTTCATTTCTTGCACTACAATCTTCTCCATTAGAATTCCTACAACAAATGTCACGTTTCAAATTTCACATCATCGGTATTATAACTGGATTTACAGAACTTAAATACCATAGCGAAGCACGGGTATCAGGCTAGTTTAAAATAAACGCCCACATAATAGATGTATTTTTAAATTTGTTCCATTTGTATCCCACTCTCCCCTACTATTGTGGTGCTCAGAATAGGTTACAGCATGGAAATACATACTATGCAAGTGTAGGGGTCCTGTGAGAAGGCAGTTTTCTTTTCCTCTGCCCCCATCTTCCCTATCTTTTGCCCTGCTTTTTCTCTCTCCATTCTGGTTTCATTCCCCCCCCTTCTGCTTGTCCTGCCTATCTTCCCATTCCCCCATCTCCTTCAGTGTCAAAATACAGTAAAACTAACAAGATATCACATGAAATGTCAGCTGTCATTTTTGGTTGCCTAGAAGAGAAGAAGAAGTGATTCGGATCTGCCTTTCTGCCTTTAATTGTAATAATTGTGAATTTAGTCTAATCACCATTATTTAAGGGTTAAGTTTAGAGTATTAATCTTGATTTTATTGTTTTATGTTAATGTTGTAACCTGCCCTGAGCCTTCTTGTGGGAAGGGTGGGATAGAAATTGAACCAACTAAATAAAATAAAGAGATTGGATTTATATCCCGCCCTTCACTACCCGAAGGAATCTCAGAGCAGTTTACAATCCCTTTCCCTCCCCCTCCTCCTCCCCACAACAGACACCCTATGTGGTAGGTAGGGCTGAGAAAGCTCTCTTGAGAACTGCCCTTGAGAGAACAGCTCTGAAAGAACTTGTGACTGACCCAAGGTCACACCAGCAGCTGCATGTGGAAGAGTGGGGAATCAAACCCGGTTCTCCCAGATTAGAGTCCACACTCTTAACCACTACACCAAACTGCCTAGGCAATATAACAGCTACTGTAGCTCTGAATAGCCCCATTATGTGGAATTTTTTTATCTGCATGGTGGAGAAAATCCACGGGAATTAGGTGATTATGTATGTATAGCTCTTGTATAGCATTGAAGACAGTTTTCCATTACATGTGTGTTTCTTGGCTACAATTAAACAGCAGTTTACTTGGCTGTTCTCTTAAAATGGTTATGTATCACATTTGCAAATGGCCTTTGCCACAATGGACAATATATTTGTGAAACATGATTTGGTATGTCAATACATTTGTTTAAGACAAATGTTTTGAGGCTGTCTTGGAATACAGTTATCCAGAACTTCCTTGTCTTCACTAAGATCTTTCCCTTCAAGTATGTTTATATGCTGAGCCTGTGTTTTCCCCACTTCATGTCCAAAGGGACAGAATGCACTGCATACAGAAGGTCTATGACAAATCTGTTTGAGAACTGAACTCAGCCTGTCTTGGAGGGGGTTGAACTCCCCCCCCCCGAAGGGCCAGATTTCCAGCATGGAGGTGCCCCTGGATCTTACCTTATGTTTGGAGGCTTTGGTCTTTTCCACAGCAGGTAGTGCCTTTTGTTAGTTTCAGCTCATATACTAGCTATGGCCCTTCCTCAAGAAGCCTAATCTGGTCATGCTGATCCATGCTCCGGTCCCATGCATTTCTGCTTTATTTGAGGCTCCCTTTAAAAATGGTCTGGAATCTCCATTGGTCCAAAATGTTGTTGTCAGGGCCTGGATACAGGGATCATATCTTCCCTGTGCTGAAAAATCTGTGCTGACTCTCTGTTTTCGGACACAATTCATAGTGCTGGCTCTAAAGAGTTTTATCTAGCTTGGGGTCATAGTAGTTGAATGACTGTCTCTTCCCATATCATCCTACTTACCAGTTAAGATCCTCTTCTGAAGCCTTGGTCTCCCATGTCCCCTGCATATCAAGGTGAAGTGTTGTTCCATTGGTGGCCCTTAAGACTCACCTAGCATCTAGCTTACTGCCCTTTAAATAGCAGGCCAAAACATTTCTTTTTCTGTTAGCTTTTAACTGAGGGGTTCTGTTTTCTTTTAATTATTTGTATTGTTTGCTTCTAGCCTGAGAAGTATCTTATGGATGTTATTTTAAGCTTCTGAGTGTTTTATACTGTTTTTATGCCCCTGGCTTGTTTTAATATTGATAATTCTTTTGTTGTTCCTGTTGTGATTTTTTTTTTTTGGATTTTTAAATTTTTGTCAGCTGTCCCAAGTATGTCTATGGAAAGGCAAGATATAAATTTTCTAAATAAATAGGGATGGGAGGGGGGACAATATTTTTGGGACAAACAGTAAAGCTTTCTCTGACATCTTATTTGCACTTAAGAACATAAGAACATAAGAGAAGCCAATGTTGGATCAGGCCAATGGCCCATCTAGTCCAACACTCTGTCACACAGCGGCCAAAATATACCAGGTGCCATCAGGAGGTCCAGCAGTGGGGCCAGGGCACCAGAAGCCCTCCCACTGCTGCCCCCTCCAGCACCAAGAATAGAGTGCATCACCTGCCCCAGACTGAGAGTTCCCATCTATACCCTGTGGCTAATAGCCACTGGTGGACTTCTGCTCCATATGTTTATCTAATTTCCTCTTGAAACTGTCCATGCTTGCAGCTGCCACGACCTCCTGTGGCAGTGAATTCCATATGTTAATCACTCTTTGGGTGAAGAAGTATTTCCTTTTATCTGTTCTAACCCGACTGCTCAGCAATTTCATAGAGTGCCCACGAGTTCTTGTATTGTGAGAAAGGGAGAAAAGTACTTCTTTCTCAACCTGCTCAATCCCATTCATAATCTTATAAACCTCGATCATGTCACCTCTCAGCCGTCGTTTCTCCAAGCTAAAGAGCCCCAAGCATTTTAACCTTTCTTCATAGGAAAGGTGTTCCAACCCTTTTATCATTCTAGTTGCCCTTCTCTGCACTTTTTCCAATGCTATAATATCCTTTTTGAGATGTGGTGACCAGAACTGTACACACTTAATTAGATCAGTGTTGCCAAGGTAATCTCTCTTCCAGTTTTCAGAATTTACCATAGTAAAACAAAAGTCCCATGAAGCTTAGAGCACACACAGTTATTGAGATCCTTTGAAACTGACTGTATTCTGGCCAAAGACAGATGTACTGTTTACATTGTGTCTGATTTACACCACAGCCAATGGGATGAACACTGACAGATTGTTATAAAATGTCCTGAAGCTGCTTTCTCAGTGTGACATTTCTTGGGATTGGTGGTAGTGTTTGCCCAAAAAGGAAAATTCTTTCTCAGGCACTCCCCCCATCCATTGTGTAAAATCTTCCTGTTTGGGCAGTTAAAAGTGATCTGTTTTCCAAAAATAATAAAGGAAAAAAGCAGTGAGGTAAATATGTAGATTCCATTCCAAATCCTGTTAGCATTTCTGTTATGCAGCCACCTTTATTTTTAATTGTGGTCTTTAATGTTTGTTTGTGTGTTATAGTCTTTTTTTATATTGTAAACTACCTTGAGTTCTACAAGGTAGAAAGACAGCTAAGAATTTTTTAAAATAAATAAATATAGAGTTTTTAGTCCAGGCAGTGAGTTGGATCCTGTGGAAGTTATCCATGCATGCAACAATTCTGATGCAAGTTGAATCAATACCTCCCAAATACTTTGGCTGAGCTGGAATGTCCATGCTAATTTTGAAGTAATCTCTGCCTAGTGCATTTTTATTCCTCCTGTTCTCCAAACTGGTCAAAGAAGGGTACATGGTTCTCCCATCCCCATTTTATCTTCAGAATGACATAATAATAGCATGTATTAGGGCCTCAGTTTTCCTGGGTAGAAGGTGCCAGGTGGAAGAAAGGAGGGAAAGCTGAAAATGGGATTTGATGTCCCCTTTTCACAGTGTTCATGCCTTCATGATCCAGTCTTTCTCAGTAAGAAAGCAATGTGAAAGTTAATTGTGTTTGTCTGTGTCTTTTATAAAGTTAACTGGCATTACATTTTGACAGACATGGCCCAGCCCAACAAGGTCTCATTTATGTCAGATCCAGACCTCATAACATATGAGTTTGACATCCGTGGTCTATATCATAGCAGACATTATCATAGCAGTGTCAGCCCAAGCACCGCATGGTCAAATATTGCAGACTATGATGGAAGGAGCCCAATCTGAGAACATCAGGTTCAGCCCAGACAAGATCTGGTTCATGGTGGACGAATTCAGATACATGGGCCACATACCATTAGCAGCAGGTACAACAGTAAAGTTCAAACTATAATCAGCATTATAGGTGATGTGAAAGACCTTTCTCTTCCTGAAATCTTGGAGAGCTACTTCCAGCCTGAGTAGACAATACTGACCTTGATGGACCAGTGGTCTGATTCACTGGTGGATTTAATGCCAAAAGGAAGATGGAGAAACTTGTATCATCCCCAGGGTGTGTTGATAGTGCACAATTCAACTGAGTCAGCATCTAGCTTTACTTGCCAGTTTCCATCCTTCTAATTTAGAATGGTAAATATTTTTTTTCCAATTGGCTTTTTAACCCCATAGGTGTGGGGCTGGAGTAGTGCTGTTTCAGTACAGCTTTATTAAGGTTTCTGGGATCAAGGCAGACTTTGGGGTTCTTTTCCTCAGTTATGACCAAGGTGTTGATGTGGGATATTGGTCTATCCACAACTCCATCTATTTTTAGTCACTTCTGCTCCCCACCCCCAGCTTGTCCATGACAGTGAGGGGTATGTTTCTGCACCTGTGAATGACAGGGATGCACACACACATATACACACACATGCATACATACATACATATACATAAACACATACGATGTGTGCCATTGAATTTTCCTAATCCTTTAAAGACTGAGATATTCTGCAATAAGCTCTTCCTTGTTTGTGAGTGGTTTGATGTATAGTAGAGCAATTCTGCATACTAGACAAAACTGAGCACAGGCCTCCGTCCCAAGTATTGGCATTGTTGATGAACTGGTAATGAAGAAATGAAGATTTGGCTTGTGTTTGGCTGTAGTAGCTTTTAAGGTGACGGTTTATTCTGGAACCTCCATATATAACCAGTTTGGTCATAGCTTGAATCATCTGTGTGGGACCTGGCAGGTTTTCCAAAAGGTGGGCTGGGTTTGCTTCAGCTCCAGTATTCAGCTTGAATCTTATGGGCACACCTCTTATTATTAGAGTGAAGGACTGTGGTTCTATGTTTGTTGTATGAGATTACCTCCTCTGAGACAGTGCATCTATAAAAAGGAGCTGGTCACAGTCAAGGCCAGACAAAGATTTGTGTTCTTTCAGGCCTTTGCTGGGTGCTCTGGACACTGAAGTGATTCATTATCCTGACTCCATAACATTCAGGCTGAAATGCCAGGCAAGCTCACAGTGCATGGGCTTTTAGGGTTGCCAACCTCCAGGTGGGGCCTGGAGATACCCTGCTATTACAACTGATCTCTGGACAATAGAGATCATTTCCCTTGGATAAGAAGGCTACTTTAGAGGGTGGAATCTATGACATTGTACCCTCTCTTCCCTTAGCCCCACACTTCCCAGGCTCCACCCCCAAAATCTCTAGGTATTTCCCAACCCAGAGCTAGCAACAAACCGTATGGGCTTTGCTGCAACACATACACATCTTTCCAGCATGAGCTTTTGGTTTCCCTTGTAGCTGAGATGGTTGGTACTGCACTGAATTTCCCTGAACTCTTTCCTTTAGCACAGCCTGAATGGGTTTCTTGGGGCCTGGTATGGACGTTGTTTCTATTTGCATTTTGGCAGCTTGTGAGGCTCTGCAGACATCTATCATCTTCTGCAGATTTTGATCAGGCTCCCTGAGTAGTAGCTCCTTGAGTTCTTTATCACTGGCATGAAGACAAATTTGTCTCTAATCATGTCCTTGTGATCTGAGAATTCACCTTCTGCTTCAGTTCTGTTACATATGAGTCAGTCCGTCCATCTTCTAACGATGGGTGATTCCAGAACTGATAGTGCTCAAATACAGTATTTCTTTTAGGGTTGCAATCATTCTTGAGCAGATTTAAAGCCTGGTCTATGGTGGAGTCAGCCACAGGGTCTTGCACCAAGGTATTGTACACCTCTAAGGCCTCTTCTCTGACTACATGTAATAAAAGGGCATCTTGAAAGGCTCCTGGCTTGTTGTCTTTTCCAGAGACTGTCAGATATAGGCCAAAATGCCGCTATCACCTTCTTCAGTTTTCATCAAGGTTCCCAATCAGGGATGAGGCAGTAGGTAGTGCACATCTATGGTTGCCAGTCTCCAAATAGGACCTGGAGATGTCCTGAAATTACAATCAATCTCCAGATGACAGAAACAGTTCCCCTGGAGAAAATGGCTGCTTTGAGTGGTGGTGGGGGTAGACTTTATGGCACCATACCCTGCCAAGGTACCTCACCTCCCCAAATGCTGCCTTCCCCAGGCTCCAGTCCCAAATCTCCAGGAAATTCTCAACTGAAAGCGGGCAACCCTATGCATAGCCCTTCTTGGGAAAAGAGGATGTGATTTTCTTGCAGAGCTGCAGAACTTACAATTTTGAGTTTATTTTGTTGAATATTCACCATGGTGTGCTGACTTCTGACACCATATTGTGTATTTAGAGAGGGAAAGGATCATTAGTGGAGGCAGTACTGACCACAAGAACTGTGTTTATTGGAACTCAACAGGCAACTAATAGAAAAGGCCACCACTAGGCTTCAGTAACTCTAACTCCTCCTTCCAGTTATGGTCACAAGACTTGAGCCTTTTTAAAAAAACTCCAAATTGGAGTATAAAAGTTATAAAGGTAAATATTTGGAGAAAAAGAGCCTTGTTATTTACATTAATGACAGGTGAGCTACTCTAGAATCAGACCACAAAAGGAGGAGGGAAAAATTCTTGGGATTTTGAAAAGCAATATCTTGCTATTTCCTCAGAGTTGCTTTGAAATCCTTTTAGCATTTGGGCTCCATTTTTAATTACCAGGCCAGGCATTTGGGTGAATGACATTCTTGACATTTTCGGATCCTTGAAATGCCAGAGAGATTATTAAAACAAAATTGATTAAATAAATAATAGCAAGCCACTGAGACCAAGTTGCTGGCAGGAAGACTGTCTTTACCTTCCCAAATTGAATGTTCCAGGGTTCATTTTTTGTAATTTTGTTTTTAGTTGGCTATATATAGTTTATACTGTTTAAAATGCAGCAGTTCATTAAAGGATGCGTCACAGTGGACAGTGAAGCTTTATGTAGGCATTTTTAGCTGAACATGAACTGTCAATAAAAATTAAAGAACTTCCCTTCAAAGAGAAAGAGGTATGCATGGGCTGTCATTGTGGAGTGAAGCTCTTTATGGGAAAAGTGTTATTCCTATTACATCAAACTCTTGTTAGTGTGACATGATTATTATATTAAATTATATCCACTGACATTTAATATGGGTGTGTGTAGTATCATTGCTGTCGGTCAGTTCTTACAACCAAATTGGCATGTTGAGAAACAGACTAATTCCACACAGGGATTTCCCCCCTCATGGATAGCAGGAGGCCCTTGCAGTAAAAGGAACTGTCCGGATGATTTTATTTTTTATTTTTATTTTTTTTTATTGATTGATTGATTGATTGACTGGATTTTTACCCCGACTTCCCAGCCAAGGCTGGCTCAGGGTAGCTTATGATGTTATGCCCAACTTGTATACAACTCTTCTGACTCTGATTTCCCCTTCATTTCCTCTGAAGGAGGGGGGAAACAGCAGGGTGACTAGACAATTCCACATGGCACCATAAGCTCCATCTTCAAAATGGAGAAGTGAAACTTTGCATTCCCTTTTCCTCTGCATTTCCTTATCAGCCCATTGATTGACATGGAATTGAGTAGTTGTATCTTTGCTCCAACTCAACCCAAATTTATGCAACACTGCTAGAGGTGGTTTGAGTAGTGACACAGATTATATAAACTGATTTGCAGGCTGAACAGGGTGAAGCCCTCCACCTCACTGGTTGCCAGGTGTTCTGTTCCCTGTACTACTGGTTAATCTTATACCCTTGAAGACTGCACAACCCTGGTGATTTCATGAAAGCTGCTTGATCAGAGAATGAATTCAACTACACTTGGCAACATTGCTTAGTACAGAATAACCCCAACAGTATGAATATTTTAGGCTTTAGTCTAATCTACTCAGAAAATGAATTTTAACTCAATGGATGGTTTTAAAAAGTACAAACATATTCTTGTGAAGAGTTATCAGATGACCAATAGGCTGCCTTAAATCAGCTCAAAGGTTTTTCAGTGTATGCTTCTCTGCTTCTCACTAAACAGCTTTAAGGTACCACGGGGGGCAGGGGGGGGCGGTTGCCTTCTTTCTTATTCTATTTTTTTTTTAATTCTGCTTTTACTGAACTGAGGTAAGGAGGAAGAAGTCTTTGCATGGTTCAGATGTAGGCTGCAATTAGAAATAAATCATCCTTGAAGAACATAAGCCCTGAAGGTAAAGAACAAGGAGTGTCCTCCTTTTTTCTTGTAATTCAGATCCAGATATAATTCAAATATACGCTTATCAGATTCATTTGAGTAAAGGAATAAAATGCTGTCTCTTCAAAACTCTAACAGTAACCTATTTCATATTTGCATATGTTTTGAATGAAGATTGCCAGAGCCATGCAAACCAAAGGTGAAAAAGAATGTTCCCTTTTAGATAGGCATCTTAAAATACAAGATAAGATAAAAACTAATAAATACAACACTCAGAGAGTCTTTTGTCTCCTTTGGACTAACAAAGAAAATGCATTTGCATGTTTGTTTTTTTCTTAGGGTTTTTTGTTTTCCATTAATTGATTTAATCAAAATCCCCATCCTATTATCTTGGTTTTTAATGTTCCATAACTACATACCTTCACCTGGGATTTATTAGCAGGGAAAAGAATGTTCCAGTCTCCTAACACTTGTATATACCCCAAATTAACTGAGGATGGGTTCACAGTGTCCTTTTTCTCTGCAAGCAAGAAGATGTGACCCGTCCTTGGCCCTATGCATGCCCAAACATGCATGAAGAAAGGTAATATGTGAGTCAGTCATACCCGGATACAGTGAATTTTGCAACTGTGGAAGCATTTTCTGTTCAGAGGAATCACTGCTTCCAGAATCTGTGTACAGGTTTTTTTTTTAAGTTTATCAATTTTCCACATTATACATCAACTTACTTATGTTTCCCATATATACATTTGAGTCTAAAGTTTCCAAGCCTTATTAACCCACTTATATACCCGTGCCCATCTTTCAGTGAAAATATTATCATCCTTCTCTTGAAGTAATAAGCTTAACTTATCCATTTATGCTATCTCTAATAGCTTATATGCAATTTCCTCTTTTGTGGGTAATTCTTCTTGTTTCCAATACTTGGCCAAGACTATTCTAGCAGTTGTTACAATATAAATTATCATATATTTATCACTCTGTTTAAAGCACTCTGGAATCATATTTAATAAAAATATTTCTGACGATAGAACGAGTTTTATATTTGTTATTGTCCTGGCCCTACTGGCTTGGGACTGGGTAACCCCCCCCTCAGACAACCCACCGCGGCAGAAGAACAAGCCCCACGTACCTGCCAGGCCCTCCGAATGGCGGCGAGAGAGGGGACTGGGCCGGTCACGACGGGGAGGCCAACACAGACCGCATCGATCCCTGGCAGGCAGACAGGGGCAAAAGAGCCCACGAGTGACGCCAAGCCCCCGGGAGGCGGTGGAGCGTGGAAACGAGCCCTGCAAGGGCTCCAATGAGGCCCGACAGCTGCAAGGCAGCAACGGCGCAGCCCTGAGGCCGCCCAAGCTGCTGCCGGCATAACTTCCACCCACCATGCCCAGCTCAGTGTCCTTCCTAAAGAAGGAGGGTGGGGCCAGAGCAGGGGAGGGGATGACCAGGAAGCACTGGGGGGTGCTGGGAGCAGGAGGGGGAATAAAGTACGGTGAGGGAGAAGGGCTGGGGAGGAGTATGGTGCCAGTGAGACTGGGTGTACTGCGCAGTGAGCCAGAGAGAACCAAAGGCAGGATCCACTCCCTAGCACTCAGGCAGAGGGATGCCCAGGGTGCTTAAAACCCTGTCCCCTGCCGGTCTGAGGCCTCTCTCTCCTCCTCTCCTTTGTGATCCCCTCACGCCCAGGACCCCAACCCATTGGCGGATCTCAGGAAGCCACGGCTACTGGAGGCACCGACCCACCCCCGCAGACGGAGCGTGACAGTTATTTCTAATATTATATTCTGTCCCATCTTCCAGTGACTATAGACCTTCCCACACTGCCACCACACATGGAAGAAGGTTCCCACATTCAATTTACATTTCCAACAATTTTTAGACAGCGAAGGAAAACACTTAGCTTGCCTATCCGGTGCCCAGTACCAACGATGAAATACCTTGTAAATGTTTTCTTTATAGTTTGTGGCTTTCATGTATTTTAGCGATTTCCATGTAGTTGCCCATTTATCTATATCCACACAATAGCCTAAATTCTTCATCGATGATATCATTACCGAGGTAACCGTTTCATCACACATATACTCTTCCAACAGGAATCTGTAAATTTTCTGTATCATTTTGTCACTTGATGACAACCAAATCTTATCTAGTTGAGTTTTGGAGTCTTGAAACCCTATTGTTACATCCTTAGAGTATCTTGATTGAAGTTGCAGTGTTTCCCACCAGGATAATTTGATCTTATAAAGTGACAAACTCTCCTCTGATTTTAATTTTTCTCATCTAGCAATACCTCATAACATTCCCTGTCACACGTGTTGATAAGGGAGGACTTTATAAATGCTTCTAACAGGGATACCCACTTTGGCGTCTTACTATAATAACTTTCCTTTATTTCATTCCAGATCTTAATTGGGGTCCCCTTATAATGTGATGTCCAAAATCAGTATGTATATTGTGCCTCCCATACCAAACATAGGCGTGCCATCCCATTCTAAGATCGTGCCCTTCTAGATTTAAGATTCTAATGTTTTCTAATCTTATCCATTCTGTCACCCAACTTAACGCAGCTGCCTGGTAGTACAACTTCCAATTGGGTAATCCAAATCCTCCCCTTTCCTTTCTATCCTGGAGAGTCTTCTATTTGATCCATGCCCATTTAGGATATCAGATAAACTTTTTACAAATTTTATCCATTTCAAAGAAGAATTGAATTTTTTAAAATATAGGAATATTTGGGGCTAGAAGAAGAAACTTTGGCAAAATAACCATCTTAATGGTAGCTATTCTGTCCAGCAGGGATAGCTGCATATCTTTCCATCTTAACAAATCTTTTCTAGTTTCCTCCAGAAATTTATAATAGTTGTCTTCTATAAGCGTACTATTCTTATTTGATATTATTAAACCTAAGTATCATATCAGGTGAGCAGTTTTTTGTTATTATCTTTGTTTTCTTTAAATTCACTTTTAATCCAGCAAAATGGCCAAACTCTTGTATTATTCCCAGTAACTGTGTAAGTGAACCTATCGGGTTTTCCATGATAAAGACTATATCATCTGCAAAAGCCAATAACTTGAATTCTTCACCTTTCACCTTCAGGCCTTGTATATGCACCGATTCTCTAACCATATCATTCAAAGTTTCAAGTGCAAAAATAAATAGTAGAGGTGATAAGGGACAGCCCTGTCATGTAACTTTCTGAATCTCAATGTTTGATGACATGTCGCCGTTAACCACTTCATTAGCATACTGTTTCTCATATATTGCTCAAATCATTGTTAAGAATTGCGATCCACAGCCCAAGATGTCAAATTTTTGAAGAATAAATTCCCATGATATATATTATCGAAGGCCTTCTCCTCATCCAAAAACATTAAAGCCAATTGCTTCTCTGAGTGGCATTCATAGTATTCTATGATATTTAGAACAGTCCGCATATTACTTTTAATTTTTCTCCTGGGTAAGAATCCTGCTTGATCTTGATGTATTTTCTGTGCTAATACTTTTTTTAATCTTGTCACCAATATATTTGCATATACCTTATAATCGGAGTTCAGCAAAGAGGTAGGTCTATAATTCTTAATCTTCTTATCATCTGTGTCTGGTTTATGGATTAAAGTAATTACTGCCTGATGCCATGTACCCAGTACTTTTCCAGTTTTTCCTATACTTTGAAGGAGTTCTTTAAATGGTATACTGATCTGATCTTCAAACGTTTGGTAGAATTCTATGGATAGACCATCGGGTCCAGGTGCTTTTTTCTTCTGCTGCTTTTTAATGGCTTCCACTACTTCACAGATTGAGATCTTTTCATTCAATATAGTTTTATATTTTTCTTCCAGCCTTTTAAGCATTCTTTCTTGGAGAAATTTTTGTGTTTGATCACTGTCTTGGGATTCTTGCTTGTACAAATTTTTCTAGAATCTTTCTATAATTCTTTTTATTTCCTGCAGGCCATATTTCAATTCACCATTTTCATTTTTCAAAGCAGTTATTACATGTTTTCCTCTTTCTTACCTAAGTCTATAAGCCAACCATCTGTTCGGCTTATTAGCATTTTCAAAATAGTATAATTTTGCATATTCTATATTTCTAGTCACTTCTTGAGTTAGTATTAAGTTTATTTCATGCTGCAACATCCTAAGCTTATCCCTCCCCTCTTTAGATGCTAATTTTTTAAGTTATCTTCCTCTTTTTTAATTTGTTCCCCTAAGTTTACGTAGGCTTCTTTTCTTTTCTTCTTTTTCCAGGCCTCCTGGCTAATACACTATCCCCCTATAAAAGCTTTAAAAGCGTCCCACACTATATTAATGGACATTTCAGGTTGCAAGTTTCTTTTAAAAAAACCTTGAATTTCAAAATTCATATTTTTTATAAATTCACAGTCTCTTAACAAGCCTTGATTCATTCTCCATTAGGGGGTTTTCTGTGCTTCTTTCAGAGAGAACATTACCAGATTATGATCTGCAAATGTTTTTGGTAATATTTCTGCTTCTAATATTTCACTGGCCCAACTGGCAGATAACCATGCCGTGTAAATTCTTGACCAGGAATTATGTCTGGCTGAGTAATATGTAAAATCTTTAGTTATTATATTTCTAGCTCTTCAGATATTGATTAAATTATACTCTTCTGCCATATCCAAAAAGATTTTGGGTAATACTTGGTCTGATTTCTTTTTCCTTTGCTTGGATTTCCTATCTACTTCTGGTTCAAAAACCGCATTAAAATCTCCCATGATGCATATATTTTCAAATTGTTGACTATTTACAGCTTCATATAAACCTTTAAAGAAGGGTTCCTGGTTTTGGTTTGCTGCATATATATTTATTATCAAGTATTCTTTCTCCAGTTTTTTAAATTTTAATAGCGACCATTCTTCCATCCTCCGTGCCAAATATTAGTTCTGGGGAGAGATATTCCTTAGCATAAATCACTACCCCACTTTTCTTTTTACAATCTACTGCTAAAAATTCTCCACCTAGCTTCCTGCATTTTAAATATTTTTCATCATCTTTTTTTATATGGGTTTCCTGCAGACAGATCACACCCGCTTGAAGTTTAGCCAGCTGGAGAAAGGTCTTCCTTCTTTTCTGGGGGCCATTAAGACCATTCACATTTATTGATACAATTTTAGAATTTTTTTTTCTTATCCCATTCATTTTTTTTTTGGTCTTGTAATTTACTCTTGTACTGGAATCTTGTTTGTACTTGTGACGGGTTTATTTTTGGAACTCTTCTTCCTTTCCCCCCCACTTCGGGATCCTTTTTTCCTTGTTCTTGTTCCAGTCCTTCCTCTTCTATTCCTACATCTAAGATCTCTTCTTCTTCTTCTTCTTCTTCCTCCTCCTCTTCCTTTTGCCACTCTAACTCCACTCCATATTGCTCTAAAAAATTCTATTTTGAAGACAGAATCGATCCTTTGTTTTCTACTGCCATAATTGAAAAGTACACCTTCCGGGATCAGCCATTGATAGGTAGTTCCATTTTTCCTCAAGAGACTGGTCAGCATTCCATAGCTCTGCCTCCTTTCCCTAACTCGCCAAGATATTTCTTTTAAGAAATTAATCTCCGCATCTTGTATTATAACTTTCTTTTCAGTTGTAGCTTTCAATATTTTATCTTTAATCCCTCTTTTGTAAAATTTTATATGCGTTTCCCTTGGCTTTTTAATCCTTTTTGCATATGCCGACTTCCTCCTGTATACTGCTTCAATTTCATTGTCTATTTCCTCTTTAGATCCTATATCTAGTTGTTCCACTAGGTTTTCTATGAAGAATTCTTTCAGGTCTTTTTCTAGATTTTCTGGGATATTCTGGCATCTTAAAATTAATGCAGCCTTATCAATTTCCATAAGTGTCTCTTCTATTTTATCATTTTTTATTTTTTACTCTTGTACCTCATATTCCAAATCATTTACTTTTTTCTCCATCTTATAGCTTTTATGTGAAATTTTCTGAATTTCCTGCCTATTTTCACATATTTGTTTCTTTATTTCTTCTGTCTCAGTCTTAATATGCTCAGTTAGTGCATCTATTTTGTCATGTATTGGGTCTATTTCTCTTTTCATTGCTTGTGCTACAGAATCTTGTATCATGGCTGTTAAACCTTTAATTGTAAGCTGAGTGATGCTCATTGTGTTCATTTTCAGCTGAGGTTGACTAGGAGATGGTATAGATGCCTTCCTCCCACTGCTGCTGCTACCCCCCCCCACTTGCCATAGATTATATTTTATTTCTCTCCTGGGTCCCTCTTATTAGTTGTCTATATTACCAGTTCTATCCCTTAAACAGTTTCTTATAGCATTCCTAGAAGAAAACCAATTTGCAGCTTGGCACGCACTAACTAGCCAAACAGAAACAATATCAGCTTCCAACAATATTTCCTAAATAACTACATCTCCCCGCTAATCATTCTGAGCAAAATCCTCCTTTTTCTCCCCCCTTCTTGCTTTTATCACCTTTTCTCCCCCCCCCATCCTGGCTTATTCCAGTCTCAGAGTGCTCTCTAGAGGGCTATTCCTCTTCACTGCTCATCTCTGCGTTGCCTTATTGTCTCTCTAAGGTGTCTGTACGCCTCTACTCCGAGCTTTCCATGATCCTTCTTCCTTGTTCTGGGTCTCTTCCATCCTCTTTGTCCATCTGCTGCCACTGCAGCATGTCATGTCTCCTTCCAGCTAGCCACCTCCCTTCTTCTCTGAATTCACCCCTTTATGCTCCTCCTGGCAGCCCTCCAAGCTCTGAAAACAGCACCATCACCCAAAATGGATCCCGGGCTTTTTTAAAGCCACAGTACTCCAGCCAGCAAGCAAAAAAGAGAAATAAGAAAGGAGAAACAAAGAAGATGTAATACTTGTGGCACATAGCTCTCTACACAGGTAACGGCTAATAGTTTTAATTTTTACCCTTTTATATTTCCCTGCTTCAAGTAAATTTTATTTACCTTTCCATAGCTGTTTAAAGGAAGATTCCCTTATCCCTCCTCTAAGGGTATTACTATGCCCTGACCTTGAAAGTCACCCACATAGATAAGAAGCAAAATAGTGGAAATAGGATTTTATTTTTTCACTTAGCTTCAGGAAAGGTCCTCCTGGCATCAATCCTTTTCAGACTCCATCGGTTCTTCTTGGTCTCTCTAATGATCACTGCTATGAACAATGAGCCTCCTATCACTCCCCACTTCAGAGTTGCTGGGCATTTCAGAGGTTATGCATTTTACCCCTGAAAGTTCACAGATAACCTCCTTGCCTTGTTCTCTCTTCACGAGAGCATTTTGAGGCACTGAAATCGCCTGGGAAGCTATAGAATAGGTTGTTGTGTGGAGAAAGCTCCTCACACACAACCTCTCCTTGTGGAACTGCCACACATTCCCCAGAATCTGTGTACTGTTCAAACATTATGCTACTATTTGCCTGAGGGTAGCCAGAAGTTCTAGCATGTAAGGGAACAAATTATACAAACAGATTCTGAAAATTCTGAACAAAATCTGAAGAAAAGTGTCCTGTATTTTTAATACAGGCTTAATGTATAGAAACGGACAGATGAATAACATCACCTCTGGACCCTTTCCAGTTTGCTTTTAGGTGGGGCTATGGGTAGGGTTGCCAGGTCCCTTCCTCCTGCTGGTGGGATTTTTTGGAGGGGCATTCCGGGGGCAGGCAAAGACATTGCCAATGCACTGGCTTCACTTCTGAAAGTGACATCATTGTGTCAGTGACACTGGGGCAACACTCTACTTCTTGGGCAAAACTCTATGATAAAGAAGAAGAGATTGGATTTATATCCTGCCCTTCACTACCCAAAGGCGTCTCAGTTTACAATCCTTTCCCTTCCCCTCCCCACAACAGACATCCTGTGAGGTAGGTGGGGCTGAGAGAGCTCTGACAGAAACTGCCCTTGAGAAAACAGCTCTGCAAGAACTGTGACTGACTGAAGGTCACACCAGCAGCTGCACGTGGAGGAGTGGGGAATCAAACCCACTTCTCCCAGATTAGAATCCACACTGCTAACCACTACACCAAACTAGTTACACTACACCAAACTACACCAAAATGGCTACAAACTACAGAGTTTTGCCCCAAAAGTAATGTGTCACCCCCTGATGTAGCTGACATGATTACTTCACTTCCAGAAGTGACATTCCCAGTGATGTCACACAGAGATGTCTATTTGGGGATGGGGTTTCCCCAATGGGCAGCTGGTCAGCGGTGAGCTGGAGCCTGCAAAATCAAGGGATTGCCCATCCAAACCAGTAACCTGGTAAGCCTAGCTATGGGACAGAGACAACTTGAGTAGCTTTAGTTAGTGTCCTCCATTTGAGCATAGACAAAGACCAAGTTTCCTTGCTGCTCCTACTATATTTATCTGCAGCCTTTAATGCAGTAGATCATCCCATCTAGTTGAGATGTTTGGAAGCAGATCTAGATATCAGGATATATGCCATGGTCTGGTTTAAACTGTTTCCCACATACCAGATTCAAAGAGTAAGAGTCCAGTAGTACCTTAAAGACTAACACAATTTGTGGTATTTATTTATTTCTTATATTTGATTTCTAGCCCTCCCTCCCCTGCACAGCAAGGCTTGGGGGGGGGGTGTTACAACAAAACAATAACAGTAATATAGATATAACAATTAGATAGAAATATAAGTATCATTAAAACCTTATACACACACACACACCAAAACAATCTTATGGCAGACAATAATACAGTTTAATATCTCAATTCCCATAATAGCTGTTGCCTAACACTGAGAAAGAGGGTGGACCAGAAAGCGAAACAAAACAGAAGATGACAACCAAACAGAACAGAAAATTGTATCAGAAGTATCTGAAGAAGTGAGCAGTGACTCACAAAGCTCATACCATACCACACATTTTGTTAGTCTGTAATGTGCTGCTGGACTCTTACTGTTTTCTGCTCCAACAGAGAGACTAAGGTCCCAATCAGATGGCTCTTTAGATCCGTGACATGCATGATTTCCTGGTGGATTTAAGCGGAACGACCAGACACAAACATCTGGGAAACATCCCTGTTCCGTAGACATCCCGTTTTGCCGCGCCTTGTAACCGGACTTAAAAGATAGCACTTTAAATCTGGAGTTTTCTGGCCCAGTGGGACAACAGCAGACTTTCACCCGTCTGATTGTGCCACCAGTGCACAATCCTGATGACAGACCATTCTGAGCAGGCTCCATTTTTTAAAAAATCACTACCCAATATGTGCTTAAACACATTTAAAAATGAGGCTGTGGAACCCCAATTCAGTGCCATGAAGAATTTAATGTTTATGAATGACCTGTCACTTTAAGAACAATTGGTCAATGGGATGGGACCTGGAGGGAGGATAAGTCTTCTAACATGTAAAATAGTCCCTCCATTGAGCATGATCTCAATGGCAAGGGGGACAGCTGGGACTCCTTTAGTCCATCCCTGCAAGTGCCTCGGATCTACAAGGACGCATGCGCGAAAAGGGTTTAAAAAAAACAACAACAACAACACCGCATGGACCTCCTTCAGTGGACACCGTCTAGAGAATCCACAGCAGAAGCAGCGCATGGTAAGGCGATTCCCACGGGGGATGTCTGATCATGCAAGGATGGATTAAAAAGATCTGGATCAAATTTGAGCTGGCATAATGGCGGATTAGCTGCCCGTATGAACGCACCCTAACACAGCTACCCATCTTGACCAAATTCAAAGAGTTGCTGTCAGAGATGATCTATCCTCCATATGGGAGCTGTCTCGTGGGTTTCCAGAGGGTGTGCTCCCCTATGTTATCCAACCTCTATGTAAAGCCTTTAGGAGAAATCATTCATAGCTTTGAAACTGGATACCTTGGGAGGAAAGCAATGGCAAACCTAAACAGCATGATGAAATGCAGAGACATCACCCTGCCAACAAAAGTCTGCATGGTCAAAGCAATGGTATTCCCAGTAGTAATGTATGGCTGCGAGAGTTGGACTATAAGGAACGCCGAACGCCGAACAATAGATTCTTTTGAACTATGGTGCTGGAGAAGACTCTTGAGAATCCCTTGGACTGCAAGGAGATCAAATCATTCAATCCTAAAAGAAATCAACCCTGATTGTTCCCTGGAAGGCCAGATCCTGAAGTTGAAGCTCAAATACTTTGGCCACCAAATGAGAAGGGAGCACTCACTGGAGAAGACCCTGATGCTGGGAAAGATTGAAGGTCAAAGAAGAAGGGGACGGCAAAGGATGAGATGGTTAGACAGTGTCATCAATGGAACGAACATGAAATTGAGCAAACTTCAGAGGACAGTGGAAGACAGGAGTGCCTGGCGTGATGTGGTCCATGGGGTCATGAAGAGTCAGATTCGACTGTGCAACAACAACAACAATCATCAAAATGCTGATGATGCCCAGCTCTATATCTCTCTGTCCAAATCCTCTGGTGATTTAGTAGAGGTCTTGAGCCAATTCCTGACTGCTGCAGTTAAATAGCTGAAAGCTGGTGCAGAACGTCACAGCTCAGTTGTTATTGGGAGCTATGCGGAACATTCATATTAGTCCTATTCTGTATTCACTCCAGCGCTTTTCACAGGTTACACAGTGAATGCACATACAATCCATGTACATGGTACACTTGATAGTTCTTTATATTTGTGCTGAGTAGTTCTCACGTTACATTCAATGCATGTTCAACTGAATGAGTGATACAGACTCCACATGTACCCATATACTGGCCCCTGGTTTCAATGGTAAGGTGAATGTATGTTGGCTTTTTCTTACAAATAGATGTACACTTGTACAGGCAGGATGTACATATGTTTGCTGTAACATGAACAGGGCTATTAATGGTTGCACATCAGTTACTGGGATCAATTCATGCTGTTGACTATCATAAAGAAAGCCCTTCCTGGCCTTGGTCTCTCATATCTGTGGGACCACCTCTCCTCCTATGTCCTGCAATGTGAGCTTTGCTCATCAAAACAGAGCCTCCTGCAGGTATCACACTGCAAACAGGCACAATCACCAACTGCCTGTACTCATGCATTCTTTGTTGTGGCCCCCATCTTATGGAATGAGGTCAGGAATGGTCTCATTATCCTGGCTTTCCTCTAACTATGACAATGAAGAAACAAATTGGTGCAGAGGGAAATATAATCTTTAATAATTGTATAACCCTTGTGTGTTTTGCATGCAGCTTCATTAAGGGAAATTGACTTAAAACAATAAAAAATATAAAAACATATTTGATCCACCATTTAAAACAATTCCCCCCTCAAACTATGCAAAACTGAATTATTCAGTAGCAATTTTTTAAAACATAGGTAATGTTGTACAAATAAATTTCCAGCCGAAAAAAATTGAGTCAAAAATGAGGAGGACGATCTTAGTGTTTTAGTTACAACCAAAACATCTGAAAACAGTTAGGCCAGATAGCCCAAAATTCACTGCTTTCTGAGCACAACCAGGAAATACATGAAATTTTATAGTTCAAATGACATCATCACAGCATCATCATGAAAATAATATTCAAAAAACATAATTGGTTATAAAAAATTAAACATCATCTAAATAAAAAATTCCCTTATTGGTCAAGTGTAAAGGCAGGCATGTCTATGCAACAGCGTCAATTGCTTACGTAATCTTAACCTAAGCACTATCTAGCAAGATTTCCATACACCCGAACAAAGGTGTTTTTCTCTGATACGGAGCTAAAAATCCTTTTTGACCCAGACACTGCAAAATTGTAACCTAAACAATTAAAAACCATGAACTTTATATCTAACTTTCCCGTCTGCTAGCATCAGCTAGAGAAATTAATGCAAACTAGAAGGGAAAGGCTTACTGCTTAATAGACCCATATTACATCCTAAAAAAATCTTGCTTATAAAGAAAACTCTATAAAACCAGAAGAATATGAATAATCAAAAGGAAATAAATATTATAATCAAATCTATACTACAGTAATTAGGGCTGTACTGTACCTTCCTGAAGTTCAGAAAAATAAGAAAGAATAAGTGAGCATTTGCTGATTCATGAAGTGGGATTTGTGGCTGAACTTCCTACAGTTTACATGGCGTTTGGCTGATAAGAACCTGCTATTGTTCCCGTCCCAAGAGGTGACTGGCTGTACTCAACCTGGCTCCAACCTGATGGAACTCTCTGCCGAATAACATCCAGGTCCTGCAGGATCTAATGGAATTCTGCAGGGCCTGCAAGGCAGAGATCTTTTGCCAGCCATTTCGTTGAGGGCAGTGACAGTTTCCATTGGTCTGGTGCTCCTCTTTTCCTGCCTCCCTCCCACTCAGCACAGTGGCTTCATCAGTAGCCTTAACATCATCTTTGTTAGGCCTCCTTGTGTTTTATCAGATTCTACTGTTTTTATTGTTAACTAGGAATAAGGCCAGTTGTGGAAATAAACACAATGGATTCTAGAAAGAGGCTCTGGGAGAGTGCCCCAGCCTTGGGCACTCAGCGTCAATTCGCTGTGGCAATCTCAGCAGGGTATAATGACACAGAGTCCACCATTTTCTCCAGAGGAACTGAACTCTTCTACCAGGAGAGCAGTTGTAACTCTGAGTGATCTCCAGCCCTCACCTGGAGATTGGCAATGATGGTTCCCCAGGGGGAAATGGCTGGTTTGGAGGGTGGAGTCTATGGCATTGTACCTGTCTGAGGTCCCATCCCTCCTCAAACCTCAGCCTCTTCAGGCTCCACCCCTCAAATCTCCAAGAATTTCCCAACCTGGAGTTGGCAACTCTATCTCCTTCCCACCCAATCACCAACCTGCCGTTATCTGCCTCTCTGACTTCAGCTTTCCATCTCCTCCCCCCTCCCTCCTGAAGATGTAATTCTGAGTGATCTCCAGCCCTCCCCTGGAGATTGGCAACAATGGTTCCCCAAGAGGGAATGGCTGGTTTGGAGGGTGGAGTCTATGGTATTGTACCTATCTGAGGTTCTACCCCTCCTCAAACCTCACCCTCTCCAGGCTCCATCCCTCAAATTTCCCAACCTGGAGCTAGCAACTCTAGTCAGGACTGGCCCCAATGAATTCCCCACAAAGGCCTTGAAAGGGCTTCATTCCTTTGACTTTTTACTGACAGAACCAAGCTTGATTGCCTAGCAACAGCCACTGAGGGAAAAGTTAGTCCCATGGGAGCCAAGCAGAAGAAGTGTCTTCATCAGGAGAGACAGTCATTTGGCAGTTATTCTGACAGGGAACAGTGGCTGAGGTGGCAGTGGGCAGGGAAGAGGAGTGGACCCAGCACCCAGCCAATAGCATGTGATTACTCTTGAGTGGTGGTTGATAGGCCAATGGCTGATGGAACGCACAGCACAGCCAATGGGAGAGCTGGAAATGGCCAATACATAAGGAAATTATTATTAAAGATTTACATATGTATATTTTTCCTGTTGTGCACCAGGGAAGGCCAGTTTAACAATTGAACCTAAAAATAAATAAAATAAATAAGACCTACAAATATCTGAACATCTTCTTTCCTTTCTTTAAAAGAAAGAAAGAGATAGGCCTTAGCTTCCATAAATTAGATATGTCACTAACCAGATATTAGTCTCAATGATAATGGGCTTGTAAAAAATCCTGGGATCACTGTAATTATCAAGCCTGAGTAGATAAACTACAAAGCACATCCACCTTAACACTGAATGTTATTTTATGACCACACATATTGTTTTACAATGCAATAATCCATTGCCTAGTGCCAAAACTATCAAGTTTTATTCATATAAATTTGGTTTCTTGTCATAGTTAGTTGATGTTAATTGGGTTATTAACTTCAGGAGCTGGAGAAGGCTCCTGAGCATTTCTTGGACAGCAAAGGTGACAAACAAGCAAGTACTGGAGCACATAAAATCAGACATGCCATTGGAAGGAAAAATCACAAAACTGCGACTGACTTACTTCGGCCATGTCATGTGGAAGAACTCACTAGTAAAAGCAATTATTGGTTAGTGGCAAAAGGAAACCTGGCCACCAAAGAACATAGTAGCTAGACACCATAAAAGTCAACACCAGGCTGAGCACATAACAACTCAAAGAAACAATACAAGATTGGAAAATGTGGAGAGAGCTGGCCCATAGAATTGTCAAGAGTCAAACATGACTGAATGGCTAACAACAACAACAATTGGGTTATAACTGTGTGGTTTAGGTAACACCCATTGATTTCAAAACATCAGAGAGACAGACAATGACTTGCTGTGCCCATATGGAAGTCAGAACTTACTTGCAACCATAATGTGGAAGAGCTGGTTCACAGAATTAATCGTGTCCCCATGCAACTCATCTGGTTTGCACTTTTCTGGATACAGCTAATGTTTTCACTGGGCAATCTTAGAAATAAGCAGTCACAATGCCCATGAATATGATGGTGAGTTTTATTTATCTGTTTATTTACTTTATTTATAGCTGGCCTTTCTTACTGGGACTCAAGGTGGTTTATGAAGTATAGCAATTTAGGCAATTTAGTTAGGCATCAAAGTTGTCTGACTATCAATACAGTTGGATTAAGATTACAGAACTGGGGGGAAATGCCAACAAAAAGCTAAATCGTGGCCTAGCATAATGCAGAAAGTGTGTTTTCTAGTCATGATCACCATCGATATAAGAGGAGAGAACAAATAACAGCTATGGAGTCCTTGCCTGTACAGACCAGCCAGATTCTGCTTCTGGACATAGTCAAAATATTTTCATTTCTCTTGGCTTTCAGTGGCTGGGTTAAAGTTGGCTTGGGAACCAAAGAAAATCAAAATCTTAACCTTATCATTATGGAAGGTTGGTGACACCTTATATTCAAAAAGTTGCAGTACATCCAATAAGAAAGGCTAGTACAAACCCCCCAGATAAATCTTGTTAGCACAGGTAGAGATGGAGGTCAGTGGACCCCAAGAACAGCAAAAGGAAGTATCAGAGGTCTGAAATGGGAGTGGGAAATTGGCAAATACTCCTGACCCCTCCACCCCTGCACAAACATAGACAATATTAATGGGATTGAACTTCATGTCTTGTTGTTGTTCAGTCGCACAGTCGAGTCCAACTCTTCGTGACCCCATGGACCAGATTATGCCAGGCCCTCCTGTTTTTTGCTGTCCGCTGAAGTTTGCTCAAATTCATGTTCGTTGCATCGATGACACTGTCTAACCATCTCATCCTTTGCCGTCCCCTTCTTCTTTGACCTTCAGTCTTTCCCAGCATCAGGGTCTTCTCCAGTGAATGCTCCCTTCTCATTTGGTGGCCAAAGTATTTGAGCTTCAACTTCAGGATCTGGCCTTCCAGGGAACAGTCAGGGTTGATTTCTTTTAGGATTGAATGATTTGATCTCCTTGCAGTCCAAGGGACTCTCAAGAGTCTTCTCCAGCACCATAGTTCAAAAGAATCTATTCTTGTCTATTCATGTCTAGAGGACAGCATTTTAGATAATCTCAACATTCCAACTCCTTAGATAAAAATGACTGAAAATTATACCAATGGATCCTATCTGAGGAATCCATAATATGGTTATAGCTAGAGGTGAGACTCTTTTCCCTCTAGCTTGTGCACAGCATATGTTTCCTAGTTTATGTTAAATAGTGTTATGGTTAAGATTAACTGAAGAACCACCACGTGGCACTGTGATGTTATTTGCTGTGAAGTGATTTAACAAATGTTTGAACAGCTGCTGCTGAACAAGTACTAGCGCCATAAGTGGAGTAATCCTTGCTTTTGCTACTCTTGTTTATACAAGAGGATATAGACAGAGACAATGTGTTTATAGAGAATTATTGCCACTTCCTACAGTTTACACTATTCAGCGAGTTTAAGGAAAACTTATATTGTAACCCACATGTATGACAGAAGTCTGCTGAAGCACTTTCTTCAGTCCTATGTTGCCCAGCTACAATGAAGATGTTAATAACTGCGCAGACAGCAGTCACTGGGGGATGGGGGGAAGAATTCGTTAATTTCCTGCATTATGCAGAAGATCCTTTCTGATTATATGATTCTGTGAGGAGGTGGTAGAAAAAGGGCTTGGAGGACAAAAATGTGACAGACAAGAGTTGCCTTGTACATAATTAGATAATTTTCCAGGTAAGAATGTTCAGTGTGTAGGGTCCAGACTAAATTTTACAATGGCAGAATTGAACCTTCCTGCCTCCTACTGCAGCCCACTGATCTCTTCTGGTGAGCCAGCTGCAATCCTTCCTGAGTGGGAAAGATCTTGCCACTGTGGTGTATGCCCTAGTAATACATAGATTAGGTTACTGCTGTGTGCTCTATGTGGGGCTGCCCTTGAAGACTTTCTGGAAGCTACAGTGGGTACAGAATACTGTGGCCAGAATGTTGACTGGAGTAGGTCATGGGGCCCATATCACTCCAGTCCTGTTCCATCAACACTGGCTTGCAATTTGCTTCCAGGCTCAATTCAAGTTACTGATAATGACTCTATATGGCTTGTGGCCAGAATACCTGAAGGATCACCTTCTTCCACATGAACCTACCTGGCCACTCTGGTCACCTTTGGAGGTTCTGCTTTGGGTGCTCCTGCCAATCTGAGGCTAGATGGGTGGCAACCTGAGAATGCGAGCCCCAACCTCCGCCGAGCCTGTGCTGGCAGGGGAGGGCTGATTTGCCTCCATGAGAGGCAGGAAGAGGAAAGACACCAACAGGGGGCAGAGCCAGCCTTTTTAGGTCTGGCTCTTGCCCCCACCACCAGTCCTTTGGCGCGCTCGGGAGGATCAGAGAGCGTGGGCTGTGCTGCTGGGTGCTTGGGCCTTTGGCCGTGCAGAAGCAACAGCAGAGGAGTTGGTTGGGCTCGCAGCGATGGTTGAGGCTCAGCAGCGGTGCGCTCAGGTGTGTGTGTGTGCATCCTAGCAGAGTTCCGGCAATAGGGGACAGCGTGGTGCAGCACGGTCCGGCGGAGTTTGAGCTAGTCAGCCAAGGCAGCGAGGGGAACCTAGCGGCATTGGCTCTTTATTCATTGCGCACGTTAGGGCTTCATATCGCTAGACCCAGCATTTTTGCAGCGCTCTTGGTGCCGGGGAGGGAGTCGCAGCGTGGGGTGCGCTGGGGTAAGTCCCCCCCCTTTTTCTCTTCATAGAGTGCAGTTGCACGCAGCGTGGTGAGGCTGCTGTGCAGTTAGTATTTTAGTTGGTGTGTTTTCTTCTTCCTGCCCCCACCCACCAGGTTCTAGTCGAGGAATGTGGCTTGTGGCAGGGGGACAGTTTGGGTGGGAGTAATAGCGGCCTTCTGGTAAGTTTTTAAGCCATTTTAGGCTGGTTGCCTGAGTGGCCATTTTGGGGCTATTCTCTTTGGCAGCCTTTTTAGGCAGCACCCTACCCCGTTTTACTGGCAGCCATTTTGGGCTTCAGCTAGTGGATTGCTTTTTTAAAAGTCATTTGGGGTTAGAGTGTGAGAGTTTCGCAGGGCTGCTCATGAGGGACACCTGCTTTTCATTTGGCAGACATGGCTCCAAAGAGGGGTGCCGGGGTGTCTAAGGGGAAACAGCCCACCCCCAAAAGGGTTGGGGTTGTTCCAGCCCCGGGCAGGCAGCCTCCTCAAAAGTGGCCTGTTCAGGTCCCTGCACTGGTTCACGTAGGTGACCCAGTGCAATCACGAGTTATGCAGCCCATAGTTCCATCATCAGGGTTGCAGGAGCCTTTGGCACCATCAGGTAATGTACAATTAGCGGTGGTTCCCTGGGCACCTGCAGGTGCATTTTCACCGGCTTTATTGGATGTATTTTGAGATAGTCTGGTTAGCAGGGCCATTCTGGACAGGTTAGCTGGTATTGAACAGTGTCTGGATGGGCCTTCGCCCTCAGTGCAGCCGGCTGTGTCTTCCATGGAGCTCTTTCAATCTCAGGTGCTGAACCGTCTTTCTGTCATTGAGAGCCGGTGTGTAGGTGCTTTGAGCCAGGCTGGCGGACCTGTGAGTGAAGGAGCACGGATGGCCCAGATGGAAGTCAGCACCGAGGAATGTGGGGGTGAGGAGCAGCAGATGGCTATTCAAAGTGCCCCATCACAGGTGTCAGGTAGGCCAATTGCAACACGGACACCGGACATCACTTGGCCATGGGGCCTGGTGGGCTTGCAGGCTTCTGCTGGGTCACCTGTGTCTATGCTGGGAGGGGCACCTCTGCCTACGGCAATCAATACACCTGTTCTGCCCAGCTCAGTTGGTGCTACACAGGCTCAACCTGTGGCTGGTTGTCAGGTTCAAAAGCAAGTAGATCCAAGCATTCTTGTGGATGAGAAAAGCTTTATTGGAATACAGTGCTAAAACCCACAGCAAAACAGTTATTGTCAGGAATGGCGGGACAAGCTGCTCAAGCATGGTTATAGTGTGATGCAAAATGCGACTAGCAAATGATCTTCAAGCGCGCACATGGGAAACTCCAGGCGGGAGGGTTACTTAATAGGCAGGAGATAGCTCCCTCCACCCCTCGGCTTCACAGAATTGGAAAATTCTCAAAGACTTAAGAATAGCCCAAAGCCTGCAGTCAAGGCCACCGTGATAACACCGAGCAGCAGCAGAGAAGCTCCCACATTACAGCTAGCATACCTATGCAAGTGCAAAAGCAGGGACAAGATAGGGAACACAGAACAATGGACTCAGTATGAAACATTAAACAAAGAGCCATTACTGACACTGGTGAGATAACACCAGCTGGTGCTTTTGTGGATCCTCCTGTTGGTGAGGGTTTATCAATTTCATCAGCCCCAGCTGGTACATCTTCCCCGTCCTGCTCTGGTCTGCAATTGCAGGGTGGGGTGTGGACTGGATGCGCTCCCCCAGATCCTGGTAATTGGACTTACAAGATGGTGCTAGCAAAGGAGTTGCCATCTGGGGAGCTAGCTATGCCGTTAGGTCACCCCCTCACTGTGGCTACCAGGGAGAAGATACTACGGGGAGATTACGTAGACATCTTCTCCTTGTTGTACAGGGAGTTGGATAAGAAGGATAGGGAGGAATTGGATGAATGGGATAAGGAGCAGTTGAAGCACCGCAGCGTAGACAAAATCTATGCTAATTGGTATCCCGGCTTCTTAATTTATGCTAGGGTGATTGTCAGGGCAAGGCCAGAAAGGGCTTCATCGCTGCTCCAATATATGGATATAATCCATAAAGGTTTTTCGGACTTTGCCAGGTCTGCCAGGATGGAATATGACATGGCCTTCTGGATGAAGGCAGCTATGTACCCGACACTCCTTTGGGACCCGATCCATCCGCATATATGGATGCAGATGATGTCCCCTGCCAGGCCTACATTTGGGGAGCATTCAGACAGTGGGCATGTTGTGAAAAAGGCCAATGCGGCCTATGCAGGAGTTCCTTTTTCTTTTCCTCTGGTACCTAACCTGCGGGTATCACCCTTAGGCATGGTACCAAAAAAAGGCACCTGGGGAGTATCGCCTCATTCACCATTTATCTTATCCTCATGGCAGCTCGGTGAATGATGCCATATCTAGTGAACTCTGCTCCGTTAGGTACACTTCTTTTGATGAGGCAGTCAGTATGGTCTGTAGCTGCAGGTGAGGGGCCGAACTGGGTAAATGTGATGTTAAGTCAGCCTTTCGTTTTCTGTCGCTCCATCCAGATGACTTTGTCCTTCTGGGTTTCTCCTTTGATGGGCAGTACTGTATGGACAGGGCCCTCCCGATGGGATGCTCTGTGTCCTGCACTGCATTTGAACGGTTCAGCTCCTTTTTGGAATGGGCCTTGTGTGCACGCACAGGCTTGTTCAGTGCTGCCCATTATTTGGATGATTTTTTATTTGCCAGCCCCGAGGAATCTGGAATTTGTGCACAGTTGTTGTCCAATTTTGAGCAAATGGCTATGGAACTTGGTGTTCCTTTAGCCGTTGAGAAAACAGAAGGCCCCAGTGTAGTCTTAACTTTTCTAGGCATTGAGTTGGACACTGTGCTGCAGGTTTCATGCTTGCCTCCTGATAAATTGGCTAACCTTCTTCAGTTAGTTGAGGAAGCATGTACTAAATCTAAACTGACACTCAAGGAGTTGCAACAGCTAATTGGGCACCTTAATTTTGCATGTAAAGTGGTGGCCCCAGGGAGGGCATTTCTGCGCAGACTATGTGACTCCACGATAGGTTTAAAGCATCAACATCATAGGATCAGGGTTACCCAAGGGATTAGAGATGACGTGTTAGTTTGGTAGAATTTCTTGGCCTCATATAACGGGGTGTCCTTTTGGAGGACCGATCTTCAACTTGAGGCTGAACTGCAGGTCACCTCTGATGCAGCAGGCTCTTCGGGCTTCGGAGTCTATTTTAGGGGTCACTAGTGTGCTGAGGATTGGCCATCTGAGTGGATTCATGCTGGGTGGATGTGTGACCTGAAGTTTTTGGAGTTTTTTCGAATTGTGGTAGCTGCGTACATCTGGGCTGATGACCTGGCTAGCTAAACAGTTCACTTTTGGTGTGATAACATGGCAACAGTACAGGTCATCAACTCCTTAATGTCTAGGTCTCCCAGAGTAATGGCTCTTGTCCGGGCTTTTACCCCGCAATGCTTGTGCTACAATATATTGTTTAAGGCCAGGCATGTGCCAGGAGTCAATAACAGGGTTGCTGATGCTCTGTCTCAGAAACAGGTGGGGAGGATTCGTCAGTTGGCTCCGGACTCCGACCAAGTAGCGGTAAGAATGCCCGAAGACCTATGGCAGATTGGAGGGCTGAAGCCGAAAGGGCAATGGGCTTAGCTCTTGCACCCAGCATGTGCCGGGCTTATATGTGGGCCGGCCAACAGTTTGTGGCTTTTAGGCAGAAGGTGGGCCTTCAGCAGCTCTGGCCTATCCCAGTGTCACATCTGAGCCAATTCTGCATGTTGGTGAAAGGTAAGGATCTGTCTGTCCATTCCATCCAGGGCAGGCTATCAGACCTTGCTTTTGCAAGTAAGGCCGGGGGTTTCAGGGATGACACCAGGGATTTCTGTATTCGGAAAATGCTTGATGGCTGGGCTCGAGAGGATGGTGCTTCTCCGGACACGAGAGAACCTTTTTCTCCTGCTGTACTTAAGGGATTGAGACCCCAATGGGTTTCTTTGTGTTCAGATGCATACGAGGCTGCCTTGTTTCATGCAGCCTTGGTTGCATTCTTTGGGGCCCTGAGAATCAGTGAGCTGGTGGCCCGATCCTGACAGGACAAGTTGGGCTATGCGTTAGGTGTAGGGGATGTCTGGGTAGGTGAGGATGGCCTACAAATTACAATCTGGCATTCTAAGATGGAGCAATTGGGCAAAGGCATTATAATTTCAGTGGACCCTTGTTTTGATTCTGACCCATGTCCGGTTGTGGCACTCAGTTCATATTTGGAATTGAGGGGGAGTAGTGCAGATCTCCTGTTTATGCACAAGGATGAATCGCCATTTATCAGGTTTCAATTTCGGGCAATTACCAAGAGGGCTCTGGTTGCCTTGGGCCCTGGTAGTTTTCAATTTGATACTCACTCTTTCAGAACTGGGGCAGCTTCCACAGCTGCAGCTATGGGTTATCAGGGACCTGACATCCAAAGAATTGGCAGGTGGTAATCAGCACGTTACAAAACGTATGTCCGGACCTACAAAGTCTGAGCTGCTCATTCAGTTTTGTTATAATGGGAATGGAGCATGCCGTTTTTGAACTTTAGTGCTCTTGTCTTGTTATGGTTAACCTAGTTTCTGTTTCAGGTGCTGTTGGTGGCCAGCAGAGGAGCTGGGTGCTTATCTGTGGCCACAGTATGGTGTTCTGGGCCGTGCACCGGGTCAAGACAACGACCATAGGATCCCAGTTGGGATGCAGTGAGCAGGCAGAGGTCGAGTGGCTTGTCTGGAGAGGCATGCACTGGCTTCAGTTGATGCCGCTACTGTCTGGGGAGAGACATGGTCCTCCACCTGATGTGCTTTTGATACACCTTGGTGGTAATGACTTGGGTCTCATGAAAGGTAAGGCCCTTGTCATTTGGCTGGCATTGCGGACTGTTGGCCCGGGGTGCAACTGGTCCTGTCAGCAATTTTACCGCGGCAGGTGTGGTGCAGCCTAGGGGATCCTAGGTGTTTGGACCGGGCGAGGCAGAATGCCAATCAGCAGCTTAAGAACGCTATGGAGGGCAGTTTGGGCATCTTTCTGTTGCACCCTGATATATGAGTTGAGTTCCTTGATCTGTATAGGGGGGATGGGGTGCACCTTTCTAACAAGGGCAACAACATTTTTCTTTCAGATCTGAGGCAAGGGGTTCTGGTGGCACTGGATCGCATGGTGGGAGCCAAGGCCTAAGCAGAGGCTTGGCCTTTGCTGTGGTGGGGTAGCATGATCAGGGCATGGCTATAAAGGAAATAAAGGGTCCTCCAGGAACGGCTTTCGGGCCTTTGCAGTTCAAGGCCGGGAAGGGCTGATCTTCCTTGGAACAATCTGGCCCAGCCTACCTTAGTGGGTCTTTGCAGCTTCTGGTGTGGTGGATCAGGGGTTCTTTTCAACATGCCAAACTGCTGGTCAAAAGCTACCTTCAGTGGCTTCCGATCAGAGCAGGTGCATCGCCCAAAAGGAAATGCAGGTGGTCAGGAGTTTGACACCTGTCATATTCCTCAGTACATTTCTGATAACCCCTCGCTAGTATTTGTTGTTATTAAATAATTAATAAAGTGGTCCTTGTTAAATCCATATTGGTGTCTGTCTCTTCATTCTGATGGGGGGGGGGGCAAGAGCTTCTTGGTCATGGCACTGAAACTATGGAACTCCCTCTCCAGGGAGATTCGTCTCTCTCTCTCTATCCTCATCTTCTGCCAGTGGGTGAAGTTTTTTGTTGTTTTGTTTGGTGTACTCCCAGTAACTCTTATTGGTCCTCCTCCCTGTTTGTGTTGTTATGTGTGTTTGCAGGCTTATATGTTTCTATTGAATTCTATTGAAACTTCCCTTTTTCATTGGACACCTCAAAAGTCTTAACCACTTTGGGCAAACCCTGTAATGTTCCCACCACCAGAGGGGAGGGAACTAGCTTTATGCTCCTGGTTCCACCAACCAACACTGCAGATCAGCCAGGAAAAAGTCACAGCTCTCAATTCTTAAATGTCCCTCCCCTGATGGGCTGGGGTATTCTCATGATCCTCCTTACCTTGTTCCCATCTGTACATGCATGCTATATATTCCTACTTGTCGTAGGAATCCACTATTTGCCATAGTGAAAGTTATACTGTTACTATCATTTCAAGGTGTTTGGGGTTTTTTTGTATTTCCATAATAGTCAGTTGTTCAAAGAGAGACTTTGCATGACTCTTCTGATAAGTTCTCTGTTTTCTAAGATCGCTCATCTTTTATCTATCTGAAACAAATATTGTTTCGTAGGTGTTCACTGGCTATGTGAGGGTATGTAGATGACTGTAAAGTATTCTGCCTGCCAAAAGGACCCATTGCAAGGACATTTCTGTGGTATAAGTTTAAACAATTTTCAAACCTGTTTAATTGCCGTGGTTTCCTATTGAACCAGGAGATGTGCTGTAAAGAGGATAACACCCTGTTGTAGTTGCACAAATCTTTCCTTTCAATTCTATTAGCTTAATTTTTTCCTTTGACAAATCTATCACTAATTACAAACAATGACACTTTGAATACTTGTCTCTGGATATACTTGACAAAAGATAGGTTTTGTTTCTAGCTTGCATTCTTTCTGTTCCAGAGGCTACACTTTAAAATAATGAATGCAATCTAAGCATAGGTATGAGGTTAATGGATAGGATTCAGATGGCAAGCAAGAAGCACTTCTGGCCTCACAAGGAATTGTGAGTATGTCTGTTAGAGCTGTGTCCCATGCTGTCTCCGAGAATCTCATAACACTCAATAGCAGCTTTTGGGGATGGCAAAGTGGGTTGCAGAAGGCTGGAAGAAGCAGAAAAGTTCTGTCTATAAACAGCTTCTGCACCTTTAGAGCCAATCCAGGATTAGGGATGGGGGGAAATTGCCATACATACAGTTGTCATGTACAAGATAATTAAAATGGCACAATCAAATATATCTGAACTGATAAAACTCTGTGGCTGTGATCTGTCAGAGAGAGTTTTACTGCCAGGCATGCACAATTCTTGTAAAATATATATTTAAAGGTGTATTACCACTATAAATCCTGAGAGCAGAGGCGGGCTGGGGGGGGGGGGAGAACCATGAACATACTTTGTGCCATTCCACCAGCTGTCAGCAAGAAGGCTTTAACAATCTGTTTGCTTCACATTGAAGGTAAAGTCCATTGCATCTTTTATTGGATGCTTTGCACTTATGTGACTTATACCCTGATCAAAACCCTTTTCTCATAAAACATGTCTCATTTATTCCAGGGGTGTCTACTTCCAAGGAAGCATGCTTAGGAGTGCACTTTTTAGCTGGGCCTTTTGAGAGTTGAACAAAGTGAAGAGCCAGCACTGCAGGGTGTGGAGGTTTTGAGATGTGATGACTCACAGTAAGACTGCATTATTTATCATGCTGTCAAGCGAGACCCACTCCCTTCTCTGTACAGGCTGTGCCTACTTAATCTATATTATAAGACAAATCCCCCAAAGGGGGGAAAAACCCTCTGCAACACAGACTGTTCAAGTTACTCATACAGCAAGCCAGCCCTGGCGATGTTATCCCACTGACTTTGCTGGGGCTGTAGCCTGGATCTCACTAGCTGGACTTCAGACTGTCCTGGGAGCTTATGGGATGACATCCTGGCAAAATGCAAAACCTCCCAGCACATAGAAAAGCAGGATAGCAGGGAGAAGGCTAGGCTACTTCCTCTTCCCTGTTTCTAGTTTTTGTGCATACAGAAAGAAGAGCTGTGACTCGGTAGTACAGCACATACTATCCATGTAGAAAACCTCAGATAGAAAGAATCCTGATAGTGGGAGAGGGACAGAGTTCGGCTTGGGTTTCTGGAAAGCCTCTGTCTAGTGTTGCCAGCTTTGGGTTAGGAAATACCTGGAGATTTTGGAGGTGGAACCTGGAGAGGGCAGCATTTGGGGAGGGGTGGGACTTCAGCAAGATATAATGCCACAGAATCCATCCTCCAAAGCAGCCATTTTCTCCAGGTGAACTCATCCTGGTTGTCTGGAGATCAACTGTAATAGTGGGAGATCTCTGGGTACTGCCTGGAGGTTGGTAGCTCCACCACTGCCAGTCAAGGTAGACTGAATGGAACTGAATGGAACTCATTTATTCCTCTACCTCTTCGAAACCCAGATTGTACTTCTGGCAGTTCTCTATCCATGTACTGCTGAAGCCTAGCTTGCAGGATCTTGACCATGACCTTGCTAGCATGTGAAATGAGTGCAATTGTGCGATGGTTTGAACATTCCTTGGCATTGCCCTCCTTTAGGATTGGAATGTAAATTTACTTTTCCCAATCCTGTGGCCACTGTTGCGTTTTCCAAATTTGCTGGCAAATTGAGTGCAGCACTTTAACAGCATCATCTGTTAAGATTTTGAATAGCTCAGCTGGGATACCATCACCTCCACTAGCTTTATTGATAGTAATGCTTTCTAAGGCCTATTTAGCTTCACATTCTATTAATGCTTTCTAAGGCCTATTTAGCTTCACATTCTAGGTCAGTGATTACACTGTCATGGTTGTCAAGATCATTGAGGTCTTTCTTGTTTAGTTCTTCTGTGTCTTCTTGCCATCTTTTCCTAATCTCTTCTGCTTCTGTTAGGTCCCTACTGTTTTTGTCCTTTATCATGGCCAGCTTTGCATGGAATGTTCCCTTGATTACTCCAATTTTCTTCAAGAGATCTCTAGTCCTTCCCTTTCTGTTGTTTTCCTCTATTACTTTGCATTGTTCATTCAGGAAAGCCTCCTTATCTCTCCTTGCTGTTCTGTGGAAATCTCCATTCAGTTGGGTAAATCTTTCCTTTTCACCTTTGCCTTTGTCATGTTCAACAGCAAGTAAGTCCAGGCACTCTTCATAAAAGATATGCTTTACTGGAATACAAGTATGTTGCCCATGTTAGCAGAGTTATTGTCAGGAATACCCCACCAAGTAAAAAGGTCTACAGATATAGTGTGATGCATAAGCTTGACTAGCGAATGAAAACTTAGCGCACGCATGGGAATTCTCCTGGCGGGAGGTTACATAATAAATGGGAGAAGCCCCCCCCCTTCCACTATCATAAGGCAAGAATATTTCCACCGGCTGGGAAGACATGCCTGTGCTTCTTGTTCAAGGACACTAAGATAGCAGTCGGCGGCAGAGCTTTCTCCCACAGGTTTCAGCAAAGCAATCTATGCACATGTGTGCAAGCTAATTAAAACAAACAATGGAGACAGTGTCTGGAGCAAGACAAGAGAAATATGGCAGTTCATCTGACATCCTGCCCCCCCAATGATTACATTACACAATTTCAATGAGACAGAGAAGGGCTCCCAGGCTTATTGGGAAAACAACGATGGAAGTCACGTAGCAACCAGTCCGCCTTGATATCAGTATGTTTCACCCATTCCCTGTGTTGTGGGCCAAAATGCACCCACTCAACCAAATAATACAACTGGCCACCTTTAAGCTTAGAGTCCAAGATAGTGGAGATTTCATAATGCTCTTCCCCATCCACCAAGAGGGGTGGTGGTACCGGGATGCCATTGATTAGGTGGTAGACTTCTCTTGAGCAAACTGAAATGAAAGATTGGATGTATATGTTTAAGACTCTTGGGTAATTCTAATTCCACAGTTACTGGATTAATCAGTCTATGGATCTTAAAGGGGCCGATGTACTTCCACGCTAGTTTCCATGATTTTTGGGGAAGCTTTAAGTTCTTAGTTGAGACATACAGATATTCTCCAGGCTGTAGATCTCAACCCTCCACCCTCTTTCTGTCAGCCTGGGCTTTATAGGCTGCCTTAGCTGCCTCCCGCGCTTCACAAATGCTCGGCCAAGAGTCTTTGAGTTTTTTACACCAGTCAGCAGCTTCTCCTTCTGTCCCCGGGTTGGAACTGAGGAAGGGCAAGGAAGGGCTGTCATATCCCAAAGCTGCCTTAAAAGGAGAGACCCCTGTCGATGTATGCCATGTATTATTGTAGGCAAATTCCGCCAATGGAAGGAGATCAGCCCAGTCACTTTGTTGGAAATTAGTAAAACAGTGGAGATATTGTTCTAGGGTTTGATTCACCCGCTCCATCTGCCCATCCATTTCTGGGTAGTAAGCACTACTCAGAGCCCTCTCTATCCCCATTAGGGTCATCAGTTCTCCCCAAAATTTAGAAACAAATTGCGTTCCACCGTCAGAAATTATCTTAACCGGCAGCATGTGTAACCTTACAACGTGGTTTAGGAATGCCTTCACCAGTGAGCAGGCCATGGGCAACCCCGGGAAAGGAATGAAATGCACTTGTTTAGTGAACAAATCTACAACCACCCAAATGACAGTCATTTGTTTGCTAGGAGGCAAGTCTGTGATGAAGTCCATTGATATGACTTCCCAGGGTCTCCAGGGTGTCGGCAACGGCTGCAGGAGACCCGGGGGCTTGCCCACCCTTGATTTGCACATATTACATGTTTGGCAAGACTGCACAAATACCAACAAGTCTTTTCTCATCTGCAGCCACCAAAACCGCTGTTGCAGCAGATGCAATGACTTAACAAAACCAAAGTGACCTGCCAGCTTGGTTCCATGAACCGCTTGTAACACTTCCCCTCTTAAGGCATCTGGAATGAAAAGTTTGTCGCCTTTATACCAGCAACCATTGTCATGGCGCTCTAAAGTTCCCCTTGACTGTAGATCCTGCAGTTCCACATCCGTTAGGGCTTTTGCAAATTTCTCCTCCCACGGAGTTTCGGCAGAAGGCTAGGGTAGTCCCCGGGGTTCTTGGCTGCAAGTTACTACCACCCCACTCAATTGGGGTGGTGTAAAGAAAGATTCATGGACCTCTACTCTCCTGCTGTTATGCTGGGGAAGGTGGGAGAGTGCATCTGCCAGAGAATTGGACTGGCCAGGGAAACCCGGCGGGAGGTTACATAATAAATGGGAGAAGGCCCCCCCTTCCACTATCATAAGGCAAGAATATTTCTACCGGCTGGGAAGACATGCCTGTTCCTCTTGTTCAAGGACACTAAGATAGCAGTTGGCGGCAGAGCTTTCTCCCACAGGTTTCAGCAAAGCAATCTATGCACATGTGTGCAAGCTAATTAAAACAAACAATGGAGACAGTGTCTGGAGCAAGACAAGAGAAATATGGCAGTTCATCTGACAGCCTTTTGCTTTCCTTCCTTCCTCCACTATTTGTAAAGCCTCATCAGACAGCCACTTTGCTTTCTTGCATTTCTTTTTCTTTGGGATGGTGCTGATTACTGCCTCCTGTACAATGTTACGAACCTCTGTCCATAGTTCTTCAGGCACTCTGTCTATCAAATCTAGTCCCTTAAAGCTATTCTTCACCTCCACTGTATATTCATAAGGGATGTGATCTAGGTCAAACCTGAATGGCCTAGTGGTTTTCCCAACTTTCTTCAGTCTGAATTTTGCAATGAGTAGCTCATTATCTGAGCCACAGTCAGCTCAAGGTCTTGTTTTTACTGACTGTATAGAGCTTCTCCATCTTTGACTGCAAATTATATAATCAATTTGATTTCGGTGTTGCCCATCTAGTGATGCCCATGTGTAGAGTCACCTCTTAGGTTGTTGGAAAAGGTTGTTCGCTGTGACCAGCATGTTCTCTTGACAAAACTCTGTTAGCCTTTGCCCAGCTTCACTTTGTTCTCCATGGCCAAACTTGTCTGTTATTCCGGTTACCTTTTGATTTTCTACTTTAGCATTCCAGTCCCCTATGATGATGAGGACATCATTTTTTGGTGTTAGTTCTAGGAGGTGTTGTAGGTCTTCATAGAACTGGTCCACTTCAGCCTCTTCTGCAGCAGTGGTTGGGGCATAGACTTGGATTACTGTGATGTTGAATGGTTTGCCTTGGATTTGGACCGAGATCATCCTGTCATTTTTGAGATTGTATCCCAATACTGCCTTTCTCACTCTCTTGTTGTCTATAAAGGCCACACCATTTTTTCTACAGGATTCCTGGCCACAGTAGTAGATATAATGGTCTTCTGAGTTAAATTTGCCCATTCCTGTCCACTTTAGTTCACTGATTCCCAAGATGTCAATGTTCATTCTTGCCATCTCATTTTTGACCACGTCAAGCTTACCTTGATTCATAGATCTTACATTCCAGGTTCCTATGCAGTATCGTTCTTTGCAGCATCAGACTTTCCTTTCACTATCAGACACATCCACAACTGAGCATCCTTTCAGCTTTGGCCCAGCCGCTTCACTCTTGCTGGGGTTACTTGTACTTGCCCTCTGCTTTTCCCCAGTAGCATATTGGACACCTTCCGACCTGAGGGGCTCATCTTCCAGCATCATATCTTTTAGCCTTTTTTTACAGTCCATGTGGTTTTCTTGGCAAAGATACTGGATCCAGTGGATCACATTTTGTCTGTCTTCTCTGCTGTGGCCTGTCCATCCTGGGTGGCTCATCATGGCATAGCCCACAGCCTCATCAAACCACAAAAGCCCCCTCGACACGTCAAGGCAGTGATCCATGATGGAGGGACCAGGCAATAGGTGAGGTAAAAGACCTCTGCTTTAGGCGAGCATGCTCCATCATGGCTCTGATGTGAGTGACCTGCTAATTGTGCCAATGGGGGAAGGGTCCGAGTTGATCTTGGACCCTCTTGACTCCTTGTAGGGAGGTCATTGCCTGAGGTGCAAGAGGTGCCTCTCCCAAGGTGGAAGCCAAGGGATTGAGGCTCCTTTTTGCCCCAACAGGTCCCCGCAGCATGGAGCCAGCAATGGCACAAGAGGTGCACACCAGCCAGAGTGCACAAGAGATCTGAAGCAAATGATCCTCTCTACCTTCTAACAAGCACACGTAAAAATGTGAGTGAACTCATGCCCCAGCAAACAATAACCTAAACATTAGAAACAAAGCCGCCTTAAAGTCACAAACAAGTGGAAAGGGGAAGGGAATGCCCGATCCCGAAAAGACTGAGTTTAAAGCAGAGACCAAGAGGGCAGCTGGAAGAGAGCAGAGAGTGGCTGAGAGTGGGGTGGAATAGCAAGAAAGTGACTTAAAACCAGAACATCAGAGACTTTTTAAAACTTTTCTCTAACTATAAATAATGGCACAGTGCACGGAAAGAATGGTGGCAAAAGTGAAACTTACAACAAGAACTGCCAGCACATCTTCTCCGGTCACTAGACCAGAAGTAATCATAGACTTACCCAAAATGATTGCTGTTGCTTTGCACCCTCTACTGGACCAGTTGTCAAATCTCAATGAAAAGTTTGATACGTTGCAAAAGGAGCTCAAAGAAACCTCAACAAAAACAGGGAAGATAAATAAGAAGCTGAAAAAAGTTGATCTTAAGTCCAAAGAGTTTGGGCAAAGACTGGAGGTGGTGGAAAAAGTATCTGGGAACCAGCAATTACTACGTCTTTAAGTGGAGAAATCAGCATATGTTCTGATATTTCAAGATATTCCAGAACAGAAAGGAGAGAACCTGAAAAAAAAATTAAGTGAAAAGATAGCTCCCGTGGTAGGCTTATCAGAGGAAGTTCTACAAAACCATATTGATTTGATATACCGTACTTATCCAGATTATATATATAAAAATAAGCTACCTGGGGAAGTGTACATGAAATTCACAAAAAGGTCTATAAGAGACAGAATCTTGAAAGCAACAAATGAAATTATCTTGAAAATTAAAGGAGAGCAAATTAAAGTCTTAAAAGATGTTCCATTTGAAATTAGGAAAAGAAGGAGACAATACAGAGACTTAGCTATGTTTTTGCAAAAAACAAAACAAAACACCACATACAGATGGATTGTACCGGAGGGGCTTATCTTCAACTTCAATGGGAAAAAAGAAAAGATTGACTCTCTTTTGAAAGCGAAAAAGTAGCTGGAGCAACAACAGAAAGTGATGGAGGGATCTGGGAAAGAAGAGGATAACAAAGACACAGAAGAGGAAGAACTCAATGATGGGGAAAGTTCTGAAACACCTCAAGTGGCTTTGCAGAACCCTAGGATTTTGAAGCTGAATTAGGGGTGGCTGTCCCTAAGCCTTTAAAAATTAAACTGGATTTTGAAAAGAAGCTTAAAACGAAGAAGAAAGCAAAATAGATTAACTCTGATAATCTGATGTTAACTTTTAATACTTAACTTTAAAGCTAAGATGCTCACACTATAGCTTAGTATGGTTGTGACTGCTTGCTTTATACTTTTACTAGCAGTAAAGCCCGTTGTGAAAGCAATACAATGGGCTCTAGAAAGATGTGATGTGTAATGAATGCACAGCAGGCTGTTACTGAAAGAAACAAATGTGGAAGTAAACTCTCACATACCTAGGCTCTGGTCACACTGCAAAGGACATGCGCTTTGTTCCCGGTTTATTTAAATCGGGAACATTTTTATTCGCTTTGGGCTGTCTACATGCAGCCGCTGGCCTCTTTCCCCTCTTTCCCAGCACCCACTTGCCTGCTGCTGCGCTGTCCTTCCAGGCGATTCTGCCGGCCACGGGGAGGCTCGGGCGGCTGCAGCTCCTGCCGAGACTTTGGGGAGGGGGGTGCTGCTGCTGCCGCTGCCACCATTGCCCCATGAAAATAGGCTCCGCCGTCTCCGCCATCCTCCTTGCCGGTCCCATCCAGGCTGCTGGAGCCCCCACCTCTCGTTCCTGCCTCCAGGGCCGTCTTTGTGCGTTTTTTTTTTTAAAGCTTCTGGTTTGAGCGCTTGACTAAACATGCGCTTAATAAATCCATTTGTTGTTGTTGTTGTTGTTCAGTCGCACAGTCAAGTCCGACTCTTCGCGACCCCATGCACCAGTTTACGACAGGCCCTCCTGTCTTCTGCTGTCCGCTGAAGTTTGCTCAATTTCATGTTCGTCGCATCGATGACACTGTCTAACCATCTCATCCTTTGCCGTCCCCTTCTTCTTTGACCTTCAATCTTTCCCAGCATCAGGGTCTTCTCCAGTGAATGCTCCCTTCTCATTTGGTGGCCAAAGTATTTGAGCTTCAGCTTCAGGATCTGGCCTTCCAGGGAGCAATCAGGGTTGACTTCTTTTAGGATTGACTGATTTGATCTCCTTGCAGTCCAAGGGACTCTCAAGAGTCTTCTCCAGCACCATAGTTCAAAAGAATCTATTCTTCGGCGCTCGGCCTTCCTTATAGTCCAACTCTCGCAGCCATACATTACTACAGGGAATACCATTGCTTTGACCATGCGGACTTTTGTCGGCAAGGTGATGTCTCTGCTTTTTATCATGCTGTTTAGGTTTGCCATCGCTTTCCTCCCAAGGAGCAGGCGTCTTTTAATTTCATGGCTGCAGTCACCATCTGCAGTGATCTGGGATCCTAGGAACGTGAAGTCTGTCACTACTTCTACGAGTTCCCCTTCTATTTGCCAAGGAGTGATGGGCCCAGATGCCATGATCTTAGTTTTTTTGATGTTGAGCTTCAAGCCCACTTTTGCACTCTCCTCTTTCACCCTGAGCAAGAGGCTCTTGAGGTCCTCTTCACTTTCTGCCATCAGAGTGGTATCGTCTGCATATCTGAGGTTATTGATCTTTTCCCCAGCAATCTTAACTCCGGCTTGTGATTCATCCAGGCCAGCATTTCGCATGATGTACTCTGCATATAAGTTAAATAAGCAAGGTGACAATATACATCCTTGTCGTACTCCTTTTCCTATGCTAAACCAATCAGTTGTTCCATATCCAGTTCTAACTGTTGCTTCTTGACCCTTATACAGGTTTCTCAGGAGACATGTGAGGTGGTCCGGTACTCCCATCTCTTTAAGAACCTGCCATAATTTATTGTGATCCACACAATCAAAGGCTTTAGCATAGTCAATGAAGCAGAAGTAGATGTTTTTCTGGTACTCTCTTGCTTTCTCCATAATCCAGCGAATGTTGGCAATTTGATCTCTAGTTCCTCTACCTCTTCGAAACCCAGCTTGTACTTCTGGCAGTTCTCTATCCACGTACTGTTGGAGCCTAGCTTGTAGGATTTTGAGCATGACCTTGCTAGCGTGTGAAATGAGTGCAATTGTGCGATAGTTTGAACACTCCTTGACATTGCCCTTCTTTGGGATTGGAATGTACACTGACCTTTTCCAATCCTGTGGCCACTGTTGTGTTTTCCAAATTTGTTGGCAAATTGAGTGCAGCACTTTAACAGCATCTTCTTTTAAGACTTTGAATAACTCAGCTGGGATACCATCACCTCCACTAGCTTTGTTGTTAGTAATGCTTTCTAAGGCCCATTTAACTTCGCTTTCCAGGATGTCTGCCTCGAGGTCAGTGATTATACCGTCGTGGTTGTCAAGGACATCGAGGTCCTTCTTGTATAGTTCTTCTGTGTATTCTTGCCATCTTTTCCTAATCTCTTCTGCTTCTGTTAGGTCCCTACCGTTTTTGTCCTTTATCATCGCCAGCTTTGCATGGAACGTTCCCTTGATTTCTCCAATTTTCTCGAAGAGATCTCTAGTCCTTCCCAATCTATTGTTTTCCTCTATTACTTTGCATTGTTCATTCAGGAAAGCCTCCTTATCTCTCCTTGCTGTTCTCTGGAAATCTGCATTCAGTTGGGCAAATCTTTCCTTTTCACCGTTGCCTTTAGCTTTCCTTCTTTTCTCTGCTATGTGTAAAGCCTCATCAGACAGCCACTTTGCTTTTTTGCATTTCTTTTTCTTTGGGATGGCGGTGATTGCTGCCTCCTTTACAATGTCACGGACCTCTGTCCATAGTTCTTCAGGCACTCTGTCTATCAAATCTAGTCCCTTAAACCTATTCTTCACCTCTACTGTATATTCATCGGGGATGCGATCTAGGTCAAATCTGAATGGCCTTGTGGTTTTCCCAACTTTCTTCAATTTAAGTCTGAATTTTGCAATGAGTAGCTCATGATCTGAGCCACAGTCAGCTCCAGGTCTTGTTTTTACTGACTGAATAGAGCTTCTCCATCTTTGACTGCAAATTATATAGTCAATCTGATTTCGGTGTTGCCCATCTGGTGATGTCCATGTGTAGAGACGCCTCTTAGGTTGTTGGAAAAGGGTGTTCGCTATGACCAGCGTGTTCTCTTGACAAAACTCTGTTAGCCTTTGCCCTGCTTCATTTTGTTCTCCAAGGCCAAACTTGTCTGTTATTCCGGTTACTTTTTGATTTCCTACTTTAGCATTCCAGTCCCCTATGATGATGAGGACATCATTTTTTGGTGTTAGTTCTAGGAGGTGTTGTAGGTCTTCATAGAACTGGTCCACTTCAGCCTCTTCTGCAGCAGTGGTTGGGGCATAGACTTGGATTACTGTGATATTGAATGGTTTGCCTTGGATTCGGACCGAGATCATTCTGTCATTTTTGAGGTTGTATCCCAATACTGCCTTTCTCACTCTCTTGTTGACTATAAAGGCCACACCATTTTTTCTACGGGATTCCTGGCCACAGTAGTAGATATAATGGTTTTCTGAGTTAAATTCACCCATTCCTGTCCACTTTAGTTCACTGATTCCCAAGATGTCGATGTTCATTCTTGCCATCTCATTTTTGACCACGTCAAGCTTACCTTGATTCATAGACCTTACATTCCAGGTTCCTATGCAGTATTGTTCTTTGCAGCATCAGACTTTCCTTTCACCGTCAGACACATCCACAGCTGAGCGTCCTTTCGGCTTTGGCCCAGCCGCTTCACTCTTTCTGGGGTTACTCGTACTTGCCCTCTGCTCTTCCCCAGTAGCATATTGGACACCTTCCGACCTGAGGGGCTCATCTTCCGGCGTCATATCTTTTAGCCTTTTGTTACTGTCCATGGGGTTTTCTTGGCAAAGATACTGGAGTGGGTTGCCATTTCCTTCTCCAGGGGATCACGCTTGGTCTGAGTTCTCTGCTGTGGCCTGTCCGTCCTGGGTGGCCCTCCACGGCATAGCCCACAGCCTCATCGAACCACGCAAGCCCCCTCGCCACGACAAGGCAGTGATCCATGAGGGAGAAATAAATCCATTATTAAACTTTAAATGGATTTATTAAGCTCATGTTTGCTCAAGTGCTCAAACCGGAAGCTTTTTTTTTAAAAAAAGAAAACCCCCAAGAACATTCAGACGGCCCTAATCGCAATCCTTGCGAGAGAGGGGCTGTCCACATAGGCGAAACTGCGCAATGAAAGTGGAAGTGCCAGGAAAACACTACATTCTCCAGGGGTCAGGAAAACCCAGAAGCATTGCGCGAGTAAGCCTGCTTTGGGGCGGGAGGCGGATTCGCGCGTGTGAATGTGAAACTGACATGCGCAAAAAAACAGCAGCGAATCCCGATCAAAACGGCAGTGTGACCGGACCCCTAATGTAACACAGTAGCCGGTGTCCAAGGTCATACAATGTGGGCCATAAAATGTAGCACACAGAAGTCCATGGAGTAGCATCAACAACTAGGCAGTCTGCGCAGCCATTGTATGTTGGATGTCCATATCATTCAGTTTGGTCGTGGTCACGCTGTCCGTCCTGTTAGAGTAGAGGTCTCAGGGGAAGCGGGGTTGAAAGTGATTGGTTGTGACGAAAGTCTCAGTAGGTTATGTGGGAATGAGAAGGAGGAATCTTGGGAAATGAGAGTTGTGGAATGTCTGTAGTTTTCTTTGTGAAAAAGCACATGTTTTTTGTTGCACATTGAAGTCTAGGGTCTTAATGTTTGGATAGACACATAAGGTTTCAAAAGTTTGCTGCTCTTGAAAAGTTATTAAATGGATATGTGCTGTTTTGACTGAAGCTGTACTATATAAAACAGGTATTGCTCATGGAACTAATGGATCAGTCTTTAAACTGAACATGAGTGGCTGGGAGATCTAGATGTAGTAGGATTGTTTGGGAGGTCATGGAAAGGATTTTGAGGACAGCATGTGAATATCTTGTATAGGTATAGCACTTATGGTGTAGCTGGTGGAGAACTGTCTGGCATAGGGTATCTTACATACAATCTGAGTGAGCACACATAGGGGTTTTTTTGGTTTAGTTTTAAATGCTTTATTTGAACAAACATGTACAACAATTGAAGCATAAGGTGAGCAACAGCAAGTGATAAGGTTAAAATCATATTAAAACACATTGTTCGTCAAATAAGAATTGTTCTAATTTTTAAATATTAAGCAATAAACCAAGTAACATATATTGATTATTGTACTATCTCTGCTGGAGAAGTTCACTGAGTTAGTCCAGTGGTCAGTGGCTGTGTGCTGGGAGTGCATGCTCATTGGTAAAGTAACGTAATGCAGAATGGAATGGTGAAGTTTGTCCTCATCAGTGCTGAGAGACATACATTTCACAGTACTTACATGTTTTCCATTGTCATTCTGAGGTTGTGGGTTTTTTTTGCTTGTCAAGGAGCTGGATGATACATTCACAATGGTTTCAGGGAGACAGGCAGGGTTTCGGAGTAGTTGTAGTATCTCCAGTAACTCATCAGTAGTTCAGTATATTGTTTTTTTTCTGACAGTAATGAGTGAACTTGTATGGCTTATAGCGCCTGAGTGGCATTTTTAAGAGAGATATGATGTACTGATTGTGTGCTGTGGTCAAATCTCAGAGATCAAGTGGGAAGGCGGAGGTCTGTCCAATGTTTTTGACTGCCCTGATGGGACAAATCATAAGGAGGTGGCTTTAGAGCAGTGTTCCCTCTAAGCTGAATTATCGTGATATATAGCTCACAGGTTTTAGCTGCTGGGTCACACAGTTTTGTCTTAGCTCAGGAAGGATGATTCCAGAGCAAGCTAAGTAATGCAATAGCCAAATCATTCGCACACAACTGTAATGCCAGTAGCTCACAAAGTAGGAATCAGTGCACTAGCTTGGCCACCCAGCCACTGGGCCCTGCCCCCTTCCTGGCACCCCTCAGCCTCCAGAGTCCCCAGTGGGCAAAGGCTGGCAGAAGTGCTCCCCCCCAGCTGCCTGAGGGGCTGGCGGGCCCAGGAGGGTGGCATTGTTCCTTCCCCCTGCCAGAGGGCAGGTCTACCCACCCCCTTCCACTATCTTGGTAGACCCCAGGGCCGGATCGCCCATAGGGCGAACTAGGCGCCCGCCTAGGGCGCCCTGGCCTGAGGGGTGCCAAATGGCACCCCACTCCCCCCCGAAAACTCCCCCCCGCCGTCCCTAACCCGGCGCCCGCCAGCGCCGCCAGACCCCCGCCCCCTTCCCAGCGGGGCCCGCAGAAAAGCCGGCGCCGGGAGGGAGGGGGCGGAGGCTAGACCCCCCCCTGCACGCCCTTCCCGGCTTTTCTGGGGGTCCCGCAGCCACGGGTCCCACAGAAAAGCCGGCGCCGGGAGGGAGGGGGCGGAGGCTAGACCCCCCGCCCCCTTCCCGGCTTTCCTGGGGGTCCCGCAGCCGCGGGGCCTGCAGAAAAGCCGGCGCCGGGAGGTAGGGGGCAGAGGCTAGACCCCCCGCGCCTCCTTCCCGGCTTTTCTGGGGGTCCCGCAGCCGCGGGGCCCGCAGAAAAGCCGGCGCCGGGAGGGAGGGGGCGGAGGCTGGACCCCCCGCCCCCTTCCCGGCTTTCCTGGGGGTCTCGCAGCCGTGGGGCCCCCAAAAAAGCCGGCGCCGGGAGGGAGGGGGCAGAGGCTGGACCCCCCCCCCCCTTCCCGGCTTTCCTGGGGGTCCCGCAGCTGCGGAGCCTCCAGGAAAGCCAGCGCCCCGCCGATGCCCCCGGTCTCCAGGTCCCACCGGGAGGTTGGCATCTCCAGTGGTGGGCGCCCCAGGCTGTCCTGCCTAGGGCGCCCAGACACCTGGAGCCGGCCCTGGTAGACCCACCCTCTGGAGAACATGTCTACCCACCCCATTCCACTATCTTGGTAGACCTGCCCTCTGGAGAACAGGTCTACCCACCACATTCCACAGTATTGGTAGGCCTGGCCTCTGGAGAGCAGGTCTACCCACCTCATTCCACTGTATTGGTAGACATGGCCTCTGGAGAACAGGTCCACCCACCCCCTTCCACTATCTTGGTAGACCTGGCCTCTGGACAGTAGGTCTACCCACCCCATTCCACTGTATCAGTAGACCTGGCCTCTGGAGAACAGGTCTACCCACCCCCTTCCAGTATCTTGGAAGACCTGGCTTGGTAGACCTGGCATGGGGGGGGGCTTGGAGGCCTTCTCCCGTCTGTCCGACTCTATGGGTGGGCGGGAGAAGGTGGCGTGGGGGGGGCCTTGGAGGCTTTCTCCCATCTTTCCAGCTCTCTGGGCGGGCGGGGGAAGGTGGTGTGTGGGGGGCTTGGAGGCCTTCTCTTTTCCCATCCATCCGGCTCTCCAGGTGGATGGGAGAAGGTGGCCGGGGGGGCTTGGAGGCCTTCTCTTCTCCCATCCGTTCAGCTCTCTGGGCAGGTGGGAGAGGGTGGCACGGGGGGCGGGGGCTTGGAGGGTTTGAAGGTGGTGTGTGGGGGGCCTTGGCCTCCCAGTCGCCTCAGAAGCCAGCTGGGGGGTTTGGAAGAGAGACCCTACCTCCTGCAAGGACACAGGGTTGGCAAGCAAACAGGCACGGCTGCTCCTCGCTGATCTTTTCCTAACAGCTCAACGGTCACTTGGCTGCCATTGAGGTAAAGGGAATGTTGGGATTGTTGGCTCTGTGGGTGGGACTCAGGCACAGCTTCTGATTGGCAGTTCATGCGGCCAACCTATTTTGGTGTGCATAGAACGTTGTGGTGCAAAAACTCAATGATATATAAGGACAGGATACTTTTATACTGTTAACTCGCATATTTTACTATTTGTGTATTAGGGAAGTATCAAAACTTTAATTCTTTGTATTAATGATCCTTGCTACTCTTAGTTTTAGGCTTATTCCATCCCCCCCATCGCTATAGGTCTGTAGTTTAGAAAATGCAATAAACATGTTAAAAAATAAAATAAAAGACCTGTGCTTTGAGACCCTGGAGAGCCTCTACTGTTCTAAGTGGACAATACTGACCCTGATAGAAAAATGATCTGATTTAGTATAAAGCAGGCTCATATATGTTTTTTCTTCAAGCTCATTCAGCAATATTTGTGTGTGTCCCTACTGCAAGATACAGGCTTACTGTGAACAACCCTGTATCTTTCAGGGAATTGGTACTATAAATCAGACTACCAGTTATCCATAAATCCCATGTTTGGGCATTGGGAAGGGAGCAGGTTCTATTCCTGGTCTACAAGGACTCACAGGATTGGTATGGGGATGGGGATGAGCAGTTGTACCTAAGTGACACTAGCATTTCAAAACCCCTACAACAGAAAACATTTAATTAGAATCGGGGCTGCCTTTCTGCTACTCTTGCTCCTAACAGCATTGTCTGGAAATAGCCTTAGACAGCATAAACGCTAATTGCCATTTACCAGTTATTACTTATCCTGCCAAAATGAGTTTATATCAGTGTTCTTAGTAGATTACCAGCCAGCAGTACAGTTAGGTAATTTTAGACTCTCAATGTAATGGTTTTAGCTTCCCCTGCCCATTAATGTCAACTGTTTTGGGTACTACAGTTTCCAGAATGTACACATAAGGAAGGAAGTAAAGGAACAGAGCAGGCTGGACAGACCTTATTCAAATTCTTGGTTCAACCTACATTGACGGCCCTTCTGGGACACTGGACTTGCACCCAACAGCCCCCCTGCTATGGGTGCCATGTTGTGATGATGCCACAAGTCAGTCTTCAGCTTTTGTGTCAAATTGGTTTTCCTGACACAGATCTGACAAGAGGTTTCTGAGCACTTGGTCAGGAGATTAATTATTCCTAATTTCTGGCCTGAGTGCATGGCATCACTTTTTCTGTCACATGCTGCAGTGTATGCTATTCAGAGGGGTTTGTGCTAGAGTTGTAGAGCTTTCTCATAAAAGCTAAAATTGTGGCAGGGACACACTTTGAATAGATTTGTCTGGGTCCTAACCCTACAAATCAAAATAAGCATCACTGTTCTTGATCTTCATTCACGCTTCTCTCCTTCCCAAACCTAAATCCCCCCCTTTCTTTCTCTCTCACCACATGCACGCACACACACACATGTTCACATGTACACACAAACATTATTTTTTTAATAAGAATTCATAACGCTCATAGTTCATAATGCTCAAGACACAACACAAATTTATTTTTAATGAATTGGGTCAAAACAGCATTCTTTATCAATAGTCATCCTGTATGTGAGTGTTTGAAATCCTTTTGTTCAGGATAAGAGATAACTAATATAAACTGCAGGCTTGATGACTGCAAAGGGCAACAGTTTTGGTCTAATGTAGTTGGATTGTTTGCTTATATGCAAACAGGGTTTATGTTCTTTACTTCTAGTACAACTAACAAAACTCAAAACAAAGGCTTTCACATTTCTAGCTATATCAGCAATCAGCAGAGCAGAGTTAGAAGAGAAGCGCACATACTTTTTGTTGATGAGCCATAAATCCCTATATTTGATAATATTTTGCAGCAGTCCTTCCAATGTCTTGGCAAATAAATAAGTAAAATGACCTAGCAGCTGGAGCTACTATACAAGTAGAGGAGGGTAGCATATCAGAACTATGTGCCTTGTCCTGGCTGAATCTAGTTCAGTCTGGATTTCTGTCAAGAGAAACTTACTTCCTCAAACCCTTGGGATCAGAATCTTTCAAAATCATTGCTGGCAGAAGTCACGTGTACTTGCCTGACATTGCAGCAGGACAACTGCTGATCACTTAGTGATTGCTTAACAATTCATTTTCACTAGCAATTAAAAGTGGGCATGCATCCAAGGCATTTCCCTTCAAACAGGCATGAGAATTTGCAGGTTGAGGAGTATAAGTGTCTTACCTGTGCCAAATATTATTGATATATAATATATAAAATTTTATGTACAGACTGAACTACCTAATAGATTCAGTCAACTGAAGGACATGAGAATGTAGTGACTCATCACCCAAATGTAGGCACTACAAATGACTCATCACCCAAATGTAGGCAACAACTAAAATGTTGAGAAGATGGAACCTCTTTTGGTCATGCACTTGCTCTAGTAATATGATAAGAGTTTTCAAAACTAATGCAGCTAGATTCAAAGCTGGAGGGGTGGGATCAGGTGCTGTGTCTGTGGAAAGCTTTACAAAAGTGGGAGTTGCTTGTGCACCTGCATTCACAGGAATTTAATAGTGTATGAAGTAGGAAATCATGACTCCTACCAACAGAGAGATCTGTGTTCCTGATGTCCAAATATGCTTGACCACTGGACTAGTCTGTGAGTAACATCTTTCCCTGTTTGTATGCTCAATAGCAAACCACTAACATTTGAGTCAGCTTTTAGGCATTTGTGACACTGGATAAAGCTCATGAACTGTCTCTTCATTTCATATTTCCCTATGGTAGGTAAGCTTCTAAAATATCCCTGGGAGTCTATTTATTATACTATGTTTCAGATTTACTGCAATGCAGAAAGATGCCAGTTTTCTGTATTTGGAAAAGAGACTGAGAAGCGAGGGATTTGAGAGTAGGGCTGTTAACTCTGGGTTGGGAAATTCCTGGAGATTTGAGAGTGGATGCTAGGGTGAGCAGGGTTTGGGGAGAAGAGGGACCTCAGTATGGTATAATGCCACCAAGCCCATCTGTCAGAGTCCTTGGTTAGTCAGCCAAACACCAGGTCTTATTCATTGAAACAAGAATAGCGTTTATTAAGCTGCAATACTAGGTCACTAGAACAGAAGCATTGTTAAGAATAACTTGGATACATGAAGCATTGAGTTATACCCTAAAGGGGGGAAAGGGCCCCCACCTTTCTACCAATAGATGGGCAGCGCACGTGTGGGAACACCAGAAAGCCATAAATAATAGTCTACCCTCCATCCCACCATTCCCAAGCCTAGCTGTTGTCTTTAGAAAGCGATAGTAGACGCACAGCCTGGCATTCAAGGCCACTCTTGGCCTGGGAGATGAGATATGGCCCGGTTGCCCAGGCAACATCGGCATCTCCCCACATTCCATCCCACCAGTCCAGATACATCAATCAACACCCTACAGTCCCATCCTCCCTCCCTTCTCCATCCCTTATGGCAGGGATACCTGACAAACCCCGTGTGCCTTGCAAGTTTTGAGCCGTGAGCCCACCCCATCACCTCCCCCCATAGTGACAGTGGTACGAAAAGTTTTCCATTTTTTCGCCAACAGTTCTGTGCATCCTGTGACACCCCCTCCTCCCCTGCAATCGTTTCCCTGTCAGCCTGAGACATGGCAGAAGCAAATCTCGACTCCCAGTCGGAGGGAGGCAGGGTAGGGGGAAGTTGCTTGGCCTGTTTGCGTGTGGTCACCGCCCCTCCCAGCAGGGAGGGAGTAAAGACGGAGAATTGCATTGGTTAAAATGAATATACTGCCCAGATTTCTAGTCTTAGCGCAAAGTATCCCAGTTCTAAAAAATCAGAAATTTTTCGAAGACTTAAGTAAAATCACAAGGCAATTTATATGGCTGCACAAAAGAGCTAGAATAAAATGGAAAGTTCTGCAGGATAAAAAAGAAAGGGGTGGAATGAATGTACCAACTGGTATATATATTACCAAGCGGCTGAGAATGGCTAACGTTGGAAAATGATAGGCTACTAAAGTTGGAAGGCCATGATTTGTATATGGGGTGGCACGCATATATTTGGTACGGCAAGGATAAAGTGCATTCAAATTTTGGTAGACATATGTTGAGGTGCATTGAATAAAATATGGACCAACATAAAAGAGAGATGGTACAGGAAAATTCCAAGATGGGTCTCCCCCCTTGAAGCATTCATAGCGCCATCATTATTAACCATGAATAAGAAAGAAAGTTACCAAACATTGTTAAGTAGAAATAATAAATTAAAATCAGAGGAAAAATTAGCAAGGGAAAATAATTTATCTTTGTGGGAACAGATAATGTTATGAGACAGATTTCAAAAAGACACATTGAGAGGGTTTGAAGATCAAAATAATAATCTTGACAAGATTTGGCTTTCGTCAAATGATAAACTAATACAGAAATTATATAGTTTTTTGTTGGATGAATATGAGCAAGATGAGACAATTAAATCAGTTATGGTATCTTGGATGAAAGATTTGGGTGAAAATGTAGACATTGACCAGTGGAATAAGATTTGGAAATCAGTTAGATACATGAGAGCTATTACTTACAATGAGAATGTATATAAAATGCTCCATAGGTGGCACTGGTCCCTGGATAAATTAGCTAAATGTTACTCTGGTTATTCCAGTCAATGTTGGGAGTGTAAAACCAATGTTGGGACCTTTCATCACCTATGGTGGAAATGTGTTAAGATACAAAGCTATTGGAGAATGGTGCGGAGAATGATTCAAGAGATACTGGAGAAAAATGTCGCATTAAGACCAGAAATATATTTGTTAAATATGATACCGAATGGATATAATCAACAGGAAACTTATTTGTTAACATATATAATAACTGCCGCTTGCTTATTGCTGGGGAAAAATTGGAAACTAGATAAAATACCCTCAAGAGAAGAACTATTAGTGAAAGTGCTTGAGTTAGCACAGCTAGATGACCTGAGTTTGATGTTACAAAATAAAAATGAAAAGGTACATGATGAAAGATGGTTAAGGGTGTATAAATGGATAGATAAATTAATGGATGTATAAGACTCTAATTTATATGTAAACCATATAATCGAAATGGAATGTAATGGTGAGAAAACAAAAATAATTTTTTTAAAAAAATAAACGCCCATGTGCATTGACGATTAATTGCAGCACAGTGATCAGACATCTGGAAATGTTCGGCGAGACTACTTGAATCAGCCACCACTGAACTTTCTCCAGTGTTGGCAAAGTTGGGGGTGAAGATGAGTGGCCTACGAGTGAGGAACACTATACAAACGTGGTTGTCTGGATGCACCTGTAAAATCCAGTAGGGAAAAGTAATAACATCAGAGCTAATAGCTCATATGATCAGCCCCAAAGGGGCAGAAATGAAAGAAAGGCATAGGGTTGCCAGCTCTGGGTTGGGAACTTCCTGGACATTTTGGGGAGGGGGCAAGGGGAGGATGGGGTATGGGGAGGGGGAGGGACCTCAGCAGGATGTGATGCTATATATGTCCTTCCTCTACAGCAGCCATCTTTTCCCAGAGGAACTGATCTCTGTTGGCTGGAGACCAGTTGTAATTTGGGGAATCTCCAGACACCACCTGGAGGTTGGCAACACTGCATAGGATCGAAGCCTAGAGCGTAGCCTCAGATCCTGAGGTTCCTATTTGAGTGCTTGGGCCCTTTGATTGTCAACAACTAAATAAGAGTCTTTGGCCATATTAAATAGAACTGAATGCTTTCTGGGATTTTTTAAAAGTCCCAATAGACCTCATAATGCATGTTAAAATAATGTGGTACTCTTTGTGCTATAGGCATACAGAGTAACTTAACTTGGGTAATAGGTACTGTGGCACAAAGCATGTGCTCCTCCCATTAGAACACAGATTCATTCTGTAAATAAGCTCTGGTTTTATTAGATCATTAATAACCACCTTGGCACTGTGGCCATGATGCCTTTAACATAACAGCAGCTGTTAACATATGTAATGACTACTTTGGGAGAGTGAAAACTGACCTTAAGGTCCCACTGCTGTCATCATCTGACAAACCAATTACTGCTTAAGGCCAGCCAACAGTTTCTTTTAGAATTCACCTTTAATTAAATTCTCTCTGGGCAAACTGAGTCATTCCAGAACACTGTCTCAAAATAAAATATCTGCGCACTAACCCATTGTGAGTTTTACTAGATTTTCAGAGCATCAAGACAATGGCAAGGCACCAAAGATAATGGAAACCTAAACATCAGGGGTCAGATGGAATGTTTGATTAAGATTCATTGAGGGCAAGACTCCCACAGTCACATATGCTTGTTTCCTTTAGGCTGCCTTGTTAAAAATTGGTTTCTCCTGCACCTTTAAGAGCTGTTTGATATGCTGAAATAGAGCAGGTTAAGCTCTTTCATCACACTTGCTCTGTGCCAGGAAAAGGGCCAGATAATCTTTGCACATGAGGTGCTATTTGAAGCAGAAGAGTGAGGCCCAGAGGTTCCACAGCCCTAGTTTCTCTCGCAGCTCATAGTGGATGGTTTCAAACTCACATGGCAGAAAAGCAGGGGTGGTTCTGTATTTCTCATTCCTGCTGTGTCAACCTGAAACCCCATTTCAGTACTGGTGGTGGTGGAAATTGCCATCACCTTCCAGCTGACCAATGGTGACTCCATAGGGGCTTCAAGGCAAGAGACATTCAGAGTTTGTTTACCATTACCTGCCTATGTGTAGCAATGCCTGAATTCCTTGGAGGTCTCCCATCCAAATACTAACCAGGACAGACTCGGTTTAGCTTCTGAGATCTGACCAGATTGGGCTAGCCTGGGTAGGGTTGCCAACCCCCAGATGATTGCTGGAGATATTCTGCTGTTACAACCGATCTCCAGGCAACAAAGATCAATTCATCTGGAGAAAATGGCTGCTTTGGAAGGTGGACTCTGTGACATTTTACCTTATTGAAGTCCTTCCCCTCCCTAAACCCCGGCCTCCTCAGGTTCCACCCCCCCCCCCAAATATCCAGGTATTTCCGACCTTGGGGCTGGCAACCCTAAGCCTGGGCCATCCAGATCAGGGCCATTTTGATTTTACCTCTTGCTTATTTTCTTTTATTCTAGTACATTTCCATCCTGTCCTTCATCCAAGGAGCTCAAGGTGACATACATTTTATCCTCACAATAAACTCAGGAAGGTAGGTTAGATTGACCCAGTGAGCTTCAAGGTAGAGTAGGGATAGGGTTGCCAGCCCCCAGGTCTGGGCTGTGAAAAGCAGAAAACTGAATCTGTTGGCAAGTACAAACAATTTTTTTAAAAAAAGAAGCTAAACAGGGAGTGTTTCCTTCTCCCTTTTGAAAATGCCTGCTGCCACATTTTGCACAAGTCCTCTGTGGCTGAAAGCCCTTCAGCACATGGTTTCTGTCCTCAGTTGTTTCTCTTCACTGCTTGTTTTTATAAACATAGGAGGGTATCCAGAAATCCAAGTGTGCTGAAGGGCTTGAGGCTGTCTGTAGGATGCTGACTTTTCCCTTTTGCATACCAGATATTATCAGAATACACCTTTGAAAACCCTCTCCATTTCCAGAGTTGTTGGCCACATAACATGGGTGTGGCTGTGGCTGTGGTTCAGGACCAACAAACCCAAAGCCTCCCTGGGAGTAGGAATTCATCAGAAAGTTCTTTGTATCATGACCATCATGCTCTTTTTTCCCTATGAAAATGGAGACTTCTCTGCTTCCTTCTCTAGCTATGTGGGAGGACACAGATTTAAGTCTGATATAAACATTTCAGCAGGAGGATAAGGGTTCGCCCCCCCCCCCCAAGCCTTACTTCAGTAAGCCTCCAAGAAAGCGCAAATTCCACAGCCTTTTCTAGAAGGAACTAGACACATTCGCTTTGAGGCCCTCTGCAATGTACTCAGTAAACAAGAAGCTAAAAAATGTCACAAGCGAAAACAACCATAAAACAATAATTTCTAACCTGCAAAATAAAAAAACCCCAAATGATTATGCTGCTATTCAGAAGGACGTGCACATTTATTACTGAATTAAGCAGGGCTCTTAATCTTTCGATCATAGGGTATGATACTACATTATCCAAGCACTATGTAATTGCTGAACACGCTGTTCTCTACATCTGCATATCTATATATTTTTTCTGTTTAACCTCTAGATGAGGTTTAAGAGCAGGCCTTTTTCTTGCAATTCCTGCAATATTACCATGTTTATAGGTTTTCTTCTGCACAGATTGTAGCAAGAAATCTCACTCCATGGTAAGAATGTGAAATGAACCATGCTCAAACAGAGCACATGTACTGTGTTGCCCAGAATTTGGTTCTTCACAGTGGCCAGCCATGTGTCAAGAATGCATTCCTTCTCATGCGGTGTGTTCCATCTTGGTGTCTAATACTCTGTGGTAAACTCACTCTGAACATGGTATCTTGACTTGCCATTAGGGTTCCCAACCCTAATTTTGGAAGTTCTTGGAGATTTGGAAGTGGAGCATGGGAATGGCAGAGTTTTGGGGAGGCACCTCCACAGGGACATGCTACCATAGAGCCCTGATCTCAGATTCTATGGGTAGGAATGGTGTTGTTAATAGCCCAATAACAGTAAATGCTTGGTATGAATATTTTGTGAAGATTTTTCAGGAGAACAGAGACAATATTGTTGATGAACTTGATTTCAGTTTGGATGACTGTCCAGACTGGCCCCCAGTACGAGCTTTGGAGATTGAACCTCTAATTGAGATAATCAAACCAGGGAAAGTCCGAGCCTGACGCAATCCTGCCTGATGTTATTAAGGCATTTCCAGGGTGGTGGGTACCTTTTTTAGCTACCCTTTTTACTGCCATCAATAGGACAGGCTTGATACCGAAAGCCTGGATGAATTCTATAGTAGTCCCGATATTCAAAAAAGGTGACTGTCAGTTCCCTAGTAATTACAGGCCGATCAGCCTTTTATCCACTATTGGGAAGTTGTACGCTAGATATCTGGCCAATAAACTTAAGCTGTGGGTATCAAATCAGCAAATACTGGGGCTGGAGCAAATTGGCTTTTGCTAGGGGAAGACACTCCTGCCAACCTAGCAGTTCGAAAGCAAGAAATTGCAAGTAGATAAATAGGTACCACTTTGGTGGGAAGGTAACAGCGTTCCGTGCGCCTTGGTGTTTAGTCATGCCGGCCACATGACCACGGAAACGTCTTCGGACAGCGCTGGCTCTTCGGCTTTGAAACGGAGATGAGCACCGCAACCCTAGAGTCGAATTCGACTGGCTTTCGAGCAAGGGAACCTTTACCTTTAGGGGAAGACAACATTAGATCATTGTCCTTAGTCATTTGGTGAATAAATATATCAAAGTGAAGGGGATTACTTTATTCACAGCCTTTTTAGATCTTAAGGGCACTTTCGACTCAGTTCCTAGAAATATTCTGTGGAAGAAGCTAAAGAATTGGGGGATTGATGTGAGATTGTTTTTTTGATTAAAAAGCTTCACTCTGAAACCACTTGCCAGGTTAGATGTTCAAAGGAAGGAGATCTAACATCTAAGATTCCAGTGTCCATTGGAGTTAAACAAGGATGCATCTTAGCCCCCCTACTCTTTAACCTTTTTAAAAATGACCTGGCCCCCTTCCTGAAAGGAATAGATGGACATAGTCCAAAACTAGGGGCTCTGCATGTACCACTCCTTCTGTATGCAGATGGCACAGTGCTTCTTTCCCTTTCAGAAATAGGGATGAAAAGGATGTTACTTCGTTTTCTCAATTATTGCAATTTGAATAAATTGACGCTAAATTATGAGAAATCTAAAATAATTGCTTTTGGGCAAAGTTGGAAACCTGTTAAGTGGAATATTAGAGGGAAAATGATTTAACAGGTTAAAAGCTTTAGATATTTAGGAGTTCACTTCCACTTCAGTGCAAATTGGGTTACCCACAACAAGGAAGTGTTAAAATCAGTGAATAGTAATGTTCTTGCAATCACCCATTTCTTTTACACTAAGGGAAATCAGTATATCCCTGCAGCCCTTAGAATTTTCAGTTATAAAATATGTCCCAAACTGCTCTATGGCATTCCGATTTGGATGACACCCTTTAATAAAGCAGTAGAATGCATACAATCTAATTTTCTAAGGAAAAATCTGGGGCTGCCAGCATGTGTGCCTTACACAGCCATATGTTTGGAGACCAACCAAAGACATTAAGTGACAAGAGCTTGAATTACAACAATCAAGTATTGGCTACGTATACACTTTAGGAGTAGTCCTAATAGTCTTATTGTGCACATGCTCTCTGAAGCACAAACATCTGCATGGATGACCTTTATAGGGGGGAAAATTCTGTATAATTAGGCTAGACTTTGCTGATATAGTGGATCTTCCTGAGAGGAGTACATTTGTTCTGATTAAGCAGAGACTTGTTGATATTGAAATGCAGGAACTTAGAAGTCTTGCCTCTGGTAGGTGCTCACCTCTGAGGTGCTCACCTCTGTTATGCTACTAAGAAGAGAAGATTGTTTCAACTGCAAGGATGAAGGATGTATCCTTGTCTCCCTGCTGTATGTTCTGTCAATATGCCAATAAAGGTTCTGATTGATTGACTTGCCATTAGGGTTCCCAACCCTGATTTGGGAAGTTCTTGGAGATTTGGAAGTGGAGCATGGGAAGGGCAGAGTTTTGGAGAGGCACCTCCACAGGGACATGCTGCCATAGAGTCCACCTTTTGAAGCAGCCATTTTCTCCAGGGGAACTAGACTCTGGAGATCAGTTGTGATTCCAGGAGAACACTAGACCCCACCTGGAGGTTGGCAACTCTGTGTGGAACGGCCAAGTATAATATGGCAAGGTCTGTATTAGAATAACCAGCTTTCTGCATTGGAATTCTAGGGGGGGGGGAAACATTCCAGTGAACTCTTTCTAAAGTTGCTTTGATTCACTATGGAGTTTTTCTTCTTGCAAAACTCTCCTGACCCTCTTCCCATTTCTAAGATTCAGGGCTATTTTTGGGCAGGAACACACAGGAATGGAGTTCCGGCTGGCTCTGAGCTGGCCACACCCAGCAGGAATTAATTAGCATAATAGGCCACATCCAACAGCAAAAACTCATTAGGATTGGCTACATTAGGGGTGTGTGGCCTAACATGCAAAGGAGTTCCTGCTACAAAAAAGCCTTGGGTTTTGACAACAAACAAGGTAAAGAGAATAAGGAGCAAAAGGTGGGTGTGGCTGGATGACCACACTTCTCACAACATGGGGTGTGGCCTAATATGCTAATGAGTTTTCTGCTGTTGGGTGTGGCCTATTATGCTAATGAGTTCCTGCTGGGCTTTTTCTACAAAAAAAAGCCCTGCTAAGAGTCATAGATTTTTTTAGACATCATATAATCTCTTAAAGGTGTGGGGGTTTTCAGAGGCTGCAAAGCCAGCTAGCAAGCACCAGATTTGAACATTCATGCAGCAGACAACCATCCCTTGCAGCTAGTTAGGCTTGGTAGCCACCAGGAAATACTCTGTTCTGTCTATTTCCTTATCTGATCCTGAGCTACCCATGGCATTTGTCTGCAAGCAGCACCTGCTGCCTGCCCTCCTCCTGCTCCTTCCAGTCCACACCCTGAGGCAGGACCACCTTCTGCCCAGTGTTTACTGCAAACACTGGCAGCACGCCTGGCTCCTGCAACTAGGGAAGTCAGTCAAAGCTGCCTCCCTTTGCCACAGAAGAGAAATGACAGGTTATGCCAGTTATTTGGTTAGCCAGTTAACCCAGAAGTGTGTTTCGGAGACATGGTTGGCATCTGTGGGAAAGGGGAAAGAAATCAGCAAGGCAAGAATGAAGCATGGTCAAGAAGGGAGATGAAGAGGGAGCTAGGGATGCCAACCTCCAAGTGGGACCTGAGGATCCCCTGGTATTACAGCTCATCTCCAGACTACAGAGATCAGTTCCTCTGTAGAAAATGGCTGCTATGGAGGCTGGATTCTGTGGCATTGAACCCACTGAGGTCCCAGACTCCATTCCCAAATCTCCAGGAGTTTCCCAACCTGGATCTGGCAATCATAGAGGGAGCATTGGTTTTTTAAATTATTATTATTATTTAAGAAACATTCATGCTGCTTCTCCAGAGCCCTGCTGCTCAAGGTGGCTAACTTTCTGGACTGATGGGAGCCTATAGACATTTGAAATCTTTAAGACCAGGAGAAAGTCCCTTTCTCTCTGCTCTACTAGAGCACTGAATGCCAAACAAGGGTACACCTTAATTAAAGACATGCATTCTCAGGACAAAAGGTTGTGATCACCAGATTTGGAAAGAAGGTTCTAATTGATTATTATTCCGAAATTCCTACAAAGCTGAGAGATTTTCAGCTTGACTTCTTTATTCTTGCCTTCTTCCAAGGAGCTCAGGGTAGCATACCTACCCATTATCCTGTTTATCCTCACAACAATGCTGTGACTGAGAGATGGTGGTCAGTACAAAGTCACTAAACCCTAACCAATTAAACTGCACTGAACCTTGTAATTACAAACTTTGATGGTCTGTGATCTTCCTTATCTTCCCAACCCATACTGCTCCTGATCCCTTTCCAGCCCAAGAGAAGTTTATTTTTGGGGACAGAGGCATTCACCTGGACTAACAGCTAGATATATCAGATGTAATGGGGAAGGGGTTTTTTGACCTTTTCCCCCTCTCTGCTGCAGCTACCCTTGACCCTGGGAATAAACTTTGCTGGGGCTGGAAAGAGCTGCTGGGTGAGGGGAAGTGAAGAAGATTGACAGTCCTTGCATCTATGGACCATGGGACCCAGTCCTATGGTAACATTGTTAGTTAGCAACACAGTGTTATTCATTTCTGTCCCCCACATTCTCTGGCAATTCAGTTTGCTTGGATTTTCTAGTTCCTTTCTTCTTTGGGGTCATTTCTCTGAAGTCTCACCTGTAAAGTACTGGGTTCACTGCATGGAGGACTCAGACAATGACATGCAGTGTGACGCGTTTATTAGTACTTCACAACATGGGCACACAACGGCCCTGCAAGGCCAACTATATAGACACCCACTGTCCCATTGGGGAGTTTGAATTTCCCGCCAAAGTTATGATAGGTCGATGCTAGGTGGCCTGGGATCCGAGGACCCTTTTGTCTGAGGGAGCTAAGCTCTGTTCAGTGACCACGGACCACGGTGGCAGTCTGCCTACATAACACCCCTCCCCCCATAGTTCAGACCCTGCCTATGTCACATAATCCTTCAAATAGGCTGGGGGCCTGCACTCTCTGAGGGAATGCCGGGGGGCTGGCACTGGGTCTGAGGTGATGGCCTCCTGTTGGCTAGCTGTGGCTGGAGATGGTGGCATCTAGAGTGGCGGTTGAGATCCCTCTGGCTCTGTTGCTTCTGGCTGCGTTTTGATCGGAGGGCTTTCTCCTGCGCTTGGGGCATCGGGCAGCTCGCTGGTCTCTGGGGCGGACATTCCTGGTTCCTCTGCTGGCGGGGGACACACTTCTGCCTCAGGGAGTTGTCTCCACTGGAGTTGGTCGAGGTGCTTCCATAGGAGTCAGCCATCCTCCATAGAGACCTCATAGGACAATCCTGCCAGGCATCCCTGGGAGCCCTGTTCTGAAATTCTTGAGGAAAACGTGGTCCTCAGGGAAGAATCCGCATGGTGCGTCATGACTTTCCATCATCTGCCTAGAGTCTGGCACCCTATCGGGGTACAGCCTGTCCAGCAATGTCATGGGACGCTGGCCCATCAGCAACTCTGCAGGGCTGTGGCTGCTGATGGGGTTGGGGGGTCATCCTCTGTGTTAGGAGGAAGTGGGCCAGTCAAAACTCCCAATTCCCATCCGTGATCCTGCTGAGGGCTTCCTTAGCCATGCAGACCATTCTCTCCACCTGTCCATTGGTAGTGGGGTGGAAAGGGGCCAATCTGATGTGCCAGATCAGGTTTTATTGGAGAAAGTCCTGAAACTCCACCGATGTGAACATGGCCCCATTATTGGAGACGATCATATCCAGCAGCCCATGGGTCGTGAAGATTCGGTGGCGAAGAGTCCTAGCAGTGGCTTGTGATCCATGGCAATAGTGAAGGGATGGCCATATATGAAGTTGTGGAACTTCTTCACCCCTGCTACAATTGCCAGGCCCTCCTGGTCTATTTGTGTGTAGTTGTGCTTGGCAGCTGTCAGGGTCCATGAATAGTAGGCCACAGGGACCTCATGGCCGTCAGGGAGGATGTGGCCTAGGACTGCGCCGATGCCATAGGGGGAGGCGTCACATGCGAGGACCACCAGTAAGGACTCGTCGAAGTGGGCCAGTACGTTTGAAATCAGGAGTGCCTTGATTCCCTTGAATGCCGCCACTTCCCTTGGCCCCGTGACCAAGGAGCTGACTTATCTAGGAGGTGGAGTAGGGGCTCTGCAATGGCAGCCTTGTGTGGTAGAAAGGTGTGATAGAAATTTATTATGCCTAAGAATGCCTGAAGTTCAGTTTTACTCGTTGGTGCCAGGGCTTCCTTGATGGCATTCACCTTGTCTCTGGCAGGATGGAGACGGACACATCGACCCTGAACCCCCAAAAGTCCACTTCCAGAACCCCGAGGAGGTATTTTTCCTGCTTCACCTTGAGGCCAGCAGAGAATGGCGTGGAGGCGGAAAGCGAAGTCATCTGGGGTAGCTGCAGTGATGAGGACATCGTCGAAGAACGGTGTCACTCCAGGGATCCCTTTTAACAAGGAGTCCATTAATTGTTGAAAGATTCCTGGGGCCACACTTATGCCGAACTGCAGCCTCCTAAGCTTAAAAGCCTCCTGGTGCCTAACTGTCATCTGTGCCATGGCAGTGGCCTCATCCACTGGCAATTGTTGATAGGCTTGTGCCAGGTTGAGTTTGCTGAATATCTTAGCCCCTGCTAGAGACACCAGTACGTGGCTCACGACCAGGACCGGGTAAGAGTGGTTGCGGAGGGCTCTATTTAAGGCGCATTTATAGTCTGCACAGATGCGGACTTCACCATTTGGCTTAACAGGGGTAATGATCAGCGTCTCCCAAATGGCATGCAACACTGACTCTAGAACCCCCTGTGCTACTAATCGGTTCAGGTCTGCAGCGATTTTTGGCTGGAGTGCAAGTGGAGCCGTGTGAAATCGCATGCGAATAGGGGCTACTTTGGGGTCTAATTGTAAGGACCCTTATAATATCCCAAAGCCCCATCGAAGACAGTGGGGAACTTCCTGCAGACCTCTGCAAAGTCCTGCGACACACATTTGTTAATACCCCTGATTGTGATGCCCAACGGTGCAAATCATGGCCACCCCAAAAGACTAACAAGGTTCCCCTCCACCACAATCAAGTCGAGAGACCCTTCGAAACCCTGGTACTGCACCCAGAAGGTCCCCACACCCCAGATTGGAACTGGGTTCCTCTGAAAGTCCACCAAGCTCAGAGGTGAGGGATGTAGGGGGGGTCCCCCATTAGGGCAAAGTCTGTTCAGCGTGTCCACCAAGATGATGGACGCTGCTGATCCTGAGTCTACTTCCATAGTGCAGGGGGACCCCTTGATCCAGACCTGGACTTGGATTTTTGGGGTTACAGACTGGTTGGGGAGACGTAGTACCTAGAACAATGGCTGGTCGGTGAGGAGGTAGAGGTCGGAGTATTCTGCTGCGGTCTTGTAGGCGACGGTGCTCTGGCAGTGTGGCAGAGTGGGTGGCAGCTGTGGCTGGCTTCCCTTGGACCGGCAGACGTGGGCAAGATGCCCCTGCTTCCCACAAGTGTGGCATGTGGCATTGAGGAACCAGCATGTTTTTCGTTCATGCACGTCCCTGCAGCTGGTGCACAGGGCACGTCTGATGGCCTTTCCTGAAGGTCCCACGATGGCAGCGCCCGGTGGTCTCTGGCAGGTGGGCTGATGGATGAGACAGATGTCCTCCTCATCTGAGTCTTCAGGCGCTGAGTCTGGAAGGATGAGGTGTGAAGCTGCCGATGGTCGGTCACAATGCGAGGCCTCATGTGCAAGGACGAGTTGCAGGGCTTCATCTAGTTTGATGTCGGGGGTGCTGATTACCTTCTGGCAGAGCTTGGTATCGCTGAGGCCCCAGGCGAATTGTGTGAGGAGGTTTTCTGCGACTGTCGTGAAGGTGCACTCCATGGCCAGCTGGCGTAGTGCTGCCAAATACGCCATGGCCACTTCCCTGGGCTTCTGGAGGCACCCCTGGAATTCCATCCGCCGGGCAGCGTGGCTTGGGTGTGAGGTACCTTGTCAGCATGTTGATGATTTCCTCGTAGGTAGACTCAAGGATGGACTTGGGGGCCAGGAGGCTCTTGGCTAGCCTAATGGTGGCTGTGCCGCAGGAACTAAGGAGGAGGTTCCTTCTCTTAGCTGCATCAGTCACCTCATGGTAGGTGAGGTGGCAGGTAAACTGGTCCGTCCATGAATCCCAGAGCTCGGGATGTGTGGGATCAAAGGTTTTGATGTTTCCCTGAATGCCAGCCATAGTCCTAGTGTGATGCGGGGAGCGGAGACGAGAAGGGCCGTGTGCTGCACGGTGCTGCTTGGGAGCGGTGCGGGTTGCAGTGGCGTCTTCAGTGTCGGTGCTTGTGGCCATGCTGGTAGGAGATTCAGGCCTGCTCCAGGGATCCCACCTTCATCGCCACTGTAAAGTATTGGGTTTGCCGCATGGAGGACTCGGACAATGACATGCGGTGTGATGCATTTATTAGTACTTCACAACATGGGCACACAATGGCCCCGCAAGGCCAACTATATACACACCCACCCGGCACACTCACTGTCCCATTGGGGGGGGGGGTTGAATTTCCCACCAAAGTTACGATAGATCGATGCTAGATGTACTAGGATCCGAGGACCCTTTTGTTTGAGGGAGCTAAGCTCTGTTCGGTGACCGCAGACCCCTGGTGGCGGTCTGCCTACATAACACCACCATTTTGCCAAGATAGAGATGAGCATTATGTCCCCAAGAGTTCCCCCACCCCCAGCTTGGATTTTAATCCAAGCCAGAGAAAAAATTCACCATGAATCTCTTCCTTCTGCTCCCCCCACTTATTTGGCTGTGGTGGTGACATGACTGTGGTGGTCTTATTACTCCTCTCTCTAACCAGGGCCCTAGTCAGTGGATGACGTATTTCCCCAGCTGAAGCACTAGTGTTCCGCATTTAAGAATGTTTAGAAAAATGTGACCTGACAGCTTTCGTTGAAAGAAAAAAAGCTTGTATTTGAAAGCCTTGTGTTCTTACTGGAAGTTCCTACCATAAGTGACCAATGGTAGCTCTAGGAACCACCAGTTTTAAGTTTTCGGTGATTCTTAGAGGGATACTTTGTCACTTGCAGTAGAAACTTCCAGTAAGAACATGAGATTGTAGGTACCTTTTTTTAAAACCTGCAGTGACATATCACCTCATGTGATGCTTTAAACACCCCCCCCCCAATCCTGCCAATTGCCAGGCACTGGAACAGCCTGGTAACCCTAGTGGAACCCTGAATCCCTCCCAAACATGCACAGCTTTGTGTGTCCAATATTTGTCTGACTAATATCAGCATGGCAGGGTTCTTCAAGAAGGTATGGAGTAATCTAAGGAAGTTATTTGCTTAAGAAACATGTATAAGTTGATCTTAGCTTTGATCTTAAAAAGTAAAAAAAATTCTGAAGCTTACTGGTCATAGACACTAAAATATACATAGGACTGGATGTCATGGATGTAGGGAACTGAATCCATGGATGTAGGGATCTGAATCTTTCCTGTATTCCCCTACCCTCCAGCTGTCCTGTCCAACCCCCAGATAAATTATTCCTGGGATTGTGAGACCTACACAAAATAATAACCACCCAGGTTGGAGGATCGCAGTAGATAAAGGGAAGGGGGCAAAAATCACTTCCTCCTCCATCAACAGAGTTGCACTAATGGAAAAGGTTAAAAGGGCAATTTCATCCTCATTCCAGTCCCCGGTCCCACCTCCCAAACCACACGACTATTAGCCCCCTTGGTTTGGAAAGGACTGCTGGAAAAAGAGGGGACTGCAGGAAATATCCATGACTGACAGCACATTCTGCTGATGGATCATGGAATCTGAACCATGAATAGTTTACCAAGTATGAGGGAAAGACTGATTTTACACGAGTTCTTTATATCCTTTCTTGGAAATGTTGTGGCCCTGCTTAAAGAGAAAAGCAAGTTAGAGCCCTACAGCCCTCCCTTTTTGTTGCCTTTGCATGAATGTCAGGTGCCATTCTCCAGAGTTCAAAGCACAAGGGATGGTCAAAGGGAGGACTACAGAACAACCCCTATGCCACTGTAGCCATATGATAGCAGCACATATTTCTTGGTTTCCTGTTTGATTTGGGGAATCCCAGCTGTCACATGGTGACACAATATAGTGGGTTCAGCCAGCTGTGATTGGTGGCACATAGTGTGATGTAGGATTGCCAGCTCTCTCCTGGCCACCATAGAGGGATGGGGGGGAGTAAGGTTGCCAGATCCATGTAGCTATAGATATTTGGGGGGGCTGGGGGGGACCCAGCTAATTAAATCAAAGTTAATTAGTGAAACTCCTTAGAAGCCAGCCTTCCCCTAAGGCAACCCTGCACCCCCCCACACAGACTCCAAGGCAAGTGGGGAGGGGTAATGCCCAACAGCCGCAGCTTCCTCTTTCCCTTGGAGCAGTGCATACCTGCTCAAGTTGTGAAGCTAGGCAGCGAGAAGCAAGCAGCAGGCAGCAGCATTCAGGAGGGGGATTGGCAGGGGAGGGATGAGAAAGAGATCCAGTGGTGGGAGTGGGAAGAAGCAGCAGGACGCTCTCCCCAGCCTACTCACTCGGGCTAGCACAGCAAGCCTGCCTGCCTGCTTACCACCCCACTGAACAAGCCAGGCACCTCCTGCTCCTGGGACTGTGGCCACCTCCATCGCTGCTGTTCTGGATGTCGCTGGCTGGGAGTGGAATGAGGCCTGTGGGGAAATGACCAAGGTGCTCAGTTGCCTAGCAGCCGGGTCGGAGGCAGCACAGCACAGGCAGCAAGTAGAGGTGCTTTGAGGCCAGCCCAGGAGGGAGGGGCCCAGAAGTAATGCTAGGGGGCCAGGCCGTGTGGGCCCCATATTAGCTACGGGCCTATTGGAAACTCCTGGAAATTTGGGAATGGAGCCTAGGGAGGAGAGGGAACTCAGTGGGTACAATGCCATAGAGTCCACCTTTTTTAAAAATAGATTTTTATTATTTTTTATGAAAATGGGAAAAGACAAACATGACAACATACAAGACACACTAACACAGAACAAGCAAAAAGCATGTACTCATTGTAACTAATTTTTTAACATAGATAATATCCTTCTTATATGCACCTAAACACGTTTAATAGTATGTCAGAAAATATTTTGATAAATGTAATATATAATTATAGTGTGCATCTTTGTAGGTATACCTCAATCCATTTATAAAGTCTTGACCATGTTTTTTTTCAAATATTTCTTCTTTTTTATCTTGTAATTGCAAAGTTAGTTTGTCCATCTCTGCCGTTTCTAATAATTTGTGAATTATTTCTTCTTTTAATGGAACTTCTTTCCTCCATTATTTTGCATATAAAATCCTAGCCGTAGTTATCACATGTAGGCTCATATAAGCATCCATTTTTAAAAATCTTGCTGGAATGATATTTAATAAAAACAATTCTGGTACAAATGGTACAGTTGTTCCTAACAGTTTTTGTAATACCATGTATCAAAACCCAATATTTTTTCATTATATTACAGGACCACCACATATGGAAAAAGGAACCAGTATTTTGTTTACACTTCCAGCATGCATTTGACATATTTGGATAAAATTTTGCTAAGTTATCTGGTGTTATATGCCATCTATAAAACATTTTATATATTTTTTCTTTATAAGGTATAGCTTTGGTAAATTTTATATTAGTTTTCCATACCTTTGACCATTGATCTAATTCTATATTATGGCCTATATTTTGTGCCCATCTAATCACTGAAGATTTCACTACTTCATCTTGCATTTTCATGTCTATTAACAGTGTATAAAATGCCTTTATAATTTTTTAATCTAAATGGAATAAAGTTTTGTCCAAGTCTATAGTTTTTTCATAAAAACCAGTTTGTTTGTCTTTCGCATATCTAGAGTCAAGTTGTGCTTTTTCCCACCAATTTAAACAAATGTCCTGATTTTTTATAAACATTTTATTAGTTTCCAAAGAAAAAGAGAAAAAATAAAAAATAAAAAATGAGAGTATTACATTGTATCAGTATCTAGTTAATTTCCTCACACGTAACATATAAACAAAGTTTGCCTACAGTTTAGCCATATTAACAAATAACTTCTTAACATCCTTTTCTATTATTAGCTATCTGCTAGTTTCTTTTACCATATTATATAGCTACATGTTTATCTGCTAAATAAAGTTTTAATTAAGTTTGATAACTGTAACTAATATATCTAATATAATCTATTACAACCTTCTGATAACATAATCAACCTTCTACTAATATTCCTTCTAGCAAGCAACAAGAATCATTCTAAATACCATATTTAAAACAAGGGAAGAAATAAGGAAGTTATATCATCATAAAAATCAAATCATTGCTAACTTCTTAGCGGGCTTTTGTAAATTAATCTAACTTCAATTTCAACTAAGCTCTTTATAGAAATGTAAATAGTACATTAAAGGAAAAGGTTAACAATTTCTATTTGCACCTCATAGAAAAATCTCCAAACAAGACCAGTACATAACTCCAAATCCAAAGTAACTTTTTTAGTAGGTTACAGTTGTAAATTACCTTTGTTAACATACACAGACTACCTATCTACATTACTATTTTATAATTAAGTATTTCATTTATGTTTAAATGTTTTCCTGCTATATTTTTCTGTTATGTTGTTTTTATTTTCAGCTATAACACCAGTTAACCCATTAAACATATAACAGCATTCTTTACAACAGTCTAATCATAATATTTATATTTGTCTCTCTTTTTTGTATTCTATTTTTCATTATGACCATCAATATGTGTCTTTTTTCTTTGTATATGCAAAAGGTGTACTTTATTGCATTCCTTCTATATTCCATATTTCTATTGGGTGGAGTTTCCTGTCTTGGGTTGCTTTTCATGTTTTCTTTGCTTGCAAAGGGCAGCCCATCTGGAAATCCATCATACATTCTCTCTTCTGTCATTTCAAAAGTTGAACTGATTATTGCTCTTTCCATGATTTTATTACATTGTCCTGTACCTTGTCCTGTCTTGCTTCTTTTGGGTTCCTTGTCTGAAGATATGGTTTCAGTAAATGGTTTGTCTTGGTTTGAATCCTGCTCTTTAGCTGTTGTTGCCCTGCAAGGCTTTCTATGAACTGGAATAAAATAATAAACTGTACAAGTGTATGCCAAAGGGACTGAGCCACATGGTAACCAGACCACCATGCCAGAAGATACTGCACTTTAGGCAAGAGACATCCCCCTGACCTTCCCCAGCAGCTCCAGCACTCAGCATAGGTTGCCAGCCCGTTTTCCTTATGAAGAATGGCACAGCCACAGTATACACTAAACACAGCACCATGCCTTGCTGAAGAACAAGGACAAAGAACTCCAAACTGTATCGGCTGCATTTGATACAGTCGACCACCAGTTGCTGATCCGCCGCCTCGCCGACGTGGGGATCCAGGGGCTCGCTCTTCAATGGCTTGCCTCTTTTCTCCAAGGTCGGGGACAGAGGGTGGTGCTAGGGGGCAGCAGTCCCGGAGGCACCCGCTTGAATGCGGGGTGCCTCAGGGGGCAGTGCTCTCCCCGATGCTGTTCAACATCTACATGCGCCCCTCGCCCAGATTGCTCGGAGGTATGGGCTGGGTTGTCACCAATATGCGGATGACACCCAGCTCTATCTGATGTTGGGTGGCCAGTCGGACTCCGACCCGGAAGATCTTCACCGGGCTTTGCAGGCTGTGGCTGGGTGGCTCCGGCGGAGCCGATTGAAGTTAAACCCTGCCAAGACGGAAGTCCTGTGCCTGGGTCGGACCGGCCGGGGATCGGGGCTCCCACTCCCGACCTTCGACGGGGCATCGTTGGTGCCGGCGCCGGAGGTTAGGAGTTTGGGAGTGCTCCTGGACCCCGCACTAACTATGGGGGCCCAGGTGGCAGCCACTGTCAAGTCGGCTTTTTACCATCTTCGACTGATTCGGCAGTTGGTCCCATTTCTCAACCACGAAGACCTGGCCACGGTGATTCATGCAATGGTCACCTCGAGGTTAGACCACTGTAACGCCCTCTACATGGGGCTGCCTTTGGGGCAAATCCGGAGGCTGCAGCTAGTGCAGAATGCTGCAGCCAGGCTGTTGATGGGCACCCCTAGGCGGGAGCACATCCGGCCTGTGCTGAAAGTGCTGCACTGGCTGCCTATAGCATACCGGATTCGCTTCAAAGTGCTGGTGCTTACCTTTAAAGCCCTATATGGCCAGGGTCCGGCATACCTGAGGGACCGCCTTTCCTCATATATGCCCCAAAGAGCACTTCGGTCTGAATCACAACATCGCCTGGCGGTCCCCGGCCCTAAGGAGGCCAGGCTGGCGGCCACGAGGGCTAGATCGTTTTCAGTAGTGGCTCCTACCTGGTGGAATGAGCTCCCGGAAGAGATCAGGGCCCTGCGGGACCTTTCACAGTTCCGCAGGGCCTGTAAGACGGAGTTCTTCCGCCAGGCGTTCGAGTAGGAGCCGCCGCTTCTTTTCCCCCCTCTTTGGCTGCCGCCCCGCCTCCTTCCCACCGCTAACTTTACCAACTGGGATGGAGGAAGGGGATAGCCGAGTTAAGTCCTTGGGGCCCGCCGCAACCACCACTGCTGTGCTTAATGATTATCTGTAGCCATCGGGTTGAGATAATAGAGGAATTATAGAGCACGTTATGATGTGGGTATGTTTCAGTATTTTTAGATGTTTTAACCTGTTTTTCTGGCACTGGTTGCCCTTGTAAGCCGCCCTGAGCCCGCTTGCGGGGAGGGCGGGGTAGAAATGGAATGTATAAATAAATAAATAAATAAAGCCGCCATTAAGAATTCCTTCTAACTCAAGCAGGCAGCCTCTTTCCCTTCCCCCTCACCTGCAAGACCTCACGTAGGTCAGGAAGAGACTATTCATTGTTGCCTGGCAACTAATTGCTAGCCATCAGCAGCCTGGCTAAAGTCATCAAGAAGACAATGGAATCGGCCGGTGACTCATCCTAGCTGCTACCAGCTGCCAGACATGAGTTAAGCTTCTAGCCCTCAATATTGACCACTCCTCAGTTCCACCTCCCCTACACCTTCCAACCAATAGGGTATTTTCAGGGACGGACTTACCAGGAGGTGTGACCAGGGGTTGTGACCAGCCCCCTCCCTCCTGCATATAAGGGGATGCTTGACCACCAGCTCTCTCTCTCTCTACAACCCCTATCAAACCTTTGACCCTCTTACGTCCAGCTTGCTATCCCCAACCCCTGCCTCCATCTTTAAACTCTAGGTCCGCAGCCTGAGTTTCCACATGTTACCTGCTGGTCCAGGCCACGTGGCCCCATTTTTCTATTTCCTTCCCCTCCATTTTTCCTGAGGAATGCTCTGCATGACGGGACCGGTAAGTATTGCCCACCAACGATTACCTGCTAATGCAAATGTGCTTATGCCTCTCTCTGTATTTTCCTAGACTTGTGTAATTGTGTGTGAGACTGTGTATTGTTTACTTGTGAAGAACTCCAGTAAAGGACTTTATTTTCAACTGCATAAAGTCTGTTGCCAATACCCCCTGGAGGGGCGGGACTTCTGTATACACAGGTGTTCGCTCCCGCAGCCGATTGCCTATCGATAATCAATCATCTGCCCCCTTTTATTATTAATAATTATGAGCAATCAGGCTAACACTGCAGATCAGTTGGTTTTCCATCTCGTTTACAGTTTCTAGTTGTGAGATCAGTTTCTTGGTAAATGGTCTTTGGAAGTTATTCTGGATCTCTTGATGAATTGTAGTCTCCAATATTTCTAAAAATTGTTGGAGATTAAATTGCATACCTTGTACGCCATCTTTGCAAATATTTTGTAAATCCGTTTTAAACTTGAGTCTCAGTTTCAATCTTTTGTTCAAGGTCAGCTCTCTCTTGTTTACTTTCCCAGCAATCTTGTTAAGCTGCCCACACCACACTCAATGACGATGCTGAAATCCAAGAGTCTTTCCATATAGCCCAAATGATATGGAGTCTCTTTATTATTTCTCACAGGCAATTGCTTATAGGTAAATATCCCTGATTAAAACAGTCTTAAAGGCAATCCCACCAACAAGAGGTAACCAAAATCTGTTTAACAAGACATTCTGTTAAAGGTGTTAAACAAAGCTGCTTATATTTTATTTCAAAATCCCTTATAGCAGACAAAAAAAATGTTGCATTATAAAATCAAAAATATAAATTCCACGTAGTAGTAAATATCAACTCTGTTGAAGTCTCCTGCAACCGACTCTCTCTGTGGGAGAGTCAGTAGAGTCTTGGAAAACCAAAGCACCCCCTAAAGGCGTGGAGTGTCAGTGATTCTAGGGAGGTCACCTGAGTCTCAACTGCCTCACTCTGCCATAATCCGGAAGCTCACTAATGTCCTGTTTATGGAGAATATCTTGTGTTTTAAAATTGTTTTTCTTATCTAAAAGGTCTTCATATCTCCATATTTGGTTTTTAGTAAATAAGGTGAGATTTATAAAGGCTTCAAGTGGTGAGACCCATTTAGGGATTTTTATTTAGAACAAATTCTTAACTTCTTTCCATATCTTCAGAAGTGTTGCTCTTAAAATATGTTGTTTAAAATATTAGTGCATGTTGCTTTTTTCATACCATACAAAGGCATGCCAACCTAATTTCAAGTCATGACCTTCTAGCTTTAAAATTCTAGGATCTTCCAGGGTAATTCATTCTGTCATCCATGTCAAGGCTGCTGATTTGTAATAAAGATACCATTCTGATAATGAAAATCCTCCTCTCTCCTTTATATCCTGTAGTACTTTCATCTTTATTCTGGGTCTTTTGTCTTGCCATATAAGGTGCTGAATCAGTTTGTCCAATTCTTTAAAATACTGTTGATTTCTTAAAATTGGAATTGTTTGGAATAAAAAAGAAGTCTAGGTAAGACATTCATTTTTACAATAGCTATTCTTCCCATAAAAGATACTTGTAAATTTTTCCAATTTTCCAAGTCTTTTTTAATTTCAGTCAAAAGTTTCATATAGTTGTCTTTTAATAATGAACTGCATCTGTTAGTTAAGGTTATCCCTAGATATTTTATTTTCTTCTGAACTTCAATACCAGAAATCTCTTGTAACAGTTGTATCTGATCTTTAGTACGGTTTTTGGCAATATTTTTGTTTTCTTAAAATTAATTTTCAGACCAGCTAGCTGTCCATATTCCTTTAGAGAATTCAGGAGATGGATGATAGATGTTTGTGGTTCTTCCAAAATGAATACAAGATCATCTGCAAATACTTGTAATTTATATTCTTCTCCCTTTATTTTAAGTCCTTTTATCTGTGTATTATTTCTTACAATGTCATTCAATGACTCTAGAGCAAAAATAAATAATAATGGGGACAATGGACAACCCTGTCTAGTTCCTTTTTGTGTTTCAATGTTCTGTGAGAGGTCCCCATTTACCATCCATGTCATTGCATATTGTTTAGTGTAGATTGCTCTCACCATTGTATAAAAATTTTCACCACATTGCCAAGTTAACAGTTGTTCTAACATAAAAGATCAACTGAGGTTGTCAAAAGCTTTTTCTGCATCTAGAAAAACCAATGCCAGTTGCTCTTCTGAGTGTGCTTCAAAATACTCAAGTACATTCAAAATAGTTCTCACATTATTCCTCATTTGTCTTTTAGGCAAAAATCCTGCTTTGTCTTGGTGAATTATTTGTAACAGGACTCTCTTCAGTCTAGCAGCCAAGATAGATGCAAATATCTTACAATCCACATTCAACAATGAAATTTCTAATTTCTTTTTCATCTATATCTGGTTTGAGAATTAGGGTGATCAATGCTTGATTCCATGTCTCTGGTATTTTCTTCTGTGCAAGGATGTTCTGTGTTGTGTATTTCAAAGGAATCTTCAAAAGTTTGGTAAAACTCTGCTGGGAGCCCAAGTCCACTCTTCAAAGCATCCAGACTACTGACCTCTGTAGTCTGGAGATGAGCTGTAATTCCAGGGGATCCCAGGTACCACCTGGAGGCTGGCATCCCTATTTGATTGGTAGTGAAAGGCCACTGCTGTGCAATATGGACATTTCTCCTATGGTGCAGACAGTTCAATAGTCCTTCTGATATCTGTTATTAGGAAGTCTCAGGGCTTATGAGGCAATTATGTTTCCTGCAGGTGCTTTGATGTTACAGTAATGTTTCTCAGAGCCATCATAAAGTATGAATTAACATTCACACATCCTTGAATACTAGTATCCATGTGCCTGACAGCCCCAATAGATTGAGCTATACTTAAAGACAGCTTGTGCTTTTAATTTATGTGTTGATTTGGATGTATAGCTGGCCCCATCCCAAAGGCAACTGGATCGGGGCGGTACAGCAGCGTTGCTGTTGTTAAGCCTGTCAGTGGCATTTGACACGGTTGACCATCAATTACTGACCTGCTGCCTTGCCGACAGTGGGATTCAGGGGGTTGCCTTGCAGTGGCTCTCCTTGCTCCTGCAGGGTCGGGGACTAAGGGTGGCAGTTGGGGAACAGCTATCCGGAAGGTACCCGCTAATTTGTGGAGTGCCCCAAGAAGCAGTGCTCTCCCCAATGCTCCTTAACATCTACATGTGCCTCCATTCCCAGATTGCTTGGAGGTATGGACTGGGACGTCACCAGTACGCTGATGACACCCAGCTCTATCTGTTGTTGGACAGCCAGTCAGACTCTAATCTGGGAGATCTGGACCTGGTGCTGAAATCTGTGGCTGGTTGGTTAAGACTGAGTCAATTGAAATTGAATCTGATGAAGACGGAGGTCCTGTGCCTGAGTCGGAGTGGACCAAGGTTAGGGATCCCTCTCCTGACCTTCGATGGGTGCCATTGGTGCCAGCGCCAGAGATTATGAGTTTGGGAGTGCTCCTGGATGCCTCCTTAATGGTGGAGGCCCAGGTAGCAGCCACTGCTAAGTTGGCCTTCTACCATCCATGGCTGATCAGGGAGTTGGTTCCCTTCCTTGAACGCAATAATCTGGCAACAGTGATCCATGCAATGGTCACCTCAAGATTGGACTACTGTAATGCTCTCTACCTCCCTCATGGATCACTGCCTTGTCATGGCGAGGGGGCTTGCGTGGTTCGATGAGGCTGTGGGCTATGCCGTGGAGGGCCACCCAGGACGGACAGGCCACAGCAGAGAACTCAGACCAAGCGTGATCCCCTGGAGAAGGAAATGGCAACCCACTCCAGTATCTTTGCCAAGAAAACCCCATGGACAGTAACAAAAGGCTAAAAGATATGACGCCGGAAGATGAGCCCCTCAGGTCGGAAGGTGTCCAATATGCTACTGAGGAAGAGCAGAGGGCAAGTACGAGTAACCCCAGAAAGAGTGAAGCGGCTGGGCCAAAGCCGAAAGGACGCTCAGTTGTGGTTGTGTCTGATGGTGAAAGGAAAGTTCGATGCTGCAAAGAACAATACTGCATAGGAACCTGGAATGTAAGATCTATGAATCAAGGTAAGCTTGACGTGGTCAAAAATGAGATGGCAAGAATGAACATTGACATCTTGGGAATCAGTGAACTAAAGTGGACAGGAATGGGCGAATTTAACTCAGAAGACCATTATATCTACTACTGTGGCCAGGAATCCCGTAGAAAAAATGGTGTGGCCTTTATAGTCAACAAGAGAGTGAGAAAGGCAGTATTGGGATACAATCTCAAAAATGACAGAATGATCTCGGTCCGAATCCAAGGCAAACCATTCAATATCACAGTAATCCAAGTATATGCCCCAACCACTTCTGCAGAAGAGGCTGAAGTGGACCAGTTCTATGAAGACCTACAACAGCTCGTGGAACTAACACCAAAAAATGATGTCCTCATCATCGTAGGGGACTGGAATGCTAAAGTAGGAAATCAAAAGGTAACCGGAATAACAGACAAGTTTGGCCTTGGAGAACAAAATGAAGCAGGGCAAAGGCTAACAGAGTTTTGTCAAAAGAACACGCTGGTCATAGCAAACACCCTTTTCCAACAACCTAAGAGGCGTCTCTACACATGGACTTCACCAGATGGGCAACACCGAAATCAGATTGACTATATAATTTGCAGTCAAAGATGGAGAAGCTCTATTCAGTCAGTAAAAACAAGACCTGGAGCTGACTGTGGCTCAGATCATGAGCTACTCATTGCAAAATTCAGACTTAAATTGAAGAAAGTTGGGAAAACCACAAGGCCATTCAGATTTGACCTAGATCGCATCCCCGATGAATATACAGTAGAGGTGAAGAATAGGTTTAAGGGACTAGATTTGATAGACAGAGTGCCTGAAGAACTATGGACAGAGGTCCGTGACATTGTAAAGGAGGCAGCACTCACTGCCATCCCAAAGAAAAAGAAATGCAAAAAAGCAAAGTGGCTGTCTGATGAGGCTTTACACATAGCAGAGGAAAGAAGGAAAGCTAAAGGCAATGGGGAAAAGGAAAGATTTGCCCAACTGAATGCAGATTTCCAGAGAACAGCAAGGAGAGATAAGGAGGCTTTCCTGAATGAACAATGCAGAGTAATAGAGGAAAACAATAGATTGGGAAGGACTAGAGATCTCTTCAAGAAAATTGGAGAAATCAAGGGAACGTTCCATGCAAAGATGGCCATGATAAAGGACAAAAACGGTAGGGACCTAACAGAAGCAGAAGAGATTAGGAAAAGATGGCAAGAATACACAGAAGAACTATACAAGAAGGACCTCGACGTCCTTGACAACCACAATGGTATAATCACTGACCTCGAGCCAGACATCCTGGAAAGCGAAGTTAAATGGGCCTTAGAAAGCATTACTAACAACAAAGCTAGTGGAGGTGATGGTATCCCAGCTGAGTTATTCAAAGTCTTAAAAGAAGATGCTGTTAAAGTGCTGCACTCAATTTGCCAACAAATTTGGAAAACACAACAGTGGCCACAGGATTGGAAAAGGTCAGTTTACATTCCAATCCCAAAGAAGGGCAACGTCAAGGAATGTTCAAACTATCGCACAATTGCACTCATTTCACACGCTAGCAAGGTCATGCTCAAAATCCTACAAGCTAGGTTCCAACAGTACGTGGATAGAGAACTGCCAGAAGTACAAGCTGGGTTTCGAAGAGGTAGAGGAACTAGAGATCAAATTGCCAACATTCGCTGGATTATGGAGAAAGCAAGAGAGTACCAGAAAAACATCTACTTCTGCTTCATTGACTATGCTAAAGCCTTTGATTGTGTGGATCACAATAAATTATGGCAGGTGCTTAAAGAGATGGGAGTACCAGACCACCTCACCTGTCTCCTGAGAAACCTGTATAAGGGTCAAGAAGCAACAGTTAGAACCGGATATGGAACAACTGATTGGCTTAGCATAGGAAAAGGAGTACGACAATGATGTATATTGTCACCTTGCTTATTTAATTTATATGCAGAGTACATCATGCGAAATGCTGGCCTGGATGAATCACAAGCTGGAGTTAAGATTGCTGGGGAAAAGATCAATAACCTCAGATATGCAGACGATACCACTCTGATGGCAGAAAGTGAAGAGGACCTAAAGAGCCTCTTGCTCAGGGTGAAAGAGGAGAGTGCAAAAGTGGGCTTGAAGCTCAACATCAAAAAAACTAAGATCATGGCATCTGGGCCCATCACTCCTTGGCAAATAGAAGGGGAAGTCGTAGAAGTAGTGACAGACTTCACGTTCCTAGGATCCCAGATCACTGCAGATGGTGACTGCAGCCATGAAATTAAAAGACGTCTGCTCCTTGGGAGGAAAGCGATGGCAAACTTAAACAGCATGATAAAAAGCAGAGACATCACCTTGCCAACAAAAGTCCGCATGGTCAAAGCAATGGTATTCCCCGTAGTAATGTATGGCTGCGAGAGCTGGACTATAAGGAAGGCTGAGCACCGAAGAATCGATTCTTTTGAACTATGGTGCTGGAGAAGACTCTTGAGAGTCCCTTGGACTGCAAGGAGATCAAATCAGTGAATCCTAAAAGAAATCAACCCTGACTGTTCCCTGGAAGGCCAGATCCTGAAGCTGAAGCTCAAATACTTTGGCCACCAAATGAGAAGGGAGCATTCACTGGAGAAGACCCTGATGCTGGGAAAGATTGAAGGTCAAAGAAGAAGGGGACGGCAAAGGATGAGATGGTTAGACAGTGTCATCGATGCAACGAACATGAAATTGAGCAAACTTCAGCGGACAGCAAAAAACAGGAGGGCCTGGCGTGGTCTGGTCCATGGGGTCGCGAAGATTCGGACTCGACTGTGCGACTGAACAACAACAAATGCTCTCTACATGGAGCTGCCCTTGTCTCAAATCTGGAAGCTGCAGCTGGTGCAGAACACAGCAGCAAGGCTGCTGTTGTGTCTTCCTGTGCGGGAGCACATCCAGCCCGCCATATAAATGCTGCACTGGCTGCCTATAGCATACCAAATTCAGTTCAAGGTGCTGGTTCTTACCTTTAAAGCCCTATATGGTCAGGGACCTACTTACCTAAGGGACCGCCTTTCCCCACATGTCCCCCAGAGGGCACTAAGATCAAGATCCCAAAATCGCCTAATCCTCCTGGGCCCTAAAGAAGCCAGGCTGGCTGCAATGAGGGCCAGGGCCTTCTCTGTTTTGCCCCTTACTGGTGGAATGAGCTCCCGGATGACATCAGGGCCCTGTGGGACCTTTTACAATTCTGCAGGGTCTGTAAAATGGAGCTCTTCCACCAGGCTTTCAATTAGGATGCTGCCTATAATATCTTGGCCCTGGCCTCAACACCATCATCAACACCATCATTAGCACCAACAGCCTGGCAGGAGCCTGGACTATGGTGGTAGGCAACTGCTTTAAATGCTGAGAGAATGACACCATCTCTTATTAACATCTGTTTGAATGTGTATGATTTTATATATTGTGATTTTAAGTAATTTTATTATATGCTAATGTTTTAATATATATACTTATACATGTATACTGTAAGCCGCCCTGAGCCTGCCTTGGTGGGGAGATGTGGAATATAACTATAATAAAAAATAAAAAGATAAAGGTTGAGTTGTCAGATCAAAAGATAAATCTGGAACAATCTGATTATACTGAACAATCTCAGCAACCACATGTTACTGGGTATGTGTTTACTTGTGGTTCATGTGCTACTTTCTCTGCAGAAGCAAGTATGAACCTGGAGATGTTCATGAATAAGAAACTGGCAGAAAACACACTTCTGAATGTGTATATTGGCCTTGATTAAAAAATTCTACATTACAATTTGCTACACCTGAGGTCATGACCAGATGAGCTATTAGTTCTGATGTCATTATTTTTCCCTACTGGATTCCACATCTGTATAGCATTCCCCATTTGTAGGCCACTCGTCTTCACTCCTGAGTTTGCCACCACTGGAGAAAGTCCAGTGGCTGCTGATCCAAGTAGTCTTGCCACACATTTCCAGATGTCTGATCACTGAGCTGCAATTAATCAATGCACATGCACATTCAGAGGGGAAAGAGCTGTGATTGACTGGTTTTGCACATGCGCAAACAGTGAATTTTTTAAAATGGTGCCTGCCTGCAAACTCTGTGGTTACAGCACAGGAAGTATGAGCACTCAGCTACAGAGTGACTACATGCTGAGCTAGGGGACAGGTGAAATGTCTGGTTGACATTCTTCAATATAAATACCTTTGGTTTAAATATAAGTGCATTCAATGTTCGTAAAACAGGATGTCTGATTGGGACTTGAGCTTGATATTTATGTAGAAAATAGTGCATACTATAATGTATGAACAGGGCCAGCTCACTCACTAGGTGAACTAGGCATTCATCTAAGGCGGGCCAGCCCTTAGGATGCCAAACTGCACCCAGCCCCCCCACACACCAAAAGCCCCCCCCACCAAAAGCCCTGCATCTCCCTTTCCCTGGACCGGGTGACCACTGCTGCCACCTCTTTCTCCCGAGACGAGTCTGGCAAGTGCACCCAGAATGAAGGAAGGTAAGTTCTGCTTTCGTTGCGGCCGGGGGGAGGGGGTGGGGGGGAGGGGGATGGCCTCTTCCTCCCCGAGTCCAGCGGCAGCTTCCCCGGAACAGGGGGGCAGTTGGGCTGCCCCCAGGCAGGCGCAGACAAGTTCCAGCTCCCAGGCGGGATTGCTGCAGCAGCAGCACTGCCTTGCAAGGACATGGGACTCCACTAGCAGATCCAGAGCACAGCTGTTGCATAAGCAGGGGAGCTGCCCCCAGGCAGGAGGGCAGAGGCAGGTCCCACTCTCCTCCTCTCCACTCCACTCCTCTCCACATCCTCTGGTTGGCTGGCTGTGAAGATGGTGGCCAAAGCAGCCTAGGCCTGCCAGGCTTGGCAGCTGCCCCTCCATGCAGGTACTCGCTGCTGCCTCCCTCCCTTCTCTGGCCATGTGGTAGCTGCTGGCAAGGTTGGGTGGTGGGCCCAGGAGGGGGTGCCTGCCCTTGGCCTCCCGTCCAGTCCCTCCCTGCCAGGTGGGCTTGCAGCCACGAGCACACCTCCCTTGGGGGTCTCTCCGTCCGTCCCATTGGCGGGCACACAATTGCAGGTGGACTCTTGCTGTGGGCTGCTTTCTCTTGCAGGGCCCCCCGGTGTGGGCCAGTGGCTGTCAGTGGGCTCTGGAGTGGCACAGCCCACCCTGAGGAAACCCTTCAGCAACAACAAGGTCCTGGTGGAGCTGGAGGAGAGCACCGGTGAGGGTCAGATGGGCTGGGCTGGCGAGGGGAGAAGCAAAGTGTGGAGGGGCAGCTTTCTGCAGTGAGTCCAGCTTGAGGTGACTCACAACTCAAACAATGGAGAGAGATCCCAGCGGGCAGCCCTGTTGGCCTGAAATACAAAGACCAACAAGGTTTAATTCTGGACCAGGCAAGAGGTGCCCCCAGTCAGAGAAAGTCCCCGGCCAGGCTTTTATGTTTGAAAATTGGCGGGTGCAATGGGGGGGGGCGCCAGAAGATAGCCTTGCCTAGGGTGCAAAAAACCCTGGAGCCAGCCCTGTGTATGAATGATGGCACAAGACAAGTGTTCTTCCACACCAAGGTTCAAATTATAGTTACTCCAGAGGCCTGAAAAAGTAATGTCCGGTAGCATGATGTGATGGCACAGCATTTTCCCTGGCACACGGGCATGCAATTCCTGCACTTGAAAGGTGCCTGATCATTATATTTCCACTGGGAAAATGCTCATGCTGTGCTTCATAAAAAATCCTCATGTAAATGTGACCTTAGAGTTTGTGTTCCTAACTCAGTTTTTGCTTCTTCAGGGCAGTAAAGATCTCTTGGCTTCTCATCAGTTTAGGATTTTGAGGAGGTATAACATGATGATTAAGAACAAAATGTCTAGATCTCATTTCCCTTGTGTCATGGAGATGATAAAACCTTGGAGAGAAAGTAGAGAGAACATTTGTTTTGCACTGTTGCACACTCGCTACAGTTAAATCTTCAACTCTTAATCTTTCCCATTATCCACTTTTGGGAGGGGGGTTATGACATAATGAATTAACACTGGGCCAAGGTAACACTATGTTTTCAGGAATCTGATAAAATGAGAGAACTGAAAGAGAGGATATTCTTAAAAGTTTGCTGGCCGAAAGGCAAGGTCATATTTAGCAGACTTTAATTTAGCTAAGTGTTTTTGTTGCTTGATCCCATAAATCATTGTCACTAGGTACGTTTAATGAAATCTGGTGTGCACCAAGCAAACAAAATGTTGTAGAGATGTTATAATCAAAGTTGGGAATCTGTTTGGGCCTGCTCTGGAGACAGACTTGAGCAGGTTAATAATGCATATGCTTGTTTGATGATGACAAAACTGGTAAGAAAGGCAATCAATTAATTAACTGGAGTGTATTTGCATATTACCAGAATTTTGTTGTGCTCGTTATTTTAAGATATTGAAAGAAATTTGAGATGACAAAAATATAATAAAACAAAATCTACCTTTGATAGTAAAAGGAAAGGCTTATTTTCATTCTCCTTTATAGTAGCATACCAGAACCAAAATATGTCTCCCCCATCCCATCTGTCTCCTTTACTTCTCAGCATCATCTATTAAAATTTGCCCTCACTCATTAGAATTTGTCCCTTGCCAATTAATAAATAAAATCCTAAATGGATTAATCTAGACATTAAACAGATAAAAGTTTTCAGCCCTAATAAACATATGTATTACTTAGGATTGGAGTGTTTAGATTCTAAAATTACATGGCAACTTGTACCTATGTTTATTAGACAAAGCTGGGACTCCTAACCATATAGAGAATTGGAAGCATGAGTCACAGGGAATCTGAGACTGGTACAAAAAAAGGTCCTTAAGATTTCCCATTTTAACTCAGTTTTTATTTTAGGACAATGAAACTCCCTTGGCTTCTTCTGACTTCAGCATTCCAAGGAAGCACCTCTGTATGAGTTTAAATACCACTTTTGAGGAGAATGTTGAGGACTGGGCTACTAGGGTATGATAAAATGCCTTACACCCCAGGATTGGTGCAAAAGTTTACAGCCCAAAGGAATTAGATTTGGACTGTGAACAGGTTCAAACTTTATAAAATACATTCTGTTCTCTGGTAGAGAGGAAAGAGAAGGAGAAAATGAGGATGACTCACCTGGGTTGCCAGGTCCTTCCTGGCCACCGGTGGTGGATGGGGGTAGGGTTGCCAGATCCAGGTTGGGAAACTCCTGGAGATTTAGGGATGGAGCCTGGGTAGGACAGGGACCTCAGTGGGATACAATGCCATAGAGTCTGGGGATGAGGTGTAATTCTGGAGGATCCCCGGGTCCCAAATGAAGACCAGCATTCTTATGTCACCTCCTAAGCACAGAGCCATTTACTGCAGTAGAAATGTAAATGACCCTAGCCAGAAGAACCACCTTAGGTAGCTAGTGTCCCACCTAAAGTCATAGTCATACCTAGGCTATAGAGTTCTGAGAGGCAAAAGTATAGAGAAGACTTTCTTGCAGACAGGAAGAGAAAGTGGGAGAGAGATTGTGCTCAGTCTGTTGTGTTTACATTTGTTGTGTGCACTTTTTATTTTCTTAGTAAACTTCTTTACACTTTCAGTGGGGCTAGTCTGATCTCTTTGACCCATGCTAAAGTTCCTACTCTGTCCCTGAATACCAATAATAGAAGGGGGAGGGACAGTGGTTGTATCTACTCCCCTAAAGTTGACAGCTAAGAGTGTTAGACCCCTTGGTAGTGAGTGCGAAGGGAGAGGGAGAGAAAATATGAAGCAGAACCTGTAAGAGCAAAATGGCAGTGCTAGGGTTGCCAACCTCCAGGTAGGACCTGGAGCTCTCTTGGAATTAGAACTGATCTCCAGCTGCTAGAGGTAACTTCCCCTGGAGAAAATGGTTGCTTTGGAGAGTGGATTCAATAACCTGCTAAGGTCCCTCCCCTCTTCAAACCCTGCCCTCCTGAGGCTCCATCCACCAAATCTCTGGGAATTTCCCAACCCAGAGATGACATCCCTGCAAGTGCTAATCTTCAGGCAGGAATCATAAAAGAAAATTGGCTAGCTGGTGGGGGTGAAAATACCAAGAGAAAGAGAATTAAGGAGTGGAGAAGATGAAGTATAGCTGGGCAGGTGACCCAGGACAGCTTCATGACTTTCTCATTCCCATGTGGGCAGAAATAAATGTTTTGAGCCCTGTTTCCTCATATAGGGTTTTTCCAATTGCAACTAGGAATAAGGCCCGTTCTGGAAATAAATACAATGAAATCTAGAAAGAGGCTCTAGGAGAGTGCCCCGGCTTTGGGCACTCAATGTCAATTCGCTGTGGCAACCTGAGCAGGGTATAATGACACAGAGTCCACCATTTTCTCCAGGGGAACTGATTTCTGTCATCTGGAAATCAATTGTAATAGTGGGAGGTCTCCAACCCTAGGGGATTGGCAACCCTAGGGGAAAATCAGCTGCACAGCAGGGGGTTGAAGAGAATGGTTGGATGGTCGCTGGCGCACCTCATGAGGCAGGCATGGTAGAGCCAAGCAGGAGGGAGAGCCGTTCTCAGTATATTATGACATGAAAGTGGGTAAGCTGGCAGTGGGCGGGGGAGGGGGTTACAGTGAAACAAAGTTGGTTGCCTACCAACACCCATTGACGGAAAGTTCCACAGAGGAGCGAAGTAGCAGAAGTGTCTTCGTCAAGGTCATCTGCCAGTGATTCTGACAGGCAACAGTGGCTGAAGTGGGAGTGGGCATTTTGATAATCTCTCTTTCTCCAAACAAAGATAAATATTGAAGCAAAGTAGCATTCAGTAGCGTTCATAAGTAGCGTCCTGGCTAATATGGAGCCAACACATCATCATGACAGGTTTACAAGATCATCTCAGACGGGCAAGATGAAGAGCATATCGAAACGGTAGAGCATTCTGGAGACCACCATCAACAACTATTAAATAACCAAAATAATAGTGTATTTTGTTAAACAATTGATACAACAAGAATGTATACAGTTTTTGTGATTTGTAAAACCTAGATAAAAATTGGCTTAGCATACTTTCACAGTATTTTGTTGTATTGGATAGTTGGAAGCTATTCCTCCTAAAGCCAGATATGCCTTAGGGGCTGGTGGTAGGCATGCCATGGCAGAAAAGTACTCTGCACATCTCTATATAGTAATTCTCTTAGCATAAAGTACATCTCTAATAATTCTCTTAGCATATTGGCGATTTCCAGCTCTCCCATTGGCTGTGCAGTGTAGTTCCGTCAGCCATTGGCCCGCCAGCCACCACTCAAGAGTACTCACATGCCATTGCCCGGGTGCTGGGGCTGCTCCTCTTCTCCGCCCACTCCCACTTCAGCCACTGTTGCCTGTCAGATTCACTGGCAGATGACCTTGACGAAGACACTTCTGCTACTTCGCTCCTCTGTGGAACTAACTTTTCCCTCAGTGGGTATTGGTAGGCAACCAACCTTGTTTCACTGTAAACCCCCCCCCCCTGCCCACTGCCAGCTTACCCACTTTCATGTCATAATACACTGAGAATGGCTCTCCCTCCTGCTTGGCTCTACCATGCCTGCCTGCCTGCCTCATGAGGTGTGCCAGCAACCATCCAACCATTCTTTTCAACCCCCTGCTGTGCAGCTGATTTTCCCCTAGGGTTGCCAATCCCCTAAGGTTGGAGATCTCCCACTGTTACAATTGATCTCCAGATGACAGAAATCAGTTCCCCTGGAGAAAATGGTGGACTCTGTGTCATTATACCCTGCTCATGTCGCCACAGTTTTTGTGATTTGTAAAACTTAGATAAAAATTGGCTTAGCATACTTTCACAGTATTTTGTTGTCTTGGATTGTTTGAAGGTGTTTATGTTACTGTGACCATCTTTAGAACCTACTTTAAGAGGAATAGAATAGCTTCCATTGCAGAGAACATGGGGGGGGGCAATATAGTAAAAGGAATGGCAGGATTGGCCATTGGGAACAATAGGAGATGCTAGGATGGCCATTGAGTATAATTAGGACCAGGAATGACAATTGACTTGCAAGGGTTCCATTGAAATATATGACAGCAGCACACAAAAGGTGGAATAAAAATGCAGAATGTATTCTGAATGAAGGTCTCTGGTCCCAGTTTGACTGAAGGACAGCCACCAAAGTGAAATAACAATCTCTAGGATCAGAACCAGCACTCAGGGACTGGAATGATGGCCCCTACAGTGGAATGAAAGTCCCTTGGAAGAGAATCAATGCTCTAGCATTGGAATGACAACCCCCAGAGTGGAATAATGGCTGTTGAGAGTAGCAGAAGTGTTCTGCTGCTGCAACCACAGGCCCCAGAGTGGAGGGATGTTCCCTGGGTATAGCACAGAAGAAGACAAAAAGAAGAGTTTGGATTTATAACCCATCCTTCACTCAGGGTCTCAGAGCGGCTTACAATCTCCTTTTCCTTCCCTTGCCCTCCCCTCCCCTCTCCTCAACAGACACCCTGTGAGGTAGGTGGGGCTGAGAGAGCTCTCTTGAAAACTGCCCCCTGAGAGGACTTGTGATTGACCCAAGGTCACCCAGCTGGCTGCATGTGGAGGATTGGGAAATCCAACCTGGTTCTCCCAGATTAGAGCCTACGCTGTTGACCACTGCAACAAATTTAACCACAACACCAAACATGTATAGGGATGCATGAGTGTTCTGCGACTGGAATTACGGGCCCCCAAGTGGAAAGATATGCCCTAAGAAGACAATCAGTGCTTTGGGACTGCAATGACAGGATACAATTGTTGTAAAGAAATAATTATACTAAAGAATGTGGCAGTAGACTGGACTGCAGCACTCAGCTCGCAGGGATGGATTTCAGCTTTGAATGCCTCTTCTAAAAAAAACTGTATTTAAGTAGATGGCTAATCCACAAAAAAGGTTCCATGATCTAAGGAAAGAGATTATTGACTCTGTTGTCTCAAGGCCACTTACCTTGTTCTCCTCTTCTACATTTTATCCTCACAACAACCTTGAGATAGTTTAGGTGGTTGGTGGGCTAAGTTTTCCATTTGCAAGGAGCTTTGACACATTGGAGGTCATGCTGAGTCAGTTGGGCTGAGGCTGGAAGTGGAGAGCACCTGGGGAGTTGCTGAGAGAAGGTAAGGGATTTTTCTTTCTCCCTTTGCCTTCCTTGCTGCTGTGTGGGGACTGAGAGAGAGTGGGTTGTTTTGTAGCCTGATAGAGAGTGGTTCTGTGTAAGTCTGTGAGGGACTGTTTGTGCTTTGGTGGCTGTTGGTGGCTGAGTGTGTTGCTGTAAATGGATTACTGTGAGTGGATTGCAGGCCCTGCCCCCTATTGTGCTGGGCTCTGCTCTGCTGAGCAGGAATAAAGGGCTGCTCCTCGTCCTGTGGCTCTTAGCCTGTGGGTCACAGCCTGTGGGTCGTACTTGGAGGCCTTGTAAGTGCTTGAGTAAAGCGCTGCTTCTGAGTTCAGGAGGTAGATGTTCTGGTGAGATAGACATTTCATCAGTCTCAAAGTTTTCAGGGTACATCACAAAAAGAAGAGTTTACATCAGAGTTTGAGGGAAGCTCCTGAAGCTATAGAATTAAGCATAGCTCCTGGGATAATGGATAGCGAGGAATCTACTCCAGTGACCTGCCTGGGCTGCGCCATGATTATTTTTCTGCCACGCCAAGAAATGAATTATACATACTGCAAATGCAAGCTTGTAAAAATGCTTGAGGAGAAGGTGGGAGAACTCGAGGCACAAATCTGTGCACTGAAGAACACCAAGGAGGTGGAAAGCTTTTCAGACATGAGAGATGAAGAGCCCCTGAAAGAACAGCAAGAGGAAGGAAGTAACAAGGACCACATGGGTGAGTGGAAGAAAGTAACTTTGAGGAGTAAGATACTCAGAAAACAATCACAGCCAGTGGAGCAGCAAAATCGATACCAGCCACTTCTGTTGATGGAAGACCGGAACGGCACACTTCGTGATCGAATGGATGTGACTGGCACACAAGCACATAGACAGAGAGGGAACCAAACCATCCCACAGAGGAAGAGATGAGTAGTGGTGGTTGGTGACTCCCTACTGAGAGGGACGGAAGAAGGTGTCTGCAGACCGGACAAGGAATCTCAAGAGGTTTGTTGCCTTCCTGGAGCATCCATCCGAGATGTGACGGAGAGAATTCCAAGACTGATCAAGACCTCTGATCCCTACCCACTCCTTCTGATCCACGTGGGAACAAACGATACGGCCCGAAGAAACCTTGAATGGATCTCCAAAGACTATGAGGCTCTGGGCAAGAAGGTGAAAGATCTGGGGGCTCAGGTGGTGTTCTCCTCCATTTTACCTGTTGAGGGCCATGGAGCTGGAAGGGAGAACAGGATATTGGAAGTGAATGGCTGGTTATGTAGATGGTGCCGTCGAGAGGGCTTCGGCTTCCTGGACCATGGTATGTACCTCCAACACGAAGGACTGTTGACGACGGATGAGGTGCACCTGACGAAGAATGGGAGGAATGTCTTCGCTGGAAGACTTGCGAACCTGATCAGGAGGGCTTTAAACTAAAGACATCGGGGGTGGGAAGAAAAAGCAGCATCCCCAACACTAAGTTCAGGAAGGGGAATGACCAGAGAATAAATGAATGAGAGAGAGGTGAGTTTAGTAATCTTCAGGTAAATTTGAAGGGACCTACGGTAGGAAGGGATGTCTGTAATCTGAGGTGTCTTTATACTAATGCACAGAGTATGGGAAATAAACAGGAGGAACTTGAACTCCAAATATTGGAAAATAGGTATGATCTGATAGGTGTCACTGAGACTTGGTGAGATGACTCTCATATATGGAGCACAGTGATTGAAGGATATACCTCGTTCAAATGGAACAGAATAAACAAGAAAGGGGGTGGGGTGGCACTATATGTCAAGAATGAATATGCTTGCACTGAAATTCAGGATTTTGAGAGTTGCCCTGTTGAAAGTGTGTGGGTAAGGATAGAGGGGGAAAAAAAGGGGGATATTGTTGTGGGGGTATACTACAGACCTCCAAATCAACCGGAAGAACAGGATAATGCATTTGTACAGCAGCTTGCTAAACTTTCACAGAGACAGGATGTAGTGGTTATGGGAAATTTTAACTATCCAGATATTTGCTGGGAATCTAACTCTGCTAGACATGGGACATCCCACAGATTCTTGGATAGCCTTGAGGACAACTTCATCTCTCAGAAGGTGGAGGTGGGAACCAGAGGATCTGCTATCCTAGATTTAATTCTGACTAACAGGGAAGAACTGTTTGATGAAGTGAAGGTGGTGGGTTCCTTGAGGAATAGTGACCATGTCAGCTTGGAATTTGACATAGAGAAGACTGTGAAACCAGGATGTAGCAGAACTCATATCCTGGACTTCAGGAAAGCTGATTTCAATAAACTCAGAGATCTAATAGGTAGGATCCCATGGCTGGAAATGCTGAAGGGAAAATCTGCACAGGAAGGATGGGTGATGCTGAAAAATGAAGTGCTTAAGGCACAATCTCAAACTGTTCCGGTAAGAAAGAAAGGTGGGAGATGGGTAATGAAGCCAAGGTGGCTGAACAAGGAACTCTCTGAGGAGCTGAAACTAAAAAGGGAAATGTACAGGAAATGGAAGGAGGGTCAGATTACTGAGGGTGAATACAAGACACGAGCACAAATCTGTAGGAATGGTGTCAGAAAGGCTAAAGCACAGATGGAGCTGAGGCTTGCAAGGGATGCAAAAAATAACAAGAAAAATTTCTATGCCTATATTCGGAGCAAAAAGAGGAACAGGGATGGAGTAAGCTCATTGCTAGGGGAAGATGGTCAAGCCTTAACGAGGGATGAAGACGAAGTGGAATTACTCAACTCTCACTTTGCGTCGGTCTTTAACCATAAAGTGAGCTGTATACAAACTGGAGAATGCAGGGCATATGAAGGAAAGGGGAACTGCCAGTTCAGAATAAGAAGGAAATGGTTAGAGAACATCTAGCTGCCTTAAATACTTTCAAATCTCCAGGGCTGGATGGCTTGCATCTGAGGGTGCTAAAAGAAATTGCAGATGTTATTTCAGACTCTGGCTATAATCTTTGAGAGGTCCTGGAGTATGGGTGTTGTGCCGGAAGACTGGAGAAGAGCGAATGTTGTCCCAATCTTCAAGAAGGGGAAAAAGACAGACCCGGGAAATTATAGGCCTGTCAGTTTGACATCAATACCTGGGAAAATTCTGGAGCAGATTATTAAATGCTCTGTCTGTGAACACCTTGAACAAAATGAGTTAATTGGTAATAGCCAGCATGGGTTTATGAAGAATAAGTCATGCCAGACTAACCTTATCTCCTTTTTTGACAGAGTTACGAAAATGGTTGACTCTGGCAATGCCGTGGATATAGTGTATCTAGATTTCAGTAAAGCATTTGACAAAGTTTCTCATGATATCCTTGAGGATAAACTGGTTAAGTGTGGGCTGGATGGCGCAACCGTTGGGTGGATTCATGGTTGGTTGAAAAATCGTACCCAACGAGTGCTCGTAAATGGCTCTGCATCTACGTGGAGGGAAGTCTCGAGTGGAGTACCACAGGGCTCGGTCCTAGGCCGGGTGTTATTCAATGTTTTTATAAATGACCTGGATGAAGACATAGAGGGGATGCTTATCAAATTTGCAGATGACACGAAGCTGAGTGGGATTGCTAATTCTGAAAAAGACAGAGTCAGGATTCAGAAGGATCTTGATAGGCTGGAACAGTGGGCTGAGACAAATAAAATGAATTTCAATAGAGATAAGTGCAAAGTCCTACACTTAGGTACAAAAAATCAAAGGCACAGATATAGAATGGGAGGGACTTGGCTTGACAGCAGCACATGTGAAAGGGATCTAGGTGTTATGGTTGATCACAGACTAAACATGAGCCTGCAGTGTGATGTGGCTGTGAAGAAAGCTAATGCAATCTTAGGATGCATTAGCAGAAGCATTGTGTCCAGATCATGGGAGGTGGTATTTCCGCTGTATTCTGCTATGGTCAGGCCCCACCTGGAGTACTGTGTCCAGTTTTGGGCACCACATTTTCGGAAGGATGTTGACAAACTCGAGCGGGTCCAGAGGAGGGCGACCAGGATGGTGAGAGGGTTGGAGTCCAAGTCTTATGAGGAAAGGCTGAGGGAGTTGGGTATGTTTAGCCTGGGAAAGAGAAGGTTTAGAGGGGACATGATTGCAGTCTTCAAGTATTTGAAGGGCTGTCATGTAGAAGATGGAGTGGATCTATTCTCTCTTGCTCCGGATTGCAAGACTAGATCTAATGGGTGGAAATTACAAGGGAGTGACTGTAAGAGTGGTTGACCAGTGGAACAGACTGCCTCGGGAGGTGGTGGATGCTCCTTCGCTGGACGTTTTCAAGAGGAGACTGGACAACCATCTTTTGGGTATGTTGTAGGTATGTAGGGGGTTTGGCTGTGTTCCTGCAGAGTGCAGGGGGTTGGACTAGATGGCCTGCAAGGTCCCTTCTAACATTCTATGATTCTATGATTCTATGCCCAAACCGTGATCTTCCATAATGAGTATCTGACGCTGCTGCTTGACTTCGCGGCTGGGTCTGGAGCTGGCTGAGCACATCCTATGTGCCGGCGACCTGCTCCAGTTCCCAGCAATCAAGGAGGCATGCATGCAGAGCTCGTGACGCCACTGCCACCAAATGGGCTTGGCCTGCTGGACATGACACAGGTGGTGGGTGGTGGGTAGGAGTTAGGGGGCCACTGGGCCGTGCTGGTGGCAGCCTCAGACAACTTCCACCCCATGTTCTGCGGGGCTCTGTGCAAGGTGCGGGCGGAGCAGGTGCAGCTGCACAGCATGGAGGGTGAGTGCCTGGCACTGCTGCACAACTTGGGGTACACAGGGTAGGCAGGGAGAAGTTAGCCGGCCAAAGAGGCGGCGACGGCGGTGGTCACCGGGTCAGTGAGGGGGCTTTTGGCACCCCCTAAGGGCTGGCACACTCTAGGTGAATGCCTAGTTTGCCTAGTGAACGAGCCGGCCCTGGGTCCAGAGCTGGGTGAGCACCTCCTGCACACCACCTACCTGCTCCAGTTCTCGGGCACAAGGAGGCATGCATCCCCTTCGGCAGCTCCCTCCAGACTGAGGGTGGGATATGGGACACTGGCTGTGTGGGCAGGACTCAGGCCAGGCAGCCACACAACGCAGCCAGGGGATGAGCAGATGTTTGGAGTGGCAGATCAGGCACCCAACTGATTTTGGCGCACATCGAATCTTGCCACCCCAAAATTATATAGGAAAGATAAGTTTGCAGTTCTGGATTGCTGTGAGTTATCTAAATCTATTTCCATGAAGAATCTTAGGTTGAATCTGCATTTGTCTTTCACACTGGTGTCCCAGCTTTTTGACTCTGTCTTCAAAAAAAGTATCTACATTTGGTGTTGTTTTCACACCTCAACAGTGCTAGCATACTGTTGCATGTCTGCATATGTTTATCACCCTCTCATGGTGGCTCCACTGTCATTGTGCCTCTGCACTGTTTTAAATGAAACTTCTCCAAACAACTCTCCACACAACTTTCCACACAACTTCTCCAAACAACTCCAAACAACTTTCAAACAAACATAGAGAAAGACAGCGTCACAGCAGCACGAAACTGATTTAAAAATGCAAATGCAGATTCGACTTTAATCTCTGTTGGGGAAACTGTGTTATCATACAAAACAAATTCCTTCACAATATTTTGTTGCTGTGAAAATACAACCGTTTCTCAGCTCATATGTTTGTTTTATTGCTGATTCCTACTTCAAGCAAAGATGGTTTAGTGCATTTGACTTGACCCAGGATAACCCAAGCTCAGATCCACACTGAGGCATAAAACTCAGTTGGTGACCTTGGACCAGATGTTATATCTCAGTCTAGCATACCTCATAAGGTTGCTGTAGGGACAAAATGAGACAGCTGCTACATATGACACCCTGAACTTGTCAGAGAAAGGTTGGAATGAAGCATGATACATTAATAAATAAGTAACATACAGTCATGAGAAACTGGAATGGGGCTACAATAGATCATATTTTTAAACACTGAGAAAGCCACTTTTGTATAAAATGATTTCAACTCTTCAAAGTTGGATCACATACCATCTCTCAGCATAAATGAATTCTTAGAGTATTGCAGTGATGATGATTCCATGTATGTAGTTGCAAGTGGGATACAAATCAGATATGAAAAAATATAACCACTTGAAAAGGATAACATTCTCACCTGATACTTCCAGATCATGAGTTGTAGTTAGCTATTTTGAATGGTTGATGCCCTCCCTACTTTCTAGTATTTTTATATGCTAGCAGTTTCAGTGAAAGCAATTATCTTATTTCTTCAAATGGCCTCTTCCAGGAGCTGGGTGTCATGACATGGGAGCACCTTTATTTGACCTTGCTCTGCGTGTGGAACCCATCTGTATAGGCCCTTGCCAAAATGTGGGAATGTATCCTACTTATTTTCCTGCAGGGGTATATAGTTCCTGCTGCGGCACAGATTGCAACATTCTGTTCTTAAGAATTAACTCTTCTACAAGTCTTTGTGAAAAGGCTTAAAAAAAGACAATGCATTTAATTGTGGCAATAACTCAACATCATATTAAAAAAAAACAGTTTCAGCTAGAAATGCAGCATTTCCAAACCCATAGATGTTGGTGCCAGTTTAGGAATGATATCAGCCATACAGGTTTAACCAGTTTAATTGTCAAACATGGATGACTACATACAATCCTTTTGATGGGTCTCATGCTTGGGCTGGATTTCAAGTTGGGTGTTTTTTCCCCAGAATAAATCCCATTGTGTATATCTTTTGGCAGGCAAAACAGCTTACTTGGCTTATAGGATGGGAGACCCACTTTCAGAGTTAATCTGTTCCTGGCTGAAGGTTTCATAAGAAGCTTCCTCCAGCACACCACCATAAAAGAGCACTGGCCAGTTTTGAAAGGATGCTGCTGGAGCTGTTGCAGCAGCTTTTAAAAATCCCAGCAGCATTTAAAACGTGCACTGTGACTCCCTCCTCTGTAACCTATCATCCACTTGACAAACTGCAGATCTCACTTATGGAAATCTGGTCAGTATCATTCTATGTATTTCTGCATTTACCAGATAAAGCAGGAATGCTTTCCCAATTTATTTCCCCTGCATTAAAAAAAACCCACTGATTTTCAAAATAAATTTCATCTTTTTTTCTGCCTCTTTTCTGATCCATATTTGTCTTCTGACCCTTTGTTTAGTGTTCTCAAAACAACATGTGTCAAATTTCCTGAAACTGTTTTTCTTTACCTTCTGCATCAGCAGTGTTAAAAAAAGATTCCTTTTAATCAATGAAGGAGAAACATCTCTTTATATAATAACTAGGGAGCAAAGCCCGTTGTGTTGGAAGACAACGGGCCTAGAAAGGTAGGAAGGGTGGGAGGATGGATGGGTAGAAGGGAGGGAGGGAGGCAGGAAGGCAGGAAGAAAGAGAGAGAGAGAGAGAAAGGGGGGAGAGAGAAAGAAAGGGGGGGGAGAGAGAAAGAAAGAGAGAGAGAGAGAATGGAAGGAAGGTAGAGGGGGGAAGAATGAAAAGAAAGAGAGAGAGAGAGAGAGAGAGAGAAAGAGAGAGGAAGAGAGAGAGAGAGAGAAAGAGAGAAGAGAGAGAGAGCAAAAGAATGGAAGGAAGGAAAACAGGAAGGAGGGGGAGAGAATGGATGGTAGGAAGGAAGGGAGAGTGAGAGAATGAAAGACGGGGGAGAGAGACCAAAAGAGGGGGGGAGCGGCGGAAACGGGGCTGTGGTAGCTGGGCCTTCAGCGCTGCCACCCATCACCGGCCCCCTCGCGATTGCCTCTTAAGGGGAGGGGCAGCAGAAACAGACCCGCGGCGGCCAGCTCAGCGCTGCCGCCGGCCTTCACCTCCCCCTCCCATGGTTGCCCCTGAAGGGGGGGAGTGGCAAGTGCAGCCGCCGGCCTTCACCTCCCCCACCCGCGGTTGTCTGTGAAGGGCGGGTGGGGAGTGGGGAGAACAGGCCGGTGGGAGAAGGGGGGCCTGCGGGAGCTTCTCCCGTCTGCCCGGATTTGCGGGGAGAAGGAGAAGCGAATGGGAAGGCTGGCGCGCTGCAGCTCCCTGCTGTCAACGCTGGCTGGGCTGTTTCCTGGGCAGTTGGGGGGGGAGGGCCTGATCCCAGAGCACGGCGGCTCCTTGGCCGGCTTCCTCCTGGGCAGGACCGAGGCCGGCGCAGCGGCTCTCTGGCTGCGCCGTTGGCTTTCTCCAGTGCGGGTGGGGGGGCGGGAGTGAGGGAGGCCTGATCGACAGTTCGAGCCGCCAAACACTGTTGACGCGCATCGAACGTTGTGAAACCAAAAGATAAATATATTATAAGGAGAGATTCTGTTTTGGTCGTGGATTCTCCTGAACATTCCACGTGCTTCCAAATCAGTTGGCTCCCTGATCTGTCACTCAGAAGCTGTTCCTATCCATTGGCTGTGTTGTCTGAGTCTTGCCTCCAATATTCTAAACAGTTGGAACACAGAGGTCATTTGCATATACAGCCTGATTGGCCTTTGCCTTTAACACTCGAAACAGTTTGTTGTTGCTGTTGGGAGTCATTGAATGTGTCCTCAGGTAAAATACGTATCCCAATCTTCCCTTAAATGGTCACTGGAGTTGCCAATCTCCCTGTGGGGCCTGGAGATCTCCCAGAAATCACTGTTCCCCAGCCACAGCACATCATTTCCCCTATAGAAAATTTCCCAGGTATTACAATGACTGCTTTGGGCAGTGGACTCTATGGCATTATACCCTGCTGAAATTTCTCTGCACCACTAAACCCTGCCCTCCCCAGGCTCTACTCCTCAGATCTACAGGTCTGGCCCGCCTCTTAGTATTGCCAGCCTCCAGGCAGCATCTGGAGATCTCCAAGATCAGTTCTCCTGGAGAGAATGGCTGCTTTGGGCAGTGGACTCTGTGGAATTATACCTTGCTGAGGTCCCTGCACACCCCAAACCCTGCCCTCCCCAGGCTCTACCCCTCAAATCTACAGGTATTTCCCAACCCACAGTTGGCAACCCTGTAACTGGCTATGGAACCACTTTCCCGATCCTTGGAACCCAGAAGACATGGCATAGGTGGAGGTGCTTTTCTACCTTAGCTGCCACTGCATAGCCCCAAATTAACATAAGCCAACCTCCCAGCGGCACCTGGAGATCTCCAGCTATTACGACTGATGTCCAGATGACCAAGATCAGTTCTCCTGGAGACAATGGCTGCTTTGGTCAGTGGACTCTATGGCATTATACTCTGCTGAGGTTCCTCCCCACCCCCTCCCTCCCCAGGTTCTGCCCCCCAAATCTCTACGTACTTCCCAACCCAGAGTTGTCAACCCTGTAACTGGCTATGGAACAGTTTCCCAGACTCTTGGAACCCAGAAGACATGGCATAGGAGGAGGTAGTTTTCTACCCTAGCTGTCACTGCATAACCTGAAATCAACATAAGTCAGGGGTGGAGGGAGCCATACCTGTTACCATGAGGCTGTACTCCCATACTACACACTTGGGGCAGCAAAATGACTTGAGACAGCCCTGCTTTATGGCTAAGCAGAAGGAAATAAAAGTGGCTTGCTTCCCCCTATTTTCCCCTTCCCTCTGCTGCCCCACCAGCCACAGCCGGGACAGTCACCTGGAGCTTCCTTCCTACAATGGGCCTTACTCCTAGTTAAATATAGATGGGGAAATGACTCCTTTTTTACCCATGAAAACAAATAATGATTTATTATTTGAAAAATAGTTTAGCTTTTGGAGAGAGAGAGGATTAAAGCCATAATTTGGAAAGTAATTGTGCCATGATTAACAACGCAATCCAATATGCAGTTACTCCAGTCTAAATCCATTGACTTCAGCGGGCTTAGACTAGAGTAACTCTGTAGAGAATTTCATTTTAAATCACTAGTACTGTCTGTTACTCATCTAGAGCCATTTTTTCTCTACATCTGGAAGCACCTTCCCAGAGAATAGTTGGTCTGGCTGTGTAGTGTATTATCTTCTGGATTATGTAGTGTGAGCAGTAAGAGGATAATGAGGATACTAATTTAGAACAGCTCTATCAAATTCTATGCTTAAGGCTATTAACTGAAAAAGGAGGTAATCCCCCCACAGCTTGATGTGAACATCATTCAGAGGTAAACCATGGTATGTGCTCAGGCAGGGCTTTTTTCAGGGGGAACACATTGGAACGGCATTCTGGAACCTCTTTGACAAAATTATTTTTAAAATGTTTAAAAGTTCATGAGTTTTCAGTATACAGATTGAAAACTTCATTTCCCTCTTGAGAGTCTCAGCACCTCTTTTTTCAAAACAACAACAACAACAATAACAAAAGTCCTGAGCTCAGGGAATCCTTGGACTTCTGAACCCCTGACCTTGGACTGAATGACTCTGTTTTGCCTGACATGGGCTGTGATCACACAGAAGGGGGAAAAGGCGGCCAGGAAGCAAGGCTGTTTGCCCCGCCTGCAATGACGCGCGTTTGCGCAATCAGACATCTGGCCGCATGTGTCAGGCACTTCAGAAAGTCAGTCAAACACCAGGCTTCATAAGAAGATAGCGTTTATTGAACAGCAATTCTAAAGGCACACTAACATTCTATTGTCAGGAATGAAACACACAAAGGAACATCTAAGGATATACCCCAGGGAGCTAGCCCCCCCTTAGCATCTACCAATGGCTACTTAGCCCGCGCGTGGGAAATAGGTGTGAAAGTTGTTTAAGCCATAAAGGGGCCCAGCTGTCCACACCGGAGAAACCGAAACTGTAGGACAAGGCCATTTGGTTCAGATAGGAGATAGCCCAGGCTGGGAATCACCTTGTATCCTAGGCAACCTACCCACCTCCCACGTTCCAAGCATGAAAAGTTACATACCATCTCATCCTCCTTCCCTCCCTCACATCTTATGGCAGGATCACCTGACATTCTGCCCCTCTGATGACAAACCCCCACCTTTCAGCTTCAAGGGGTACATTTTGTGAAATTTACGGATTAACCGGGGGGCCCGAACATTTTCCGCCCTCACCAATTCTCTCTGTTCAGGCCCAAAATCCACCCACTCAACAAGGTAATACAGTCGGTTTCTAGAAATCTTCGAGTCCAAGAGTTGCGCTATCTCATAGTGCAGTCCCCCCCACCATCGGGGGGGGAGTAGGTCGCTTCGGTCTCCATTCGTTTTCCTCAGGCGAGCATCTTAAAAGTCTGAGGTGGAATACAGGATGAATAGATCTCAGTGATTTAGGCAGTATTAGCTCAACAGTCACATTATTCAAAACACATTTGATTTCAAAAGGTCCGATATATTTCCACCCCAGTTTTTTGCTGGGTTGCACCCCCTTCAGATTCTGAGTAGATAGATACACGGACTCCTCAGGTTTCGGGGTCCACGTCATGTCCCGCTTCTTGTCGGCATGCTCTTTGTAAACCGACTTAGCATCCTCTAAAGTCTGGGCTAGGAGTGGCCACGCCACGAAGTTTTTTACACCAATCCCCCGCCTCCCCCGGTGGCAAAGTCGGTGAAGCCAGGAAGGGAAGTGGCAGGGCCTCATAACCATGTACAGCCATAAAAGGGGACATCCCTGTAGATGCATGACACGTGTTATTGTAACAGAATTCTGCCAGGGGCAATAGCGATTCCCAATCATCCTGTTGAAAGTTAGTAAAACATCATAAGTACAGTTCAAGAGTTTGATTCACCCATTCCGTTTGTCCATCAGTTTCCAGGTGATACGCACTGCTCAACGCTCTCTCTACCCCCAGCAGTGACATCAATTCCCCCCAAAACTGGGAAACGAATTGAGACCCCCTGTCTGAGACCACCTTCCCAGGTAGAGTGTGGAGTCTAACCACGTGTTGTAGAAACGCCTTCACCAGTTTCTTTGCTGAGGGGATGGACTTGAAAGGGACAAAATGCGCTTGCTTGGAAAACGTGTCGACCACTACCCATATCACGGTTTCCCCCCCACTTGGAGGCATATCAGTGATAAAATCCATAGACACAACCTCCCAGGGGCGGGATGGGGTTGGCAGTGGTTGCAGGGGTCCAGGTGGCTTCCCGGGTCAATGTTGACTCATGAGGCATGTCTGGCAGGCTTGCATAAACAAAGACAAGTCTTTTCTCATCCCCGGCCACCAAAATTGTCTCTGAAGCAATTGCAATGATTTAACAAAGCCAGTGTGACCCGCTAGTTTAGAACCGTGTGCCCATTCCATAACCTCCCTCCGCAGGGAAAGCGGAATGAAAAGCTTCCCATTTTTCCACCAGCAACCCTGTTCGTCATTTGCCACCCCTTCCTCCTTCGCTAGGGAGGCGCGGTCAGCCTCAGAAAGTGCCGACGTGAACTTCAGCTCCCAGGGGGAAGTGGGGGGGGGAATGGAGGCAGGGTCCTAGCTTTGCTACGAGTCATCACCAACCCCCCCCCAGTTGCGAGGACGTGAAGACTGACTCTCTGATCACCTCCCTCTTGCTGTCATGTTGCGGAAGGCGGGACAAGGCGTCAGCTAGTGAGTTTGCCTTCCCTGGGAAATGGTGCAATGTGAAGTCAAATTTTGAAAAGAAGTCAGCCCACCGCAGTTGCTTTGCATTCAAGGACCGAGGTGAGCGCAGCAACTCAAGGTTTTTGTGATCAGTCTAAACCTCGAACGGCACTTGTGCCCCCTCTAACCAATGTTACCAGGTGGAGAGGGCCAATTTAATTGATCCTGCTTCCTTCTCCCACACTGACCAGTTCCATTCTGTGTCATTAAACTTTTTGGACACATAGGTGAGGGGGTGCAACTTCCTGTCCTCCCCCTCTTGCAAAATGCCCCCCCATAGCGACGTCTGAGGCGTCAACATGAACTATGAATTTTTTTGACTCGTTGGGGTGTGCCAACACAGACTCAGACATGAACAGGGTTTTTAACTGTTCGAACGCCCGCTGGCATTCATCAGTCCAGTTCAATTTGGCCCCTGGCCTGGTGCTCTCGGGGCCTTTCCCTTTTGTCTTAAGTAGGTCAGTGAGGGGCAGGGCTACCTGCGTGAAATTCGATAAAAACAATCTGTAAAAATTCACAAACCCGAGGAATGCTTGGAGTTGCCTCCGCATTTTGGGGGGTTCCAACCCCACCACGTCTCGGACCTTTTCAGGGTCCATCTCAGTGCCCTTCTGTGAGATGCGGTATCCCAGGAATGACATCTCCGACCGATGGAACTCGCACTTGGAGAGTTTGGCAAACAGTTTATGCTTGTGCAACGTTTGGAGTACTTCCCTGATGAGTTTCACGTGGGATTTCATATCGGGGGAGTACAGTAAAATGTCATCAAGGTAAACAAGGACCCCCTTGAATAGATATTTGTGCAACACCTCATTAATCAAATTCATAAACACCCCAGGGGCCCCTTGTAAGCCGAACGGCATCACCAAATATTTGAATTGACCCAGGGGGGTGTTGAAGGCAGTCTTATACTCGTCTCCTTCTCTGATGCACACTTGGAAGTACGCATCGCGTAAGTCAAGTTTGGAGAAAACCTTCCCCCCTGCTACCGTGGCCAGCAGATCCTTAATCAACGGCAGCGGGTAAGCATTGGTCGCTGACACTGCATTGAGGCCACGGTAGTCTGTGCACAATCGGAGTCCCCCGTCCTTCTTCTTCCTGAATAGGATGGGAGCAGCAAAAGGCGAGGAGGCCGGCCTCTCTCTAAGTTCTTATCTATGAACTTTCTGAGCTCCACTTTCTCGGCTGGGCTCATGGAGTACAGCTTCCCCTTCAGGAGTTTCTGGTTGGGTAACAGTTCTATGGCACAGTCAGAGTTGCGGTGGGGGGTAGCTCGTCTGCCTCCTCTTCCCCGAACACTGCAGATAAGTCCTGATACTCCCGTGGAATCGTGTTGCAGTCTGTCTCAGCCACCCCCACTACCACAGGGCTGTGCTCACTGTGTCGAGGACCCCAGTCGCCCTTCCAGGTATGGGTCTCACACCGTGGTGAGATGAAGTTAACAATCCCAGCCTCCCATAGTATGTGTGGGTCATGATCAAAAAACCATGGACTCCCCAAGACAAGGGGAAATCTTGCGGCAGAGGTCACAATGAATGGTCGCACCTCCCAGTGTTTTCCCACTCCCATCCGTAGAGGCACAGTCTCGTATTTACAGGGCTCTTTCATAGTAGAGCCATCCATTTGGGTAAAAATCAGCGGTTCTGCCAGTTTCACTACTTTGGCTCCCAACCCAGTCACTAGGGAGGGGTTAATAATGTCTCTCCCACATCCTGAGTCTACTAACGCTCTCACCCTCATGTGGGTCAGTAGACCCGGGTCCATCAGAGTCACGGTTATAAAGAAAAGGGAAGAGGATCTGCTCACCGGATTTAGCACCTGATAGTCCGGGACCTGCTGTTCAGCGCTGTTTGCAGCAGGTCCTTCTCGTTTCCCGCCACCGCGGCGGCCTCCTCTTCCGAGAACTCGGTTTCCTCTCCCAAGGGGGTGACCTGCAGGGCTCTTGCGCCCCTCTGCTTTCCCAGGGGTTTTGGTGTAGACGTCTCAAACTTCTTTTTAGGCCCCTTTGCGGCACTTGGCGGGGTGGAGGACCCAGGGCAACTCGCAGTGAAATGGCCCGCTTCTCCACACTTTAGGCACAGCCCATGCTTCATCCAGCTCTCCCGTGTCCTGTCTTTTGGCCGTTGAGCAGGGTTTGCCTGCTGGCCCTTTGGAGGGGCAACGTTAGGTTGGGTCATCTTCCCTAGGGCCACTGCATCGTCCAGCTTGATGGCTTTCAGTTGAGTCTCCATAGCTGCTGCTTCTTTCATCCAGCTCGCTGAGGTTTCTGGGTCCCTTCCTCGCCTAATCATGTGACGGATCTCTGGGTTCAGGCCCAGACAGTACTGCTCTGCTAGTACTCCATCGGGCCAGCCCCGGATCTTGGCAGCGTGTCTTCGGAACCCCACCATATACTCTCTCTCTCTTTTTTTTTTTGTAAAACTCTCTTAAAAAAGAGAGAATTTTATTCTTTTTATAAGAAAAGGGAAGGGTAGACAGATGGAGAAAGAGAAAGATGGAGTGAAATTTTTTTCTGTTAGTGAGGGTTAGTTTAGGTTAATAACCAATACCAATTTTGGCATCCATCATGGTTAGAAGATCTTCTTTTTAACTATTGCAAAGTCCAAAGTCACTCTGTTAATGCAGTTAGTAAAGTCCATTGGGGTTAGTAATTAAACAGCTCCTTCCAGATGCTACACGAACAGTCCTCAAAGTATCTTCTTTTTAATTTTCTTTCAGTTATGGATTAAGTCCATTTTAACTTTGAAGTCTTCCGTTCCATCACCACTTTCCCCTGGACTGCTGTCTTCTTCACTTATCCCAGTTTTGAATGCTGCATCCTCCTCCCTGCTGGCGTGTCTCTTCAGAAGTTTCCGTATTTTGAAGATGAAATCCGTCTTCTTTCTTTTCTCTTTTTCCTTAAATTTCTGGCCTTCAAGCTTCCAGGGCTCCATAAACTCTTCAGATGAAGTTAGATCTCCAGTTTGTCGCCTGCTATGCTCGACATCCCCTTCTACTGGCAGAGTATTTTCTTTTATAAAAGCGGAATAGGCTTTGAGAGCCTTATCCACCTCTTCTTTTAACTTTATCGCTTCACTGCCAGTTAGGGGTGCCAAGACATTTGTCAAGGTAAATCCGAGATCTTCTTTCTCTTCTTCTTTAACGCCCTGGAAACCGAGAATCAGATTCGATTTCTGTTCGATCTCCATCATCTTTCTAGTTGTTTCCGATATCTGTTTCTGTCGACTGATGAGAACACTTTCCATTTTGAACAGAGTTTCGTTGATTTTCTGCAATTGTTCCAGCAGGGGGCACAGCATCTCCTTTTCCTGTTGATTGACAGCAAGCTCTTGGGGGGGCTATCTGGACCGGAAGTCCCTCCTCTCTTCTCTTCCGGTGTCTGCAGGACTTTTTCCATTATCGACATTTTGTTTTTTTGTTTACTTTAAAAAGTTCGTGCTGCATCCCCCAGGAAGCTAAGATGATCACAGTCTTCCATGCAACCCCAACGGTACTTTCACCAACACTTTGTTTTCTCTCTGCCCCCCTTCGCGCTCCCTTTGTAGATCTTGCTTCTCAAAGGGGGTGGGAACTCCTCCCTCCTCCCAACGCTTATACACATGCAGGGGGGCTCCGATTTACGCTTCAAAATAGATCTTCAACTCACGATTCGATGCTACTTCTTCTTTTTATGTTAAACTATGGCGCTGTCTTCACTCCTGGAAATCGGTGGCGCCACTAAGTCCCATTACGGGCACGCCGCAGCGGGGCCGATTGGGGCGGGGAGAAAGCCTCAATTTCCTGGCTGTCTGCCGGCAAAGAGGCTACTCCCCAAGCGCCCCGGTTCGGAGCCTTTGCCTAAGGCTCACTAGGGTCTTTCGCACATGCGAAGACCCCCCCTAACTGCGCGTGGGCTAACCGCCTCCAGGAGCGTCCTGAGAAGCGGCCGCCATTCGCGACGCCGAAACCGAAAATGGAACCCCACCATATACTCTCTAACGGACTTTGTCCCCTGGCGAAAGGCACGGAGGAACACCCGGGCGGCCTTGTTCGCGTTAGCATCTTCGAACTGATCTTTCATCGCCCACATGAATGCATCCACCTCCCTCAATTTGCGCCCATCTTCCTGGTGTAAAGCAACGTACCAGTTGGCCGCAGCATCTTTCAGGTGGGAGGCGATGGCATCCACTATCCGTTCTTCATTTGGGAATAGGTGGCCCCTGTTCTCGATAAACTTCTCCGCCCTTACCAGGAAAAAGGAGAATTTCTCGGGCGTACCATCAAAAGTGGCGTCCAGCAACTCAGCTGGATTCAGCAACATGGGTCCCCTACCCCTCGGCATCCCCTGGTGGCCCACGGGTTGGTCCAGAGGTGCCCCGGGTTGCCCCGGCACACCCCCGGGAGGCTGCCCAGCCAGTAGGGGCAAGGGTCTCTGCGCTGGAGGCCCCACGGGGTCTGGAGGTTGCCTCCTCTCCATTTCTTCCCATATGCCATCCGAAATCATTTTCGGGATTCAAGACAAGGACTCGTCTATTAGGCGTAGGAGTTGATCCTGACTGGGATCTCCACTCCATCTCTGGCTTCCCACGGTCCTTTCCAAATCTCTGGTATCAGGGTGAGTTTCTTCTTCACCCTCCGCCGTGCTCAGGCGATAGACTGATCTCTCGACCCGATTCTCCCGGACCGATGCTCGGGGGGTGAGGAACCACGTCTCATGCGTCTCTGCGAGCGGCTTCATCCAGTCCCGCCACTTCCGTGGTCTGGTCGTCACTCCTGCATACGCTCCCTCGTAAGGTTCTCCGTAGAGCCCTCCCAGGTCGTAGTTAGGACCCCATGGCGCTGGGGCACTGGAAACCGGGACCACGGCTGTTGTTGCGGGCACAGTGGATGTCGGAACCTTCTCCTCTTCCGAGGTTGGGACCGGGTTGGTGTCTTCCTCGTTGCTCATCTCTGCGAGAGAGGTGCGGTGCAGAACCGATCCCGATCGAAGATGATTCCTGACAATCTGTCAGGCACTTCAGAAAGTCAGTCAAACACCAGGCTTCATAAGAAGATAGCGTTTATTGAACAGCAATTCTAAAGGCACACTAACATTCTATTGTCAGGAATGAAACACACAAAGGAACATCTACGGATATACCCCAGGGAGCTAGCCCCCCCTTAGCATCTACCAATGGCTACTTAGCCCGTGCACGGGAACTAGGTGTGAAAGTTGTTTAAGCCATAAAGGGGCCCAGCTGTCCACACCGGAGAAACCGAAACCGTGGGACAAGGCCATTTGGTTCAGATAGGAGATAGCCCAGGCTGGGAATCACCCTGTATCCTAGGCAACCTACCCATCTCCCACATTCCAAGCATGTAAGGTTACAGACCATCTCACCCTCCTTCCCTCCCTCACATCTTATGGCAGGATCACCTGACAGCATGCCCCGCAGTTCCCCATAATACTAGGTTTTAGCCAGTAGCTTTTTGCCACACTCCTGCGGCATGCAACAACACCCTGCTGATGACTCGGGGACGCCAGACAGATGTGTCTGTCTTATCATGTCCCTTTAATCCGTGGGGGAATCGCATGGCTGCCACGGCTTCTGGTACGTATGATCGCGCCCTTTGTGTAGCTGATACTTGGATACTGTAAGCCAGTACAGAAAAATTCCAAACACATATTAACAAAAACAGCAGTGTGTAGAGAGTCTAGTGACTACTAGTTTACAAGTTTGTTTGTTTTTTAAAGTTATTAGACACTTTGTTATTATTAGACATACTGTTTTAGCAATTGCATTTTAGCCATGGGGGTTATGTGAACCTCCACATAAAGAGGAAGTGTATCTCTGGATAATCAGACACTGGGCTGTGTAACAGGAGATAAACACATTCACATAAAGAGGAATTTCTAAACTTTCTCTGGTTTGCCACTGTTGGAGATAGAATACTTGAGTTGATTTATTTTTATTTCATTCATTCATTCATTCATTCATTCATTCATTCATTTGTACCCTGTCATTCTTTCCAATGGGTACCTGCAGTGGCTTACATTATTCTCCTCTCCTGCATTTTTCCTCACAACAATCCTGTGAAGTAGGTTAGGGAGTGTGACTGGCCCAGGGTCACTTAGAGAGCTTCTATGGCACAAGTGGGGATCTGAACCTGGGTCTCCCAGATACTGGTCTGATGCTCTCAATTATTACACCACACTGGCTTTCAGAGTTGATGACATCCAGCAAATTAATTATTATGTTGTCAGTGCTGATATTTTGTCTTTTTTGCTATCTGGTTTTGATATATTAACTTGTTTTCAGTAGACTTAGACTGGAGTAACTCTGCATAAGAATAGGCATATTTATGCAGTATAAGTAAACCTTTCTTTCTCTCCTTCCTAACAGGCAGGCAAAGAAATGCATCTTATCAGGGGAGTGAAAAAATCACAGTGCGTTACCTCATTTAAATAGTGACATGACTAAAGTTTGCACCTGCCTCAGTTGTGCTGTGGTATGCTTCCTGTATTGTAAAGCTTCCTGTGGGACTGAGAGTAAATATTAAATCTGATATCTAATTTTTGAGACATGAAATGGTGAGTTAATTTTTGCCTTTGGTTGATGACCTCTTACATAATCTAAAGCTTTAACTGAAAAATAGAAAGCTCAGTGTATAGGGTTAAAGACTGATGCAGCCGCCTGAGGGCTATTGCTTTAATGATCTGGAAATCAAATTGCTATCAGAGCAGTGTGCTGGCAGGATAAACACAGCTGTGATCAGGCTATTGTCAATTGTCTTCACAGTGTTGGCCACTGAGCTTTTGCCTTATTTTAGTTTAAAGCAGCCAATATTAAATATAAATTAATTTGCAAAATCTGGGAAGCCATTTTAGCATATCCAGCTACATGCAAGGGACCACCTAGCTCTTCTTCTGATCCTCTCCCCAACCTGTTTACACGGGAACAGATATCAGTGTGGCTTACAGTGTGCTTGCACTGTGCTTTGATAGGTTGTTTTGAAGGAAAAGGTAGACCTCTCTTCTTTTTGGAGATGATTTGCCCACTTTCCATTTTTATAAGCCATAACAGTTACTGCCTATAAGCAACTTTTATTAAATGGCACCAAGACCCTAGCTGGAGAACTTTTTTTTATATAACTTTATTTTCAATTTCAATTTTTCAGTAACAATACAAATACACTTCTCCATAATTCTACAGAAAAAACACTAAACAAACAATGGAATCAATACAATTTTGGTATACTTAAGAACTCTGTTAACATTCATTTAAGCTAATTAATAAAACATAATATATATATATTTAGCAGGTAAGGCATTATCTTCAGTGCTTGTTGTAGATACATATGAGAAAAATGCAAACCACTTTTCTACAAGATTAGATTTTGTCAATGGAGTTTCTGCAGCTAGTAATTGAAATGCTATCTTATCCATTACTACCATGTCCCAAAGCTTTGTAAACCATTGTCTGACAGTCGGGGTTTTTTCTGTTTTCCATAGTTTTGCTATTAAAATTTTTGCTGCCAGTATCATTAAAGACATTGTTTCTGTGTTATATCCTATAAGATATATATCATCCCAACAGTTTAAAAGGATGGATTTTGGGTTTTGCATTAGAAGATAACCAAAATGACTGTTAAGCCTTTACTTTGGTAGAATGAGAAATGTTTGTTCAGGCATCAGGCTTCTTTTGTCTGTTGGTCTATTCATCTTTAAGAGACACATTATACTTCTTGATAGAATAAAATTTGTAAAAGGATGTCAGCTAAGACATCTGATTTGCTTTTTAAATGTAGCGTGGTATTTACACTGATGGAGATCACAAAGTCAATGTATGTGTGGCATGCATACCTGACTAAGCTCAACATCCAGGAAATGTTCAATTCAGGTTTCAAATCATCAACAGCTGGTTAGAGGGCAGAGGACCAAAGATACAGGCTAGGCTCATGTTAAACTTGTTCAGCCTAGCAATTCGAATGATAATGAAGAAATTCACTGATGATAATGTAGTCAGTCAAAACATTTGGCATACTTGCCCACCTTCTGCATACTCCTTGATATTCATAGGATTCTGAAAACAGCTTGCAGGGAGGTGACTGATATTATTCTTGGAGGAGACTAGGAGCATGTTTGCCTTTTCATATCAAAGATATAGCTTCTTGATCCCATTATCTCTAATGAGCCTGCCCACAATTACCAGTTGTGTTTAGTCAACAGACATGCTGCATAACTTTAGGGCTTTATTGCGCAGCCCACTTTCAGTTATCATGGACTGCTCACCTCCTCACATGCTTGCCTGCATGTTATAACAGCATTTTTGTGTTTCTGTCTGATGGGTGGACCTCCTCAGCTAGTCTGAAGGCATTTTTGTTGTTGTTGTTAGGGTCCCTGTTCTTTGGGAGTTAATACTGTGCACTATTTGCAGACTTTTCAAAAGTAGTACAAGGAAGCTATTTTTCTCAGTGGGCATTTGCCTCCTGAGTTTTGAGATCCTTTCAGGAACCTGCCAATTATAAGGAGGTTTTTCTCAACAGGGTCAGAGTATCTGCAGCAGTGGTGAGGCACAGGGTGGGGAGGAGGCAACATTGGCTAATGCAGCTACCACCTTAGGTGGAAACAGATTATGAGATGTCACTAGGAATGAGGCAGAGTTTAGCATTTACAACTGTTTTCTTTACATTTGACAAGATGGTTATCTATATTTTTTGTGCTCCCAGGGCAAATAGAAGCCAGGCTTGTGAATTTTGTAGGGAGAGAGGAAGAAGGGGCAGCTATGTAGAGACATATGTCAATTTCACACTCGAAGCTGCGGGGCTGCATTTGACCCGTGGCTTCGTCCGATTTCCCCGCAGTTTCGTGATCCTGTTTTTTGAGGATTACGAAACTGCGGGGGAAATCGGGCGAAGCCACGGGTCAAAATGCAGCCCTGCAGCTTTGGGTGTGAAATTGACGAATAGTATTGGGGCAAACGGCGGCGCAACCCCGAGGCAACTGTAGTGGGAAATCAGCCATAATGTGACATGACAGACAGTAAGAGATCTCAGATCCTGTATCAGCAGTTTTGCCTCACCCAGAGGAGATCCTTCTCACATTCTCTCTCTCGCCATGAGAATGAGAGCAGGCAGCAAGGCAGCTGAATAATTGTCAGATTGAATAGCTTCCACTTTAGGGTTGCCAGCCCCCAGGTGGGAGTGGGGGATCCCTGATTTTGTGGGCTCCTGCCTGCTGCTGGCCAGCTGGCCTGCCCCCACCAGCCACAAACCCACAGGACATCCCCAATGTGATGACATCACACAGAAGTGACATCATCACACTGGGGACATTGCACAGTGACACTCTGGTATTTTGAATAAAATTCTAAGGTAACCATAGAGTTTTGCCCAAAATGCCAGAGTGTCACCACACAATGTCCCTAATGTGATGATGTCACTTTTTCTGTGACATCATCACATCAGGGTCTTCACACGTGGTGACATCTCCCCTCCCCTGAGCCCCAGAACGCTCCCTCTCACCCCCCACCAGCACTAGGTAAGGCCCTGGCAGCCTTATTCCACTTGGTCCTAGACATTATTTAGATTTGAAGCATTTCTGATATGTACAAACAAGTGTTGATCAGTAAAGTTCTGACCACATATCCTTACATGTTGTGAGTTTTGCTATTATAATGTCAGATTCCTATCCCTTTACTCTTTTTACATAGCAACCTTAATAGCCCTGTCTAGTCTGATCTCACCAGTGCTTGGAAGCTAAGCACAGTTGGCCCTTGTTAGTACTTGGATGGGAGACCATCAAGGAATACAAGGGTTGCTATGCAGAGGAAGTCAGTGAGAAATCACCTCTGCACATCTCTGTCAGATCTCCCAGTTAAGACACTCTCCACAACATACTTAAGCAGTGGTAGTTTATTGAGATATGCTTACTTCAGGAAACTGGCTCTGTGTCAGAACTAACAAAAGGCGTGCAAAAACCTCTATTATAGGTAATACAAAATACACCCCACACCTCATGCATACGTCATCATTCAGCCCCTACGGTCACTATGGCAACCCTGACCCCTTGGCCTTATCTACATCCTAGCCTGGCAGAGAAGAATCCAGGGCCAGCTCCCTTGGGAACTAGCATCTGGGCACAGCTTGAAGAAAAGTTATGGCTTCCAAAAGCTTGCACTCCAAACACCCATGCACTCCCTCAGGAATTCCCCCCCCCCATAACTATGGCAAGCAGTGAAGTGGAATGAGGTGAAACAAAACCAAAGCTTAACAATCTCTTGCCTTGAAAACCCCATGGTCCTAGAGCTGCTATGAGTTGGTTGTGACTTGACAACACACAATTGTTGTGATTATTCCTTTCCGTAGAGACTTACCAGAATGTTCAGGCGAATGACCCTCTGTTGGTATGGCCGATGTTTTGAGGTCCTGTAATAGTTTCCTGGGTTGATACAGGGACTGAACTGGCATCAGGGTTTGTTGTAGAAGAAGAAGAGAAGAAAAGATTGGATTTACACCCCACCCTTCACTTGGAGTCTCAGAGCGGCTTACAAACTCCTTTCCCTTCCCCTCCCCATGAAAGACACCCTGTGAGGTAGGTGGGGCTGAGAGAACTCTAACACAAACTGCTCTTTCAAGAACAGCTGTGCCAGAGCTTGTGACTGACCCAAGGTCACATCAGCAGGTGCAAGTGGAGGAGTGGGGATTCAAACCCAGTTCTCCCAGATTAGAGTCCGCACACTTAACCACTACACCAAACTGGCTCAGTCCTTGGCTCTGAGTCTCTTTTAGTTATCCATGTTACATTTGAGCAAGTCTCTTGGGTCTGGCTCTGTAGTGTCTCAGATGAGTGAAGGTTATAAGACCCCTCTTCATTTCCTTCAGCAGGGGTGAGATACTTCTTAGTGTAAGGGCACAATAAAAATGTATTAGAGAGGAGAAAGAGAAAGAAATCATCATGGAAGTTTTGTGTCTTTACAAATGTGGACGGTGCCATTGGCACTGAACCTGTGATTTCCTAGATGTGTGGGAAAATCACCAAAGAAGCTGTGGCATGGTAGATCATGTGGTTTGCATGCCTGTAGAAGGTCCAGGTTTGATCCCTGGTATCTCCAACAAAAAGGATCCTAGGCCACAGGGCAGGGAAAGTCAATGGTCTTTGAAAACTGTTGCCAATCAGAGTAGATAGGGCTTGACAGACTATTACTCTGACTAGTGTAAAGAAACTTTTTTGTGTTTGTACCTTGTAAGGCTTATATGAACTGGATGCACTGAATCAGACCGGGGACTCCAGCCCCTACCTGTAGGAACATGCCCATCTATTGACAAACAAAATGGCCACGAGGCAGGAACTTGTCACTCTGAGCTAAGCAGAATCTGAAGATTGCTGTCAACCACTTCAGTTCTTTAACATGAGTGATTTTCATGTTCATGACATTTGAAGGATAGGTTTTACATCAAAAGCAAAGACAGATTACAAAAGGTGCCATTCAGCCATTCTCTGACAGTTCAAAGATGAAACACTTTGTATTCTGAACACATCAGGGAAGACTCCAAGTAGCTCTCCTTTGCCATGCTAACTTTTTGGGTTCTGCTCTTTGAAGACTGGAGGCAAAATGCTGAACTATTCACCCACAAGAATGGTTTTTAAATTAATAGCATTAATTGGATAATAAAATAAGAAGAACAGAAGAGATTGGATTTATACACTGCCCTTCACTCGAAGTCTCAGAGTGGCTTACAAACTCCTTTCCCTTCCCCTCTCCACAACAGACACCCTGTGAAGCAGGTGAGGCTGAGAGAGCTCTTTAAGAACTGCTCTTTTTCAAGAACAGCTGAGCCAGAACTTGTGACTGACCCAAGATCAAATCAGCAAGTGCAAGTGCAGGAGTGGGGAATCAAACCCAGTTTTCCCAGATTAGAGTCTGCACATTTAACCACTACACCAGACTGGCACCAATGTATTAGATGTTTGCTGATTTAGACACCATTGTCAACATTGATCTAGTACCAGGGCCACATAACTTGTGTCTCATCAAACTGCAACATGTATTATGGAGTGGCAAATAATGTACAGTGCTTGTTAGTGTGGTTCCAGACAGGCAGCAAAAAATAGGTGGTTTATTGAAACTGTGAGAAGCCATCCCCAATGACTGGTGGGCTATATTCAGCTAGGCAACCCCTTTACAGATATTTGCACATTATATGTCCTGCATTTTGGGTGTCACTGCAGGTTGTTCCATCTGGTAGCTATTACCACATGCTGAACCATACATATGTAGCTGCTCACTGCATGGATCAGATGACTTACTCTCTGCCACTGCAAATGAGAAAATAACATAATCCATGTGGTCTGCAAACAAAAGCCTGAGCTTGAGATAGTTGCTGCTTTGTGGAATTGTCTTTGCCATGACAGCTATGAAGCATAAATCAACCCAGAGTTTATCCCAAATGATGTTTTCCATATTTGCACTGAGCAGATGTTTATAGTTTTGTTTGCTTGGCCTGATTTTGGTTACCACTGAATTCTTAAGCCTATCTTTTCTTCTTTATGCAACTTATTTATTTATTACTTTTACAACCTGCACTTCTTCTATCGTGGATCTCAGGATAGCATACATGGGATAACGTGGGTAGAATACATGGGAGGCATGACCAGACCCAATGTGCTAATCTGCAGCAGTAAGGCTGCTGTCTCATGTGCTTTCTTAGGAGTTCCCAGGCCTTCTCAGTTGGAACCTGCACTTTGCCTTCATACAAACACCAGCTGGTGTTTCCATTGTTACTCATTTGTACAATTATATATTCATATTTTGTAGAGAGCTCTATGTATAATAAAGAGATGGGAATGCACTGTCCCTGAAATATGTAGATTTCATGGCACTCTGTGGCTTTGGTAGTGTAGCTTTGCCCAGGATACATGTTATGATACCAGCAACTAACAGGGACTCAGGTGAACAATAAGTTCTAGGAGAAAGTGCTATGGCTATGAAATACACATTACAGAGTCCCACAGTACAGCATGAAATCGGCAAGGGGACCATTTAGAATGCTCTCTATGTGTGGACTTTCCTATTCTCACATACAATAGCCTCTGTTCACACATGATTCTGTGTTTCCAGAACATGTGTAAGAATGTTCCAGCAGCAACATGGTCCATAGAATCAGGGATGGACATCAGTGCTCTAGACCAAACAGGAGGACCTGGCATGATGTGGTCCATGGGGTTGCAAAGAGCCGGACTCGACTGTGTGACTGAACAGTAACAACAACATTATACACAGGGTTGAGCTTGGTTTGTCTTGGGGGTACCGCTGGACACTAGCTTCATTCTCACATCTTTTTGTTAGCTCTTCCATTTATATGCTAATTTGCTGCTATCCATTGACCTTACCGGCCACCTGATCCAATTCCAGCTCTGCATATGCCTCTTGGCTTTGAGCAGCCCCTTCTAACAGCTGCTCCCCACCCTCTTTTTTCTATAAATAACTCTTGAGGAGTTTTATTCCATTTGTCTGAAGAAGTCTGCTCTGCACATGAAAGCTTACTCTTTGAATAAAACTTTGTTGGTGTTAAAGGTGCTACTAGACTCAAACTTTAGCCTGAACTGCTGTTACAGTTTCCTGAAACTGTGTATATGAAATGTTTCACTGAACTTACATAAAAGGTGCTGTCTTGAAAGTGACCTTTTCATCTTGAAACATAATCATGATCCAAACTACACAACAGTGTTATAGTGCAGGGGTGAGAGAATTAGGAGAAATACAGTAGCCTGGTTTACAATTAGTACTGTCCTTTTAAATGCTCTTGTCATTAAGCCAGTTTGATCATAGAAGACAGAGACTGTCACTTAAAGGCCTTTTATCTGTCCTTAATCATATCGAGTTCTTCACAGTATTCAGCAAAGCTGGTCTTCGAAGACAAAAATGTTTTTCATTAATAATTACCACTGTAGGAGTTCTGCCGTTCTGCCACATGCCGTTTTTCATTGCCTTGTCCTGATCTATTTCCATATCCCTTTTAAATAAAAGAACATTGGGTTAACATTGCCAACAGCGCCTAATTAGATAAAGTGGATATTACAGGCAGTCAGTGAGCTCATTGCTGATTTCCCAGCACTCGTTGACTACACAGCCTTCAGTTGAAGAGGAGATATTTTGTTTGAAATAAAGAAGCCATGAAATTAGATGATGAGTGTTTCATAAAGATTTAATTGTCATAAAGTGCTAGGGAGATCATTCCATTTGCTGTGGGCTGTGGAGTATTAGAAATATGAGTTTTATGAGAGTTTTATGGCGCATGACACTTTCTGTGTTTGAAGACAGGCTCTTAGTGGCTAGTCTTTCTTTATGTCACCAAATTGTTTTTGAAAACCAGCATGGTTATTACCAGAATGGCATCAGCTATTCATTGGCTGAGTTCAGACTGGCAATTTGCCCCGCTATAGCCACGTTCCAGTGACGTTTTAAAAGTGGATTAAAGGGGGCATTCACACAGGCACATCTGCCTGGCGTTCCCCACCCATAGGCAACCCACACCATTCCACTTCACTCCTGCGTTTAATAGATATCTCATAAAAGTGGTAGCAAATCCTGGAGAGCACCTGTAACCCACTTCAGTCCTCTTCCCGGCAGTGTGACTGCTCGGCCGACAAGCCAGAAGCAAGCCAGAACAGCAGCAACAGTTTGATTGGCCGTGCTCCGCTGTTCCACCCAATGTGGTGCCGGGATCCTCCAGTAATCAGTGATCTGCGGCGATCTCCCCCAATCCTGGCCAGCGGTCTGAACGCTCTGGTGCGCCTCCTCCCAGTATGCTCTCGTATCAGATGGCCCCATGTGACTGGGAAACTCTGGAACATTTTGTTCTGGGGCTTTTTTGCCAAGACTGGCACCCACTGCAAATTGCCAGTCTGTCCTCAGCCATTATGCCATTTGACTAGCTTTTTTCTTTTATATCAGAAGAAAAACTGTTTGAGGGCCCTGGACCCATAATAAATTATCATTAAATTATAAACAGAATGTTCCTGTCCAGCTGGTGTCCATTGAGCTGTGCCAACTATAAAATTCACCTTTAAAAGGGAATTTACTTACTCAGGCTTGTGATACCCACGGTCAGGTTTCTGTGGGTACACTTATGCTGTGCGTTACACTGCACTGAAGGCCAATTCCTCTTAAAGTGTTGGTGGTTGCATTAAAAGATATGATCCACAGCCCAATCCACACTGAGGTCACTCCCTTCCCTGAACTGCTGCCAGTTTTGAGGAAGTGATCTGTAGTGTGGTGCACAGCAAGATCCCTCCCCTGTCTCTTGAAAAAGTACTTGCCAAAAGAGGGGCAGGGATTACCCAGTGTGTCATGTTGTGGAATAACTTCTTTTCAAAACATTTTTCCTCCTGCTCATGTGTAGTGGTTAAGTGCATGGACTCTAATCTGGGAGAACTGGGTTTGAACCCCCACTCCTCCACTCGCAGCTGCTGGATGACCATGGGCAAGCCATAGTACTGTGAGAGCTATCCTTGAAAGTGCAGTTCTTGAAAGAGCTCTCTCAGCCCCACCTACCTCACAGGGTGTCTGTTGTGGGGAGGGGAAGGGAAAGGAGTTTGTAAGCCACTCTGAGACTCCGAGTGAATGAAGGGTATAAATCCAATCTCTTCTTCTTCTCTTCAAATGATGGAAACAAGGAGCACAAAGTTTTTACAGGCGCATAAGGTTTCATAAAATCATACCCCACATGCTGGTTTCAGTTTAGCACTAGTGGGGATATTATGCTGCTGTTGACAAAAGGGATTTATGTGGCATTTGAAAAGGACTAGCACAAAGATATGGTCCAATATGGCTCAAATGGTCCAATTGAATTGGTCCAATATGGGACCAATTCAGCCTGCTCTCCCAGGACGATGTGGATAGGATCCTGGGTGCTACGAAGCTGACTACTTGTCTCCTGGATCTGTGCCCATCATGGCTGGTTAAAGCCAGTGGAGATGGTATAAGGCCCCCGCTGGCAGACATTATAAACCTGTCTCTTAGCTCAGGGGTCTTTCCATGGAATTTAAAGGAGGCAATAGTACAACTGCTCTTAAAGAAACCATCACTAGATCCCACTGATCTGGCCAACTACCAGAAAGTGGCAGCAGAACAGCTCCAGGTCTTCCTAGATGATGCATCAATACTGGAATCCAGAACCTGGCAAAGGTTAGTCAAATGTGGGAAAGGGAGCCAATATTAAAAACTTGATAAAGGAAATATAAAAATACATGTATTTATTAAACGCAACTTTAAAAATATATAAGGGCCCAGTCACACATTATTTATAAGTATCAAATGCTAAAACTCAAGGGCTTATAAACCTGACCTGACACGTTTCGGCCTACATAGGCCTTCCTCAGAGGTCAATAATGAGGAACATATTGGCTATTATAAAAACATATAGTACAATCATACACGATCATATACAGGGCATAAATACAAACCACTGCTCTTTGCTTGAGGATTATTTGGCTCTACAATCATAGGAAGGTGTTTCCTGGACCAGAAGTTTATATCTGAGAACCACTGGGCATGTGATTGCACTAATAGAGGCCTCATTTGTATTTTCTTGCTCTATGCCTGGTGGGTTATCTTGAAACAACTTGCTTCTGGTCCTTATTGTATTTATGCCCTGTATATGATTGTGTATGATTGTACTATATGTTTTTATAATAGCCAATATGTTCCTCATTATTGACCTCTGAGGAAGGCCTATGTAGGCCGAAACGCGTCAGGTCAGGTTTACAAGCCCTTGAATTTTAGCATTTGATACTTATAAATAATGTGTGACTGGGCCTTTATATATTTTTAAAGTTGTGTTTAATAAATACATGTATTTTTATATTTCCTTTATCAAGTTTTTAATATTGGCCCCCTTTCCCACATTTGACTAACCTTTGTCAGGTTCTGGATTCTAGGTTTTAGGTTCAGTTTTTTCCCCCCTCTCTTTTTTTGTTCTTGCATCAATACTGGACCCATTCCAATCCAGTTTCCACCCTGGCCATGGGATGGAGATGGCACATTGCCCTCACAGATGATCTCTGCAGACACCTGGATCAAGGAGGGTCAGCACTGCTGTTGTTATTTGATCTGTCAGCAGTGTTTGACAAAGTCAGCTATGATCAGTTGACCCACTGCCTTGCCAACATGGGGGGTTGGGGGCTGATCTTGAAGTGGTTTGTCTCCTTTCTCTGAGGTCGGGGATAGAGTGTGGTGCTAGGGGAAAGAGTTTCACCACAACACCCACTGGTGTGTGGTGTCCCTCAGGGGGGTATTCTCCCCCAATATTATTTAACATCTACATGCACCCCTCACCCAACTGGTGCAGCATCTCAGGCTGGGTTGCCATCAGTACCCTCATGACACCTAGCTATGTTTGTTGATGAGTGGCCAGACAGACGCTGCCCCAGAAAATCTGGCAAAGGGACTGGAGGCTGTCGTTGGATGGCTGAAACAGAGCAGGCTGAAGCTAAATCCATAGAAGACTGAGGTCCTGTGGCTGGGGGAAGGGAGACCTGGAATCAGGTATCCAGCTCCCAACTCTGGACGATGCTCCTTTAACACCAGCACCAACAGTGAAGAGTCTGGGCATGATTCTGGATGCCTCCCTGTCAATGGAGGCCCAGTTCACAAATGTTGTCAGGTCAGCATTCTTCTATCTAGGCCAAGTCCAGCAACTGGCACCCTTCCTATCTTGCCCCACTCTAGCCACAGTGATCCATGCAATGGTCACCTCAAGATTAGACTACTGTAACTCACTCTACACACCCTTGAGACTGACCCAGAAACTTCTGCTGGTTCAGAATGCAGTAGTGCAGGTCCTTACAGGAACCCCTATTATAGCCCATATCCAACTGTCCTAGTCACATGTCTCTTGGGGGTGGCCTAAGCTGGTCACATGTCTTGGCCCACTTCCTACTAGTCCATCCCCAAAACATGCTGATTGGTGTTGGGTTAAAGGGGGAGGGGTCTAGGGGAGTGGGCAATATTGAACTCTAGTAACTCTGAGCAAGGAAGTGACACTTGATGGGATTATGACTCATGCGGCCAGAGTCCATTATCATGGATGGTCCTCTATTGTCTTCTGATTGCAACTTCAGTGAGGTGAATCAATCTGGGGGAGGGGAATTGCATTGCCTACGTGTGCAGAAAGAAACTCCACATGGAGTTTGAGTCTTTGTTCTCCTGCCTTGACATGGCATCTGTCTGGTTTTCAGCACTTCAAGCAGCTAGGGAGCTGGTCCATCTTACAGCAGGTAAGCGGGCAGTTAACCTCAGGAACCGTGGCACATTATCTCAGGAAGGCTGCTGGATATGTCTCCAATTGGCATCACTTTGGGTCACCATGCAATACAGTCCCTATTACCATTTACTCAGGCCAGGTTTCTCTTGCTTATAAAACTATAAGTCCATGATGGTGTTACATGCGCCTTGCAGGCTAACAACTGGCTCCAGATTGAATACTGGATCACATTCAGATGTTGGTTTTAACCTCAAGGCCCCTTGCATGTCTTCGGGTCTGGGTTTAGAGCGCTTTAGCCTACTCAGTCTGGAGGAAGTTGACAGACTGCTCATATCTGTTCGCCCAACCATGTGCAGCCTAGATCCATGTCCCTCCTGGCTCATTAAAGCGGGCCACGAGGGGTTGTGAGGTGCTCTAAGGGAGATTGTCAATAAGTCCAAGGGACGGTTCCTGGGGGCACTTAAGGAAGTGATGGTCCGCCCTCTCTTGAAAAAGCCATCTTTGGACCCGGCTGAATTGGCCAACTATTGGCCGGTGTCCAATTTGCCCTATTTGGGCAAACTTATTGAGAGGGTGGTGGTGTTACAGCTACAGAGCTATCTGGATGACGCTTCTATCCTCGGTCCATTCCAGTCCGGCTTCCGCCCGGGTCATGGGACGGAGACTGTGCTGGTTGCCCTTACTGACGATCTCCGAAGGCATCTGAATCGAGGCGGCGTGGTGGCATTGCTGCTGCTAGACCTGTCAGCTGCATTCAACACAGTCGACCATCAGCTGCTGACCCACCGCCTCTCTGATGTGGGGATTCAGGGGCTCACCCTTCAATGGCTTGCCTCTTTTCTCCAAGGCCGGGGACAAAGGGTGACGATAGGGGATCAGCAGTCCCGGAGGCACCCTCTTGAGTGTGGGGTGCCTCAGGGGGCTGTGTTGTCCCCAATGTTGTTTAACATCTATATGCGCCCCCTTGCCCAGATGGTCCAGAGATTTGGGCTTGGGTGTCATCAATATGCAGATGACACCCAGCTCTATCTGATGTTGGGTAGCCAGTCGGACTCCAGCCCTGATGACCTTCATCGGGCATTGCAGGCTGTGGCTGGCTGGCTCAGGCTGAGTCAGCTGAAGCTAAACCCGGCGAAGATGGAGGTCCTGGGCCTGAGTCGGGTCAGGTCGGGGTTGGGGTTCCTGCTCCCAACCTTTGACGGGGTGCCTCTGGTGCTGGTGTCAGAGGTTAGGAGTCTGGGAATGCTCCTGGATGGAGGCCCAGGTAGCAGCCACTGCCAGGTCAGCCTTTTATCATCTTTGGCTGGCCTGGCAGTTGATTCCCTTCCTCGCCCGCAAGGACCAGGCCACAGTTATCCATGCGATGGTCACCTCGAGGGTAGACTACTGTAATGATCTCTACATAGGGCTGCCTTTGTCGCAAATCCAGAAGCTGCAGCTAGTGCAGAACGCTGCGGCCAGGCTGCTGATGGGCCTCTCCAGGCGAGAGCACATCCGACCTGTGCTGAAAGCGCTGCACTGGCTGCCAATAGCTTACCAGATTTGCTTCAAAGTGCTGGTTCTTACCTTTAAAGCCCTATATGGCCAGGGTCTGACATACCTAAAGGACTGCCTTTCCCCATATGTTCCCCCAAGGGCACTTCAGTTGGGGACACAACACCTCCTGGTAACCCCAGGCCCCAAAGACACCAGACTGGCAATGACCAGGGCCAAGGCTTTTTCGGTGGCGGCTCCTACCTGGTAGAATGAGCTCCCAGAGGAGATCTGGGCCCTGCGGGACCTTGTGTAGTTCCGCAGGGCCTGTAAGACGGAGCTCTTCCTCCATGCTTTCGAGTAGGAGCCGCTGCCACTGCACCACCAACAACAATGAGGGTAATATTGGGGTAGTGAGATGGCTCGGGGATAAATGAATGCTGGGGCTGCCTGGAATGGTTGCCATCAATTAGGGACCACTCTGAATTTACTAGGACGCCATTCCGTTATGGTAGAGCCTTTAAGGCAATACGAGAACTCTTGTGGCTTTAAGGCTGTAATGGACTGTTTTTTACTCTGCTTTTATTGTTTTATTGTTTAATAACCGGCACACGTGCCCAGACTGTTAGCCACCCTAAGCCCGTTATGGGGAGGGCGGACTATAAATCGAAGTAAATAAATAAATAAATAAATAAATAAACCTTTAAGGTCCTTCATGGTCTGGAACCAACATATCTTTGGAACCACCTCTCCTGGCATACCCCCAAAGAGTTCTACACTGTTTAAATAACAACATACTGACAGTCCTGGGGCCAAGGAATATTTGTCTGGCCTCAACTAGAGCTAGAACCTTCTCAGCAATAGCTCTAGCTTGATGGAATGCACTTCTGAGTGAGATCCGGGCCCAGTGGGACTTGGCTCATTTCCACAGGGCCTGTAAAACAGAGATGTACTATTAAGGATACGGGTGAAGCCAGGAGAATTCCTATTCATATCATTCTTCCTGCCCCTTCTCCCCCTTTTTTCTTTCTCTGGGACAGTGATAGTATTATTATATGCCATCTGATTAATTGTAAATATTTGAACCTGAATCAGTTAAATTTATGCTTTAACTGTATTTTAAAACTGTTTATTATATGTTGTGATCCTCTCTGAGCCCCACAATAGTGAAGGAGAGTGGAATAGAAACTGAAATAATAAATTAATAAAGAAAGAAAATAATTATGCAGATTAACTGTCTAAAATTATTGAAATAAAAACAGCAACAATTGTCTGTTGAGAGAATAATGGTACACTCAAATGTTTTCATATTTGATAAGAATTTTAAAGCTTTACCTTAAATTTTAAAAATGCCCCACTCAATTCTCTAAACAATAAGACAACTGAATATTGCTTTTAAAATGAAAATGTATGTATTAAAATAGACACAGACTCAGCTACCCCACCCTGCTGCCTATTTTCATAAAAGACTGCTTCAGCTTCAGTTGCCAAAATAATTTAGCATCAGAAAGGCACAAACAGAAAGACAGGTGAAGTAAGGAAGCTTAAAGAAAAAATGATTGATAAGAGAGAGCACCATGCATAATAGGGGGAGTCATGCGATCTGCATGCTTTTATGATTAATGACAAGTCTGTAAATGAGTAACCAACAAAGGACAATTCACACCTTTGAATTCTGGTCAAGTGAGATATAAATTATTTTAATGAAATTGTAAGATCTTTGTCTTCTGTTTGTTTAATCCTGTCACATATAGTAAAAACTGCCAAGGTGTTTTACAAGTTGCTTATTTTATTACAAAACCAGCTTTAAAAACTGAAAGTACACAGAGATGCAGTGGTTGCATATGCTAACAGAAAAGCACATTTCGGTGAAGGTTCAGATATAACTGCAGTATTCTCCTCAGTTCAAAATGGTAATGTATGATCTGTAGTTCCTTTGACATAGTGGTAAACATCTCAGCCACTATGAAGTACACAATTTTTTCAGTCAATGGTTTGTAATTGTTTATGGGGCAATCTCGCAGGCCCCCAAATTAATAAATGAGAATCACACATTTCTTATTTATTCGGGTAAGAAGGGTTTTTTTCTATTTGAGGTTACAGTTAATTACTCGACTGCTCAAGATCTGTGAATCAATGAGCTTCTAAGGGTGTAAAAGGAAATAAAAGGAAAAAGGAAATAATTACACCACATCCTTCACAGTAATAATCAAACTGTGTCCATATTAACATTCCAGGTATGCCCACAAGATTTCTGTTAAGGGATTGCAGTAACTAGACTTAAAAAACAAAGCTCAGTATCATTTATTTTCGCCATTTCTCCTTACTGCTATCTACAGTTTCCAGTTACAGTAGATCTGAATGGTTTAAAATTGAAACTGAGAGAGGAAGTCCCTAGTGGTAAGAATACCTGTGAAGCATTCTGGGTAATCCAGAGTACAGTTCTCAAAAGTTTTAAGTTATCATTGAGCAGCATGTCTTCATCATGCTCTTTCCAGCCCTGCTCAAGACTGACTGCATCTAACAGTTACAATGAAAACAGTAGATGAGAATAGCTATACTCATGAAGAAATCTTTAGCTGCTCAGCTCCAAAGGTACATAGACTTATAGCTATGAAATGGAGTGTCTCTATTCCAACTGTTTTCCACACATAAGCAGGATTCATATCAGTTGCCCTATATTTTAACATCTGCAAGTGAAAGAGCTAGTTTTTCAAACTTTAGTTAATTCACCAGTTATCATTGTCAGCCTAAACAAAGCTATACCTGCTTAGTTCAGTAGATTTAGAAGGGTGTTTAGGATTAAACTGTAAATTGGTTAAAACTGCAGTACATGTGGTAAAGTTCTAATTTAATTGTATTGGCAGTCCTATGTGAGTATAAAACCATCAAATTACCACTTTAAACTGAATTCTATCATATATGTTCATCATGGGATGAGAAGACTGGGACATCAACTGTACAGTCCTATGCAGAGTTACTCCAGTATAAACCTACTGAAGTTTAGACTGGAGCAGTTCTGCATACGATTGCACTGTGATATAAATACACAGAATGTTACGCTCGAATGATCAAAATCTACTGATGGTCCTCAGCCCCAAGATTGTCTATTTGTCCTCGACCAGAGCCAGGGCTTTTTCAACCCTGGGCCTGGCCTGGTGGAACACTCTTCCAGGAGAGATGAGGGCCCTATGGGATTTAGTACAATTCCACAGGGCACGCAAAACAGAGCTGTTCCACTGGGCCTATGGTTGAGGGCAGTATGGGGGCTCTAGCTGGTAAAGAATTTGGCCCCCCTCTTCTTCCTTTTCCCCTCCCCTTGTGTCCCCCCCGTTCCCCTTCACAGTTGTCTGAACATTGCGTCTCTATATGGCACCTGGAATTTTATAGAATAGTTATATTTACATTGTACTTTACTGCATTTATTGTATTTATTGTAATTATATGTTGTTTTAGAGGTTTTTAAATTGTATTTTATGGTTTGCTGTTACCACTGATCTGGCTTCAGGGACAGTAAGTTATAAATTGAATTCAATAAATAAATAAATAAATGTTGACTCTTTTGAAGTTGAGGCTATTTTAAAAAAGAATTGGGATATCCAAAACTTTAAAAATACTTCAGATTACAGTTCTGGTCTTGAAAACTGGAATGTAGAAATAAAGCAATTCTTGGCATTTTAAATTTTGCATCTACTTTAGGTAATGGAGCCTTTCATAGCTACTTTTTCATGTGTTGTTCACATATGCCTGGGATAATATTTGAATAAACTGATCATATAGATAAAGAGACTTAATTCCATTAGAGGACTCAGAATTAAAAGAGACAAATATAAACTTCAAGCCTTCGCAGATGATCTGGTTTTTATCTTGGAAGAGCCACAAATAACAATAGACCCTCTTCTGCAGACTATAAAAGAATATGGTCAGCATGCTGGATTGAAAATCAACTTTAAAAAGACTAAAATACTATTAAAGAACTGTACCAAAAACAAAGCTCAAAAGATACAGGAATGCTCAGGAATGGAAATAAAGAAGAAAATGAAGTATTTGGGAATAAACTTAACAAACAGATGTAGTTCTCTATTCAAAGAAAACTATGTAAAACTAATGGAAACCATCAAGAAGGATTTACAAAATTGGAAACAGTTAAACCTCTCATTTATGGGAAGAATAGTGACAGTGAAGATGAACATTTTACCAAGAGTGATCTTTTTATTTCAAGCAATACATATAATAAAAACTTGATAATATTTTAAAGAACTTGATAAACTAACAAGACAATTTATCTGGCAAGGGAAAAACCCAGAATTAAACTGAAAATATTGCAAGATAAAAAAGAAAGAGGAGGATTTGTCCTATCAGACTGGCAATTATATTATAAAGTAGCTAGTATAACATGGATTAAAGAATGGCTCACTCTAGAAGATGTAATACTGTTGAGGTTGGAACACCATGATCTACAATTAGGTTGGCATGTTTTTGTGTGGTACAGGAAAAGTAAGGCCCATAAACATTTTAACCAGCATATGGGAAACAATGGGATGAAGTACAGAACCTATATTATACTAAAATACCAAAATGGATCTCACCACTAGAAGCATTTGTACATCCCAAGATATTTCCAATAGTTTTAGCCTGGACGTATGAAGATCTGTTGAATAAACAAAATCAACTCCAGACTCAAGAAGAACTTAAAGGAAGAGGTATACTGTTGAACTGGTGGGAAAGAGCACAATTAGATTCTAGATTAGCAAAAGATAATGTCACTGGTTTCTATGATTCACCTGTAGAGCTTGATAAAATCATGTTTGAGAAAGATTGTAAATATATAAAGCAAATTTATAATGTTCTAATAGATATGAGAATGCAGGATGAAGTGGTAAAAGAAGCTATGGTTAAATGGGCACAAAATATAGGCCATACTATTCAAATGGATGAATGGTCTAAGGTATGGAAACTGAACATAAAATTCACAAAGGCAACTTCTTATAAAGAAAATATATATAAAATGTTTTATAGGTGGCATGTAACTCCTGAAATTTTAGCTAAATGGTACCTGAATATGTCAAATACATGTTGGAAATGTAAAAGTAAAATTGGATCATATTACCATATGTGTTGGATATGTAAGATTGCTAAAGCATATTAGATATAGATACATAGAATGTTACAAAAAATGTTAGACACAACCATAACTGTTTAATTCTGAATTATTTTTATTAAATATTATTCCTGATTCCTTTACAAAGATACATACATATGTAATTGTACATGTTATAACTGCAGCAAGAATTTTATATGCAAAGTATTGGAAAAAGAAGAAGTGCCTACAAAAGAAGAAATCATAAGTAAACTGTTTGAAGCAGCAGAAATGGACAATTTAACTCTCCAGTTACAAGATAAAAAGAAGGATCTTTCAAAAATACTTGGCGTGAACTCTATAGATGGATTGAAGTCTATATATAGAAATTATGAAGATTTAAGCAATAGGTAGTACCATGTAAAATTGTTTATATAACCAAGGAAAGATGCCTAAAACTAGATAAGATGTGAATAGAGCTTACAAATTTAACTGGATAATAAGTTTGAGCTCCACTACTGTAGTGTATGTTTGTGTAGTGGTTGTTGTAGCAATGTATCGGTATTTCTTTGTCTTGTTGTTTCAATGTGTAGTATCTTTTCTCTTTCTAAAAAATGGCCCAGTTTTTGCTGGGTTTAAATTTAAAAAAACAACAACTTTCCCACAGAACTGGCAGCTTACCTTCCAGCAAGATACAGGTGTCCTAGACCCTTGCATATATAATTTGGAATTTAGAGGGGGGTTTTAACACTCTGTTACTTAAATCACAGTCTAACCTTATGGATGTTTGCTTGGAAGAAAGTCCCACTGAGTTCAATTGAAGTTACTCCTAAGTGAGTGTATATTGCATTATGGTCTTAAGATGTGAAGGTTTTGCTTGGTGAAGTGTGCTCTTTGTTCTTGAATTAGGAAAGTGTCAAAACAACTGCTTGACTTGTTTTCATGGCCACAATGTAATTGACTTTGATGGGACTGCTGAGGTTCTTGAAGTTATGCATGTGTTTAAGAAGAAGCCCAAAGTGTCAAATTCACAACATTTTCTTAAACACAGAGGCTGCTATTTGTCTACAGGTTACTCTAAATGACAGGCAACCCCCCCCCCAATTGCCTCTCTACTTGAGGCTACATCCAGTGAAGAAGAAAAACCAATCTATTGGTGTACTGTTGTTTTTCAGCATAATGTATGGTTTCAACAGTTGAACTCAATGGGTTCCTTTCTGCATAGGAATAGAAACCACTCCAGAGGTAATTGTACAGGCAGCATCTGCCAGTGGTTGCCATTTAAGGGCTGCCAGTGGTTCTCTTATTAATCTGTATTTTCAGGAAGTTTCACTCAGAGACCTCCCCTTCCATGAACACAAAAAGGGTCAATTGAAGGGATCTTTTGCATTCAGCTGCCTAACTGATTATCGGAGCTGTCAGAGTTGACAGCATAAATCATCTGTGTAGGCAGGGGCCTTCACAAACAGAACATCATGCTGCATCCTTGATTCATAACATTTGATCACAAATATTTCTTCTGTTCCAAATTTAGCCCCAAAGGCAACAGACATTTCCTTATGAAAAGAAGATAAATTCTGAAGTCTAGACTTGAAGGAATACATTCTGGGCTTGTCACGCATTTTTTAAAAAATGATCTTCCAAAGGAACTTTCGTAGATGTTAAGGAAATATTGCAGCAAATGTGGTTAGTGCTTGTGATTCATTTGTATAGCTTTAATTGTTTGGCACCATTTTCTTAGGTTTCATTAGCAAGGTTTCATTAGTGTATTAATTCACACATACACACACACTCACACACACAGAGATACCCTTTAGTTATTTAATAAATAAGAATATTTAGAGAAGAGAAGAGATTGGATTTATACCCCACCCTTCACTTGGAGTCTCAGAGTGGCTTACAAACTCCTTTCCCTTCCCCTCCCCGCAACAGACGCCCTGTGAGGTAGGTGGAGCTGAGAGAGCTCTGAGAGAACTGCCCTTTCAAGGACAGCTCTTGTCAGAACTATGGCTTGCCCAAGGTCATCTAGCAGCTGCAAGAGGAGGAGTGGGGAATCAAACCCTGTTCTCCCAGATTAGAGTCTGCACACTTAACCACTACACCAAATTATTTATTTAGGGCATTAGAATATACAAAGTATTTCACATACAAAGTAATCCTTACCATAAATCTTTAAGCTAGGTCACTATGGTCTACTACAGATGAAGGCTGAAAGTGATCCCTAATCTTTTCAGTTCATGGCAGAAGTCTGTTTTATACCAGATAGCTCCTAGATCGTAATTTATTATCACTGATACCTTTTCAGACTGAAGGTAAGGGACCAGATGCCTAAATGATCCTCAATACAAAAGAAAAATCCTTTGTGCACAGAACACTGATAGTCAGGCATACTTCTGGGATTTCCCCCTTCCCCTGTGGAGGGAACCCTGAATTACATGACCCCCAACCTGTTCTCTGAAGTGGCACAGCCTAGGTACAGATTTACTACCTTACTGAACCACTATGCTGTAGTCATTCTGTAGATGACCATCATGCACAAAGCAAGAATGGGAAATTTGTGCTGTACAAGCCTCAATGAATTAAATTGGAAGATTTACAAGAAATTGTGTTCAAGTGTTTGTGGGAGTTCTCATTTATGCCCACTGCAGATTCAGGAAATCATCTGTGTAACATACAGTGCAATTGTACAAATGCTTACTTGAGATTTGCTGCAAAACACTAATGGCAGGGTGTGCATCAACTGAGTTCATCAGGATGAGGGGACTATAGAAATCCACTTTGGTAATGTTGTGGGGAACCAAAAAATTGCAATAATAGAAGCTGAATTTCCTGAGGTTAAAAATATTCTTAGCAAGAGCTCTGAACTTTCACAAAGTTGGAAGACTTTTGTTTCCAATCCTTTAGCTAAGAAAGAACCATAAAATATAATAGATACTTGCTTTGATGGTAAGAATGTGTACAGAAAGGAACAACAGTTTGTATTGTTTCTACAAATGAATCTATTTACAAGGGTCACAAGACAGTTTGGCTTTAGTGAAAAGAGACATGCATGGCAGTTAATGCCATGGTTTGATTTGCCCAAGCCCCATTTACATCAAATGATGCATGGGGTGCTATTGGTTCAGATGTACGTTGGTCAAACAATCAGGAGAGGGTAACAGGCTGCTTACTCATTTCCACCCTCTCACTTGCAGGCATTTTGCTGTGGCTGACTCACCCTGCCTTCCCTAAGGACAGCACGAGATTAGCTGGTCACCATTGCAGAGAAAGGAGATTTGGGGGGAGGGGGGATGTCACCAGACTGGCCTGGTATGAAGCCCTTTTTTCTCCTGTACTGTTCTGTCACAGTGAATGGGGCATTTTCATTTAAATATCCCTAGTAATAAAACTGATTAGGTCACAACTAGTTAGTTAGGAAGAGAGAGGGTTGTTCAGGAGAGGTAGGGTTAATCAGCAAGTACCCTGAGATATCTGGTTTGATGGGGGAAGTGTCCAGAACAGGCCATCACAGGCCTTGCTGGTAAGTGTGCTTTGAAGGAGTGTCCCTGGTGCTGTGGCATCTTTTGAACCTGCTAGGAACCTTGCGGCACATCAGGAGAGAAGGATGAAGCTTGGCACCTCTCTGAACTAGGGTTGCCAGCCTCCAGGTGAGGCCTGGAGATCTCCCACTTTTACAACTGATCTCCAGCTGACAGAGATCATCTCCCTTGGAGAAAATGACTGCTTTGAAGGGTGGACTCTACTGTATTGTACCATGCTGAGGCCCCTCCCTCCCCAAACCCCACCCTCTCCTGGATCCACCCCCAAAGTCTCCAGGTATTTTCCAACTCAGACCTGGCAACTCTACTCTGAACATATGGCTGGGCATGTAGTGATAAGCAAGACTGGTGGAAGCACTGGCTGAGATTGGAGCCAGGGTGGATCTATCCAAAAGGCATTCCAGGCAGGCCGAAGCATAGCGCAGCTCACCCTCAAAATTGCCAGCTTATTGGAATAAGCAAGTGACACAAATCAGCTATTCATTTAATTTAAACAATTCAGATTTGTCAAGAGGCTGCTTACTAAAATTACATTTTGTGAGGTCTGAAAGATTATAAAATGTGAAAGCCTGATATTTCTTCATTTTCATTGTTCAAATATGCATCATGGGTAATTGTATGAGATCATACAATTGTATGGAATGATGCCAGTGTTCAAACAGGTGTAGCTGTTAGCTGTCTTTTGACTCACTAAATACAATAAATATAACAACTGGGGAAATCTAAAGCTATGCTGGATAACAAACATCACCTTTGATATCATGTCAACCCCAGCCAAAGCAGAACTCCTGCTACAGAAAACCTGCTTTCTGTAACTGAAGTCAATATCCAATAGAGAAATGGGAACCAGTACTCAGAGAAGCATAGGTGAGAGACATTAGCATTTTTTTCAATATTTTCCCCATTCCCAATGGATTTTGGATCAGGAAAAGCACCCACAAAAAATACAATACTTCTCCATGCAATCACATTTAAAGTTATTTATTCCACTATTTCCAAATCTGGAGGAGAAAACCTTGTTTACTGGGATGGATTAATAATAATCAACAATTTAATTGGAAGGGCAACTAACTACTCAATGGGACTGATATTGATTGGCAAAGTGAAATCTTAATTTGTGGAAATAAGATTTAAGGTAAGACATGTTTTTGAGGTTGTTGGTTTTGGCCATGTGCTACAATGGGGGGGGGGGGAGAAATATTAATTACTAGGAATAAGGCCCGTTGTGGAAATAAATACAACAGGCTCTAGAAAGAGGCTCTGGGAGAGTGCCCCGGCTTTGGGCACTCAGTGACAATTTGCTGTGGCAATCTCAGCAGGGTATAAGGACAGAGTCCACCATTTTCTCCAGAGGAACTGATCTTTGCTGCCCGAAGAGCAGTAGTAATTTTGAGTGATCTCCAGCCCACCCCCAAGATTGGTAACAGTGGTTCCCCAGGAGGGAGTGGCTGGTTTGGAGAGTGAAGACTATGGCATTGTACCTGTCTGAGGTCCCACCCCTCCTCAACACTCATCCTCTCCAGGTTCGACCCCTCAAATCTCCAGGAATTTCCCAACCTGGAGTTGATAACCCTATCTCCCTCCCAGCCAACCATCAACCTACCTTTAGTTTTCCATCTCCTCCCCCTCCCTCCTAGAGAGCAGTTGGAATTTTGAGTGATCTCCAGCCCCCACCTGGAGATTGGCAACAAGGGTTCCCCATCAGGGAATGGCTGGATTGGAGGGTGGAGTCTATGGCATCGTACCTATCTGAGGTGCCACCCCTCTTCAAACCTCACCCTCTCCAGGCTCCATCCCTCAAATCTCCAGGAATTGCCCACCTGGAGTTGGCAACCTGATCAGGACTGGGCCCAATGAGTTTTCTCCCAAAGGCCAACATAGGTGTGGAAAGGGCCTTTTACTGACAGAGGAGAAAGTACAAGTGCCAACTCTGATTAGGGAAATACCTGGAGATTTGGGGGGGGTGGATCCTGTGGAGGGCAGCACTTGGGGGGGGTGTAGAAGGACTCAGCAGGCTATAATGCCATAAAGTCTACCCTCCAAAGCAACCATTTTCTCCCGGGGAACTGATCTCTGTCACCTGGAGGTCAATTGTAACAGTGGGAGATCTCCAGGTCCCACCTGGAGATTGGCAACCCTAGGGGGAAGTCAGCCACACAGCGGGGAGTTGAAGAAAATGGTGTGATGGTTGCTGGCTCACCTCGTTAGCCAGCCAGCCATGCTGAAGCTAAGCAGGAGAAAGAGCCTTTTCCCATTTATTCTGATAGGAAAGTGGCCATTGGGGAGGGGGTTATGGGCGGGGGAGGGGGTTATGCTGAAAGTCCTTTGTTTTTTTACTCACAGAAGCAAGCTTGGTTGCCTACCAACAGCCACTGAGGGGACAGTCCCTCACAGGAGTCAAGAGAACTGTCTTCCTCAGGAGAGAGAGCTGTCTGCCAGTAAATCTGACATGCAAATCTGTCTGAAGGGGCAGTGGGTGGGGAAGAGGATCAGACCCAGCACCTGGCCAATGGCACGTGAGTACTCTTGAGTGGCGGCTGATGGGCCAATGGCTGAGGGAGGGCATTTAACAGCCAATGGGAGCGCATGGAATCTTATGAAACCAAAAGATAATTATTATAAGGAGAGATGGGCATTCCATCTTAAGGGAGTGGTAGCTTTTATTTAATAAGTTTTCATTTCTCTTATATTTCCTTCAACTTTTTGAAAGGCATCCACACTGAAGCTATAGTACAGATGGACACATGAAGCTGCCTTATACTGAATCAGACCATTGGTCCATCATCACCTACTACCTTATTCTTCAACTGGAGATGCTGGGGATTAAACCTGGGACCTTCTGCAGGCCAAGAAGATGCTCTACCATTTAGCCGCAGCCCATTCCTTTATAGTAATATGCAAAAGGTATATAAATTAAACTAATTTACTTAGGTTTCCTCTTCAGGTCATAGAAGTCTTTTGCCTGTTACCACTGGCACTCTTAAGATTCAGGCCCCTGGCCTCGTGGTGACACTGCTGACAGTCGAAGGCTGCTTTTCCCCCTTGGCTGGAATGCGGGGCAGCAACAAAGTCGCGACATGCTGCGTCGTGATGTGGGCAGGGGGCGGAGCCAGCTTGGTTGAATGGCTGGGCTCCGCTCCCACCCAAACAGTTGTAGACTCATGCTCGGGCTGATAGCAGCTCCGAGCACACTGGGAGACAGGGCCAGGCCTACCTGAGAGGCCTAGGCCTTGAGCAGTGGCTGTGTCAAGTTCCCCAGATAGTCAGTCAGACACCAGGCTTCATAAAGAAGATAGTGTTTATTGAAAGCTAATCATAGAGATACATTAACGATGCTTTGTCAGTGATGTTGAGAAATATACGACAACACCAATTATAGCCCATTTAAACTGCCCCCCCCCATACTACCCACCAATAGCTACTCAGTGAGCACGTGGAAAAGCATTAATTAACAGTTGACCAGAAATTCCACAAAGGCGAAAAGAAGCCCTGGGACCCAAGGCCTACTACACAGATAAGAGACTGCATAGACACAGTAAATCTGGGTGCCTGGAGTGTCTGTGAGACAACCTGTGATACTCCCGCATTCCAGGCCAGTGTCAGCTCTCCCCCTCCTCCCCCTCCATCCATTTTATGGCAGGATTACCTGACATTCTGCCCCCCTCATGCTTTCTCCCCTGCGGGTTTGTGAGGATAGAGCTTGTGAAATTTGCGCACCAGACGAGGGGCATTAACATTTTCAGCTCGCACCCATTCCCTGTGTTCTGGTCCAAAATCTACCCACTCAATGAGGTAATACAACCGATTGCGAGACACTTTGGAGTCCAGGATTTCAGCGACTTCATAATGAGGTTCCCCCCCTACCATGAGGGGGGGGGGTCGGGCGTTGTGGCCGCCAGTTGTTCACCTCAGGTGAACGGCGTAGTAACCTGAGATGAAATACAGGATAGATTGCTTTCAAAGACTTTGGCAAAATCAATTTAACAGTAACAGCATTGATTAATCTCTTAATTTTAAACGGACCCACATATTTCCCCCAGTTTGCGACTGGGTTGTAGACCCTGTATGTTTTTAGTGGACACATGCACAAACTCCCCTGGTTTAGGGTCCCACCCCTTGTCTCTCTTTTTATCCGCTTGTATTTTGTAGGTTTCTTTTGCTTTCTCCAGTGTTCGACAAAGGAGGGGCCAAGCTGCTTGCAAGTGTTTACACCAGTCCCCCGCTTCTCCTGCTGGCAAGTTAGGCTGAATGAGGAACGGGAGAGAAGGACCCTCGTAACCATATACTGCCATGAATGGCAAGACCCCTGTCAAAGCATGATACGTGTTATTGTAACAGAATACAGCCAATGGCAACAGCGATTCCCAATTGTTTTGCTGGAAATTAGTAAAACACCTTAGGTATTGTTCTAGTGTTTGATTTACCTGTTCCATTTGTCCATCCGTCTCTGGGTGATATGCATTGCTGACCCCCCTCTCCACCCCTAACAGTGCCATCAACTCCCCCCAGAAGTGGGAAACAAATTGTGACCCCCTGTCGGATATAATTTTCAGTGGCAAAGTGTGTAACCTCATGATGTGGTGCAAGAACGCCTTGGCCAAAGCTTTGGCAGAAGGAATTGTTTTAAATGGTACAAAATGCGCTTGCTTGGAGAATAAATCCACAACCACCCAAATCACCGTTTCCCCCCCGCTAGGAGGAAGATCTGTGATAAAGCCCATAGAAATTACTTCCCAAGGCTGGGAAGGTGTTGGGAGGGGTTGTAACAGTCCGGGTGGCTTCCCGGGTCGCGGCTTGCTCATGAGGCAAGTCTGGCATGACTGGACAAACAGGGATAAATCTTTTCTCATGCCCGGCCACCAGAATTGTCTCTGTAGTAGCTGCAATGATTTCACAAACCCCCGTATGACCAGCTAATTTTGCACCATGTACCCATTCCATGATTTCCCCCCTTAGGGAGTGTGGGACAAACAATTCCCCCCCTTTTCGCCAACACCCGGTGTCATCTTATTCCGCCTCCCCCCTTCTCGAGCTCCGCCTTGTCGTTCTCAGAGAGGGTGGAGGCAAGTTTAGAGTTCCAGGCGGGAGGGGGTAGAGATTTCGGTGGCTTGGTTTGGCTGCATGTCGTCACCACCCTTCCCAACTGGGTGGGTGTGAACATAGAGTCCCAGACCTCCTCCCTCTTGCTGTTGTGTTGAGGAAGGCAGGACAGCGCGTCAGCAAGTGAGTTCGCCTTCCCTGGAAAATGGTGCAACGTGAAGTTAAACTTGGAAAAGAAATCAGCCCATTGGAGTTGCTTTGCATTCAAACTTCTCAGGGTGCGCAGCAACTCTAGGTTTTTGTGATCTGTCCAAACCTCAAAAGGCACCCTGGCTCCCTCCAACCAATGGCGCCAAGTGGAAAGGGCCAATTTTATAGCCCCTGCTTCCTTATCCCACACTGACTAGTTTCGTTCTGTCTCATTACATTTTTTAGATACATAAGCAAGCGGGTGAAGGTTGCCATCCTCCCCCTCTTGCAAGATGGCACCTCCCATTGCAACGTCCAAGGGGTCGACTTGCACTATGAACTTTTTCAGTTCGTTTGGGTGCGCTAGCACCGGCTCAGACGTAAACGGGGTTTTGAGCTGTTCAAATGCCTGCTGACATTTGGGGGTCCAATCTAGCTTTGTCCCCGACTTTGTGCTGTCGACCCCCTTCCCCTTGGTTTTTAACAGATCTGTGAGGGGGAGGGACACCTGTGTGAAATTCGCCAAGAATGCTCTGTAAAAATTGCTGAATCTGGGGAATGCTTGTAATTGCCTGCGAGTCTTTGGGGGTTCCCACCCCACCACGTCTTGTACTTTAGCCAGGTCCATCTCAATCCCACTCTGGGAGATATGGTAACCCAAGAACGAGATCTCCAAATGGTGGAATTCGCATTTGGACAGCTTAGCAAAAAGTTTGTGCTTGTGCAACGTTTGGAGGACCTCTCGAACCAATTTCACATGAGATTCTTTATCAGGGGAGTACAGCAAGATATCATCAAGGTAAACAAGGACCCCCTTAAACAGGTGCTTGTGCAACACTTCATTTATCAGGTTCATGAAGACCCCTGGAGCTCCTGGTAATCCGAACGGCATAACCAAATATTCGAATTGGCCGAGTGGTGTGTTAAATGCCATTTTGTACTCATCCCCCTCCCTTATGCGCACCCTAAAGTACGCATCTCTCAAGGCAAGTTTTGAAAAGATCTTCCCCCCCGCAACCACTGCCAGGAGATCTTTGATTAGGGGTAGAGGGTAAGCGTTCATTGCGGAGAACGCATTGAGCCCCCTGTAGTCCGTGCACAAACGCTGTCCTTTTTTTTCTGAATAACACCGGGGCTGCACACGGGGAGGAGGCTGGCTAGATAAAACCTCTCTCCAGGTTTTTATCAATGAACTTTCTCAGTTCAACCTTCTCTGCAGGGCTCATGGAGTACAATTTTCCCTTGGGCAATTTTTGATTTGGTAAGAGTTCGATGGCACAGTCCGAGTTCCGATGGGGGGACAACTCATCTGCCTCCCCCTCCTCGAACACCACCGTTAGGTCTCAGTATTCACATGGAATGCAATTCAGTTCTGCCTCCACAAGCCCCATCGGTACAACTAGAGCTTTGGGGGGTTTCCCTCACAAGTCACTCCACACATGCGTCTTGCATTGCGGGGAGATGAAATTCACCACCCCCTCCTCCCATAATATATGCGGGTTATGGGCATAGAACCAAGGGCTGCTGAGTACCAAGGGGAACCTCGCTGCCGAGGTGACTACAAACAGCCTCGTTTCCCAATGCCCCTCCAACCCCATATATAAGGGGACCGTTTCATATTTGCACGGGTCTTTCATCGTGGACCCATCCACCTGAGTGAAAATCAGGGGTTCAGCCAGTTTCACTACCTTGGCCCCCAGTCCCGTCACTAATGAGGGGTTTATAATGTCTCGCCCACAGCCCGAATCCACTAAGCCACTCACCCTGACATGGGTGTGTAGTTTGGGGTTGATTAAAGTCACAGTCACGAAAAAGAGGGAAGGGGAACTGCTCACCGGTCGTAGCGCCTGGGAGTCGGGGACCTGCTGCTCAGCGCTATTCACAGCAGGGCTTCCCATTTCCCGCTGTTTGGGGCTGCTCCTCTTCTGACTCCTTTGAGTTGTCTCCTAGTGGACTCGCTTGCAGGACTCTTGTGCCCTTCGGCTTGGCCGTTGGTTTCGGGGTCGAGGTCTCGAACTTCTTCCCTCCTTTCCCAAAGGATGGGGTAGCTCCCCCTCTGGGGCACATGGTGGTGAAATGGCCTTGTTCACCACATTTAAGGCAGAGACCTTGCTTCATCTGCTGCTCCTGAGTCCCGTCCTTCTGGCGTGATGGGGGGGGGGGGCTGGAGTCTTCTGCTTGGTTGGTCTGGCAACTGCCGGGGTTGGTTTACTTTGCGTGACTGCGTCGTCAAGACAAATGGTGCAGAGCCGGGTTTCAGTGTCAGCCGCCTCCTTCATCCAGCCTAACAGGGTTCTGGGATCACGACCCTGAAGGATCATTCCCCAGATTTCAGGTTGGGCTAGCACCCCGTCCGGCCACCCCCTGATCTTAGCGGCTTGCGGGCGAAACTCCTCGGTGTACTCTCGCACCGACTTTTTCCCTTGCTGGAACGTGCGGAGAAACGTCTAGGCCATCTCGCTTGTGTTAGAGTCCTCAAAGTGATCTTTGAGTGCCCACATGAAGGTGTCTACCTCCCAGAGCTCTCGTCCGTCTTCTTGATGTAAGGTCACATACCAATCTGCTGCCGCGTCCCGCAGGCAAGAGGCGATTGCATTGACTATGTGCTCCTCGTTCGGGAAGAGGTGGCCCCAGTTGTCCACAAATTTCTCAGCTCTCATCAGAAAGAAAGAAAATTTCTCAGGTGTTCCATCAAATGTGGCGTCCAGCATCGCTGGATTAGGCAGCATATGGCCCCAACCCTGCGGGGGTCCATGAGGTCCCAGCGCTGGCGGCCCTGCAGGCGGACCCGTGGGCTGGTCTGCGGGTGCCCCAGGTTGCCCTGGCACACCCTCAGGTGGCGGTCCGGCAGGGGCAGTGGGGACCCCTTGCTGAGGTTGTCCCGGCCCTCCTGGGGGCATGAGTTGTTGCCTTCAGTCTAGTTCTTCCCGGATCCCATCTGAAATCATTTTGGGGATCCTCTGGAGGGATTCCTCTACCAGCCGGAGCAGCCGGTCCTGGCTTCGGTCCCTGCTCCATCTCTGGCTCCCCACGGCACCTTCGGGTTCTTGAGGGGGAGGGCGGGCTTCTTCTCCTCCCGCCGTAGTGCTCAGTCTGTAAACTGACTGCTCATATCGGTGTCAGGTAGCCCTGCCATGATGGATGGAGGGGAGGGGAGGTTGGCTCTGGGCGCCTTAGTGGCGTGACAGGCGGGAGGTTGGAATCTGGGGAGTTGTTGATTTACGCTTAGGGTGTGAGAATGGAATGTAGCTCTGGTTACCCCTATCTCCTGCAGACGGGACATTCTGACCTTGAGGAATCAAGCTGCGAGCTTTCCTATCGCTTTCAAAGCTGCAGCTTTGCTGTGAATAATGGGGGCGTTGGGAACTTCATTAGCGTAGTAACTTTCGATTCCCAATCGCATGGTATTCTATGACTAGGAGAAGGGGGGGTCCCCATTCACCCCCTTGCCCTGTATAACTGCTTGCTTTCTGTAACCAAGTCATTCTGAACAATGTACCTGCTTCAGTGAACCTTTCTCTTGCAGCTTTAAAATAAATACTATCCTTGTTTGCATCACAAGGCCTGGTGTTTTGCTGACTAAGTTAGGACTCCTGACAGTTTGTTCAGAATCCTCATCAACTTTCGGGACTGGTCGTAAACCCGCAACTCCACAATGAGTGACGGTGAGGAAGACACTCTCCCGATTGAAGAAGAAAAGGAGAAAAGGCCTCCAGGGAAAGACGTACCCAAGGAGACCCCTGACACATATGTGCCGAGACAATGGGGTGGGGAGTACGACTTTGGAGGGCCTTACGGAGACCCGTATGGGGCAGCCTATGGAGGGGTGACCCACCGAGTTGGGCGCAGACGAGACTGGGTGAAACCCTTGGCTGAGACCCACGAAGCGTGGTTCGGGACCCCGAGAGCCTCCATGGGAGCTAGTCACCCCGAGAGGTCGGTCCGAAAGCTCATCACAGCAGAAGCCCTGGAGGACACCGGTCGAGACACCGAGAGCCGCGAGGGTGCCGTGGTGAGAAGGAGGTGGAGTGGGGAGCCGAGCCAAGACCGCCTGATGCGCTTCCTGGACGAATCCCTCGCACGCATCCCACAGATGATCGCGGAAGGGATACGAGAAGCGCGTGAGCGGCAGAGACGTGAGGAACCACCAGACCGCGTTCCTCCCGACCAGCGCCCGGCGCCGGACCAAGACCAAGGGAACGTACCAGCCAGCCCGCCAGACCAACCAGCGGGGCCAGGACCTGGGCAACCACCTCCTCGCCCTTGGGGGTTCTTGCCATCTAAGCCGGCAGAACTCCTGGATGCTGATTTCGATGGAGACCCCGAAAAATTCCCGTTCTTCCTGGTGAGAGCCGAGAGGTTTATCGAAACCTGGGGTCACCTTTTCCAACGAGAAGAGCGCATGGTCGATGTCATAGCAGCCCACTTGAAGGGAGCGGCCGCAGACTGGTATGTGGGACTCCACCAAGATGACGGGCGTGAGCTGAGAGAAATCGATTCTTTCATGTGGGCCATGAAAGAGCAATTCGAAGATGTGCACTCTACTAAAGCTGCCAAGGCAATGATCCGAAGCCTCAAACAAGGCGCAAGGTCGGTGAGAGACTACACCTCGGAGTTCCGCAGATGTGCCGCTAAACTCCGAGGGGAAGGGAACCTAGTAGACTTCTACAAGTGGGGGCTCAACGCGGAGATCCGCCGAGAAGTCACCAGGAACCAAGACCCGAACACCCTCACGGGATGGATTCATGCCGCCATCACGATGGAGAACCGGCTGAAGACCATCAAACTGGATGACGCCGCAGCGATGGCTAACAGGGGTCCCGCGCCTGCAGCGAAGGGGAAACCCCTTGCCCCGAATCCGAAGCCGAGAGACGGTACCAGGGAACTCCGGATGAAGCAAGGTCTTTGCCTCAAATGCGGAGAAGGAGGTCATTTCGCCGCGAACTGCCCAACGTCTTCTGCACCGGCCGGGGCGCAAAAAGGAGTCAAGAAGAAATTTGACACATCTACACCGAAACAGGTGGCGAAACCGAAGGGGGCGAAAGCCTTGCAAGCTAAACCGCTCAGCGAGGCATCCGACTCATCCGATGGCGAGACCGTGCCGCAGGGAAACGAGCCGGACCTGCTGTAAACAGCGCTGAACAGCAGGTCCCACACTCCCAGGCGCAAAACTCGGTGAGCAAACCCCCTCTCTTTTCTTTCTCACAGTGACTGTAATGGACCCGGGTCTATTGACCCATGTGAGAGTACGTGCTCTCATTGACTCTGGGTGTGGGAGAGACCTCATCAATCCCACACTAATTACGGGACTAGGGGCGAAAGTTGTTAAACTAAATGAACCTTTAATTTTCACTCAAATGGACGGGTCCACTATGAAAGAACCCTGTAAATACGAGACTGTACCCTTGAGGGTGGGACTCGGGCAACACTGGGAAGAAAGATCTTTTGTGGTTAACCCTGCAGCCCGCTTCCCTCTGGTTCTAGGGAGCCCGTGGTTCTTTGACCACGATCCGCACGTACTATGGGGGGAGGGGAAGGTGAACTTCATCTCCGAGAAATGCCGGTCCCATTTGTGGAGGAAAGAGTGGGGACCCACGACGGGGGGCAACTCCTAGTGACGGCGGGGGTGGCAGACGCGGATCTGGAAAGCATCCCCCCGAGTACCACGACCTGGCCCCTGTGTTTGGGGAGGAGGAGGCCGATGAATTACCCCCCCACAGAAACTCAGACTGTGCAATTGAAATTTTGCCCAACCAAAAGTTGCCGAAGGGAAAACTGTATTCTATGAGCCCCTCGGAAAAAGTGGAACTGCGAAAGTTCATTGACAAAAACCTCAGTAGGGGTTTTATACGGCCAGCATCCTCCCCGTTTGCGGCTCCGGTGCTTTTCCGGAAAAAAAGGACGGGGGGTTGCGGCTATGCACTGACTATCGTGGTTTGAATGCAGTGTCCAACACCAACGCTTACCCCATGCCCCTCATAAAAGACTTGTTGGCGGCGGTGGCTGGGGGAGAATCTTCTCGAAGTTAGACCTCCGAGATGCCTATTTCAGAGTCCGAATTCGGGAGGGGGATGAATTTAAGACGGCGTTCAACACCCCCTGGGCCAGTTTGAATATCTGGTCATGCCATTCGGACTCCAAGGGGCCCCGGGGGTCTTCATGAATTTAATTAATGAGGTGTTGCATAAATATTTGTTCAAGGGGGTCCTTGTTTACCTTGATGACATTCTTTTATATTCCCCCGACCTGAAATCTCATGTGAAACTGGTGCGGGAAGTACTACAAACGTTGCACAAGCATAAACTGTTTGCCAAACTGTCTAAGTGTGAATTTCACAAAACGGAGATCCCTTTTTTGGGCTACCGCATATCTCAAAAGGGAATTGAGATGGACCCTGACAAGATTAAGGATGTAGTAGGGTGGGAGGCCCCCAAAACGCGGAGGCAACTCCAAGGTTTCCTCGGATTCGCGAACTTTTATAGATCGTTCCTATCAAACTTTGCCCAGGTGGCTCTCCCCTTGACTGACTTATTGAAAACCAAAGGGAAGCCACCCGAATGCACTCGACCTGGAGCTAAATTAGAATGGTCACCAGAGTGCCAACGGGCTTTTGAAAAATTGAAAACCCTTTTTACGTCTGAACCGGTCTTAGCCCACCCTAATGAACTTAAGAAATTCATTGTTCAAGTTGACGCTTCAGACGTTGCCATGGGGGGGGCGATCCTCCAAGAGGGGGAGGATGGGAAACTGCACCCCCTTGCCTATGTTTCAAAGAAATTTAATGATACTGAACGGAATTGGTCGGTGTGGGAGAAAGAAGCGGGATCGATCCGTTTGGCGCTGGGTACTTGGCGCCATTGGCTTGAGGGGCGCGTGTCCCGTTCGAGGTCTGGACTGATCACAAAACCTCGAGCTGCTCCGCTCCCCCCGTTCCTTGAACGCCAAACAGCTCCGCTGGGCTGATTTCTTCTCCAAGTTTAACTTTACACTGCACCACTTCCCGGGGACGTCAAACTCGCTGGCTGATGCGCTGTCCCGCCTCCCGCAACACGACAGTAAGAGGGAGGAGATTCATGACTCAATTTTCACGCCCTCCCAACTGGGAGGGGCGGTTACCACTCGGAGGCAGGCCAAACTCTCCCCCCCGTCGCCAGACCCTCCTCCCAAGGACTGGGTGGTGAAATTCTCTACAGCTATGACGGATGCGGATAGGGAGGAGGTGGAGGGGGAAGAAGGAATATTCCGTGATGCGCACGGCTGCTGGACTAAGAACAATAAACTCTTTGTCCCACGGTCCCTCAGGGGGGAGGTGATGGGGTGGGCGCACGGGTCGAAACTGGCTGGACACACAGGATTTGTGAAATCTCTCCAGCTCCTACAAAGACAGTTTTGGTGGCCGGGGCTAAGGAAAGACATTTCCCTCTTCACGTCTGGGTGTCAAACGTGCTTGATGAGTAAACCTCGGCCCGGCAAACCCCCGGGTGCGTTACAACCCCTCCCCACGCCGGCTCGGCCATGGGAAGTGATCTCTATGGACTTTATTACGGACCTACCCCCTAGCGGGGGAAAACTGTCATATGGGTGATAGTGGACTTGTTTACCAAACAGGCTCATTTTGTTCCGTTTGCCTCTATCCCCTCTGCCAAGAAACTAGCCTCTGCGTTTTTGCAACACGTAGTGAGGCTCCACACGTTACCTGCTAAGGTGATCTCGGATAGGGGGGTGCAATTCGTTTCACGATTCTGGAGTGAACTTATGTCACTGCTTGGGGTGGAGAGGGGGGTTAGCAGTGCATATCATCCAGAATCCGATGGGCAGACCGAACGTGTCAATCAGACTTTGGAACAATATTTGCGGTGTTTTTCCAACTTTCAGCAGGACGACTGGCATTCTCTTTTGCCTTTAGCTGAGTTCTGTTACAATAATACTCAGCACTCGTCGACCGGAATGTCCCCATTTAAAGCGGTACATGGATACGACGCCCCGCCGCTGCCATTTTTGAATTCTCCCGATCTCCCGGCGGGAGACGCTGGAGACTGGTGCAAACACTTACAAATGGCGTGGGGTTCGTTAGCCAAGACTCTAGAAGAGGCTAAGGCAGCTTACAAACTCCAGGCCTGGATCCCTAAATGTGGGGAGTTTGCCTATTTATCCACGCAACACTTGCGTCGTATTCAGCCGAGTCGCAAGCTCGGTTGGAAATTTATCGGTCCCTTTGAGATTGTGAGAGTGATTAACAATGTAACTGTTGAACTTGCTTTGCCCAAATCCTTAAAGTCTGTTCATCCTGTTTTCCATGTAAGGCTTCTACGCCAGGCGCCTGAGGAGAACAAATGGAGACCACAACGACCGGCCCCACCTCCGCTGCTGGTGGGGGGAACCTCACTACGAAGTATCGCAAATCTTGGACTCTAAGATCTCTCGCAATCGCTTGTTTTATCTGGTTGAATGGATTGACTTTGGGCCGGAACAGAGGGAGTGGGTGCGGGCGGAAAATGTTCTGGCCCCCCGGCTTATCCGGGCGTTCCACAAGTTGTACCCCCATAAACCAAAGGGGTAGGCTTATTTTCGAGGGGGCTGCATGTCAGGTAGCCCTGCCATGATGGATGGAGGGGAGGGGAGGTTGGCTCTGGGCGCCTTAGTGGCGTGACAGGCGGGAGGTTGGAATCTGGGGAGTTGTTGATTTACGCTTAGGGTGTGAGAATGGAATGTAGCTCTGGTTACCCCTATCTCCTGCAGACGGGACATTCTGACCTTGAGGAATCAAGCTGCGAGCTTTCCTATCGCTTTCAAAGCTGCAGCTTTGCTGTGAATAATGGGGGCGTTGGGAACTTCATTAGCGTAGTAACTTTCGATTCCCAATCGCATGGTATTCTATGACTAGGAGAAGGGGGGTCCCCATTCACCCCCTTGCCCTGTATAACTGCTTGCTTTCTGTAACCAAGTCATTCTGAACAATGTACCTGCTTCAGTGAACCTTTCTCTTGCAGCTTTAAAATAAATACTATCCTTGTTTGCATCACAAGGCCTGGTGTTTTGCTGACTAAGTTAGGACTCCTGACAATCGGCCCTCGTGGACCGACGCCCAGAGGGTGAGGAACCACGTCTCTTGCATCTCGGCTAGCGGTTTGGCCCAGTCCCTTCTCCATTGGGGTCGGGTATTCATGCCAGCATACACCCCCCCCATACAAGTCATCGTAGAACCCACTGAGGTCGTACTCATGGCCCCATGTCGTGGGGACGGTCGTCACCGGGTTCTCTCCAGAAGTCAGCACCGAAGTGGTAGGTGTCGTAGTAGTTGGGACCCCGTCGTCCACCAAGGTCGTCGGGACCACGAGGTCTTCCTCATCACTCATCTCGCTTGAGAGAGGTGCGGTGTAGTGCCTAGACCCAATTCAAAACATCACTGACAATCTGTCAAGTTCCCCAGATAGTCAGTCAGACACCAGGCTTCATAAAGAAGATAGTGTTTATTGGAAGCTAATCATCGAGATACATTAACGATGCTTTGTCAGTGATGTTGAGAAATATACGACAACACCAATTATAGCCCATTCAAACTGCCCCCCCCATACTACCCACCAATAGCTACTCAGTGAGCACACGGAAAAGCATTAATTAACAGTTGACCAGAAATTCCACAAAGGCGAAAAGAAGCCCTGGGACCCAAGGCCATCTGCACAGATAAGAGACTGCATAGACACAGTAAATCTGGGTGCCTGGAGTGTCTGTGAGACAACCTGTGATACTCCCGCATTCCAGGCCAGTGTCAGCTCTCCACCTCCTCCCCCCTCTATCCATCTTATGGCAGGATTACCTGACAGGCTGGTGGCATCGGCATCCTCAGGCTGCCGGTGGCATGTGGCAGCGGGAGCATTTTTCAGCTGCGGTGATCCCGGCAGCGGATCCCTGGCTGAGGTGGTGGTCCATTGTGGCAGGAGGTGGTCTCAGGTGGCGGCAGTCCCTTCAGCAGTGGCAGCAACTTTCTAGTGGCCCATAGCTGCCCATAGTGGCAGCCTGGGGGAAAGGAGGTGGCAGAGGGATGGTGGCAAGCCATTGGCATCTGTGCTTCTCTGGTGCCTAACAGCAACGGGGGCCTACAGGAGAGAGTTGGGGGCATTGGCCAGTTCTCTGGGGCGATTCGAAGGTAGCCCGACGAGGGGGTGGCTGTTAGTGGCAGGCCTGCTTGGCAAAGCCTGTTTAGTAGCCTGGTTGGAATAGGCTGGTGGCGGTCTGTGGGTGCCATCAGGATGGGGGCCATCAGGGGGAATAAATGGCCAAGATGGTTTTGGTGGGCATTGCCCCTGGTGGCCATTTTGTATAAATGGTCTTCTTGGCTGTTAAGGAGTGGCAGTTAGGTAGGTGGCCATTTTGGTGAGGTCAGATAGAGGAGGCCATTTTGGGTGGTGCCATCTAGAGGTGGCCATTTTGGGGTGGTCTGCTGCACATGGCCATTTTGGGGACATCTCTTCTGGGTGGCCATTTTGAAAGGGCATCAGAGGGTGGATATTTTGAGAGCAATTTCAGAGGTGGCTGGGGAAGGCCTACTATTTGGAAATTACTTTAGAGCAGTTTGGGGCCTTATTACTAATAACATGGCACCCAAGAAGGGGTAAGGCCCTTCCAAGGGCAAGCAGCCAGCTCCAAAGCAGCCCACTCTCTTAGACTCTTCTGATGAGGATGAGCAGGGCCCTGTTAATGCAGCCATCCTAGAGAGGCTTGCAGCCCTTGAGAGTCAGCGGGGTGAACATCCTCCAGCTCGTGACGTGTCTAAATCCTTTCCTAAACTATCCTTTCAAGCTCAGGTGTTGGCATGCTTAGCTCTTCTTTTTTTTTTTTGGTAAATACAATTTATTATTGGATATATCACATACTCATACATTTTCAACCAACCTATATATCCATTTTTCTAATTTCCCTTCTACCCCCCAAACAAGACTTCCCGCACTGCTCCAACCCCATTAATATCTCTCTTGTTCTGTTACAGTTACTTCTAAACCTATTTTCTCTTACTAAAGGTAACAATTCAAAAATCTAATTCTATTTCATTTTCCTCTTAATAACTATCAAAACAAATCAAACCACGTTTAATGTCCCAATTTTTCAACAAGTATTTTTGAAAGTCTTTCCAGTCTTCAAAGAACGTTTCATCTTCTTCGTTGTTTAACTTTCTCGTTAATTTGTCCATTTCTGCCAAAAACAACGTCTTTTTAATCCATTCCCATGTTTCAGGTACTTTATCTTGTTTCCAACATTGAGCAAAAGTCAATCTTGCAGCTGTAGTCAAGTACCATAGTAATGTTCTCTTGGCTACATTTATTTCTTCCATTTTAAGACCTAACAATAACATCTGTGGGTCTTTCTTAAAAGTACAATTCACAATTTTTTGTATCTCATTGTGGATCTCTGTCCAATACTTTACTGCTTTATCACATGTCCACCACATATGGTAAAAAGACCCTTCATGTTTCTTACATTTCCAGCATTTGTTAGACATACTTTCATTTATGATAGCAATTTTTTTAGGCGTCATATACCATCTGTACATCATTTTATAACAATTCTCTTTAACATTTACGCAAGTTGAAATTTTCATCGACTTTTTCCACAAATATTCCCAAGATGTCATTAATATCTCATTATTAACATTTACAGCCCATTTTATCATTTGCTCTTTTACAACTTCATCCTCAGTATACCATTTCAATAGCGCCTTATACAGTTTAGAAATCATTTTTTTATCTTTCTCAAGCCATACAGTTTCAATTTCGATATTCTTTTCTCTAAAACCATGTTCTCTTTTATCGGTCTTAAATAAATCATAAATCTGTCTAAACTTCAACCAATCATATTCAAATTCAACATCAAATCTATCTTTTAACACAAAATTTTTCCCTTCAGATTTTAAAAGATTTTTATAAGGTAGCCAGTCTAGTCCTTGATTTCTTGAATATGGATTGATCACTTCAGCTGGTACAATCCAAAGTGGTCTTTCTTCTGAGAAGAATTTTCTATATCTCATCCATGTCTCGAACAGTGATTGTCTTACAAAGTGGTGTTTAAAAAATTTGTCCATTTTTACTTTTCCATACCATAAATATGCATGCCATCCGAATTTGTTATCATGCCCTTCCAGGGCCAATAGCTTCTTATTCTCCAAATTAATCCACTGTTCCAACCATGTTAAACAGACGGCATCATAATACAGTCTTAGATTTGGTAGTTGTAGACCTCCTCTTTCCTTTGCATCACATAAAATTTTCATTTTAATCCTTGGCTTTCTTCCTGCCCATACGAATTTGGATAATTCTTTCTGCCACGAATCCAATACTTTCCTTTGTTTTAGTACTGGAATAGTCTGAAATAAATACATCAAACGCGGTAAAATATTCATTTTTACAGTCGCGATTCTTCCCATCAATGATAAATTCAAAGTGTCCCATTTCTTCATATCTTGCTGAATTTTGTGCCACACCTTTTCATAATTGTTTTTAAACAAGTCAATATTTTTCATGGTTAATTCAATTCCAAGATATTTAGTCTTTGTAACTACTTCACATTGAATTTTCTCTTGAAGTTCTATTTGTCTTTGTTTCGTCATATTTTTGCACATCACTTTGGTTTTACTTTTATTAACATAGAATCCCGCAACTGAACCAAATTCTTCAATTTTTTCCATCAGTAGTGGTATTTTCTCGATTGGGTCTTGAATCATAAACATTACATCATCTGCAAATGCCCTGTATTTATAGACAAAACCTTTCACTGTAAGTCCTTCAATACTGTTATCTTTTCTTATCGCTGTCAATAATATTTCCAATATCCAAATAAACAACAACGGGGATAACGGGCAGCCTTGACGTGTTCCCTTTTGGACTTGGAAGAAGTCCGTCTTTTCTTTGTTTATATTCAAAGCCGCTTTTTGTTCTGAATATATTGCCACAATCATATTTAAAAAGGACTGTCCAATATCCATTTTTTCAATAACTTGCAGCATAAATTCCCAATTTAAGTTGTCAAAAGCTTTTTCCGCATCTAGGAAGAGGAATCCAACTTCTTTTTCAGGATGCTTGTCATAATATTCAATTGCATCTATCACCACTCTTAAATTGTCTCTGATTTGTCTGTTTGGTAAAAATCCAGCTTGTTCTTCCGCTATTATATCTTTCAGATATTTTTTCAGTCTCTCTGAAATTATTTTCGCAAATAATTTGTAATCATTATTTAATAGCGATATTGGCCTATAATTCTTTACTTGAGTCAAATCCAAACCTTCTTTGGGTATCAATGAAATATTTGCTTCTTTCCATGAATCTGGGATCCGTTTGGTCTTTCTTATCTCATTCGACAGAAGAACCAAAATAGGGGTTAGCTCCTCTTTAAATTTCTTATAAAACTTTGCTGTAAAGCCATCTGGTCCTGGAGCCTTGCCCAACTTTGCATCTTCTATCGCCATTGTCACTTCTTCTTTCGTTACTAAACCATTTAATAATTCCTTAATTTGTTTTCCCAGCTCTGGAACTTCAATCGTCTCCAAATATTTGTTGATTCTCTGTTGATCAATTCCTTTCTTTTTGAATAATTTGGCGTAATATTTTAAAAAAACTCTTTTTATACCATTCAAGCTCATAACATCCTTTCCATCTTCAATAATCTTAGTTATAAAATTCCTTTCTTTTCTATTTTTCAATTGCCATGCTAAAAACTTTCCTGGTTTGTTTGCACCCTCAAATGCTTTTTGCTGTAATTTCTTCAAATTCCAATATAATTCTCTGTTTAGTAAAACATTCAGCTGATCTTGCAGAAAGTGGATCTCTTTAATAATCTTCTTCTTCCCTGGTCTTTTCTTTAATTCCTTTTCTTTTTGTCGAATTTTTTCATGAAGGTCTTTCTGTTGTTGGATCTTTTGTTTTTTGTCCTTGGAGTTCAGAGAGATAAGCATACCTCTCATTACTGCTTTGTATGCATCCCAAACAACTTGTATGTCCGTGCCTTTATTCAAATTCAGTTCAAAAAAACTTTTCGTTTCCTTTTTTAAGATTTCATTAATTTGTTTTTGATCCAATAAATCTTCATTAATTCTCCAATATAGCTGTTTAGGTTTTGCTTTAGATATCCAAAGTAAGGGATTATGATCAGAATTAGTTTTCGGTAAAATTTGTATTTTATAAGTTTTTTGCGCCATCTCCTCTGACATCCAAATCATGTCAATTCGAGAAAAGGAATTATGTCTATTCGAATAAAACGTGTAGTCCTTAGTCTTAGGATTCCACTTCCTCCAAACGTCTTCCAGTTTCTCTTGCTTCATCAGTTGAAAGAAATTTTTTGGTAACTTTCCAACTGTCTCTCCACTTGCTTTAGATTTTCTATCCAATGTATTATTCACTGTACCATTGAAGTCTCCAGCAAGAACAATTTGGTCATAGTTTAAACACTCCAACTCTTTGGTCAAGTCACTAAAAAAGTCTCTTTTGCACCATTGGGTGCATATATATTTACAAGCAATGTCTTTTTTCTATTCATCCATATTTCCACGCCAACATACCTTCCTTCTTTGTCCGAGAAAATTTGTTTAGGATCCAAATCCTTTGAGATATAAATCACTGTTCCTTTTTTCTTATTAGCTGCTAAGGAATAAAATTCTTCTCCCAATTTTTTATTAATCAAATATTTGTCGTCTTGTTTTCTTATATGTGTTTCTTGTAAACAAATTATATTACATTTTTGTTTCTCCAGCCAATGATTCACCAGTCTTCTTTTACCTGGTGAATTTAGTCCATTTACGTTCCAAGATAAAAATTTGTAATCCATAATGGTGTTGGATTAAATATCTTTAAAATCGTCCAGATTGCTCGCTTTAAATCTATATAAATCTCCTTCAGTTTTAAGAGTAGTTCTCACCGAGTTGTACATAAATGTAAGTCCATATGGAATCTCCCATCTAAACCTAATGTTCATTTCTTTTAGTCTGTCTGTCAATTTCTTGAACTTCTTCCTGTCTTGTAGAATCAATCTCGGAATTTCTCTCAAAATTATTATTTTCTTTCCATTTATTTCCAACGGTTGTGTAAATTGTTTCTTGAAAACGTCTTCCTTCATCTTTGTTGTCACAAATTGAACAATCACATCTCTGGGTAGTTGCTTTCTTTTGGCATAAGCTGAATTTACTCTGTAAATCAAGTCAAAGTCTGCATCCAAATCTCCTTCATCTTCTCCTATATAAGTTGTCAATGTCTTAATTACTAGAGCCCGTAGATCCTGATCTTCCTCCTCTTCTATCCCTCTCAATCTCAGGTGATTCTGAGTAGCCCTGTAATCCATCATGGTCTCCAGCCTTGTATTTTCAGACAGAGTTTTTTTTACCTTTTGTTCCATATCTTCAGATTTTGTCACCAGACTTTTGACTTCTTTTTTAAGTTCTTCTGTATCTTTTTTTATCCCTGACACTTCAGTAAGTACCAGTTCTTTCAATTCTTCCATATTTTTTTTCTGTACTTGAACTTGCACTTGTTCTATTTGCTCCAATTGACTTTGCAGTTGCTGTTGCAACTGTGATTCTATTTGTTTTCCCAGGTGTGATTCTATTTGTTTTCCAAGATTCTGCACCACTTCGGTCATCCGTTTTTCCATCGCTTCCATAGCTGCTTGCCACTCTTTTTTTTCCTTTGCAGTCATTCTTGGGCTGGGTGATGAAGCAGCTCTGGGTCTTGTTCTCAAATCCGTCTTGGAGGGCACTTCACTGCTAATCAATCTTTATATTAGCAATCTCCAAGCCAAATCGCCACTTTTATAACTTGCTTAAACACATTTTCGGCTTAAAAATAACTTTTTAAATTTTAGTCCTCCCAAAAATGTCGGGCGCAATTTCTCTATGGTTTTCCGGCTAGAGTAGGCTCCTTTCAAACTTCCTGTGCCTCTGTCCGTCTCTGTAATCCGACTTCCGATGAGGATAGTGTCACACAGTAAAATGTCCATCCGCTTCAAACACAACAGCCTCTAAAATCTCCACTCTAGCCCACTTCCTGTATCACAGAGTCACAGTTAGTTTCGTTTCTGCTACGTAACGTTTAGACTTGGCTGACCACAGGAATGCAAAACAAAGTCACTTTTCAGCCTTTATCTCTAAAGGAAAGCTTTCATTTTACTTTTAATTCAAGCGGAATAGTTCCTTAAATGTTTCAGCGCTTATCCGTGCGTTTCAATATCGCAATCTTCTTTAAACCGGTAAGCGCTTATTCGTTTGTTTGTTTGTTACCTTGCTTGTAATCTCGGGGTTTCGCGGTGCTTCTTCTGTAAACGATGTTAATCTGATGGTAAAGAGATCGGTAGATGGCGAATTTATGCTGAATTCTCAGCCCGGCTGGCATCTGTAGAGTTGATTTACAACTGCCCTCTTCACGGAAGGAGATCAAAGTGTAAACAAGCTTCCTCCGAAGCTTATCTCCACCGATCTCAACTCCCCCTCAGGCTTCGCTGCTTGCTTGCCACTCTCCCGCCTGGAGAGTGCTGCGCTGGGTCCGATAGGGCCCAGACTGTCGTCAGATGCCGCAGTACACTCTGCACAACTCGCAAAGTGTGTCAATTCGCCATTTTCTCCGACCGGAAGTCCGGCATGCTTAGCTCTTCTTGAGGACAGAGAGGGCAAAGTGGCATCAACATCTGGTCAGCTGGTCCAGAGGCGGTGCATGGATGACAAGCGGGAGAGCCAAGGCACAGAGGAGCTCCAGGTGGAGCTTTATAAAGGACCTCCAAGAAGCAAAGGTAAGGCTGAGAACATTGGCCAAGGTGGGTCTTATTGGCCTTGGGGGCCCTGTGCTCAAGGTGCTGCTGGTTATGCTCCACACAATGTGCAAGGTAGTTATGGGCACACAGTGCCGGGCAGTTGGTCACCCTATGCAGGATGGATGGGGAGGTATGGCCCTGCCTGGATGGGACTGCCCAAATTCAGATCCTGGTTTTGGGAATCTGGGGGGGTTCAGCATATGACTCGGTTTCAGCTGGTGCCATTCCATTTGGAGACTTGGCCTTGCCACTTGGTGATCACCTCTCCACTGCCACAAGGGATAAAATCCTTAAGGGAGAGTTTGTTGATGTCTTTAAGTTATTATACGGAAAGATAAGGAGGACCTAGATGAGCGGGAGAGGGAACACCTGAAAAGGCGCATGGTAGACAGGACCTGGGCAAACTGGTTCCCAGGATTTTTAATTTATGTCGCAGTGATAGTAAGACACCAACCATGGAGGGCTTTGGCAATGCTCCAATATATGGACATAATTTATAAAGGATTTCCTGATTTCCTGACCCCTGATTGGCTTAAGTACGATGAGGAGTTCAGGATGAGGGCAGCCATGAATCTGGCCTTGAGATGGGACCAGATTTACCCACACTTATGGCTGCAAATCATGTCTCCCAACCAGCAATTTGGCAATGAGAGGTCAGATAGTGGCCACTCCATCTGCAAGTCACAAGGTCAGGCAGGTACCTGCACCCAGGCGGGGCAGGCAGTTCAGCAAAAGCCACTTTGCTGGGAGTTCACCTCCCACAGGACATGCAGCTGCAAGTCATGCTCCTTCAGGCATGACTGCCCTTTGTGCGCGGGGCCTCACGCCCTCTCAGGCTGCCCCAAGACAAAGGGAAGGTCAGGAGGCAATGGAGGTTGGCATCCTGGAGGAGGCAATGGTTATAACCCCCCTCCTGAAAAAGGGTCCCAGCCCAATTAAAGTGCTTGAGCATTGGTTGAGGGATTACCCCAGCCGACAGGATGGTGTTTACCTCTTGGAAGGTTTCACTCTAGGGTTTAGGATACCTTACCAAGGAAACAGAAGGTCTTATAGTGCTCCTAACCTGAAATCAATTAAGGGGATGGAGCACATAGTAAGGGAAAAAATTGGCAAGGAGTGTAGGGAAGGTAGGGTACTTGGCCCATTCCTTTATCCACCTGTTAACAATTTGAGGATTTCCCCATTGGGAGTTGTGCTGAAGAAGGCACCTGGTGAGTATTGCCTCATTCACCACCTGTCCTACCCATGTGGGGAGTTGGTGAATGAATGCCATACCGAAGGAGTTATGTTCAGTAAGATACACCTTGTTTGATTAGGCCATGTCAATAGTGTGCTGCTGTGGGCAGGGGACAGAATTGGCAAAATGTGACATTGTCAGCCTTCCATCTCCTCCCGGTCCACCCAGCCGATTTGGAGCTGTTGGGCTTTGCCTTCGAGGGCAAATTCTACATGGATAGGGCCCTTCCCATGGGGTGCTCTGTGTCCTGTGCTGCTTTTGAGAGGTTCAGTTTCTTTTTGGAATGGGCCTTATATTACAGGACAGGATTCTGCAGCACTGCCCACTATCTTAATGACTTCTTGTTGGCAGAGAGAAAAGGTATGGGGCAGTGCAAATTTCTACTGACCGGCTTCATGGACCTGGCAGAGGAGCTGGGAGTTCCTCTTGCCCAGGAAAAAGCTGAGAGCCCTACTCCCATTTTGACTTTTCTAGGCATAGAAATCAACACAGTAGGGCAGCTGTGTAAATTACCTGCTGACAAATTGGATGCGCTGTAGGTGCTGATTGACACGGTCAGGGCAAAGAAAAAGATTACCTTGCTGGAGTTGCAGCAGCTGGTTGGCCACCTCAACTTTGCATGCAAAGTTGTGGCACCTGGCCGGGCATTTGTTAGGAAACTATATGAGTCCATGTGGGGTCTCCGTCTACCGCAGCATAGGACCAGGATCACCAAGGGTGTAAGGGACAACCTCTTTGTATGGAAAGAATTTTTGGATTCATAAAATGGGGTGTCTTTTTGGCAGGAAGACCTTCCAGTCAAAGCTGAGCTGCAGGTCACTTCTGATGCTGCAGGCTCCTCCAGCTTTGGAGTCTATTTCTGGGGACATTGGTGTGCTGAGGACTGGCCTGAGGAATGGTTTCAGGCAGGGTGGGTCAAGAACCTCACCTTCTTGGATTTTTTTCCGATTGTTGTAGCAGTGTGGATTTGGTCAACAGAGCTTGCCAACCATACTGTCCACGTCTGGTGTGACAATCTGTCCACAGTGCACATGATTGACGTCCAAGTCTCCTAGGGTCATAGGTCATGGCCCTGGCCGGAGCCTTCACACTCCGACAGGGTGACAGGGCAATAAGTTTAGCTCTCACCTCCTCTACCCAGAGAGTTTATGCCATGACCCCAGCGGGTTGCCACCTTTAGCTGCCATCACTCTGGACTTTGGGTTCCTTGAGAAGGCCCAGAGTACCCTCCCAAGCTCATCCAAATTGCCCCCTTTTAAGCTGAGAATTATAGGCGTGATGGCCAGGCAGATAACAATTAAACAAATGGTTTATTAATACAGTAATGGGGCAAGGAAAACCAGACAAGCTGCTTTAAAATATATAACAGTATTTAAAGGCAAAATAAACAAATCTAACATGACTAACTATTTCACTTAACTAGTTACTATTTCAAGGCCCACAGCCCTCTTATACCAGGCCTCCTGCCTGTACTCACTCTGTCCCAAGTGAGGAATCTTTCTCTCAGACCAGTCCCCTCAGTTTTACTCTGTGTGAGGCAAGACCGTAGAAGAGAAAAGATCCCAGTTTCACAGTTCAGAAAGCTTAAGTTACATCTTCTTACACAATCCCTAGACACTGATTGGCTACAACTGTCGCTAAGCATTATGGGGATTATAGGCTGTCTGCACAAGTCTCTAGAGACCTAGGCCTCTAGGCTTGTCTCCCAGGACTACACAGATCATGACAGCTTATAAGAGGGCAGGTAAGCAGTTTCTGTCCTTTAGGGAGGAAGCTGGTCTGAGACAGGTTTGGCCCATTCCGGTGTCCCATTTGATGCAGTTTTGTGTGTTACTACAAAGTAAGGGCCTGTCAGCACGTTCTATTGGGGCAAGCTGTCATCTCTCACCTATGCCAGCAAGGCATCTGGGTTTGAGGAGAAGACGGGCGACTTCCATATTAGGAAGATGGTCGAAGGCTGGTCAAGGGAGGGTGGCAAGGTTGTAGACTCTAGGGAACCTTTGACCCCAACAGTGCTGATGGGGCTCAAGGCACAGTGGCACACACTTTGTAATGATGGATATGAGGCTGCACTGTTCCATGCAGTGTCACTGGTTGCCTTTTTCAGGGCACTGTGGATCGGTGAGAAAGTGGCTGACTCTTGCCAGGATACATCTCGTCTAGTGCTTGACCAGTGTGATATCCATATTCTGGAATCCAAAATTAGAATCACGCTCCAGCAGGCAAAGACCGACCAACTTGGCAGGGGTTCTGTCATCGAGCTGGGCCGGTGTTCTGAGGTGGAGTTATGCCCAGTGCTGGCTCTACGCCAGTATTTAGCCATGCGGGGCAAGGGCGTAGGTTATTTATTTCAACATCGGGACAGCACTCCCCTCACCAAATTTCAATTTTGGGCCCTGACACAGAAAGTGCTGGTCTGGTTGGGATTAGGTGACTTCCACTTCGGAACCCACTCCTTCCAGATTGGGGCAGCTTCAACAGCGGCAGCCATGGGGTATTCCAGTAGCAAGATTCGGCAGATAGGTCACTGGAAATCACATTGTTACAGGGGATACATGCGGGATTGCAAAGTTTAATGTTATGTTTAGGTATTAATAGGGTTCCTCTTACAGGTGCTGCAGGCCATGAAGCGAGACTAAGAGTCACCATCTGTGGCCAAAGCATGGTCATTTGGGCTACCCACCAAGCCAGGAGGACACCTATCAGTTCTCAACTGGGCCTTAGTGAGTGGGCTGTTGTTGAATGGTTGGGAAGGAGGGGCATGAGATGGCCTGTGCTCCTTCCCCTGTTATTCGAAGAGAGGTGGGGGCCTCCTCCACATGTTTTGGTGGTGCACCTAGGGGGTAATGACCTGGGTCTGATGAAGGGCAGGGCCCTTGTGTTACAAGCCGAGGCTGACCTTGCTATGAAAAGAGCAAGGTGGCCCAGTGTACAGATAGTCTGGTCAGCTATTCTGCTCTGCCAGGTGTGGCATAATTTGGGAGACCCCCACTGCATTGACCATGCCAGGCGTAAAGCCAACCACCAGATGAGGAAAGCCATGGAGGGTGGTTTAGGGCAATTTTTGCCACACCCCAACATACGGGTCAAGTACCAGGACCTATATAGGGCTGACAGGATGCATCTGTCAGACAAGGGCAATGGGTTATTGTTACAGGACTTGCAGCAAGGGATTAGGTCAGCCTTGGGCTGTTAGTTGGGAGCAAAGGCCAAAGCAGAGGCTTGGCCTTGGCAGTGGCAGGTTGGTGCGGGCAAGAAAGTGGAACCAGTGAGCACCTTATGGCATTTTCCTGTTAGGGAACAGGGGGTCATCAGGAACTGCCTTCAGATTTTAGGGTCCAGGATGGGAAATGGTGATCACCTCTGGGAACCTCTTAGGACAAGGCTCCTCTCTGCAAGTTGGAAGGCTTCAGGGGTAGGCGCTCCTAGGTGGCAACCAGTTCTGCTGGGCTGCCGGTCGTGAGCCAGACCGCTGGCTCAAGACTGGAGCTAGGTGACCCACCCATGAAAAGGGCAAAGAGGTTGGTCAGGGAGTGACACCTGCCTTGTCTGTTCCATGATCACTTAGTTGGTCCCTTGCCGCAATGTTATGTTAAATAGTTAATAAAATGGACCTTGTTTACTTCCAAACTGTTGTCTGTCTCATTATTCCGACTGAGGGGGCAAGAGTTTCTTTTTTGTAGTAAAACTCTCCTAAAGAGGAGAGAATTTTATTCTTTTTATAAGAAAAGGGTAGGGTAGACAGCTGGAGAAAGAAAAAGGATGGAGTGAAATTTTTCTGTTAATAAGGGTTAGTTTTGGTTAGTACTATTTTTAGCATCCATCACGGTTTGAAGATCTTCTTTTTAACAATCCGAAGTCCAAAATACCTCTGTTAATGAAGTTAGAAAAGTCCATTGGGGTTAGTTATTAAACAGCTCCTTCCAGATTTTACACGAACAGTCACTGCTCCAAATGTCTTCTTAAGTCTCTTCAACTAAAAGTTGAGTCCTTTTCATCTTGATGACTCCCGTTCCGTCGCCTCTTTCCCCTGGGCTGTTGTCTTCATCGCTACTTGTAATCCAAGTTTTGAGTGTTGCTTCCTCCATGCTGGCTTGTCTCTTCAAAAATTTTATTGCTTTAAAGATGGATTCTCTCTTCTCTCATTTCTCTTTTTCCTTATCTTTCCGACCAACAATTTTTGCGGGCTCCGTACTCACTACAGATGAAATTAGATCTCTGATGTATTGCCTGCTCGGCTCAGCAACCCCTTCTCCTGGCAGATTATTTTCTTTTATAAAAGCGGAGTAGGCTTTGGGAGCCATATCCGCCTCTTCTTTTAATTCATTCGCTTCACTGCCAGTTAAGGGTGCCAAGTCATTCATCAAGGTAAAACTGAGATCTTCTTTCTCTTCTTCTTTCTCGCCCAAAAAGATTAGCATCAGATTAGCCTTCCTTGTTGTTTCCGAGATTTGCATTTGCCGACTGATGAGAACACTTTCCACCTTAAGCAAAGTTTCGTTGATTTTCTGCATTTGCTCCAGCAGGGGCCGCAGTAACTCATTTTCCTGTTGATTGACAGCAAGCTCTGGGGGGGGGTTACCCGGACCGGAAGTCCCTCCCCTCTTCTCTTCCGGTTTTTGCAGGACCATTTTCAGCGTCGACATTTTCTTTTTTGTTTACTTTTTCAAAGTTCGTGCTGCATCCCCCAAGAAGCTAACAATGTCGTAATCGCTTGCAAAGCCCCAATGGTACCTTCACCAACACTTTTTTCTCTTTATCCCCCTCTTCGCGCTCCCTTTATAGATCTCGCTTCTCAAAAGGGGCGGGGACTCCTCCCTTACTTTTATACGCTTGCGGGGGGGGGGTTAATCTCGCTTCAAATTAGACCTTCAACTCACGATTCGATGCAATTCTTCTTTTTATTTTAATTCATGCCGCTTTCTTCACTCCTGGTGGAATTCGGAGGCGTTGCTAAGTCCCATTACGGGCACGATGCAGCGGGGCCGATTGGGGCGGGGAGAAAGCCTCAATTTCCCGGCTGTCTGCCGGCAAAGAGGCTACTCCCCAAAGTGCCTCCGGTTCGGAGCCTTTACCTAAGGCTCACTAGGGTCTTTCGCTCATGCGAAGACCCCCCCTGACTGCGCGTGGGCTAACCACCTCCGGGAGCTTCCCGAGAGGCAGCCGCCATTCGCAACGCCGAAACCGAAAACCAGGGGGCAAGAGTTTCTGAGAATTTCAAGAGCTCCCTTCATCATATGCTTTGACTTTCAAAGGCTTATATCCCAAAAATGTTATTGGTCTCTAAGGTGCAACTGGATTCTAATATGGCTCTTCTACTGCAGACCAACATGGCTACCCTCCTGAAACTAAAATGTCAAGAGATTACATTAAACTTGATAATGAAACTTCACTAAAGCAAGATGTTGTGTATCCCATTAGGCTCCAACATTTTGACAACTTGCTCTAATTAATGCTGCTGCAATTAATGTTACCATTATTTTATAATTGTTTTTAATGGTCTCATTGTGCTTCATTCCCTTGATTAAGGATTACATAAAATGAGGAAGAACTAAAAGAAAGGACATTGGGGTGTGAAGTAATGGAATGACTTCTTTCCTTTCACACTGAATAATATCCATGGGCATAGCAGCAGCTGCTGGCTTATACTAACAATTACAATGGAAAACAAACACGCGTGGTAGGCGTGTCTTGGGATGGTTGGAACAGGACTGGTCTGCTTCAGGTTTCAGTATTTTTTCTCTCCAGAATAACAGTGTGGAGCACTTTCTTGTTTACAGGATAAACACGAGGGATGGAGTCTATCTGTGTAGCACAAAGGAGTGGCTGCCAACCCATAACATTGTGCAGAATGTGAAATTCCATAGCTCTCTCCCTCCAGAGAGTTACACAGCAATCTTCTTGCATTCAGATTTTACGGTAAACAACATTTAACTCATCAAAGGAGACAAGATGCCAGGTATGTTTGGAACAATGTTTTATTGCTTGCTTCCCAGCTGCAGGAACCTAATCTGAAGGGATGGTATCACCAGGGCACTTATGCTTGATGTAAATGAAATTCATCGACAACACACATCAGAACAATTACCGTCACCAGCCGTAGGGTATTCTTCGATTGCCTGGGTTTTTATTCATTTGTCTGAAATACAGGGCAACCTACTAGGGCAAGATAACTTTCTGTTCTTCTGCCCAGCATTCACTACTTTCCCCATTTCAGGCCACAGTTATCTTTCAGGCAGCGGCATTTTTGAGAAACACTGAAATGGGATGAAACAGAAGCTACAGAAAATATGGGCCCAGTGTGAAAATCAATCAAGGGATTTGTACTGTAGCAACTATATATTATGCATTTAAACTCAATCACTAGCTGCACACATCCAATGATGACTTTGCCAGGAAGATAAATGAATAAGATAAGTACAAGTAGCAGTGAGCTGTGATGTTTTATGCAATGTTCCATAAGCAATATCTCTGTGCCAAGGGTTTACTACATTTCATTATATTTTTGAAGCACAGATGAGTTAAATATGTGGTCAAATTGCAAGGATTAATATTTGAATATATGCATTTTGGGGTCAAGCTAGGGCACTGATTATCACACATTCAATCACCTGGAGCAAATTAATTGACATAGTACCTTATGCAGCTTTGCTGAACAATTTCATAGCATCTCATTCATCTGAAAACCCACACTCTCTCTTCTGCTCATATTCATTTGCAGTGTTAGAAAGACAATCTTTCCCTCCCCAGACTCTAGTGCTATAGAAGAGCTGAAATGGTCATTCTGCTTCTCATCTTGAATCAGTAGCTAGAAATCTGGGATTTCTTCTACTACCTGTACCACAACCATGACCACCACCACCACTACAACTACACCTCTAGCTATATTTCCTGCAACTTCAGTCGCCTTTATTATTGTGTCAGGGGGCATCAAAGTTATTCAGTTTATTTTTATAATACATGTTGTTCACACTTTTTGAAGTCTCCATTCAATTGTGACCATACTTTATATTGTACTTGGTCTAACAGTTAATCCAACCAGTCAATCGAGATAAACATATGGAGCAGAAGTCCATCAGTGGCTATTAGCCACTCTCAGTCTGGGGCAGGTGATGCACTCTATTCTTGGTGCTGGAGGGGGCAGCAGTGGGAGGGCTTCTAGTGTCCTGGCCCCACTGCTGGACCTCCTGATGGCACCTGGTATATTTTGGCCGCTGTGTGACAGCGTGTTGGACTAGATGGGCCATTGGCCTGATTCAACATTGGCTTCTCTTATGTTCTTATGTTCTTATGAGACAGTTAAATCTAGTTATACTTGTTGCAAACACTTCCTTCACATAGATTTTATTTCCAAACTCAAAAGTAGATTTTGATGCTTTTGTGACTACATGCCCAATCTCTCTCTTCCTGCCCCAGCTACATTCTCTGTTTACAAAAATGCCACAGACTTGGGCACAAGTATCAACACTTGAAAACAGGAATGTTCCAGTTCATAAATTTAATTGTGATATAGTTTATGCAATTCCCCACACAACTAAGTGTGGCTATGTATTGCTAATCCTGTTCCTTCATGGCCACTGGAACCACCCTCTGCTAGCCTCCTTTGTTCCATTGACTTAATGTTTGCTGCTCTATAGAATGTGTCATCGCTTCTGGATATGTATGACTGCATAGAAATACCATAACTGAGATGTGACAAAAAACTATTTTTTGCCAAACTTTCTTCCTCTTATATTGCCCTTAGCAGAGTTCATTCAATTATTAACTTGAGAAATGATAGAAATCTTTACATTCCCTGAGTAAAAGCACTTCTACCTCATTGCAGTCTCTCCATATCATTATGCTCCACAGCCCTTCCTTTAGAACATATTACTATCAAAGTACCAATGGAGGTCACTAATCTGCACATCACCACTGAAATATTCTCAGCTTTTGGAAATGCAGGGTTCACATTGCAGGTAATCTGAAAACAGAGCTCCCTGTGCTCTTTTACTGAATCCATGGTGTATAATTCCCGATCAGATGTTTTGCATTTCGCGGTCAAGACACAAACATACGTTCACTTCTCACACTATACAATCCTCCCCATAGCAGCCTTGGTTTTTCTACAGCTTTCACACACAAAGCAGATGGAATAGTGGAAGGATATAAGACATTTTACAAGAGCAAATCACTGATGATTATCATCACCAAAGTTGACAACAGAAATTACTGTTGGGGGTGGGGACATTGTGTGACACAGCTTTCAGCAAAGAGAAAGAGCACTGTGACAGAAACTCCTAGCTCAGGGGTCAAAGGGAAACCTGAACTGGGAGCAGTTGGGGGGTGAGAGGAAAGCCTACAGTGTACAATAATTTAGTTAAACCAGTCAGTTTAATAAGGCTTTGTTCTGCTTTCTGTTATTGGCAGCTGTGGGGGTATGTTAATTCAGGATGCCTAACTGACCAACTAACAACACAAGCAATACTGTTATAAACAGTTTGAAGCTTAGTAGTGGTAGTAATAAAACCTGTAAAGCACTTTTTAATACATAACTCAAGGAGTAGCTGGGGTTCCATTATCTTGTTACATTCTGAAAGCCAAGTATTTCTGGGCATGCCTGGGGGCTTCTGGCAAGGCATTATGACAAAACATTACAAGAGGACATAATACGTTTTAAAAAATTATTGTGCCAAATTGTCTTCAGTAAGAATATCACACTGCCCTCTGTGTCAAAATGAGGTCTATCTGGTCCCAAACTCCATCTTCAACAATAGCCAACCAGATCTATGCCTCCAGGGCATCCACCAGCAACATATCATGATGATAAAAGGATATTACTTATTGAACTTTTATACTTGAGCATTGCTAGATTATCCATCTTATATTTCTTTACTCCTTGCATACAGCTGTATGACCCAGTGGCCAACATTTCTTCATTTAGTACGGAATTCCATCAATATGAGTTGCTTTACTTTTCTTCAACATCTTGCCCATGGGTTTCAATGAATGAAACTGTGTGTTGTTTATGTGAGAGAGAAAAAAAGAGAAATGGGCCTGCTTCCATGGCTTTATGGATCATGTAAACAACCTTTCTTTCAGGAAAGATTACTATGCCCCTGGAAAGCTCTTTTTAAATGTCTGACAGTTTCACCCTAAGCAGAGTTAAATCTTTCTAAGTCCATTGATGCCAGTGGGTTTAGAAGGGTGTTCCTCAGTTTAGGATATCATTGTTAGAGGCCCAGGAACAGCATATTTTATTTATTTATTTATTTTCGTATTCGTATTCATTTGAACCTCCCCTTGCTGCGCATTGAGTCCTGTTCTTTTTTTAAAAAATTATCAGTTAAAAACAAAAACACAGATCATCTTTCAAAAACCATATACATTTGATATAATAAATTAATATTGCATTATGTTAAAACTTGATAACTCTAAAACTGGAGGGAAACTATTTACTAGCAAAGGTTAGCTTGTGATCTTTCGCTAGTAAAGGTCAGCTAGGGGAGTTGAATTCCAGGGAGGATCTCTGGAGACAGAGTGGGGTTGGGGTTCACTGATTTCCCTCTTATGTTGTAGAAGGCGTTCACAGCTGGAGTTCATTAGTTGCTGTAGATTTTCCGGGTTGTGTGGCCATGGTGTTGGCATTGTAGGACCTGACGTTTCGCCAGTAGCTGTGACTGGCATTCTCAGAGGTATAACACAGAAAGATGTAGTACTCTCTGTGTCAAGGTGAGCAGAAAAATGGTAGGCAGGTAATTTCTATCTACCCTGGAAGGTGGGGTAGGGCTGAGTCATTATCTTGTAGTAGTTCTCCAGGCTATAAACATACTAATGGAGGAGCTTTCCTGAGGAGGTTCTTTTGTCTATGGATTGTTTCCTGAGGAGGTTTCCTGTTTCCTGAGGAGGTTCTTTTGTGTGTGGAATGGCCATTGAAACTCTAATCTTATCTGTAGTGCTATTGTCAGCTGTAGAGCATTTTGTTTTTCAGGACAGGAAACCATGCCCTATTTATTTTTAAACTCTCTTCTTTCCTGTTGAAATTGTGTTTATGTTTGTGAATTTCAATGACTTCCCTATGTAATCTGATATGGTACTTGGAAGGATTGTCCAGTCTTTCAGTGTTTTGGAACCAAATGCTGTGTCCTGTTTGGGTTAGGCTATGTTCAGCCACTGCTGATTTTTCAGGTTGGCCAAGTCTGCAGTGTCTTTCATGTTCTTTTATTCTTGTCTGAATGCTACACTGTGTGGTCCTGATGTAAACTTCTCCACAACTGCATGGTATGCGGTATACTCCTGCAGAAGTGAGGGGGTCTCTTCTGTCTTTTGCAGATCATAGCATCTGTTGTATTTTTTTCAATGACGAACTAAATCATCTTAATCATGCACTTCAAGCAAAGGGCTACTCTAAGAATGAAATCAGAAGAGCGATTAAACCAAAGGTAAAACAAACAACTGAGGAAAAACAGTCTCCCACAGGAAAAGTGTTTTTGCCATATATCAAAGGAATCACTGATCAGATGGGGAAACTTCTGAAAAAACACAACCTACAAACAGTATTCAGACCCACCAGAAAAATACAAGAGAACAGAGAATGACAGACTCCATGTAGCCAGATGTCCATACCCCAAGCCGATAGATGCACTCCATCTGCCCAGAACAAGGCCTCCATCCTGTAGGAGATGTCTGGGTGGTGGACCCACACACCGCCTGTTGACTCGACCGCCCTGCCCAGCCTGCCAGACACCTTCCTCCTTGCCACATCCACCGTCTTGGGGTGAGCCATTCCTTGCTATTACCTCCATTCCAGCCACTCTGACCAAAAGATGACTGTGCCGGGCAAATCCTCATGCAGGGAGGCCAGGTCAGCCAGCACCTGGAGCTCAATGGCCACCCCAGGCTGCTCCGTCAAATCACTCTCCCCAAGCTGCAGCACCAGCACATCAGGAGGTCGATGCCTAGCTCCCACACGTGCCAACCAGTGCAATAACGATCCCCAGTGCATGCCTCACTGAGCCATCCACGTGATGCGCATGACTGACTCCAGCCCCAATTCCTTGCCCCAATCTGACGATGAAGCATAAAAACCTGCCCAATGAACGATGCTGTGCCCAAAAATCCATACTGTCTTGTGCGTGCACCCTGGAACCGAGGAGTCAGAAATATCCTCAGTGGTTGCCCTCCAGATGCGGCCGAATGTAGGCCCTGAAGGCATTAGAGTGCCACCACCTTATGGCACGTATGCTCACTTCAGGCATCCCGGGGCCCACGGCTGTGGTCACTGCCCCAGTCCTAAAGGAGTGGGGCCCAAATTCCTTGCTGGGCAAGCCCAAAGACCCCACTGCCACTCTAAGAACACCTGTGAACTGATACCTGGTCAACGGAGCCCCAACCCCATGGATGAGCAGGGGGGCGCCTTTCTGAGGTCACATCATGAGAAATGCCCTCGTGGTCTGTACTGGGCACAGCCCCCCTGGCAGGGGCCCCAGCTGCAAAGTCACCCATCTCCCCAATTGATCCATCTTAGATCTCCTGATAAACAATGAAACCCCACGCAACCCAAAGGACACATCCTGAACCTCCAAGGGTGTATTAGTGAATGATGTACTGGAGCTTGCCACCAGTTTCCAAACCTTCAAGGTCCCAAAGAAGGCCAAGATGAATGCAGTTTCAAAAAGCGCTGTTTCATACAGGGACCAGCACAATGCCGGGAACTCACGCAGCACCCACACCGGTAAGTTAAAAGTCAATGTCCCGCGGTGGTCCGGAGGCCATGCCGCTAGCCTCCGCCAACCCTCGACCACTCTACATGCTTGGAATGAATGGCATGGGTCCATGAACATTTCTGCTTTACTAAAGAATGTGATGGATGCCATGTGACCTCTAATGGTGTTATGGGAGAACCCTTTATCCTGGAGGCTTGCTATGTAGCGAAGCACCCAATCACCATCCACAGGCCAGGTTTGCAGGCCCCCACATTCTGCCATGAAGTCAAAAAAAATCATCTACAGCCTTGGCATAATTGTTAAAAGTGGAGAGGGTGATGGAACCATAGATATCCCGCATTATTGTACCTTCCCAAGTTCCCAAAGCTCCTCTGGAAAGGGGTCTGAAACGTGGTTGGCTTCCAGTGCAAGTGCGCAGAAATGATCCTCCTGTAAGCGAGACAAAGCATCCACTATGCTGTTATCCACACCTGGAACATGACGTGCAGCAAATATAATGTTATCAACCAAGCATGCCAAAACCAGTCAGCGGACCAGCTGCATCACACGCTCAGACTTAGAAGACTGCTTGTTCACCACCTGCACCACTGCCTAGTTATCACACCAAAACTGCACCCTCCTGTCTTGAAAGAGGTCCCTCCAATTTACTACTGCCACAAGTATAGGGAATAGCTCCAAGAAGGTGAGATTCTTGAGAACCATGGATCCCTCCCAGGACTCAGACCAAGGCCAGGTGCATCAGCGGCCCTCATAAAAGACCCCAAGCCCGGCGCCCCCTGCTGCATCTGAGTGTATCTGAATACTTCCAGAGGCTGCTGCCAAATGGTGACCACATTGTACCTAGCCAGAAACTGAAGCCAGATGCCTAAATCTTCCTTAATGCCATTGGTCACCCTTACGTTGTGATGAGGCGCCCTGACACCAGCAGTCGCCCTGATCAGCCGGGAGCAAAAGGCCCTGCCCGGTGAAACCACCCAGCAAGCAAAGTTCAAATGTCCCACCAAGGACTGTATTTCCCTCAAGGTGCACTTGGATTGTGCCCACACCAATGTGATGAGTGCCTGAAGGGCCAAGAGCTCACCCTCCAGCAATTTAGATGCCCCCATCACCGAGTCCAACTGAATACCCAGTTATGCCAACCTTGTTGTCAGCCCCTTGGTCTTGTCGATGGCCAATGGAACCCCAAGCTCCTCAGTGAGCCCTTGAAACACGTGTAGAGATTCCACACAGGCATTGTTGTCTCTAGGACCAACGAAGAAGAAATCATCTAAATAATGAGTGATCTCTGCTGTGCCAATCTGTAACTTTGCTGCCCACTCAAGGAAGGTACTAAAAGTCTCAAAAGCAGTTCAGGCCACTGTGCTGCCCATGGGCATAGCCTTGTCACTGTACCAAGCCCCCTGAAATTTGAAACTCAGCAGGCAAAAATCATCTGGGCAGATGGGAAGCAACGAGAAGGCTGACTGAATATCACACTTGGTCATTAGCGCCCCCCGGGCACGAGCTGTGACGATCCCGACTGCGTGATAAAAAGAGACATCCCAGACTGAGCAGAGCTCAGGTGGGATCATGTCATTCACTGAAGAGCCCCTCGGATATGAAATATGATGTATCAGGCAATACTCGCCTGGTGTCTTCTTAGGCACTACCCTCAGTGGGGATACCCTAAGTTCACTAAAGGGGGTGTGCTAAATGGGCCTGCAATGCACCCAGCAGAGAGCTCCTTCTGGAGCATCCTGGTGACCATGTCAGGCATATCCCTGGCAGACTTCAGGTTATCTGAATTGGTCGCAATGTGCAGGCTATGGAAAGGGATGGGAAAGCCTTTGGTGAATCCTTCAAAAATATACTGGGCTGGCTCCCTGGAGGGGTATGCCACCAGGAGCAGTCCCAAGGCCAACACCCTCACTGGGGTGACTGCCAAGGACCAGAAACCCTGTGGGGCACTAGCATTTTGAAGAGGAAGCGGCTGAGGTGCCAGAAGACCCTCCTCCCCCTTTGTTGATGGCACTGCCGGAGGAGGGCTTGCTGTCTCAAAAGGGCTGGTGGCCATCCGATGACCGTATACAGTAAACCTTTCCATGCCCCCCCCACATTTCTCAACTGTGGCTGAATTTACCACAGCCACAGCAGCACCCCTGGTTATATTCCCAGCAAATCCTGCGTGACCGGTCCCTATGGGCTGACCCCCAATCAGTTTTGACCTCCCCTTTCCCTCTAATGCATGGGCCAACCTCCAGGAGCCAGACTTTGTCCTGAAGCAAGTCCCACCGGGTCCTGTCATCTTGTGAGGCCAGTTTACGGCTTTGACCACATGGCTCTGACCACATTGCTCATGTGGTTAAGCAGGTGCCAACCCCTGTCCAGGTATGCTGTTGCCACTACTCTTCCGTATACCAAGTACCCAGAGACCCAGTTGAGGAAGGTGCGCTCCACTTCCTCAGTCTTGTCCTTCTCCTCTTTCCTGCCCGATTTTGGGGTGCGGCCCTCATCCCCTCTTTTCTTTTGTAAGGTAAAAACATCAGTGTAATACCCATCTAGAGTACTATCTCGAACTTCATCTGACAAGTGACACCCCGGAGGATCCTCCCCATTAGAGTACGTGGATAAGACGGATGATGGATCAGACATGTCCACCTCATCCCAGTCCACCCCAGGATCCCCTGCAGCCTGAGTGGTCAATGCCCTACGGTGTTGCCCAAGCCGACAACCCTGGTTCATGAGCCGCTATTTAAAGCGGAATTACTCAACTCTCACTTTGCGTCGGTCTTTAACCGTAAAGTGATCTGTATACAAACTGGAGAATGCAGGGCATATGAAGGAAAGGGGAACTGCCAGTTCAGAATAAGTAAGGAAATGGTTAGAGAACATCTAGCTGCCTTAAATACTTTCAGATCTCCAGGGCCTGATGGCTTGCATCCGAGGGTGCTAAAAGAAATTGCAGATGTTATTTCAGAGCCTCTGGCTATAATCTTTGAGAGGTCCTGGAGTACGGGTGTTGTGCCGGAAGACTGGAGAAGAGCGAATGTTGTCCCAATCTTCAAGGAGGAGAAAAAGACGGACCTGGGAAATTATAGGCCTGTCAGTTTGACATCAATACCTGGGAAAATTCTGGAGCAGATTATTAAACGCTCTGTCTGTGAACACCTTGAACAAAATGAGTTAATTGGTAATAGCCAGCATGGGTTTATGAAGAATAAGTCATGCCAGACTAACCTTATCTCCTTTTTTGACAGAGTTATGAAAATGGTTGACTCTGGCAATGCCGTGGATATAGTGTATCTAGATTTCAGTAAAGCATTTGACAAAGTTTCTCATGATATCCTTGAGGATAAGCTGGTTAAGTGTGGGCTGGATGGTGCAACCGTTGGGTGGATTCATGGTTGGTTGAAAAATCATACCCAACAAGTGCTCGTAAATGGCTCTGCGTCTACGTGGAGGGAAGTCTCGAGTGGAGTACCACAGGGCTCGGTCCTAGGCCCAGTGTTATTCAATGTTTTTATAAATGACCTGGATGAAGACATAGAGGGGATGCTTATCAAATTTGCAGATGACACGAAGCTGGGTGGGATTGCTAATTCTGAAAACGACAGAGTCAGGATTCAGAAGGATCTTGATAGGCTGGAACAGTGAGCTGAGACAAATAAATGAATTTCAATAGAGATAAGTGCAAAGTCCTACACTTAGGTACAAAAAATCAAAGGCACAGATATAGAATGGGAGGGACTTGGCTTGACAGCAGCACATGTGAAAGGGATCTAGGTGTTATGGTTGATCACAAGCTAAACACGAGCCTGCAGTGTGATGGGGCTGTGAAGAAAGCTAATGCAATCTTAGGATGCATTAGCAGAAGCATTGTGTCCAGATCACGGGAGGTGGTAGTTCTGCTGTATTCTGCTATGGTCAGGCCCCACCTGGAGTACTGTGTCCAGTTTTGGGCACCACATTTTCGGAAGGATGTTGACAAACTCGACCGGGTCCAGAGGAGGGCGACCAGGATGGTGAGAGGGTTGAGTCCAAGTCTTATGAGGAAAGGCTGAGGGAGTTGGGTATGTTTAGCCTGGGAAAGAGAAGGTTTAGAGGGGACATGATTGCAGTCTTCAAGTATATGAAGGGCTGTCATGTAGAAGATGGAGTGGATCTATTCTCTCTTGCTCCGGATTGCAAGACTAGATCTAATGGATGGAAATTACAAGGGAGTCGTTACCGGCTTAATATCAGGAGAAACTTCCTGACTGTAAGAGTGGTTGAGCAGTGGAACAGACTGCCTCGGGAGGTGATGGATGCTCCTTCGCTGGACGTTTTCAAGAGGAGACTGGACAACCATCTTTTGGGTATGTTGTAGGTATGTAGGGGTTTCGACTGTGTTCCTGCAGAGTGCAGGGGGTTGGACTAGATGGCCTGCAAGGTCCCTTCCAACTCTAACATTCTATGATTCTATGATTCTATGATTGCCCAATAATCACTCGGAGGCAGCCTGCCATCCCTTTTAGTTGAGGCCTCACCTGATGAGTCCTCACTCTCTGTCTTGTCCCGGGGGCGTGATGAGGTACCTGAGCCACCCCACTTCCGACCCCTGGCGTACACCCCGAGTGGAGACAAATTGGTAAGCCGGAGGCTAAAAATAACAGACCTGTGAGCCAGCTCAAACTAACTCAGCTTAGAGGGAACACTGCCTATGACCATTAATGACTATCAATATTGTCCTATCAATATTGTCCTACCGAATCTATTCTGTGTGCAGTTACGTGTTCATGTCATCCTTTCTTTCCTACCTTCCTTCTTTCTTTCCTACCTTCTTTCTTTCCTACCTTCTTTCTTTCCTTCCTTCTTTCTTTCCTTCCTTCTTTCTTTCCTTCTTTCTTTCTTTCTTTCTTTCTTTCTTTCTTTCTTTCTTTCTTTCTTTCTTTCTTTCTTTCTTTCTTTCTTTCTTTCTTTCTTTCTTTCTTTCTTTCCTTCCTTCCTTCCTTCCTTCCTTCCTTCCTTCCTTCCTTCCTTCCTTCCTTCCTTCCCTCCCTCCCTCCCTCCCTCCCTCCCTCCCTCCCTCCCTCCCTCCCTTCCCTTCCTTCCCTTCCCTTTCCTTTCCTTTCCTTTCCTTTCCTTTCCTTTCCTTTCCTTTCCTTTCCTTTCCTTTCCTTTCCTTTCCTTTCCTTTCCTTTCCTTTCCTTTCCTTTCCTTTCCTTTCCTTTCCTTCTCTCTCTATCTCTCTCTGGGGGAGGCCACCCCATGGACATGATGCATGGCCCTCCCCTTCCCCCCCAAACCAGTTGCGCAGATGCCACCTGCCATTCCCCACACATCCATCACATGTACCCCCGGCCGAGTGCCTCCCCCACCCCCAGCACTGCCCAAGGAATGGATATGGAAAGCTGGCAGCAGCAGGATCAGCAATGGAGGTGGAGTGTGTTTGGGGGGCAATGGCAGAGCCTGGCCACTGCAGCCCAGCCAGGCCTGCTGCACAGCCTAAAGATGAGAATGCCAGCAGGAGAATGGCAGTGGTGGCAGATGGCCATGGCTGGCCACCGCTGGCGTGTACGGGCCTGTGCACAGACTGATCTGCAGGAAAGGGGGAGGGCAGAAGGGAGGGGGCAGAAGGCCACTCCGCCACAGCTGGCCAGGCCCGAACTGCCTGGGAAGCATTGTGGCAGAGGAGCCAGGAAAAGGCCTCCCGCCTACAGGGTCCCGATCTTGGCCCACTCTGCAAGAAGGAGGTGGAAAGCCACACTGCGCCGCCACATTATTCGGGCCCGATGCGTGGCCCAAACATCTGATGGGGGAGAGTTGCAGTGAGAGCTGTGGTGGTGGTATAAGGCCACACCCACCGCCATGCCCAGAAGGCACACACGAGGCCCAGAAGGGGGTGGGCTTGCAAGCCACAGCTGGCTGTGGACTGCCACCACTGCCAGGAAGCCAGGCCTGCAGCGATGCCAGGGTTGACAGCAGAAGTCTGCAAATGAGCTCGGCCTCCCTTGTGGCCCAAGGATGAGCTGGGCCCTCTCCACAGCCCAAGGATCAGCCGGGGGGGGGGTATGGCAGGGTGATGGCAGGAGGCTGCGGCCAGCCACAGCCTCTGTACGGGCCCTCGTTGTGACAGAAGAAGCTGCATAGAGGCCCAACCCCCACCCCAGCCCGTAGGTAGCCACAGGCAATGTTCCTTCTAAGCTGTGGAGTCTTGTGAGCAAAAATTCGACTTTGTGAGCTACTGACATTAAAGTTTTGAGTAAGTGATTTGGCGACTACCTATATTAGTTTGTTCTGGAGCCATCCTTCCTGAGCTAAGACAAAAATGTGTGAGCCAGAGGCTAAAAAACTGTGAGCTAGCTCACACTAACTCACCTTAGAGTGAACACTGGCCACAGGCCTCCCCAACACAACTCTCTGGTCTCTGTCAGTTGGGTGAGGGTGGGGAGTGGCCTGCAACACTTTTTTAAAGGCCTCTCTTCTTGACCACCCCGTTGCCATGCCATTGGCCCAGGGAGGGAGGGGGAAGTGCCTATTTTCCCACTGCTCGCCCAGCCCCCACCCCTCCAATCCAGCATCTGGCCAGCCTCCGTCCCCCACTCGGCCCCGTAAATGGCAGGTCTCACCTTCCTAGGCCCTTCGTGCTTGTTGCAAATGTAGAAGCTGCACCTGGTGCAAAATGCCACGGCCAGGCTATTGATGGGACTCCCTATTCCAGGGCAAAGACATTGCACTGGGTGCCTTTAGCATACTGGATTTGGTTCAAGGTGCCGGTTATTACCTTTAAAGCACTTTATGGCCAGAGACCTACATACCTGAGGTACCACCTTTCCCCATATGTATCCCAGGGAGTGCTGCAATCGGGGACTCAGAATTGGCCGGCCCTCCCAAATATCAAGGGGGGCAGGCTAGTGACAACTAGGGCCAGGGCTTTCTTGGTGGCAGCTGCACTCTGGTGGATTGAGTTCCCAAAGGAGATCAGGGCCCTGTGGGACTTGTTGCAGTTCTGCAGTGCCTGTAAAATGGAGCTCTTCCCCTAGGGCTTTGGAGCTGCCACCACTACTGACAAGAGAGCCCTGACACCTGGATCCTCCAATTACTGCCCAAACTGATCACCCAGGATAATTGAAGATCAAGGAACTGACTGTATGATGAGGAAACGAAGCACTAGCACTTTATTATATTATATTTATGGTTTTAAGAACTCTTGTGTATTAATGGATGTTATATTTTATATTATATTGTTTTTATGTAAGCCTCCCTGAGCTGGCCTTCACTGGAAAGGCGGGTAAAAATCTAATAAAATAAATACATTAAAATAACATATTTTAGTTTAACTATCAACTGCCCCCCATTTCTTTAAGCACTATTGGAAGAATGTCTTCTGTTCCTGATAGCCAGAAGACTTAATGTCCAAATTAGTTACAGTTGTTGAATATCTATTTGTTGTGTGCTTGTTTATTAATGTAGCTGAGTGCTACAGCAACAATAAACTCAATTGTTGCCTATGTGGTTGAGCATAAATCAAGTCTAACACACAGGGTGTGATGGGCTGTTTGACCTGATGTCATCACTTCTCCCTACCAAATTTAAATGTGTGCATCCAGACAGTGACATCTGTCTTCTGTTCCCCAGTTGTTGGCCCCCTTATCCTCACCCCCAACTTTTCTGACACCGGGATCCAATTCCTGACACAAGGGTCCAGTTGTTCTCACCATACATTTCCAGCTGTCTGATCTCTCCATTGCATGCTGAAACTATTTGTGAGGTCTGTGGCTTCTGCTCCCTGACCACCATTCCCCCTTACAGTTAGTGATATGCACATAACCACATATTCGCCCCTGGCAAAGAAGCGGTCCTGCACATGCGCAAAGTAGACTTTTTTTAAAAAAAGAAGCTGCTCACCCACCCACTCCATGGTGACCACACATCAGTAGTCTGATTGGTTGACCATGGGGTGAGGCAGGGTGTCATGTTTGGTCAAAATTCTCTGAAATAAGTAGTTCTGTATAAATTAGAGGCACAGCCAGACCTGCCATACAGCCATATAGATGACAAATCAGTTGTCATCTGACCGCATCCACAGTCTATCCACACTGGCTTTCTGTTGCCTGATAAAGAAGGCATGCTTATAATTATGAAGGGTAAAGAGAGTTTGGGACAAAGTAGTCCATAGGAATGCAAGAGAGACTATAAAGAGGGTATTGCCTATCATCCCAAGAACCATATGTACATGTATTCTCCTCAGTCACCACAGGAAAGACTTTGCAAAACTTTTCAACAGGTGACTCTGAAGAGACCACCAGTTCACAGCCCTCAAAATTATAACCTGGCTTCCAGTTTATAGTGACTCGCTAGGAGATGTGCCTCCTGGCTGCTCTGGGGGCACAATCTGTGTGCTAGCAGTTTGGAGAGGGGGGTGATTGTTTGCTACCCCCCCGGAGCCTTGTGCGAAAGGCTGCTAGCCATGGGACTTTTGAGGGGTTGCCTCTTCGCCAGCATGATGCTGGGGAATTGAGGCACTCCTCTGCCCTGATGGTCCAACCGCTATGCGTCTGTATGGATCCAGAGCAGCTGACCGGAACAAGCGCTGGAGATTGAGTGGTTAAAACAAACTGAAGCGAGGTTGGAAGACCAACGAGCAGTGAGTTGAGTAAAGGTGAGAAAACAGCATTTTAAAAAGAAAGCACCCCCCTTGGAATCAGCGTGGGAAGCAAGCAGGGGAGGGGCCCCTCCCAGATGCAAAGACTTAAAAGCATTTTTACAAGGCGGGAGCAGAGGTAAAAGCTGAGAATCTGTTTTAAGAAACCTACCAGAGCACGACCAAGCGTTTGGGCGACTTTCAGAGACTTTAGCAACTTTCAGTTAAAGTAAATAATCGGGAAAGATGGCGGGGAGAAAACCTGAGAAAGAATCGAAATTGAAACCAGCGAGCGGCATGAATCCAAGAGTGGAAGAGACCACAGAGTTTTCCAAGCTCTTAGCAGATACTTTGCACCCTCTACTGGACCAGATGACTAACATCAACCAGCAACTAGTACCTTTAAATCAGAACTTTGCAGCACAGCAGCTCCAACTGTCTGAGACTTCAAAAAAGACGGAGCAGGTAGCTGAGAAAGTTTTGGAAATGGATGCCAACTCAAAAAAAAACAAGGAAAAAGATGCAAGTGCTGGAAAGGAAGCAAGCTTCAGAGGAATTTCAGCTGTTGCAATTGCAAATGGAGAGAGCCAATCTGGTACTCCGGTTCCAAGGAGTTACTGAAGCCAAAAATGAGAATCTAAAGCAACTTCTGAGCAATGCATTAGCCCCAGTGACGGATTTAAAAGCGGAATACCTTGTAAGCGAAATGGACGTGGTCTATAGGGCCTACTCTATGTACATTAAGAAGAAGAATCTGCCTGGGGAGATCGTGGTTAGATTCTCGAAGAGGCATGTGAAGGATTTAATCCTGAAAGCGACTACAAGTACACCCTTGAAAATTGGAGGTAATACTATCAGAATTCTAAAAGATATCCCATGTGAAGTAAGGAAAAAGAGGAAGAAGTACAAGGACTTAATTCTTTTTTTACAAACAAACAGCATTGCATACAGGTGGTTGATTCCCGAAAGCATCACCTTCAAACTGAAGGATAAAAAGGAAAAAATTGACTCTGTTTTCAAAGCGCGTGAGTTCCTGCAGCTGTAATTGGGTGAGCCAGAAGAGGATGCAAAAGAAGAAGAGGACAGCAAATCTAATGGTGAATTAGACTCTGCATCTTCCGACGAGGACTCTGACTCAGAAAAGGGGGCAGCTGCTCCCAAACGAGGTTACCAACTGAGAGACCAAAAAGATAAAACAAAATGAAGATTGAAACTCTGAAGGCTGTTGTTAAACATTGGGCTTTAATGACGCTCTGGGGAGGGTTGTTGAACAGTTAAAGTGGTTAAAAGGATGTATAACCTAGCTTAATCGACTATGCTCAATGTTTCAGACTTATATGTTTATAAGCTAATATGATGATCTCCTATTCTTGGGGTTTTAGTTAGTTGTGGTTATCTTTAGTTTCTCCTTAGATGTAAATGTTTCCCTCCCCCTTTTTTTCATTGTAGTTTGTAGTGTTTAGAAAAATGCAATTTAAAAAAAATCCCCTCCAGGTTTTTTTTTAAAAAATCATAACCTTGTAAGGGAATAATGCTGATGATTTGGAAAAAATATCAAACTCAATACTGTGTGTCCCACTCAGTGCCTAGATGAGCTCTTTTTGTTCTTCTAATGCAGGAAGCCACTGACTGAATCAGTTCTATTGTTCCAATGTGAACTCTATGACACCAGAGCAACAAGGGGACCTGGCAACCCTAAGGGTCAGGGAGGGCTATTCAGGACAACTGTGTGATACTATGCCCTGACCTAGATGGCCCAGGCTAGCCTGCTTTCAGAAGCTGAGCAGGCTCAGCCCTGGTTAGTATTTGGATGGGAGACCACCAAGGAGTCCAGGCTGGCTATGCAGAGGCAAGCAAAGGAAAACCATTTCTGTTAGTTTCTTGCCTTGAATACACTTTGGGGTTACCGTAAGTCATCTGAGACTTGACAACATTTTCCACTACCAAGTGATAATGTGGGAACAGGGCTGCTGACCAGGTCTGTATGTCTTTTTTTAAAAAAAGAAAACAACAAATTGTAAGTGTGAGGAGTTTTTAGCTTTATTTTTTATTGTATAAGGTAGGGTTGCAAGGATTGTCTTCATGGAGTTTTGGTTCCATTATGGAGGTGTAAAATCATTCATAAAATCCAGAAGCATTACAAGCAATGCTTTACAAGAGGCTGTTTTTAATTGTGCAAGTTCTCCTCAATTTTTAGTTCAGTTACAGTTTACAAAGGATTCCTTCTTTTGTTGTGCTCCTAGAACTTATTAGTAGCAAAAGCAAATAGCCAAATGTCAAATAATTGATACAAAAGATACACTGCAGCAAATCAGCTTTCCCAGAGAGAACAGTCTGAGGATGCAGAACCCTATTACAAATGTACTACAGAAACCATTGCACCAAGCAAATTATTCATGTTTTTATTTATTTATTTATTTTATTTATTTGGATTTGTATCCCGCCCTCCCCGAAGGCTCAGGGCGGCTAATAGCAAGGCACGCATGCCAACTTTAAAACAAGTTCAACAGTATAAAACCAGAAAACATATAAATAACATCCAGGTAGTAAGACAAGATGGGGCAGATTATAGCCCCCAGCAAACATTAGCCCCCAGTAGCCAAACAGCAGTCAAACAGTAGCTCATCACCCCCTCTCCTGCCAGGGCCGCCCCACACTCAATGATGATGATAGTGCGATGGCAGATGGCTAACCATGGCGGCGGCTCCTAATCATAGGCCCGGCGGAATAGCTCCATCTTACAGGCCCTGCGGAACTGAGCAAGGTCCCGCAGGGCCCGGATCTCCTCTGGGAGCTCCCTCCACCAGGTAGGAGCCGCCACCGAGAAAGCCCTGGCTCTGGTGACAGCAAATTTTACTTCCCTGGGGCCTGGAATTTCCAGGAGCTGTTGACTCCCCGACCGAAGTGCCCTTGGGGGAACATATGGGGAAAGGCGGTCCCTCAAGTAGGCTGGACCCTGGCCATACAGGGCTTTAAAGGTCAAGACCAGCACTTTGAAGCGAATCCGGTACGCTATTGGCAGCCAGTGCAGCGCTTTCAGCACAGGCTGAATATGATCCCTCCTAGAGAGACCCATCAACAGCCTGGCTGCAGCATTCTGCACCAGCTGCAGCTTCCGGATTTGCAACAAAGGCAGCCCCAAGTAGAGAGTGTTACAGTAGTCTAGCCTTGAGGTGACCGTCGCATGGATCACAGTGGCCAGGTCATCACGGTCAAGGAAGGGGACCAGCTGCCGAGCCAGCTGAAGGTGGTAAAAGGCTGACTTGGCAATGGCTGCTACCTGGGCCTCCATCGTTAAAGAGGAGTCCAGGAGCACACCCAGACTCCTAACCTCCGACGCTGGCACCAGCGGCACCCCGTCGAAGGTTGGGAGAGGGAACCCCAACCCTGAACCGATCCAACTCAGGCCCAGGACCTCCGTCTTTGCCGGGTTTAGTTTCAGCCGACTCAGTCTGAGCCATCCAGCCACAGCCTGTAAAGCCCGATGAAGGTCATCCGGGGTAGAGTTTGACCGGCCGCCCAGCATCAGATAGAGCTGGGTGTCATCTGCATATTGATGACACCCAAGCCCGCAACTCCGGGCAATCTGGGCGAGGGGGCGCATGTAGATGTTAAACAACATCGGGGACAGCACAGCCCCTTGAGGCACCCCACACTCAATGGGGTGTCTCTGGAACCGCTGATCCCCTATCACCACCCTCTGTCCCCGACCTTGAAGGAAAGAGGCCGGCCATTGAAGTGCGAGCCCCTGAATCCCCACGTCGGCGAGGCGGTGGGCCAGCAACTGGTGGTCGACCATGTCGAACGCCGCTGACAGGTCTAACAACACCAGAGCAGCCACACCACCCCGATCCAGATGCCTACGGAGATCGTCAGTCAAGGCGATCAGCACTGTCTCCGTCCCGTGACCCGGGCGAAAGCCGGACTGGAAGGGATCAAGGACAGAAGCGTCATCCAGAAAACCCTGCAGCTGTGATGCCACCGCCCTCTCAATAAGTTTGCCCAAATAGGGCAAATTGGACACTGGCTGATAGTTGGCCAATTCGGCCGGGTCCAGAGATGGCTTTTTCAAGAGAGGGTGGACCATCGCTTCCTTGAGTGCCCTGGGGAACTGTCCCTCAGAAAGGGACATGTTGATAATCTCCCTCAGGGCACCTCGAAACCCCTCATGGCCTGCTTTAATGAGCCAGGAGGGGCACGGATCCAGGTCGCACGTGGTTGGACACACAGAAACAAGGAGTCTGTCAACTTCTTCCAGGCTGAGTGGGACAAAACATTCTAAACCCAGCCCCAAAGCTGAGCAAGAGGCCTCAAGTTCACTCACTGTGTCAATTGTGGCGGGGAGGTCACGGCAGAGCACCAAGACTTTGTCTGCAAAATAGCTCGCAAATGCCTCACAGCCAATATCCAATTCCCTAGCATTTTGCCTGCCCTGTGGCAGAGCTGTCAAAGACCGAATTGTACTAAATAATTGGGCTGGGCGTGAGCTAGCAGATGCAATCGTGGCGGCATAGAAATCTCTCTTTGCGGCTTTGACTGCCATCTCATAGGCCCTCATAAGCGTCCTATAAGATGTTCTTGATGCCTCGTTGCGAGCTCGGCGCCACCATCTCTCCAGCCGTCTCAGTTCTCGCTTCAGCTCACGCAACTCCTGGGTATACCAAGGCGCTCGCCTTACACAAGTGCGGAGAGGGCACCTGGGAGCGATCTCGTCAATGGCTGAGGAGAGCCGGACATGCCAGTCCTCCACCAGCTCATCCAACGAGCCACCACGGGGCCTTGGATCCCGCAGGGCCATTTGGAGCCACACTGGGTCAATCTGGTGCTGCGGGCGAGCAAAAATCTGCTCTCTGCCCAAACAGGGTCAGGGTGGAACATTCAGTCAGGCCCTCAGGGCCAGGTGGTCCGACCATCACAGTGCCTCAGTGACGATTCGGTCCACCATCACCCCCGATGCGAAGATCAAATCGAACGTGTGACTGGCCCGATGCGTGGGGGCTGAAACAAATTGAGAGAGTCCCAGTGCCACCATGGATGACACCAGGTCCGTAGCCCGGCTGGAGGCCGCGTCCTCAGCATGGACATTGAAGTCACCCAAGACAATCAGCCTAGGGTGCTCCAACGCCCAGCCTGCTACGGCCTCCAGCAGGGACGGCAGGCTACTGGCCAGTGCATTAGGCAGTTGGTACACCAGCCAGATTGCCAAACCCTCACCAGCCTCCAGCATCAGGCCGACACATTCCACACCCACAATCTCCACTGGTGGAAGCGCCCTGAAGGAGTAAGCCTCCCAAATGAAGATAGCCACTCCTCCCCCCCGCCCCCTAGTCCGTGACTGGTGGAGGACCGAGAACCCGGGCGGGGCAAGCTGGGCAAGAGCTACCGTTTCGCCCTCCCGCACCCAGGTCTCGGTCACACACGCCAGGTCCACTTGTTGATCTGTTACAAAATCCCGAAGGATTGTTGTTTGTTGTTAATAGACCTGGCATTACACAACACCAGTGATGGAGGGGGGTTCTCTATCCCGGCCCCACTGCTAGCCACTGTCGGGATGGGCCATAGGCTGGAAGGGCGCCGAGCCGCTCTATTTCTCAGCGCCCTTCCCTTACAACCCCGCCTAGGCCCACCGCACTTCCCCCGTCCCAAGAGCACCGGGATTTGCTGCACAGCCATTAACTACCCTGGAGGTCTCCGCAACGCCTCAGACCCCCAATGGAGGGAATGATGAGCAACAGACTCCGCTCCTGAGACAATAATTTAAACTCCCACTGCTACAAAATTAATCAGAGTGCTGTTATATAAAAATACTAACTGCAAATACAAAAATACTATACCAATACAATAATAAATTACCCCAACATAGTTCTGCAGTCACACACACCCCATTCATCACTCACAGCACTCATCACCCCAACCACCTAGCAGACACTCCCAAGTCCCCCCTACACTCAACTGTTGCCTTTTGCGAGGGCTCAGACTAAAGAGCAACTCTCCCTGGCAGTTCTCGGCCTTCTATTCGGCTGCTCAGAGCACTCCGTGTTCCCAGCTCTGCCCAATTGGGTGATACAGGTTTTTTGAGCGCCCCAGTTCTTTCAGCTCCAATGCAGCACAGAAGGGACCCCGGCCGCTGGAGGGCTTCCCTTCTAAGCTTCAGCTGGCATAGTCCTGGGCTCCCAACAGCCCCCTGCTTGAATGGCTCAACTGGCGCTGCTTCTCTCTCCGTCGCTCCCTCCACCAAGGCCAGGAAAAGTCCTGCACTGACGAGATTTCTAACTGCTCCTGCACCAACGAAGTTTCTGACTCGTTGTTAATGTTAATGAAGGCATCAGATTTTCAACAATATGCAACCTGTGTCTAAAGAACTGCTATAAAGTGGAACACAAGGACCTATAAAACTAATATGAGAACTAGTAAATCAGAGCCCATGATAACAGTCTTATTGAACAGTCTTTGCTGGGGGAGGTGTGTGCAAGTAGTTCAGTTATGCCAAACCATTCCTGAGGCAGGATTGTTACTTGATATCACCTCTGAGTAACTAAAAGATTCCATATAGCCCTGTGCACAAGTTCCCTGAAGGGCAAGTGATAAATGAGTGGCATGCCTGTATGTTTTCCCTCTGTAGGAGAGCAGAGTTTGAGGGTTCTGCTGTAGTTGCCAGAATGAAATGAAATAATTCTTTGTGCTCTTGCCACAGTTAAATAAAGCTCATAGATCCAACCTCTCCCTCTTTAGAGGCAGCAGCACAACTATTATGGTTTACATGAAGGAAAAGCAGAAATCCTAGAAAAGAGTGCAACTGTTGCTCTTACACAAATGAAGATGCCAAACAACAGTGCAGGTTAAGTTAAATTGCATTGATTTATGAACAGGTGAACTGCAATTATTAAAACTTTCTTATTGATGTGGATTTCCTAAGAGGCTACCTAATGAGTTGGCCACAATTTGAGCAAAACCACCATGGCTCAAAATTCAGAGCACTGATGTAACTGGACCTCAGCTTTTCTAGCATGTATACCAAAATATACTGAAAGATGCTGTTCCACCTCCCCCCCCCTTTCTCTCCATATTTTCCCCTCCATCAGGGGGCAGGTGGATACTGAAATTATCCATCATCTTTGGCACAATATTGTTTTCTGATGAATTGTTTTAATATATGTTAATGTTTTAATTCTCTTCTATATTGCATTTGCCTTTGATGTAAGCCGTTCTGGGCCCTGTTTCAGGGAAGGGTGGCCTAGCAAATTGAATGAAAAAATAAATAAGAAAAATATAAATATCCTCCCAAAGTCCTGCTCTGATTGGCTCTCAAAAGCCCAGTGACATAGCTGTCCAATCCTTGGCTTCCTCAGTTTGAAACATGCAGTGACAGCAAACAACTGCTCCCTGTTCTAAAACAGGGATTTTAAAAAACCCTGTAAGAATGCAAATAACTGTCCTCTCGTGCCAGCAGTTTTCATAAAGCAGGTACTGAGATCTATAGTGCTGTCAGCTTGTCAGATGGCCCAGTTCAGCTTCCTTGCAGATTCAGTGAAACACTGCCCTGGACCTTGATAAATTCACCAGGTTCAAGGCACAAAGCTGTGACATAAAGCTCTAAGAACAGCTAGCAGCTGCCCTTAGGTTTTGTTTTGTTTTTTAAAAGGCCAACAGGAAGCAGTACAACAGGACTTTAGAGAACTTTGCCTTTGCTTGTAAACCTATATCTTTAAAGTATTTTCCTTCCTTGTAAGAAAATAAAGCAGCTGCCGCTAGACACACATTTCCCTATGCCTCTGGTTTAAAAAACTCTGTTAGCTGAATCATAGCTAACCATAAAAAAATCAGATCTATCATGTCCAGTAGGTCTCATTGTTTTCCAGTATCTCTGACTGATCTTGAGAACAAGACATCTCTGTGTTCTACTTGAAAAATTCAACGATAAGACTTCATGAGTAATTTAGCTAATATATTTAGAAATGAAACGTAAATGGTATATTCCTTATTTGTTTTTCATGCACACATACACATACATTCACAACTTGTTTCAGTTGCTGGGTCATACCAAATTGGTGTGGTTTGATGACAGGCAGCTAGGCTTCTTCCATTAACTACTTGGGCTGGTCTTTCATCAGGCATCTGAGGTACATAGTTCCTGCAGCAGCCATCTTCCTACAGCCTGGCCAAGCTGTGCTATGTCTTTGCCTCAGTGTTCAGTTTGTGGCTAAGATCAGATCTATATTTATCCATATCCCTCTTCCCCCACTCAAGAAGCTCAGGGAAATGTACATTCTTTTCCTCTCATCCTAACAACCCAATGGGATAGGTTAGCATAAGAGAGACTAGGGATGGGCAAGAACCAGCTCATGAACTTTAGTTCGTGATGAATTTTGGCCGGTTTGTGGTTCGCGAAGTGAAGTTCATGGCAGGTCAACAGCACAAACTTTCAAGCTGTTTGTGGAAGTTCATGCCAGTTTGTGAGCAGATACATTTTCAGACAGACTATCTCTGCTCAACCTAAATGTTTACCCCACCAAAGCAACAGGGGGTAGAACTTCGAGGGCATATAGAGGAGTATTTGGAGGAGGTTCCCTGTGACTTAGTTGACTTTAGCTTGTACAGGATCCATTCTGTACACACTCCTGAACCTCCTGAACCTACACCTGTCAAAATGGCCACTTGTCAATGATAGGCAGTCATTCCCCCAGAAAGCACTTTCCTGGGGGCACCTTCTTTGGGGGGTCTTAACTTGGACCCCATAAATCCAGTCCTCACTAAACTTGGAGGCCGGTAGAGGAGAGTCAGCCAGAGATCCCCTGTGAGTTTGTGGTCTGTACCTTGCTCAGGATCCATTCTAGCAGATTACGAACCTCATGAACCAAACCGGTTCATTTGGCTGCTAAAAATTTGTGATGGTTTGTGGTTTGTGAACCACATGTGCCATGAACCAAACTGCATTTTCCCAGTTCATGCCCATCCCTATGACTGACCAAGTCACACTGTAGGGATTTGAATCCAAGTGTACCCTGTCCGAGTCCAATTTATCAATACAGCATACTTACTTTGTTGCCATTCTTCTCCCAGATATACCCAACTACTCTGTTTCTGAAGCAATACATTGGATAAGCCCATGGGCTATGCTCTGGCCTTATATAAAAAGAAGCATGCATCATCTGTGGCCAACAACTGTTCATTAAAAGGCTCCAAGATCTCCCACTTTGCATCAGCATGGTGTCACTCTAAATGTTTCGAAATACAGGCAATATTTGTACAGTTCTGTTTAATGCTTTAACCTTAGAATTCCAGTCTAAGACTTTTCCCCTTTATCAGTTATCTACCTAGTTCTAGCTGTTTAGCCCTCTGTGACACCAGAGCAATGGCGTCAGTGGCCAATGGCCACCTGCCTGACAATTATCAAAGAAGATTTACCACCTCCAGCTGGATGTTCATGTCACTGCACAGTCCCATGAGCTTTGAATCTGCTTGTTTTAGACACAAATTCTAAATCTAGATGGGTAGCCATGTTAGTCTGCATGTAGCAATAAAAAAAGAGCAAGAGTCTAGTAGCACCTTGAAGATTAACAATATATGTGGCAGAGTATGAGCTTTCATGAGACACTGAAGAAGTGAGCAGTGACTCACGAAAGCTCATACCCTGCCACACATTTTGTTAGTGTTTAAGGTGCTACTGGATTCCAAATCTGTTCCTTCCCAGCATATCCAATCTTCTTGTTGCCTAAGAGAGGTATTAGATTAAATTTTGAATTCTGATAATTGTTTAGTTCAAAAGTGCACACATTTCATACACAGGTGTTTCTACAGTGCCAGCATGGTATTGTGGTTAAGAGTGGCAGACTCTAATCTGGAGAACTGGGTTTGATTCCCCACTCCTCCACATGAAGCCTGCTGGGTGACCTTGGGCCAGTCAAATTTCTCTCTGAACTCTTTCAGCCTCACGTACTTCACAAGCTGTCTGTTGTGGGGAGAGAAAGGGAAGGTGATTGTAAACCGCTTTGAGATTCCTTTAGGTAGAGAATCATGGGGTATACAAAAACTACTTTTCTTTTTTTAAAAGTGGAAATGACTCAGTGTTAACCTTCTTTTGGCCTCCCACTTTAGCCAGGCAAAGATTCATAATTCCCTTCTATGTGGCTTGCCTGTACAGCCTTGTCAGAAATACCTTTTCCTTTTATTAACATGTAGATGCTCAGCCTTACTTGTTAACAGGACCTGGTCTCCAGAAAGATATGTAGGCATTAACATTTCAAAAGGAAGCACACTGCTTTGTAATTTTTAGCTGGTCCTAATAAAGGTATTACATGACACTGGGTTGTTTTAAATTAATGGACTGGCTGCCTGTGTTTTCCTAGGTATATCATTTCCTAAAATGCTATACTGCCCTCTAGAGCTCAGAAAAAGGAGGTATGTGTAACAAATTCTGTGTTGAGCTGACAGCATAACAAAAGTCCAGTCCTGTAATGGCTGAATGTACGAAATGGAGTGAGGCTATCCATTGATTCACTCTTTGCTTGCAAGCATATATCTGGCTGGCAGCTTCTTCCAGAGACTGTGCCTCAGGGGATGATGGTGTACTACGAGGATTAAACATGTCTACTTTGGCTGAATTATGAATAAATGGGGATGAAATAGATGACTGCAAGTATGAGAAGGGAATACAAAAGACTGCAGGAATTCTTTTTGGTGCTCTTTTGGCGTTACTGAGAATACAGATTTATATTAAACAAGGGGAGGATTAAAGGTGTTCTTTTTTTAATACAGCAAGCCTCTTGGATCTCTGGATAAAGACTGGAAAAAAGCCACAACAAAGATCATATTCTTTTCTGACAAAGCAGGGATCATTTAGCTTTGACATTATCATACTTCTCCTTGGTGAATTATCAAGTGTGTGGCTCCACAGAAGAAACTCTAAATCCTCCTTAAAAGTATATGAAATACAGTTGCAAATAATCAGGCCATTGGAAATAATTATTCAGAAGGTCCATTTTTTCATCCCAGCTTCATTTTAAATCAAAGCCTGCTGACTCCATGAATCTTCAAGGAATTATTGCTTATTTTCATGAATGTAGCACATCCTTATAGTCAGTGTAGTATGGTGGTTTGAGTGCTCAATTAGTATTGAGGACACCTGAGTTCAAATGCCTGATCTGCCATGAAGCTTGCTTACTCATCCTGCTCTTTATTAATCTACATCACAGGACTGTTGTGAGGAAAGGAAAGAACAATGTATGTCCCCCAGAGGTCCTTGGATGAAAGGTGGGATAAAAACATGATTAACATACATGCAACATTCTTTTATTTATTCATTCATCTGTAGTTGGATAGGTTTAGAACTTTTTCTGTCAGAAAGAGTACATTATGAAATGGAGTGAAATGTTATGGAAAAATGAAGAAAAGCAAAACAAAAACAGAGTGTCTGATATATTTTTGTTGTATTCTACAAAGCTTGAAATGTCTGATGTGATAAGTTATTCATCCTCCCAAATTATCTCTGCTGGCTAACAATGACTTGAAGTAAATGTGGAACGCTCTTACCTTGACTTGCAGCTGAGAGAAGTTGGCAATGCTGTTCTGTACTTGGCAAAAAAGCACATTTGTTCAAAACTACAAAACTGGGAACTGAATTGCATTACAACTCAGAGACAAAGATCATTTGAACATGATGTTTTGGTCTGTCCAGGGTCCTTCCTAGTAGGACTACAAATTTCAAACCCAACAAGTGTTTCTCTTCCTTTACCCTTATTATCAGAACCTATTAAGCAATCCTTATTCTAATAGCCAAAATGTGCGGATACCTATTCCCACCAATAGGGGGCTCACTCTCCCCCAACAGCTTTTCCTGCATAGTCAGTTAGACTTCCTGGGTTTGTAGAAAAATCCAAAAAGTGAAGAAATCCCTTCAGGAACAGTTGAATTTTCCCAAAAGCCTTTTGAAATGGCCTCTGCAGGGACCTAACTCCAGGCATCAAAGGTGTGAGATTAGAATGTTCCGGGGGGGGGCTTCTAACTGGCTCTGTCAGTCAAAGGGTGGGGGAAGGGCCCTTTCCAGGCCTCTTTCGGCCTTGGAGCGAGGGAGGGAGGGAGGGAGGAAGCCTTGGGGCCAGGCCTCACAAGAGTTGCCAGTGCCAGGCTGGGGGATTTCTAGAGATTTTGTGGGAGACTCTAAGGAGGGCTGGGTTTGGGAAGGGAGAGGCTTCAGCTGGGTATAATGCCACAGAGTCCACCCTCCAAAGCAGCCATTTTCTGCAGGGTGACAGACCTCTGCTGCCTAGAGTCCAGTTGTAATTCTGGGGGGCCTCCAGGGCACATTTGGAGGTTGGCCACTCTAGGCCTGGCAGTAGTCTAGGGTTGCCAGGTCCCCCCTGATTTGCATGACTCGCCTAGCCTCGGCTGCTTGCTACCATTCATAAGCAGCCACCCTATGAAAGCCAGTGAGGTGCAGCAGTTAGAGCTTCAAAGTAGGGTCTGCAAGACCCAGGTTCAGATCCCCATCTTGCAGTGGAAGGTGACTGCGTGATTTTGGATCAGTCACATATTTCAGCCTAATCAACCTCACAGGGTTGTTGTGCAGATAAAAAGAGAAGGGAATAATGAAAGCTGCTTTGGCCCTCACTGTGGAGAATGTAATTTTCCTAGGTAGAAGCTGGGGGGTGGAGATGGAAAACAGGAGACAGAGAGGCAGATAAAGGTAGGTTGGCTGTTGGTTGGGAAGGAAATAGGGTTGCCAACTCCAGGTTGGGAAATCCCTGGACATTTGAGGGGTGAAGCCTGGAGAAGGTGGGATTTGAGGAGGGGAGGAACTTTGGACTGGTGTAATGCCATAGACTCCACCCTCCAGCCATTTCCTCCATGAGAACCACCATTGCCAGCCTCAGGGTGAGGACTGGAGATCACCCAGAATTACAACTGTTGTCCAGGAGGCAGAAATCAGTTCCCCTGGATAAAATGGCTGTTTTGGAGGGTTGAGTCTATGGCATCATACTCTGCTGAGGCTGCTTGCCTCCCCAAGCCTCACTGTCCTAAGGCTCCACCCCCAAATCTCCAGGAATTTCCCAACCTGGAGCTGGCAGCCCTAAGGTGAATTGATCTCTGTAGCTGGGAGATCCGTTGTGATTCCCAGAGTGCTGCCACTGCTGCTGTGGGGGGAGAGTAAGCAGGCAGGAGGCTGGAAGAGTGATGGGGCAGAAAGAAAGAATGATGGGGTGGGGGGGCAGAAAGAGAGAGAAAGAGTGATGAAGTGGGGAGGCAGAAAAACAAAGAGAAAGATGACAGATCAGAAAGGGAGAGGAAGTCACATGCATGGAGGAGAAATAGAGAGTAAGAAAAGGGGGGCAGAGGGGAGAAATAGTGTGAGAGATGTAGGGGGTGAGGAGAGGAAGCAAAGGTGTGACGAATGAGATAACCATCCTGCAAGTTTCTTGCGGGTCTCCACTTGTATCTTTATAATGAATGAACTGATTTACATGCTGTCAAACAAACAGGATATACCTGTTGGTTAAACTGATCTAAATAGTCATTCTGCATCTTTGGAGAATTTGGGGGAATTGTAGTTTTGTGGGGGAAGGCTAGGGATGTCTTTCAATGACCAAATAATTCCATGGATTCCTTGAGGGAATTCATGGCAATTATATTGGTACAAGCAGGCATTTAATTCCCCCTCCCTCACTATTTCCTCTTTCCTTTCCCTGGAAGTCCCCATAGACTCACCCCTTTTCCTGCTAACTTCTTTCTTTATCCCCCCCACCTTGTCTTCAGCTTTTCCTACTTTTTTTGCACAAACACCTCTACTGGGAAAACTATGACACTGTTGTGCAGTGCTGGCTGCTGTACTAGGCCCAGTTGCACAGCAGAGAACTCAAAAGTACTTGTGAGGGGCACCTCATTTCCCCTGTATCTCCTTTCCCACACTATTTCTTTTTCCCTCCATCTGGAAATCATGATAACCTTATCTTTCCCTGCTTCCTTCTCTCCTTTTCACCCACTAACCAACCTACTTCTTATCTGCACCCAATCTTCAGTTATATTTGTTACTTACTTACTTCACTTATACTCTGCCTTTCTCCACAATGGGGACCCAATTCAGCTTGCATTAGGGTTCCCAAGTACTTACCACGATCTGGTGGGGGAAACATGCTCCCCGGACAGACCATTCCTCCCTGTAACGCACCATGCCTTCGCCAGGAAGTGACGCTGGGTGACGCTCTGGCAATGGGGCTGAAAACTCGATGGTACCATCGAGTTTCCAGCCACATTGCCAGAGCATCACCCAGCATCACTTTCTGGTGATGGCATCATGCAGCGCGTCTTTCCTTCCCCCTGCCAGGACGTATCTGTCCCCTGCCAGATTACAGTAAGTACTTGGGAGGCCTGGCTTGCATCATTCTGCTCTCCTCCATTTTGTCCTCACAACAACCCTGTGAGGTATGTTAGGCTGAGAATGTGTGACTAGCCCAAGGTCACTCAGTGACTTCCCTCATATAATATTGATCTTGGTCTCCCAGATCTGAGTCCGAAACTCTGGCTACTACACCACATTCATTTTTGTGTGGTGATTGCTGTTGAGCAATACCAAACAATGAGGACTGGGTGAGTCAAGTAAGCTGGGTGATAGCAAGTCATCTGATAGTTGCATAAGTTCTCTTTTAAAGGCCAAAACGTGCCCTGGAAAGGGCCCTGCCCCTTTACCTTGCTTTTTTTTGAGAGAGAGAGAGAAACCAAAGCTTGAAGGCTAGCAATAATCTTGTGGTTGCCTAGAAACAGCCACTGAGGGCATCCATTTCTTTCTTCTTCTTTTTGTAAAAACCTCTCCTAAAAAGGAGAGAATTTTATTGCTTTTTTTTAATAAGAAAAGGGTAGGGTATATAGATGGACTAAGAAAAAGATTGGAGTGAATTTTCTGTTAGAGTATTAGTTTTAGTTAGTACAAATACAGTTTTTGGCATCCACCGTGGTTGGAAGATCTTCTTTTCATCTACCGAAAGTCCAAAACAACTCTGTTAGTTAAATTAGTAAAGTCCTTTGGGATTAGTTGTTGATCAACTCCCTTCTGCCGCCTCACGAACAGTTGCTATATCTTGGGATGTCTTCTTTTTAAGTCTCTCAGATTGTATGATGGGCCCTCTTTTGCCTTCTCGTCTCCCGCTCCGGCACCTCCCTCCTCTGGGCCGCTGTCTTCTTCACTGCTTAACTCTGTCCAGTTGGCAAGTTCTGCATCTTCCTCTGAGCTGGCGTGTCTCTTCAGAAATTCTTGAGCTTTGAAGACAGAGTTAATCTTCTCTCTTTTATCCTTGAATTTGAATGTTAGTCCTTCAGGAAAGCACCATCTGTAAATGGTTTGATGTCTTTGTAAGAATGTGGTCAATCCTTTGTATGCTTTCCTTTTCATACGAATTTCATATGGAACATCTTTTAAAGTTCTGATAGTCTGCTCTCCAATTTTCAAGGACACCGCTGAAACTGCACGCAAAATTTGATCTCTAGTACGCTGCTTAATAAACTTGACAACCACTTCTGCTGGCAGATTATTTTTCTTTGTAAAGCTGGAATAGGCTCTATAGGCCATATCCATCTCATCCTTTAATTCTTGCACTTCTCTGCCAGTTAGGGGTGCCAAGGCATTTGCCAGTATAGCTCTGAGATCTTCTTTCTCTTCTTCCTTTATGCCCTGAAAGCGGAGAGTCAGATTTGATTTCTCCATCTGAAGCATTAAAATTCTTTTTTCTTGCATATCTTGATGTTTTTCTAATTTGTTGACCCTTTTCTTAATTTTCTTGGTGTCTTTCGTTGAGACCAGACACTTCTGTGCGATCTCCTCCATCTTCTTTGCTGTTTCTGTTAGTTGTTTTTGTTGACTGTTGAGAACACCATGTTGCAGAGGGTTTCGCTGATTTTCTGCATTTGATCCAGCAGAGGGCGCAGTGGCTCGCTTTTCTGTTGATTGACAGCTGCCTCTAGGGGGAGGCTGCCAGGACCGGAAGTCCCTCCCCCCTTCTTTACCGGCTTCTCAGGGACCCTTTTCTGCCCCAACATCTTTTTTTGTTTGTTTACTTTAACAAAGTTAAACTTTAACAAAGTTTACTTTAACAAAGTTCGTGCCGCGTCACCCAGGAGACAAGCTAGCTTCTTAATCTTCAGTAAAACCCCAAAGGCACTTTCACCAAGCCGCTTTTTTGCTTCACCCCCCATCACTCTTTCTTTAACAGTCCCGTTTTTCAAAGGGGGTGGGGATTCCTCCCTCCTCCCATGCGCTTATACGTTTACGGGGGGGAGCACATTTATGCCGCTTCAAAACAGATCTCCAACTCACGATTCGCTGCCGATTCTTCTTTTTATTTTAATTCATTCCGCTGCTTCTCCACTCCTGGAAGTCGGTGGCATTGCTACTTCCCATATGGGCACAACGCAGCGGGGCTGACTGGGGCAGGGAGAAAGCCTCAATTTCCTGGCTGTTTGCCGGCAAAGAGGCTGCTCCCCAAGCGCCCCCGGTTCGGAGCCTTTGCCTAAGGCTCATTAGGGTCTTTCGCATATGCGAAGACCCCCCCCCAACCGCGTGTGGGCTAACCGCCTCCGGGAGCGTCCCGAGAGGTGGCCGCCATTTGCTCCGCCGAAACCGAAAGTCAGGGCATCCATTTCTTAAAGCTACAGGCACTGCTTCTATTATTGAGAAGGTTAATGCCCCAATTTTTTTAAATTTAGATTTCAGATTTTCTGTAAACCTGGGGAACTTTTCAAGTTCATAGAAATATTTCTTTTTTGTTCATGTTTCATATCCCTGGATTTAAACATCCACTGATTCAGCCATGTTGAGAACTGGATATATTGACTGATAAAATCAAAATAAATGTGTAGCCTAGACAACAAAGACCTATGTGGTGGTTTGCTGTAGGACTACTAGCTTCTGGTGCCTCTGCTGCTGGATCTATTCCACATGGCTTAATGCAGATGGCCAGATAAGTTCAAGTTTTGTAAAATGTTTGTAAAATCTTCATCTTTTTGTAATGCCAATAATTTTATATGAAAATGAAATTCTTTAATTTTATTCAAAAAGGTTTTATGTGCTGGTATTATTTTCTGTTTCCAAAGTTATTATTATTTATTTGATTTCTAAATTGCCTGTTCCCTAAGATGTAAGGCTCCAGGGATGAGCAAATACCAACCTTGCAGTTATTATAACATAGGGGGGGGGAGTTCTAATTTTGAGAGGGATAGACACTACGTATTTCAGTTTAAAAAATCCAGTAAATATTCAGATACAAATAAGTTTTATTTAGTAATTAAGTTGTCCGGATTTATATGTATCATTACTTTATTTCAATCTTCTAAAAACTGTTGGACCATATTTATTATAAATAAATATTTTTTAAAAGAGCTGGATCCCCGTCCATATTCAATTCAGAATGGTGGATCTTGCATTCCAGCAGAGAACCACTGCATATTTAGATAAGTTTGTAAGAATGCTGCTGCAAAAAGTCTGTTTTTGGTAATCTCAAAATGTAGGAATTTGAAACAACATAATATTGTTACTCTGATGCAGATGTTTATATATGAGTGCAGTTTAATTTCTGATTTTTATTTGTTGTGTTTTGTGTTTAAAACATGCCTGAGCTTCAACATCATGCTGGTATCCTAGTGACCACATTCTGATTGGTTACTCTGCACAGTAGACCAATCAGAGATTATTGAAAGGTTCTAGAGGGAACTGAAACTGTTGGTTGTTATCCTAGCAGTTCTATTGGTTGTTAACTCATTTAGGGGTGTGGTATTACTTGCCCAGAATGATTAAAAGAGAGCCTGTTGCTCTCCTGTTTTTGTGTTGGTTTACTGTCATGTTTGAATAAAGCTGAATCATTTGTTAAGAGCTGACTGACGTCCCATACTTAACATTGGTGATGAAGATGGGATACTAGTGGGTAGGCAGTCCCGCTGAACCATTGACACCATGGCAGTCAATCCTAAACTGACTGGGGCTCCAGCTGTCGTAAACCTTCACCCTGCCAATCCACCGCTGGCCCCAGCTCAAAGGATGGCAGCCAGCACAAAGTTCAAGGCATTCGAACCAGACCTGAAAGACTGGGACTCATACATTACCAGGTTTGAATTCCACCTGCAGGCTAACCAAATTGAGGAAGAAGCCACAAAGACAGCAACTCTCCTCAGTTCATGTGGAAGAACCGTCTTCGACATGGCCTGGTCCCTGGTGGCACCTGCAGATATCCTGACCATCTCATTGGTGAACATAAAGAGCAAGTTACAAAATCACTTCTCGACTAAGCCCTCACAGATCACCTGCCACCATGCTTTCTACAAGTGAGACCAAGGGACAAGTGAATCGATAGCCAATTACATCACAGCACTACGGAAGGCTGCAAGGACCTGCAACTTTCCCGACTTGGAGGTGGCATTGCTTGACCAGCTGCTGTGTGGCCTGTGAGATGAGAAACTGCAGCAGCGGTTGTTCGTGAAGTCGGAGCTGACCTACGCCATGGCCTATGCGGAAGCTATTACCACTGAAGCTGCAGAGAAGTCAATGAGGGAAATGAGGCAGCCGAGCAGCCCATCCAGCCAATGTCCAGAAAAGGCAGTACGTCATGAATCTGTGAGTGAATCTGAGAGTGAAACCAATGACATCCGCAAGACTCGAGTGACCAGGCCCAAGCATAGTGCAGAAAAGGCAGCGCCTAGGCGAGCCGGTGCAGGGTGCAGCAGAAATCATGATCGAGACCATTGTTGGGCCCATGACATCAAATGCCAAAACTGTGACAAGCGGGGCCACTTAGCCAGGGTCTGCAGAGCTGCGGGAAGGAAGAAGTCACCTCTGCCTTCTCCATGGCAGAACCGTAGGATGCGAAATGAGGGTTCCGTGAAGTCAGCAAACTGCCACAAGATGACTTGCTGTTCGTGTCCAACAACCATCTTGAGCACAGGTGTGCAGATGAAAAAGAAGATCAAAGGAACAATGTTGCTGGACGGGGAGCCTTGTGAGATGGAGGTTGGCTCCAGGTTCATGATGACCATCATCTCTACTGAGATGCTGCAACGCCTCTTCCCAACTAGGAGCCACTGCAGATTGATGCCCAGCCCAGTTCATCTCTCGGACTTCCAGGGTTGGCACATTCCCGTGGCCGGAGATGCATCATTCAAGGCACAGTTTAAGGGGTTCAAGCAAACGCTGAGCCTCCTGGTTGCTGAAGGGTGCAGAGCCAGCTTGTTAGGGCTGGACTGGTTCGAAGCCGTTGGTACTGGTGTTATGAGAGTGAATCAAATGTCTATTAGTAAACTGAGTTCAATGTATGATGAATTCCCCACAGTTTTTGATGGGTCACTGGGGAAGTATACGGGGCTGCCTGTGACTTTTGACTTGGACCCCTCAGTGGTGCCCATCAGGCTGAAGTACCGGTGGGTGCCAATTGCTCTGTGACCACAAATCAAAGCAGAACTGGATAAACTTGTTGCACAGGGCATTCTTGAACCCGTCTCTCACACCAAGTGGGAGACACCTATTGTTATGCCATTTAAACCAGACGGGTCTATTTGCTTTTGTGCAGACTACAAGTGTACCATCAATAGGGAGTTACAGCAACATGTGTACCCTGTGCCTGTGATCACTCATGCTTTAGCATCCCTAGCAGGAGGGTGAATTTTTGCAAAATTGGATCTTGCCCAGGCATATCAGCAGTTGCCAGTGGACCCCGTTGCAGCCAAGGCACAGACAATTGTTACACACCATGGGACATTTAAAGTTAACCGACTGCAGTTCGGTGTAAATGTTGCGTCAGGGATATTCCAAGGGTTAAGGGAAGGGTTGCTCCGGGACATACCAGGGGTGGTACCGTACTTTGACGATGTTCTGGTTGTGGGTGCTAATGAGACCGAATTGGCAGAACGCCTTCGGGTGGTATTGGGGCAGTTCCAAGCAGCGGGGTCTCAAGGTAAAAAGAAAGAAGTGTCATATCAGGGTGCATAAGGTTGAATTCCTGGGGTTTTTCATTGACAAAAATGATGTGCCCTGGCCCCACTGCTGGACCTCCTGATGGCACCTGGTATATTTTGGCCGCTGTGTGATAGAGTGTTGGACTAGATGGGCCATTGGCCTGATTCAACATTGGCTTCTCTTATGTTCTTATGTTCTTATGTGCACCCAACTGATGACAAAGTGGCGACAATCCAGCAAGTGCCACGACCAAAGAGTAAAAAAGAGCTGCAATCATTCCTTGGTATATTAAATTTTTACCATGCCTTCTTGCCCCATAAGGCGTCTGTCGCAGAGCCGCTCCACAGGTTGTTGGAAAAGGGAGCGAAATGGGAGTGGGGTCCACGGCATGAACATGCATTTAGGGCTATTAAAGAGCTGTTAGTCTCCAGTAGTGTCTTCATACACTTCGATGAACACAACCCCCTGGTTCTCACGGCGGACGCATCCCCCTTTGGTATTGGTGCAGTACTAAGCCACGTCATGGCAAATGGGCGGGAAGTGCGAGTGGTGTATTATTCTAGGACCTTGTCACCAGCAGAATGGAATTATGTGCAAATAGATAAAGAGGCCCTCGTATTAGTCGCCAGAATTAAAAGTTCCATGATTTCTTGTATGGCCAAAAGTTTCTAATGGTAACTGATCACAAGCCACTTTTGGGACTATTTGCGCCTCACCATCAGACCCCACAAATCTGCTCTTCTCACTGAACCTACATGATATGAGGATAAAGAAGAGGTTACTTCTGAACTCCTTGGAGGAACAGTGGGATAAAAAAGTAGTAGATGTATAAACAAATATTATGCATAATAAGTCTTAACTCCCTCTCCCTTTTCCTTTTGAGAAGTGGAATTGGAGAACATTCTAACAATTAGGAGCTAAACACTCTCTTTCCAAGGTAACAGCATAGTCCAGTTGTAATTACTTTAGTGTTAAATGGATTAATTTTAATGTGGCTTACCCTTTACATCCAGGCAACCACCATTGTGGTTTGAGACAGCAAGAGCACTTTGTACTGTTATAAATGACTATAAATGATTGTTTTATCTTGTTTTTAACTGTTTTAATTTTTGGCATACGTGCCCAGTTTATTAGCTGCCCTGAGCCCGTTTGTGGGGAGGGCGACCTATAAATCTAATAATAAACTAAAAATAAATTGTCACAACTGCAGTATCTGGAATTGATAAGGAAGAAGTAAAGTTTCCTGACAAGAGGACTGTCAAGAACAGGGACACTAGGAATATAAAATTCCAGGATTTTTAGTCATTTTGGGAGCCATGGACCTGGGCATGGTTATGTGATTTGCTTTCATGTTTGCACTGGCTCTAGGTGATGGTGGGAGGAGCAATATTCATTGAATAGGGACCTGTGCCAGGTCTTGGCAGTTCTGCATATTTGGTGCTATGTTTTCGAGTAATTATACCCAGTGTCCTCATATGTACGAAACAGAAAGATTTACCAGATTTATTTCTACAAGGTGCTGTAAGAAAGGATCCAGGGAAACCCTCAAGTATAGAGCAATGCAGTGTATTATAGTAATGTCTGGTTAGTACATTCAGCGGGGCTTTCTTCCATATAAGTATGCATAGGACTGTAGCCTCAAGTATGTGAATTAAACTGAAATAGTAGTATGAATGTGGTCTGTAACACATATCTATACCTATATTCATATAAGCATAGGATTTGGCACATCATGTGGCTTGAGGATGCAAGATATACTTCACTGGTGTGCCTCACACAGACATGTGCACACACCTAGGCTGATGTTAAGACTGAGTATCTGAAATCTATACTGATGAAAGGAATATTTATATTAGGGACATAAATGACAGAGATGTCATCCATTCATGGAAACGAGAAGAGCTTAAAGAGATTTTATTAAACGTTTAAGATTAGTGGTTTGCAAAATTGTTTAAGAAGAATGGCTATTTATGAACAAAAGATTGCCCATGAAATTGGATCCTACTTACTCATAGGTGTCTGCACACTGAATTTGCATGTAGTGGTGTGTATTTGGTATCTCTATTTGCCTTGAGTTGAATGCAGTCAAAGGAGACTGCTAGACATGTTAAGAGAGTCTGATGCTTTGAAACTCAATTCTGTTCTTCATTATAGTAGCTGTACTCTTTATTGCTGTGGGGTGAGATGGAATTTCTTTATTTCTGTGAAAATTTTCTACATTGTTACAGCAAGCATCACTAATACTTTTCAATGTGTTGTTGTGAACTGGTCACATTTACCTATTTTTCCCCTGGAACCCTGTTTTTGAAAATGCATGTTCATGCAGCTGTAGGTAAATGAAGACAAATCCACAAATAAATAAATTAGCCTCAAATTGAAATTATCATTCTAGAGGTTATTGCCATACATAGTGATACACTTGTGTTATCCTGCAATTTTGTTTGTTACATATGTTTCATCTGTGGAAATCAGTGAGATTATATAACTGTGTAAGACTGCATACTTTGTTCTTGTTTGAGGCTTCACTGTTTCATTTGTAGATTATATAAAATGGTTTTTCAACCATTAATTTTTGCATGTAAAATATTAATTATTGGTAAAACATTACAGGATTAAATTTGGCATAAATCTTGTAATGAACAGAGTTGAACTTCAAAAGATTCAAAGGAAATTTCCATAAAGGAAATGGTCCTGAAACTGACTAAACCTAACACATTCCAAGTTTCATTTGGATCTGTTCATCAGAGTCAATTCCATTTCTATCAATATAAATAAGTCAAGGAAGAATAATATTTAAAATCCTATAATACACTAAAAAGATTGGAATTTTAACATTACAATGTTGGAATGCTCAAAATAATATGAGACACTAAAGATCAATGTATTTTCCTGATACTGTTAATGATTTTAAAAGTTGTATAGGTATTTGTGTTAGGCATAGCCATTTTTTTAGAGTGCTTCTCTAACACAGAGCTTTACAGCATCTTTTGAAGTTCACTACTTGTTTTATTGGATGATGGTATCAAGTGCCCTTTCTACTAAACCTGATGAATGAAAATGCTATTTTTCAGTGCAAAGATATTTTATTACTACATTAATATACGATCTTTTCATCTTTCTGGAGGAAGCTTTGGCTTGATAGCCAACATATCATCTTCATCTGATCTTCTGAAGGTCAAGGGCAAGAAAGGCTGTAATGGTGTGTTTTGATAACAGTCCTATCACCAATGCCTAGAAAACAGAACAGGCTGAACTTTGATAAACATTACATCAGATGATGTTTTTAGAGACAACATGTCTGCTGAAATTTCAGAAGGAACTGAACCCACAAGTCATGTCTTTCTGACCAGTGGTGGATTTATTTCCTGCTAGAACTGGAATATGGAATGGTACATTGCAGAAACAGAAACGATAAAATGAGGCCACCGTTATTTTGTGTAAATAAGCCTGAGCATTCTCCATTTGAAGGACAAAAAGGGTGTCAGAAAAGGCACACAATGGAAAATCCCTGAACCCTAAATTATGGGACACTGGCTGAAATCTGAAGAATTATTTCAGGTTATTCAAGATTTTGGCATGGCCAGCAGATTTTCTTTCTTCTTCAAACACTCCCCTCCCCAGTTTCAAAATCAGTTTTCCATGAGGCAATTAGGGACACTGTTCAAGAAATACAAGTCCGACAAACCTCCTTGGTTGTGCAGTACTAGTTGTACAGTTCTTTGTATCCCAGTTATTGGAAATGATCTCCTTGAAATAATGTGTAATGTAATTGTCATATGTGCATGAGTACACTACCAAAGATAAAGCATCAAAGAAAATAAGTAATATGTTCTTATGTCTTTCATGCACATAGTAAATATTCAGAGGATATTGTTTTATATCAAAATTAAATATAGTTAGTGACACTTGACCTTGATAGCCCAGGCTAGCCCAATCTTATCAGATCTACAAAACTAAGCAGGGTCAGCCCTGGCTAGTATATGGATGAGAGACCTCCAAGGAATACCAGGGTCATGGCACAGTGGCAGGCAATGGAAAACTACCTCTGAATGTCTCTTGCCTTGAAAACCCTATGGGGTTGCCGTAAGTCAGTTATGACTTGACAGCACTTTCCACCACCAATGATACTTAAATTAAATGCAAATCCAGTTTCTGGATATGATCACTTTGGCAGATTGGCATGTGAACTGTCAAATATGTCTTAGTTAAAAAAAGAACAGCGTAAAACAAATACATGATCAGATTGTGAAATAGAGAAAAAAACTTGAGTATCTCTTTTAATTAAACTCAGTATGGTGGTTTCCACATAGGAACAGGCTTGTGTTGTTTCACCATTGCTGGTGTGGCTGCACAGTGGCAATGGGGAAACTGTCCCTTTGTGGAAAGTACCAGATTGAATCTAATGAAAAAAGGCAGCAGTCATGCCCCCCTGCCATTGTGAGGCTTTAAAAAATAGCAAATGAATATTGTTATACTGATATAATGTTATAACAATCTGTGTATCATTTTCTGTGAATTCCCAGCTTTCAATTAAAAAAAAAGTAAGTCTCTTGCTGGCCCCTTTTGTTGCAGACATATAAGGGGAAAGACCTGTCTATGCAATGAAAGGGGTTAGAGCCTTACTTTTTAAAATGAAAACTGGGAAGTCATAGAAATGATACACAGAGAGGCCCAGAGTCTTTTCCGGCGTTCCCCACTGTTACAATTCCGCCTGGAGTCTCTGCTGGTGTTCTGCATGCTGCAGCTGGGTCTGGAGCCTCTCCTGACATTCCCCACTGCTGCAACCAGACTTGGAGCAGCTCCCAAAGTTCCCTTCTATTGCAGCTGAACTTGGAGCCTCTCCTGGCATTCCCTGCTAGTGTGACCGGGCCCAGAGTGGCTCCCAGAATTCCCTGCCCCCACAGCTCTGCCTGGATTGGCTCCACAGGAGGAGTAGCAGCCAGGTCCTCAATGGTAAATTGTGTTGTCTGTGCATGTGCCTTTTATTTTGAAGGTGATTTAAACCTCCCAATATATTTGTTTAAGTTTTCTGATTTCTCTGGAAACCTAGAGAGTAACCTAAGTTTGCAGAAAAATCTTGTTTGGGGTAAGTATACCCCTTATCTACAGATTTAAATATCAGCACATAGGGGACTGTTGAAAATTAGATTTATAAATAACAATATTAGAATATTCATTTGCTAGATTCAGGTGGGTAGCTGTGTTGGTTTGAAGCAGCAGAACAAAGTTTGAGTCCAGTGGTATCTTTAAGGCCAACCAAGTTTAATTCAAAGAATAAGCTTTCGTGTGCATGTACACTTCTTCAAATATTTATTTGCTAATTTTTAAAAATCAAAAGCCTCCCCCCCCCCCATGGTGGTGGTGGGAATTGCTGCTATGGGGACAGGGGTAAGGGAAATGGCTATGTATTGGTGGGAATGGAAAAAATCCAAACTTGCACACCCACTTGGTAGCCATGTAGGCGTTGCTGTTATCTTTCTTAATCTTCATAGCAAAGAAAGTTTGGGACATATCAGAGAAATCCAGGAAAACCCTGGGAGATGCATGAATATACCACAATGCTGTGGGAAAGCAGGAATCCCCACTTCAGAAATGCTCTATATATGGAAACAAAGGAGCAGTTAAGATTTTGCAGGTTTATGAACTTTATTGTTTCATGTTGTATCTTGAAAAACTATTTTTCCTTCCATTTTCCATTTTTTATACTGCCTTGGTCTGAATAGCCCAGGCTAGCCTGATCTTGTCAGATCTCAAAAGCTAAATAGGGTCAGCCCTGGTCAGTATTGGGATGGGAGACCTTCCACCAAAGAATTACCAGGGTTGTGACATGGAGACAGGCAATGGCAAACCCCCTCTGAATATCTCTTGCTTTTAAAACCCTGATGGGGTCACCATAAATTAGCTGTGACTTGATGGAAAAACAACAACAAAATAAAAAAGTACTTAAAATAAGAATGAGTCCAAATAAGTCTAGACAAACATTTGAGATAAGGGTACAATAGAAAAATGTATCAAACTATAAGACTTCAGACAGTAGCAAACTTAGATAAAGTTCAAAGCAGTAAAATTTTAAAATTTCTATTTAGTTAAGCAATGCATTGTCTTGCAGAGAGATGTTAATGCAGTAATGCACTATACTTTAGACTTTTGGCTTCTCTCAAAATGTGTTAGATACTTCCTCTCAGCTGGAACCTCTAATTTAGCTTCCATTTTGCTTTAGATAAAGTATGATGACAATCAAGATGTGCCAACAGCCCTAAGAAAATTTGACTTTTGGGGACTTCCGGTCGACAGCGTGGCGATGGCGGCTGCTGCCCCCGAGGCTCGGGGGAGCGGCTAGCACACCAGCGGTCTGAAAGGAGGCTACAGAAGTGGCCCCCCCATGGAACCCTGGGGCAAGGGTTCCTAGCCAGAGGGCTTTTAAGGAGTTGCCTCTTCAGCGGTGGAATGCCACAGAATTGAAGCGCTCCTTCACCTTAACAGTCCTGCCGCTGGTGGCCGAATGGCTCTAGCTAGGCTGACCGGGGCAAGCGAAGGAGATCAAGCGAGTGGCGATAACTTTGGCGAGGCTGGAGGCAGCCGATGATGAACGTGAGTTAAATGTAAACAATTTTATGAAGAAACGGCAGATTCCTTGCCCCTTTGCTTTATCGGTTTGGAGGGAGCTCCCCCCCCCATGAGCGGCAAGTAGAAGGAAAAGGGTGGGTGCAGGGAAAATAGAAAAGCTGCTTGGTTTTGAGAGACTTACCAGAGCGGACTTTACACATAAGCAATTTTCAGAGGTGGTAAAAGAGCAGTTGGTTTCTGTAAACAATAATCCAAGATGTCGGGCATCGGGAAGAGAGTAACGAAACCGAAACCTCCAGGTGGCCAGAGCCCTAGGCCAGAAGAGGAGAGGCCAGATGTCATAAGACTACTAGCGGATACACTCAAGCCAGTCATGGATCAACTCGCTGGTATTAACCAGCAGTTAGCCATCCTAAATCAGACAATGGCAGCGCAGCAGCTCCAAGTGGCAGAAATGATTAAACAAATGGAGCAGACGATTGCAGAAATGAAGGAGATGCACTCCAAACACAGAACGTTGAAGAAAAGAGTGGATCAGGTGATAAATAAACAAAATCATCAAGAACATAGGCTTTTGTCCTTGCAAATGGAGAAAGCCAATATGATCCTCAGATTTCAAGGGGTGCCAGGATCCTCGAAGGAAGATTTAAAGAAGCTCCTTAGTGATCTTCTCGCACCAGTTGTAGGCTTAAAAGCAGAAGAAATTATGCACAACATTGAAGCAGTGTATAGGGTGTATTCAAATTACACCAAAAAGAATAGCCTACATGGAGAAATATCAGCCAGATTTTCAAGAAGACAAACTAGGGATGCAATCTTATGAGCAACCTCGGCAGCTCCATTGAAAATGGGGAACGACAGTATTAAGGTTTTAAAGGACATACCATTCGAAATTTGTCAAAAGTGGAAAAATTACAAGGACTTGATACTCTTTCTCCAAACTAACCAAATCGGATATAAATGGATGGTCCCAGAAGGAGTGGTCTTTAAGATGAACGATAAGAGAGAGAAGATTGACTCCATGTTTAAAGCCACGGAATTTCTTAAACACCACTTGGGGACCAAAGAAGATGGTGAAACTGGTTCGAGTGGCTCTGCTCCCTCCGAGATGGACAAGGACCTGGCGGCGGAAGAAGGCGCTGGTGCCCAAAGACCAACTTATGCACTCAGGGACAGAAAACCTAAGTAAAGGCAGAAGGACTCTGAAAGTGGCCTTTATGAAGCGATCTTGAGAGATGCTCTGGAACACTCTCATAACAACTAATCAGCTAATATTTAAGTAGGGAAAGTTAGAGAGGAACTCATGGTATTCATGATATACTAACTATATAACTCTAACATAGATATTAACGGGGTGGAAGATCTCCTACTCTTGGATTTTTAGTTAAGTGTGGGTTTGCTTTTCTTTCTCCCTAGTGTTAGTTCCCCCTCCCTTTTTCTGAGTTTAGTTTGTAGTCTATATAAAATGCAAATAAATAAAAAATCCCCTACGGGGGGCCAAAAAAAAAAAAGAAAAATAAAAGAAAATTTGCCTTTTAGTGTCCCTCAAAATTCTCCAGGTGCTTCACCCGATGTTTTGCCCTTAAATGTGCTTCAGACTTTGCTTTAAGCAATTGGCAGCTAAAATCTTGCACAAATTTTGAGCATGAATAATCACCATTTGGTGATTTGGTGAGACCACAGTATAAATGTTTTTCACCTGTAAAAGTCTTCTCAAACAGCTGCTAAGACTCATATCCCAAGGTGACCTTTCTCTTAATTGCAGAGCAAAGACCCAGTTTGCAGGCTCAAAGGAATGGTTTATTATCTCATATTTTAAATGAAATGGATTTACAATTACACATGCATTTTTAAACAACCAACATTAGATGATAAACAGAATTGTTTTAGGCTAGCCTTCTAGTTCTTTCGGAACATTAACCCTGTAATTCCATAAAAATAAAATATTTTCCTCACACATGGTTGTATAAAACAGAAATTAAAGCAATATATAACCAAATATATTTTCCAAGGTTTTTTCCAGTAAACTCAGTCAAAATTATCTGATTTTATCAATGTTAGTGGAAGGGAACTATAGATACAAAGATGAGAGAGAGTGTATACAGATTGGCACCAATCCAACTATGGCTAGCCAGGTACCCCTTAGAAACCCAAGTAGTACATATGGGTGTACATAAATTATACTTTTCACAGTTTAATCCCAATTTTTCATATATGAACAGGTGGCCTTTTCACGATGAGAAGCACATCAGACAACATCAACTCGTTAGAGATGTCCCATGATTTAGCAATAGTATAGGTTTACAAAGAAAATATTCTATCACACATTTCCAGCAGAGCATGGTAGCAGGTACGTGCTCATAGTGATAAACATTCTCAGCACCTTTTCACCATTTTTCCAAGTTTTGCCAAGGTTACAATGATTCCAGAAAAGCTCCAGCAGAAAATGCTTTTGGTTTCCCATAAAAACCTATACAAAAATATCAAAGTGAATAATAACATGTCACCTAAAGGTTGAAACTAGTCCCTTTTTATTACCTCCAAGAGTAGCAACTCAGAGACATTCCCATTAATGAATCCTGATCTCATCAAGAAATATAAATTGGATTGTACATATAGAACAAGAAAACAGAACTACCTGTAAGGCAGATATCAATATGTCTCATTCTCACTCTGTGGATACTTAAATCCAGAGACTGGAACCATAAACAGACAGAATAGATCTTTCTATAAACCTGCAAAATGCCCAAGGTTTGCAGAAAAATGGCAGATCTAAATGGGAGGGGGGTTACCCTCCCTCCCAAAAAAAGAAGCAGCACCTGCAGTAATGACTGCTCTCAGAGGCAATTTTTTTTACATGTTTGCATTCATTTTCAAGTGCTGCTTTTTTTAAAAAAAAAAAAAAGGCACGTCCAAAAGGAGAGCCAGTGAGGTGTCATGGCTAGAGCCTCAGAGTATTATCTGGAAGACCCAGGTAAAAATCTCCACCCTGTTCTGTAAGCTTGCTGGGTCACTTTGGATCCCCATTGTGGAGAAAGGTGGGGTATAAATGAAGTAAATAAATGATTACTATAGCCGGAGATGGGGCGCAGATAAAAGGTAGGTTGGTTGGTGGTTAGAAAGGAGAGAAGGTAGAAGGGAGAGCTGAGAATATAGGGGCTGCCAGGAGGAAAAAAACAGTGTGGGGACAGGAATACAGAGGAAAATGAAGTCTCCCCTCAACTTCTTTTGGTTTTCCTTCTGGGCAACTGGGCCTGGCCCAGCACGTGCTACCACACACCATGGCCATAGTTTTTTCCAAAAAAAGGCTGCCAGGAGGAGGGAAGAAAGGAAGGCCGAAAAGGGGGTGCAGATAACCAGGGCTGGCTCGCCCTCTAGGCAAGCTAGGTGCTCACCTAGAGCACGCCGGCTACAGGGGCGCCAAACTGTGCCTGCCCCCCCCGCGAAAAGCCCCCCTGCCACTGCCTGTGAAGAGCACCCCGGCGGGGCTCAGGAGGCAGTGGTGGAGCTTGCCCACCCTCCCCCTCCCCCTTGAGGGGAGAGGAGGCAGGGGCAGCGGCTCTTCCCTGCCTCTTCCCTGGAGGAGGGAGGCGAGCAGGGGGTGGGGGGATGGGGTCTGAGGGGAGGGTCCCCTCTTATCCCAGGTGGGTGCCCAGATTGCTGGAAGCAGGAAGTGTGCTGCCCTCCCTCCCTCGCCTCCATCTGGCGCCCCCAGCATCTTCCCACCCCCTCTCTGGTTAGATGGAGGGAAGGGAGCCCCTGGAGAAAGAGAGAGGTGAGAGGCACCAAATGGGACCCACCCTGCCCCCAAAGCCCCCCAGCTCCAGCACCTGTGGAGGGCAGTGGGGAGGAGGAGGAGATGGCCGAGAGGGCAGGGTCAGGGTGCATGCAGGGAGCACCCCCAGGGCCTGGTGGAGGTGGGTGTGCGGCGGCGGTGTGGGCATCTTGGAAATGAGTGAGCCGGTAATGAGTTGCAGAAGTGGGGGGGGGTGCAGAAGTGGGGGGGCCGGAATGCTCCCTTGAGCTGCTTCAGCTCCCGTCCAGGGGAAGATCCCCTGCTGAGCCACCGGCCCACCTGCTCCCCATTGGGGCGGAAGGTTCAAGAAGAGGGTGGCCAAGAAGGATGCACCGGAGACTCTGCCTAAGAAGAAGAAGAAGAAGAGTTTGGATTTATACCCCGCCCTTCACTGCCCAAAGGCGTCTCAGAGCAGCTTACAAACTCCTTTCCCTTCCCCTCCCCACAACAGACACCCTGTGAGGTAGGTGGGGTTAAGAGAACTCTAACACAAACTGTCCTTGAGAGAACAGCTGTGCCAGAGCTTGTGACTGACCCAAGGTCACATCAGCAGGTGCAAGTGGAGGAGTGGGGAATCAAACCCGGTTCTCCCAGATAAGAGTCCGCGCACTTAACCACTACACCAAACTGGCTCTCACTAAGGCCAAGCAGTGGGCCCTGCTGTGGGAGAGAGAGAGGCCGGGCGGGGGAAGCAGGCAGCTGGAAGGGCAGCCAAAGCTGGGCTTTGGAGCCTGAAGAGGACTTAGGACCCTCCCCAAATCCAAGGGACACCTCGGGGCTCTAAATCCCAGTCCTCCCACCAGGCAATTCTTCAGTCAGGGGTAATAGACTGGAAGCCACAAGGGAAACGCCTCTGTCACAGGCGCTCCTTGGGCCCCTGCAAGGCTTGTGCTGGCTGGTCCCCCTTTCTCCCTGGGGGGGGCTTCTCTGGCAGTGGGGGTCTGCTGGTGGGGCGCAGGCATCATCGGCCTCTGCCCAGAGGCTCCCGCGGGGCTTTTGCAACCGATGGCCCCATTGAGGAAGGAACCGGGCCTATTCAGTTCCTTGGGGCTTCCTTTTGCTCAAACGTCCACAGGACTGCCTTGTAAGGTTGCGATCTATGCTTACTTCCTTAGGAGTGAATCACATTGAAACCTGTTGGGGACGCAAGGAGAAGATCGGGCTGTTGACGGGAGGGTGCGTGGGTATGAGGGGGGTTGTGGTTGCAGTTTCCAGCTCGCTCTCCTTTCCTGTCCCTGACAGGTGAGGCAGCAAAGGAAGGGTTCCACTGTCGATCAGACACCATGGTGGTTTTCTTTCTTTCTCACGGTGCTTTTTGGCTGTATTCCCTGCTTGTGGACCCTTTGGGGCCGGCTTCGGTTTCAGCTCCCTTCTCTTGATCATGTTCTCACCACTCTTCCTTCCCGCCCCCGTGTGTGTGTGTGCGTGCATGCATGTGTGTGCGTGTGTGTGTGTTAAAAGAAAGCCACGTTGGACACTGATACGGAACGGTGAGAAGCAGAAGGCAGGGGGGGCGCCAGAAGATAGCCCCGCCTAGGGGGCAAAAAAACCTCGGGCTGGCCCTGCAGATAATGGTAGTCCTGAAAAACACAAACTGCTCTACAGCTGACAATAGCACTACAGATAAGATTAGAGTTTCAATAGCCATTCCACACACAAAAGAACCTCCTCAGGAAACAAGAAACCTCCTCAGGAAACAATCCATAGACAATAGAACCTCCACAGGAAAGGTCCTCCATTAGCATGTTCATAGCCTGGGGAACTACCACAGGATAATGACTCAGCCATACCCCACTGTCCAGGGTAGATATAAATTACCTGCCTACCATTTTTCTGCTCACCTTGACACAGAGAGTCTTTCTGTGTTATACCTCCGAGGATGCCAGTCACAGCTAATGGTGAAACGTCGGGTCCTACAATGCCAAGACCACGGCCACACAACCTGGAAAATCTACAGCAACTAATGAACTCTGGCTGTTAAAGCCTTCAACAACATAAAGGCAGTTTGGCTGGTGACTAGGAAGGAGAGAAAGAACCAGGAAAGGGGAGAAGGTATGAGGGATTTCAGGGAAAGGGAAAAGGAAATAGAGGGGGAAGGGAAAATGAGGCACCTCCTGCAAGTCTTTGTGGGTCCCCCGCTGAATCTATTAATAGCCATACCTAAAATCACTGACAGTGCAAACTGGAATTTATAGAAGCTCACAGTATGAAAAACTTCAAGTATTCTAACAATCACTTAGTGAACACTGCTTCCTGTTTTCTTGCCTACTGTATAATAATTAAAAGGAGGAGGTCATATATCTCCCCTGTAGGGAAGTGTGTAGCCTTGATGCAGAGACATGACATATACAATGTACCATGGGCAACTCATTTGGGCTTCTAAAATCACTGCTTGTTAAGACTGAACCCAGGCTTTCACACTTGGAACAGCTTTTGGTTTTCAGACTTGAATGTTCTCAGATTGATCTCTCTACCACTCACTGTATGCAGCCTCTTTCTATGGAAAAGAAAATAGATCCCTGCATCAACAAAAGAATGCATTTAGCTAATCCTGCCAGTTAGTATAGCAAAGAGTACACAGTTATTACATAGATTATTTAAGAGGCAAATTGTCCAACAAAATTTTACTTAATTTTCTTGTAGATGTAGTGAAACAACTTGCTCCAGTCATACAATTATTCATAGACAGCCAAGCTTTTATGGACATCTGGAGATAAAACCTTGCTCAGAAAACAAACAAACAAACAATAAATACTGTTTTACTGAGCCCATGGAGATTTGGTTTGATGTGCTGAGCAGCACTCTGGAGAGACAATGTAAAAATCTCCAAAATAAATACATATATAATGCACATAGAACATTTCTATGCCACCTTTCCAGGGAAGCTGCTTGTGGTAGATAATGATAATATTTATGATGATAAAGAAGAAGGGTAGAAGAAGAGTAAGTTTTTACGCTCCACTTTTCTCTGCCTTAAGGAGTCTCAAAGCAGCTTGCAATTACCTTCCTTTCCTTTCCCCATAGTCACCTTGTGAGGTAAGTGAGATTGTGAGAGTTCTGAGAGACCTGTGACTGGCCCAGGGTCACCTACCAGGCTTCATGTGGAGGGGTGAGGAACCTAACCCAGCTCTCCAGATTAGAGTCTGCCACTCTTAACCACTACATCACGCTGATGGTGATGATGGTAACAATAATAATAAATAAAGTGTGCTTAAATTATAGAGATATAGGGATGTACCTATATGACTAACTGCTGGAACAATTGCCTTGCGAGCAACAACTTTCCTTTTTGTGACCTCCACATTTTCCTTTCATAATACTTCTCCAGATTTTTCTTTCTAGCTCCAAAGCCAGGTTTACCTTAGTCCATTGAAATAATCATATCCTTTATGCTGTTTGTGCTTGAAAAAGGATTATTTAGGTTTCTTTTTTATTAAACAAATAATAATGGGGGGGCTTCATTTTAAGAGCTACATTGTGCCCTAGATTTATATCAGAGATTCCTCACAGAGGATTGGAAATCAAAAGAGCAGATGGCCAGAAATCCTTTGAGAAACATTTATCCCAAAATCTATAGGCAGATTAACTAAAGCAAATTTGTCTTCCTTCGCTTTGACAGCAAACATTTCAACAGCCCTTTCAATCTATAACAAAGCTGCTAACAGATATCAATAGTAAATGACACAGTAACTTCACCAAGTAGATACCCTTGTATGATAACATCAACAGAACAATCGTGAAGCAAAAGAGCAGCACTTGGAAAAAGCATACCAAGGGTAGTAGGAAAGGGTTTACTGGAAGCAGGCAGGGAGGTTGCAATGGCTTAGCAAATGAAAATGTGAGTTTTGAATGGCAATTTATAGGAGACAATAGAACTTGTTTGAGGGATAAAATGGTGGCAATACTCCAGGCATAGGGAGAAGCGTGTTGCAGGTGCAGAAGGGAACACAGAAGATTGATAGCAAATGAGCTTTGTACAGAATTCTGGAATACAAGATGAAGAGAAAAAATGATGTACTCTGGGGCCAAGTGATAGAGAGTCCTCTGGTACTATCATATCAAATAAATACTATTAGGAAAAATGCCAATGCATTCTTCGGAGGCCAGATCCTAGACTTTACGCTTACTTACCTGCCTAACTTTCTTGCATACACTGTTCCAGGAAGCATCATGTAGTTAGAAAAATATGAGACTGAGGCAAACAACTGGAAGCATGCTTTCCCTTTTTTAAAAACATTAATTAGGAACACAGAGAACAGATGTAATAGAAGAAACACTGAGATGTGATGGTTGCAAAAGCACCCTTAGAGGAGTCTTACCTGTTAATTGTTTCTGATAAAATACATAAAAATGCAAAGCGGACATATTTAGAAGGGGCTATTGATTACAATGTCATTCTGTCTCTTTCTCCCTCTGTGTGTACTGGATTGCTACCATCTGAAAACCAGAGTCACTTATCACTGACTGCACAGAAGCTAGATTCCCCTGCTGTAATTTTGCTTCAATAAATCCAGCTATAGCTGCAAGTACATTGCCATGCATAACAACTGCTGACCTCAAGCTGCTATCTTATGTGCACTTACCTGGAAAAATTCTTTGAATGATTATAGTGGAACTTACTTCCGAGCCAACATGCTTGGGAATGCAGAGTCAGATGAACATCTCCACTGGCATCAAAAGTTGCACTCAATCAGTTCAGTAAGGCATAGATGGGCTTTATTATATGGATTAGAACACAGGTACATATTCAAACAAATCTGCATCTGTACTGGCATAGTGCAGGGAATATGCATTCTTGTTTGAAAGTAATAATTCCCCAAGGTAATAGGCAAATTTGTTTACTTAAATTGTTATAGACTGGAAGACTCTTATTATCAGCTTGGTCAGCGCAGACTACGTCAAAAAATCTCCTTTCCTGAAAGGGAAAAGAACATGTTTAAATGCTTGCATAATGACTTACACAATGTTCTCTCACAATGATGGCACATATGTGTGGCACAGTTAAATTGGAACATTTTCTTATAGCTGCTGTAGATTTTCCAGGTTGTTTGGCCATGGTCATTATAACTCCAGCTGTGAAAGCCTTTGACAACATATTTTCTTATAGCTTTGTTTTTAAAGAATATTCTCAGTAAAAGGCTTAAAGAACCGAAAGAAATAAAATTAACACTGCTGGTTGAAACATTAAGTGGAGAAAGGCATTTACAAGACCAATATCAATCCTATGAAATAATTACTAGACTAGCTGCATTTATCTACAAATACAGCAATGCCTTTTTATTTATTTCCATTCAGGCTAACCTTAAGCTCAGTTCTTCAAAGACACACTGTCTAAATAGCTCAGCAATACTTCAAAAACTCAAATTAGTTCAACTCCTTACAGTTTGTTCTGCTGCTGCTTTTGAAATTTCCTCACATAAAACTTACTCCTCATTTTATCCAGAATTGCGGTAAAAGAAAGTAGCCACAGGAGTATAATTTCGAGCTATAAAGCAGGAACTTTTCCTGACAGATTCTTCATTGTCATACCATGAATTGAAATATCTTGTGAAAGGTAGAATAGTTATTTTTTAAGAAACCAGTGCTAAAATCAGTGTGCAATATTTATTCAAGATCACTTCTTTGAAAGCAATGAGAGAAATAACTTTAAAAATATTCCAGACCTGCTTCACTTATGTATGCATGAGGCTCGAAGAAAACCGTTTTCATCATGTTCTTTTCTTAAGCAATCCATAAGTGTGGTGCAAGACTAATATCCTGACCATGTCCAGTGCAGTCCTGAGAAATTAGCATCTTTCTCAAAATGAGTCTCTGCTGGGCAATTTATATAAAGCAATAAAAATCTGCAAAATACAAAGACAAAATATATATTTTGCATATAATATTAGCATTGTCAACACCAAAGACTTTATCTACTGGTCAGCAAAAGAAACCTTCTGAACGGTGTCATTTGTTTGTGGGAATGCACAAAATAGTTTCAACAACTAACACTTGGTGTTTCTTTGCAAAATAAGCCTTTGCTGGGCGCTGAAGTTAAATGTGTTTGTGCCCACTTGTGTCTGTGTACTCTTGCAAATAAGCCTGTACAGAGGAGAGGAAGGTCATTTACCAGTAGGATGCCTGCTGATTTTGGATTTGGCAATTTTATTTTTATATGGCAACAAGATGGAAACAGTAGTTAGCTAATCAATACAAATAGCTTTATCGGATCTCAATATATTAAGTGATTTTTGTGCAGTTTGCCCTCTTCTTTATCCCATTTCCTCCATAGTTAACAATTAAAAACTATTTTAAAACACAAGGGACATCTACGTCTGTGCTTTCCTGCTACTTCTTTGAAGAAGGAAGATCTGCTTAAGCAAAGGAGAAGCATATATAGAACCCCTGTCCTATCAATTGAAGTTAAGGAAGATAAGAGGGTGCCTGTTCATGTGAGAACTACCAAGATGGTGCTGAATGTGTATTGTGCAAATGTGTTCAAGGAACATAGACAAAATAGGCCTCATATGAATTCGGCCATTTTAATCGGTGTTTCAACATGGGTGATATACCCCGGTTTCGGTTTCCGGCGTCGCGAATGGCGGCCGCTTCTCGGGACGCTCCCGGAGGCGGTTAGCCCACGCGCAGTTAGGGGGTCTTCGCATATGCGAAAGACCCTAGTGAGCCTTAGGTAAAGGCTCCGAACCGGGGCGCTTGGGGAGTAGCCTCTTTGCCGGCAGACAGCCGGGAAGTTGAGGCTTTCTCCCCGCCCCAATCGGCCCCGCTGCGGCGTGCCCGTAATGGGACTTAGCGGCGCCACCGAATTCCAGGAGTGAAAACAGCGCTATGGTTCAACATAAAAAGAAGTAGTGGCATCGAATCGTGAGTTGAAGATCTATTTTGAAGCGTAAATCGGAGCCCCCTGCATGCGTATAAGCGTTGGGAGGAGGGAGGAGTCCCCACCCCCTCGAGAAGCAAGCTATTCAAAGGGAGCGCGAAGGGGGGCAGAAAGAAAACAAAGAGTTGGTGAAAGTACCGTTGGGGCTGCATGGAAGAATGTGTTCATCTTAGCTTCCTGGGGGATGCGGCACGAACTTTTTAAAAGTAAACAAAAAAACAAAATGTCGATAATGGAAAAAACTCTGCAGACACCGGAAGAGAAGAGAGGAGGGACTTCCGTTCCAGATAGCCCCCCCAAGAGCTTGCTGTCAATCAACAGAAAAAGAAGATGCTGTGCCCCCTGCTGGAACAATTGCAGAAGATCAACCAAACTTTGTTTAAAATGGAAAGTGTTCTCATCAGTCGACAGAAACAGATATTGGAAACAACTAGAAAGATGAAGGAGATTGAACAGAAATCGAATTTGATTCCAGGTTTCCAGGGCGCTAAAGAAGAGGAGAAAGAAGATCTCGGATTTACCTTGACAAATGTCTTGGCACCCCTAACTGGCAGTGAAGCGATAAAGTTAAAAGAAGAGGTGGATAAGGCTCCCAAAGCCTATTCCGCCTTTATAAAAAGAAATACTCTGCCAGTAGAAGGGGATGTCGAGCATAGCAGGCGACAAACGGGAGATCTAATTTCATCTGCTGAGTTTGTGGAGCCATGGAAGCTTGAAGGCCAGAAGTTTAAGAAAAAAAGAAAAGAAAGAAGAAGGATCTCATCTTCAAAACACAGAAACTTCTGAAGAGACACGCCAGCAGGAAGAAAGATGCAGCATTCAAAATTGGGATAAGTGTAGAAGACAGCAGCCCTGGGGAAGGTGATGGAACGGAAGACTTCAAAGTTAAAATGGACTTAATCCATAACTAGAAGAAAATTAAGAAGAAGAGATTTTGAGGACTGTTCGTGTTACATCTGGAAGGAGCTGTTTAATTACTAACCCCAATGGACTTTACTAACTGCATTAAAAGAGTGATTTTGGACTTTGCTTTAGTTAAAAAGAAGATCTTCTAACCATGATGGATGCCAAATCTTGGTATTGGTTATTAACCTAAACTAACTCTCACTAACAGAAAAAAATTCACTCCACCTTTTTCTTTCTCCATCTGTCTACCCTTCCCTTTTCTTATAAAAAGAATAAAATTCTCTCTTTTTTTAAGAGAGTTTTACAAAAAAAAAAAAACATGGGTGATATACCATCTGGCTTGTTACTTCTTTTTGAAGTCTGTGGCCAACTGCCCCAGTTGTAATAGGATGTAGCTGTAACTCCTCTGGTACAATGTAAGAACATTTCCATGGTCAAAAGTATCACCAATGATGAAGCAATAGCAAAAAGGAAACAAATTTGCACTGATATTATAGCTGAAATGGTATTAACTCCTGTAAGAGGCTGATTAAGAGTCAAATTACACATTATAGTGGACACTGGTGCAACCTGTGGCCACCAGCATCATTTTAGAAGAGCATTTAGCCATTTAAAAATTGCCACAAGGGCTCAGTTGGGCCTGTGGCATGGCAGCAATAGGTGGTCTCCCATCTCTTGCACCTTTTAAAGTGCCAACAGCACCAAAATATCCTGTTTCAGCAATTTTAAATGGCTAGATTTAGCCACCATCACATCTAGTTTGCCCCTGTAATGGGAGCTTGATTTACTTGTTTCATTTCTACTCCACCTTTTCCCTAAAATAGCTTACATTATTTTATCTTCACAACAACCCTGTGGGTATCATGAAGAATAAGAAATTCTAATTTCTGCAGGTGGATGTGTGATATTATAGAAAAAATGACACTGGTATAGTGTCCAGTAGATATAGAATTACATCAGCGTTATCAAGTCCAACCCACTATGAAATCTTTTTATCTGACTAAATATCCATTCAAGCTTGTATTTCTGACTTTAGTCTGTCTAGCTTGGTTTCCTAATTCTAGTAGAAGTATCCAACACAGGTAAACAGTAGAAACATCTAAGAAAGGGTTCAAAAGACTGTAGTATGGAATTATGAAAATTATATACACTATCAGGAAGGTATCATTCTGATATCCTCTGGTATATATAATTCTGTTTTGGTCACGGACTCCCCTGAACATTCCAACACGCTCCGAAATCAGTTTGTTCCCTGATCTGTCATTCAGAAGGTCTCTCTATCCACTGGCTGCTTTGCCTGAGTCCTACCTCCAACATTCTAAACAGTTTGCTGTTCCTCTCCCCCCCACAGCCAGTCAGAACACAAAGGTCATTTGCATATGTGGCCTGATTGGCCTTTGCCTCAGAACACAGAGATCGTTTTCAGCCTCTAACATTCTAAACAGTTTGCTGTTGCTGTTCTCAGGTAAAATGTGTTCTGAGGTAAAATTATAGTGCCTGTTGGGGAAAACCATTTCCCCTTAGTGCCTGTTGGGGAAAACCATTGTTGCCAATCTCCAGGTGAGGGCTAAAGATCACTCAGAATTACAACTGCTTTCCAGATGGCAGAGATCAGTTCCCCTGGAGAAAATGGTGGACTCTGTGTCCTTATATCCTGTGGAGATGGTACCTGACAGCCAATGTGATGTAGCAGTCAGGGCTTCAGAGCACAGTAGAGGCTGCAGGTGTGGGGGGGTGGAAGGCTGAAGAGTGAGGAGAAAATAAATGTAGGTTGATGATTGGCTGAGAAGGAGATAGAGTTGCCAACTCCAGGTGGGAAATTCCTGGAGATTTGAGAGATGGAGCCTAGAGAGGGTGAGGTCTGAGGAGGGGTGGGACCTCAGACAGGTACAATGCCATAGACTCCACCCTCCAAACCAGCCAGTTCCTCCCAGGGAACCATTGTTGCCAATCTCAGGTGGGGGCTGGAGATCACTCAGAATTACAACTGCTCTCCAGAAGGGAGGGGGGAGGAGATGGAAAGCTGATGTCAGAGGGGCAGATCAAGGTAAGTTGATGCTTGGCTGTGAAGGAGATAGGGTTGCCAACTCCAGGTTGGAAAATTCCTGGAGATTTGAAGGGTGGAGCCTGGAGACGGTGGGGTTTGAGGAGGGGTGGGACCTCAGACAGGTAAAATGCCGTAGACTCAACCAACCAGTCCCTCCTGGGGAACCATTGTTGCCAATCTCCAGGTGAGGGCTGGAGATCACTCAAAATTACAACTGTTCTTCAGGTAGCAGAGATCAGTTCCTCTGGAGAAAATGGTGGACTCTGTGTCATTATGCCCTGCTGTGGCCACTAACTGGGTTTGGGGTGGTCCATTGGGACAGGAGGAATCAAGCCAGTCAGGCCTCCCAGTCCCTGTCTGTGATTCATCTGAAGGCTTCTTTAGCAGTCTGCACCATGCACTCTGCCAGTCCGTTGGTCATGGGGTGGAAGGGTGTGGACTATTTGTGCTGGATCAGGTTCCCCCGAAGGAACATCTGGAACTCTTCCAATGTGAAGGCAGTCCCATTGTTTGAGATGATTGTGTCCGGTAACCCGTGGGTCATGAAGATCTGGTGCAGCACGCAAATGGTGGCCTTGGAGGAGGTAGAGGCAACTGGGTTAACCTCCAGCCATTTGGAGTAGGAGTCCACCATGATGTGGAATAGTAATTCATGAAAAGGCCTGGTGAAGTCAATGTGTAGTCAGAAAGTGAGAATGGTCACAGCTCTCATACAATAGAAAGGAAGTCACAGAACTGTGATAACAAGGCTTCAAAAAATTTTCTATCTTTAAATAACACCAAATACAATAACAATAAACACTTTCACATCAGTTACATAGGTTGAAGATGACAGAAGGTGACAGGAATGGTGGTCTCCGGAATGAAGATTCCGTTTCGACTCTGAAGGAGTCTTCTTCCAACCCAAAGTTCTACAATTCATATGATAATTGCCATCAATATCATTATACATGTGCAAATGTACTCAATGTTAATTAATAAATTTTAAATAAATATCTTACAAGTTGTGTGGATGAGTCAAATCATTTCAAACCTCAATCCTTTAAGGCCATTCTGAGTAGTTTCTAAAATACACAATGTACAGGCATAACTACAATCCATGAAAAAGATATAAGGATCCTTAGAATGCATCACAATTTTTCTATTAAAATTCAAAGTGCAACTTACCAATGTTCCATTTAACTAGTTATAACAGGGAAGAAACTTCCTAACATCAATGAATCAATCTTTCAAAAGCATGGGCCAGTAGAACGTATTTGTAATGAATTAAGCCTACAGCAATCTGACTTCTGCAACAACTTATAGATCCTAAACAAAACAGTTCAGATTTAAAGAGGCATTAAGTCCATAAGGGTGAACTGAATTCAATTTGTAGATCCAGAACACCTCTCTCTTTAGGAGAACCTTCCGCAAGTCTTTCCTATCATATCTGTGTGATTTGATGACTTCAAGGACAACAAATTTAAAATCGTCATAACGATGACCCTTAGATAGAAAATGATCCACGAGGGGAGCCTCTCTCGTAGGATATGCTGGGCAATAGACTTTACCTCTTTAGCCTTTTCCATCAGGAATGTCATTTTAAAGCATTGGCATATACTGAATGATGTTCCAGGATGTAGTGAGAAACCCTTCATTGGTTTTAGGAGAACTGCGACAATTAAAGACCTACTTGTACATACTGACCTTGAACCTATGTTGGTTCCAGATAACATGCCTAGAGGACATTATAAATGCCATGGGTGTGCAGCATGTTCACTTACTGTAGAGACTAAAAATCTGGAATTTCCTGATATTGGATTGACATGGGAGCTTAATAGCTTCTCCTCATATGTAACAAAGAGAACTGTCTATTTGATCACGTGTGCTTGTGGTCTAAGGTATGTGGGAGAGTCGACAAGGGCTATTAGAATGCGCATATTGGAACATAAGTCCAAAATAAAACATGCCCATACTTTCCCTAGTCCTTTATAATTCAAATATTTTTCATCTTTTGTTCTAATGTAGGTTTCTTGAATGCACGTTATATCCGCATTATGTTTCTTTAGTTGATGAAAGATTCTTCTTCTCTTCTGAGGTCCATTTAAGCCATTAACATTAACCGATATTACCTTCAATTTTCATTTATCCATCTAAATTCAATGCCTGTTTGCGATCCTTTTAGTCTCTTGTCCTTTGTCTCGTGTTGATTGGGGATCTCTTAAATCTGAATCTTCTTTGTCTTTGTGGTCTAGCTGGTGATATTGGTGCTGCTGCTCTTTGGAGTTGAGGCTCTGATTCCCTTTTCACCTCACCCTCTTCTTTCTCTTCTTTTTCCTCCTGATCATCTGATCATCTGACAGCTCCTCTCCATAAGTTTCTAGAAAGTTCTTTGCCTTGAAAACCGAAGTAATCCTAAATCTTTTCCCTTCGAAAAGCCTTCCGGGAGGATCCATCTGTAGGTAACAACTGTAAACTCTGAGTAAATTGTTCAGTTATGTCCTTCATAGCATTCTGAATGGGGACCGCCACTTGGGGAATCATATCTTTCACTTCTTGAATAGCTTGGTTGAATGGCTCTATTGCTTGCGGAACTAAGTTCTGAATTTCCTCCATACTGCACTTGATCGGCTCTATTACATCATTAATTGTGCTTAAAATAGTAGATTGCACCAATGCTTGCATTTCTTTTTGAGTCTCCTTCTGCAATTCTTTTTGCATAGAACTTCCCAACTTTGCCACCACTGAACTCGGCGCTCCCAGAGAAGCCATAGTGGGTTTCCTTCCTTCAATATTCAACATCTTAAGCCACTTATTCACAATCACAAATCAACATTTTGACATGCACAGAGGCTTACTTAAAATCCTAATTAACTGAAGCTTATATTGATATTTATATTCAATGCTTGTCAATATTTGGGAACAAATTGCTTTCTTGGGTCTCTGCCCAGACCGTTATATCTACAACTATTTCCCCAACAACTGAGAAGAATTATTGTTTAGACTATCTCTTCTCCTGGCCGATTTCCCAGAAATACCACCACTATCTTCTCTAAGTGTTTACAAAACATCCAACCTGTTGGCAATTTTCCCAGACCAACCACCTTTCCCCATAACTTTCCCCTCTATAGTGTTTACACCATGAACTAAATGCTTTTGCCAACTTCCAGGTTGTTCCCCAACCAAGTCAATGCTACAAAACCTCAGACCTCTATTATTGCTTCCAAACAGAAAAATTTTTTAACACTCTTATTCAGTCCATACCATTCAACTGTAGCATAAAGAGCAGATGTTCATTGTTCAATGCAGCAAAAATTGGGAACGTTGAAATAACCCCTAGTTTTCTCTTTTCTTTGCCTTAATCTTCCACCCTGGCCCTATAGGGTTAAAAATCCATGTGCACTGAAACGGGCCTCCCCTTCCACAATTCTTCAACCTTAACCCTGCTAGGGCAAAAAAATTGAGAACGTAGCAAAGGGGTCTCCCGCCAGCTCCTCCTTCTCCAAGCGCTGTTATATTTAGCTGCTCCTTGTTCAGCTCCCTCTCATCTATAGCCAGGTAATTATTTACTCCTGGGATTCATAGAGTTTGACCCATCTTTATAGCTTATTGAAAATGGGTCTTTGCAAAAGTAAGCTGAATTCCGTTTCAACTCCCTTCAGGGTTCCATTAGCTTCAAACATGCAGGATGGGTTTCATTTTCTCTCACCCCACTCCCATTGTCACCACCACAATTCTGCCAGCTCCCGCTTATTAGCCGGTTATTCTCCAAGGGGGGAGAGCCCTCCCCTCTTTTGCTACTTCTGGGGGCTAATTACTTTGAATCGCTCTTTAACCCATTTATTTTACTCACGGATACTCACAGAAGTGCTTAAATGGCAAGGTTTCTTCCCCCCCTGCCGCAGGAGCATTGGCTGTGCTCAGAAACTGAGCCCGAACTTCGATCCCGCATTGGGGGCAATCCTTCTCTCCCCATGGGTCGCAACTCTCATGGGGGTTAGGATCAAGCCCCTTGCTGCCGTCCATCCCTTCCTGGGATGGCGGGGGTCCTTTCAATGTTCAAAGGACCCTTTAAAGATTGATAATCCGCCACCGTGCCGAAATGCATGTGTGTCACCACGCCGCGCCTGCGCACTCCGGAATATGTGAACTGCTTTTTAAGAGGTTTACCTGACATGTGTATTATAACAATTTTTTGTATAAAACAATCAACAGCATTAGAGAATAATTCTTTACATATCTAATAGTGAAGGGGGCACGATCTGTGGTTATCTGTGGATATCTGTGGATTGGGCCCATTTACATAGAGGGAAGATTTTCTACAAACTTTGGAACTCCCCAGATTTGCAAAAAAAAATCTAAAAATGGGAGAAAATTGAAGGGGGAATGTAAATCCCCCCAAACAGCTTCTGTTATCAAGGGGAGACACCGTAGGTATGCCACTGGACCATGACAACATCAGTGCCCCAAGCCTAGTGCTGCTCTTATTGTCACAGCTCCCAGCATCCCTGCTGCAGTCCCCAGTCTGAGTACTGCTTCTGTCATGGCTGCCACAGCGCCCAAACCAGCATGGTTTGTGGTGTCATTACTGTGGCCTGCAGCTCTCTGCAGAGGAACACAACGGGTGGCACACACCTTCCCTAGAATTGGAGGGAGACAGCTAGGCAGAGCAACAGAGACTGGGGGGAGATGGTCAGAATACCAATGATGGGATAGAAGTGAGGGTGGTGATGGGGGAATAGTAGCAAGGTTGGGCGTGAGGTGAGGGAATGGGATGGAAGGCAAGGCAAGACTGTGTTGCAGGATGGGATGGCGATGGTTGGTTCGCTGGTCCCAGAGGTAGTCAAAATAGGAAAGGTGCAGGGAAGGAGAGATGTGGAAAGATTGACACTGAAGGGGAGAGGGAGAAAAAGAGAGAGAGAGGAGATTGACAGAGAGTGGGACCAGGAAAGATTGATGGAGAAGGGGTGAGGGGAGAAAGGGGGAAGACTGTCAGAAATGGAGAGGGGGATTAAAGAGCGGGGGAAGATTGACCAAGAAAGTGCGGGATAATCAAGGGGGGGAATACTGAGAGAAGGGGTGGGGAAGAGAAACAGGAGGAAGATTTATGGACAAGTGAGGAAAGGGAAGAAAGCAATGGCAGGGGGAAGGGGTGCCCCAGCCCATAGTCAGGATATTTTGGTTTGGGGGCCTTTTAAAAAGTCAAGGGGCACTGAAGTTCTCATGTGACCCCCACGTGCTGCTCCACTTCCCCCCCCCCAAGCATTTAAATGGTCCCTTTAAATGCTTTGAGGGAGAAGCCAGGAGGGCCACACGAGCCTGCACTCCAAGTCATGAATTCACAGCTTGGAGTGCAGGCACGCATTGCCTCCCCCAGCTTCTCCCCAAAAGTCAGGGGGCCTTGGGAAGAAGTCAGGGGGGTGGGCGCTGGGAGGCCCCACTGTACCTACAGGCCCGGGGTGCCCCTCCCCTCAAGTTTCTTGTAGATCCTTGCTTGTGCCACATGTTTTCAAGGAGATGTTAATTGTTTAAATAGTACTAATTTTGTCCATAGTTACTATGCTGTAGTATGTATGATGATTACACATCACTGAAAAGATTTCTTGTGTTATAAAGTTTAATTTGATATCCAAATATCCTGGTTGTTTTATTGTGGTTGTATGAATCAGTTTCCATCCAAATAATACATTTCCTTTTATTTACCACATTTATTTCCTATTTTAATTTTTATTTTTTTGCTGTTTTTCAGATGGCAAAAACTGAGTTACATCTGCTAAAGTAGCATAGGGTACAGCACTTTATACCTCTAGGGATGGGTTCAATTTCTGTTCATTAGATTTAGTGGTTCATGAAATGGTAGAAGGCCTCCTAGCAAGCTAGAGACACCAAACTTGTAAGGCATCTTCAGCTTACACTCCTCTACCTACCCTCCAAGTTTGGAGAGGATTGGATTTATGGGGTCCAAGTTATGGCCCCCCAAATAATGTGTCCCCATTTCTGGGGAAATGATCACGTGCGAGATGGTGATTTTGACAGGTACAGGTTCAGGACTGTATAGAATGGATCCTGCGCAAGCTAGAGATATAAGACTTGGAGGACATGTAGAGGAGCATCCAAGGGAGGTCTGCTGTGATTTTTTTTTCTCTAGCTTGCATAGGATCTGTTCTATACACTCCTGAACCTTCTGAACCTGTGCTTGCCAAAATGACCGAGTTGCAGGGGACCTCCCTGGATGCTCCTGTACATGCCCTCCAAGTTGTTGCTTTGAAGTTCTGTAAACATTTTGATTGAGTGGAGATAGTCTGTCTAGGAATGTCTCAGCTCATGAACTGGGATGAACCTCCATGAACAGCTTGAAAGTTCGTGGAAGGTTTGTGCTGATTGAACTGCCATGATTCACTTTGCAAAACATGAACCAGTCAAAATTCGTCATGAACTTTAGTTTGTGAGCTGGTTTTGCCCAACCCTATATACTTCTTTGTCTCTTAATATTGTTCATATTTGGCATTACATGTAGAAAACCAGGGCATCTGTACATTTAAATGCCATTTATATTCCAAATATTGCAATGTTATATGCTAAGTTATAAATTAGGTATTTGATCTTGTAATGCATATTTTTCCATTTCCCCTCAAATTAATTTTCCCCCCCACATGGTTTGAAAATTTCCAGAAATGTTATATCTCTAGCAATGCAATCCTAAAAACATTTTCCTGGGAGTAAGCCCTGTTAAATAGGCCTGAATATGGTTCTGAGCAGAATTGCTTAGAATGGCACTGTTGGAATACTTTGTATTAGGACTCCCAAAATATTGCAAAACTGAGCAAGTAAACATTCAAGTTCCCCAGAAGTTTTTATCAAATTGCATATCTGGTACAATAAAAGAAGGGAGAAGAAGGGAAAAAAAGATATTTCAGGGCAAGTTGGAGTTGGCTCATATCCTGCATCTTGTGCTTGCCAATTCAGTATAGGCTGTGTTGCATACTAAATTGGATTATGTATCTAGTACTGCTCATACGGCTATCACCTTAAGCAGAAATCAGGGCCAAAGAAAATATTTTAAAAGACCTTAGTATTATTTCTCTTATATTTGATTATTGCGCCTATGAATTTTGCCACTGAGAGGGTGACACAATCATTGGTATCTGATAGTAGCCATAACACCTGAGCTTGCACATTTAGCATTTCCATATCTTTAAGTAAAGAGATGACTAAATTAGCCCTCAACTCATCGAATATAGGGCACTCCATAATCATATGTTCAGTGGTTTCAATTGTATGATATGAGCGTCTGCATGTTCTATTAGAATATGATACTTTATTATATCTGCCCTCCAAAACTGCCGAGGGAAGAACATTCAGTGTTGCCAAAGTAAAAGCTCTTCTTAGTTTTGGAACTGTCGGTTGATAAAAATATTTTGGCAGTTGCATTGGGAGGGCAATTCCCAAATGGAGTATTGAACATACCCTGCACACCCTAATAGATGTACTTGTAACATCCAATTTCCTTACAGATTTTTTAATTTGTCTTCTAATGTCTTTAGTTTCTGTATTTTTAATCATATCATTTGTTATTCCTAGGCATTTCATTTTCTTTTCCAATAGCTGATCCCTGTATTGACTGTAATGTATATCTGCCTGGATAAGCCCAAGTAGAGTATATCCTCCCACAGATTTTAAAACCTTTTCTCTAAGGAGAAATGCTTTAATCCAAACCCTAGCTTTCATTGATAATTTGCCTAATTCTGCTCTCAGTGCTATGCCTGAGACACATCTAGGAGTAGCCAATAAGTGTCCAAAAAAGTCATAATGGATGGAATCCATTTTTTCAGAAGTGGCCTGAATCCAAATTTCCACACCATACATGAATTGATTTAGAACCTTAGCATTAAATACCTTTAAGGCTGAGGGGAAAAATTGGCCTCCTGATAGTAGAAGTATTTTACAATTGTCTTCCATACTCTCAAGGTTGTGTTCCTTGCTAGATCCAAGTGTGTTTTCCATGTAAGAGATGCTTCAAAGTGGAATCTCAGATATTTAAACTGATTGACATGTTCCAATTTAGGCTGCTGGGCAGGAAACTCAAGGCCAGGACCTCCAAGGTAGCCTTCTCGGAAGTGCTACCTGTTCCACGCGCAGGGCCGGAGAGACAGGCACAGATCAGGAGTCTCAATGCGTGGATGAGACGGTGGTGTAGGGGGAAGGGTTCAAGTTTGTTAGGCACTGGGATGCTTTTTGGGACAAGAGGGAGCTGTACAAAAGGGACGGTCTCCACTTGTCCCGAGAAGGAACCAGGCTGCTGGCGCTCAAAATCAAAAAGGTGGCAGAGCAGTTTTTAAACTGAATAATGGGGGAAAGCCGACAGGAGATGAAAAGTCTCTGGTTCGGGATGGCTCATCTCAAAGAGATGAAGGGGTAGCTATTACTTTTGTACAAGGAAATGGATTACAATTGTCCACTGAGACTGTGGCTAATGATAGGAACTGCCTGGCAAGGTCTCGAGGCAGCAAGAGGAAGGCTGTGGGCTTAACAAACGTGGGAAACTATAAGTGTTTATACACAAATGCTAGAAGTCTCCGAAGTAAAATCGGGGAGTTGGAATGCTTGGTGTTGGGGGGAAATAGACTTTGTGGGTATTTCAGAAACTTGGTGGGATGAGGAAAATCAGTGGGATACGGTGATTCCTGGTTATAAATTATATCGGAAGGATAGGGGGAAAGGGTTGGAGGTGGGGTGGCTCTGTATGTCAGAGAGGGTATACCGTCCAGTAAGATTGAGAGGGTAAGAGAATTGGATTCACTTCTGGAAATGCTATGGGTTGAAATAGTGGGTCCAAAAGGAGGCTTAACAGTGGGAGTTTGTTATCGCCCACCAGATCAAAAGATAGAGGAGGATTATAAAATGATGAATGAATTAAAGATAGCGGCTAGACGAAATAACTGTGTTGTAATAGGCGACTTTAACTACCCACACATTGATTGGGTCAATATGAGTTCTAGTCGGGAAAAAGAGATTGCGTTCTTAGACACTCTCAATGACTGTGCTGTGGAACAGATGGTCACAGATCCTACCAGGGGAGAGGCAATCCTGGATTTGGTCCTAAGTAACACCCAAGACCTGGTGAGAGATGTAAAAGTGATTGCACCGCTGGGAACAGTGACCATAATGTCATTGAGTTTAACATTTGTACAGATAGGGAGTTGCCCAAAAAGACTGACGCAACCACTTTTAACTTTAAAAGGGGTAACTTCTCTGGTATGAGGGGACATGTGAGGAAGAAATTGAAAGGAAGAGTGGAGAAGGTCAAAACCATTGGGGAAGCTTGGAGACTATTTAAAAAGACAATCCTAGAAGCTCAGAAAAAATATATACCGCAGGTTAGGAAAGGTACAAATAGGTATAGAAAAAAGCCTGCATGGTTAACAAATAAAGTAATGGAAGCTGTAAAAGGTAAGAAGGATTCCTTTAAGCGGTGGAAAGCTAGTCTTAGTGAGGTTGATAAAAGGGAACACAGACTATGGCAAATAAAATGCAAGTCTGTGATCAGGCAAGCAAAAAGGGAATATGAGGAGCATATCGCAAAAAACATAAAAACCAACAATAAAACTTTCTTCAAATACATTAGAAGTAGGAAGCCAGCCAGGGAGGCAGTGGGGCCCTTGGATGACCAAGGGGTAAAAGGAGTAGTGAAGGATGATAGGGAAATGGCTGAGAAGCTGAATGCATTTTTTGCCTCTGTCTTCACTGTGGAAGAGGAGAAGTGTTTGCCCACTCCAGAAGCACCGATTTCGGGAGGGGGTTTGAAAGACCTAAATCAGATTGCGGTAACAAGAGAGGAAGTCCTCCGAATGATGGACAATTTAAAAACTAATAAATCACCAGGCCCGGATGGCATTCATCCGAGAGTTCTGAAAGAACTCAAATGTGAACTTGTGGATCTCCTGACAAAAATATGTAATCTTTCTTTAAAATCTGCCTCCATTCCTGAGGACTGGAAGGTAGCTAATGTCACTCCAATCTTTAAAAAGGGCTCCAGGGGAGATCCAGGAAATTACAGGCCAGTCAGTCTGACATCGATACCGGGTAAGTTGGTGGAAACTGTTATTAAGGAAAGAATTAGTAGGCACATTGATGAACAAAAACTATTGAGGCAGACTCAGCATGGGTTCTGTAAGGGAAGATCTTGTCTCACTAACCTGTTAGTGTTTTTTGAGGAGTGAACAAACATGTGGACAAGGGGGACCCAATAGATATTATTTACCTTGACTTCCGGAAAGCTTTTGATACAGTTCCTCATCAAAGGCTCCTAAGTAAGCTCAATAGTCATGGGATAAAAGGACAAGTCCTCTTGTGGATCAAAAATTGGCTTATAAATAGGAAACAGAGAGTGAGTATAAATGGGAAACGTTCTCAGTGGAGGGTGGTAAGCAGTGGGGTACCACAGGGATCAGTACTCGGTCCGATGCTTTTTAATTTGTTTATTAACGATTTGGAATTGGGAGTGAGCAGTGATGTGGCTAAATTTGCAGATGACACAAAGTTGTTCAGGGTGGTGAAAACCAGGGAGGATTGTGAGGCACTCCAAAGGGATCTGTTGAGGATGGGTGAGTGGGCGTCAACGTGGCAAATGGGGTTCAATGTGGCCAAGTGCAAAGTGATGCACATTGGAGCCAAAAATCCTAAATATAAATACACATTGATGGGGTCTGATCTGGCAGAGACGGACCAAGAGAGAGATCTTGGAGTCGTAGTGGATAACTCGCTGAAAATGTCTACACAATGTGTAGCTGCAATAAAGAAGGCCAACGCTATGCTGGGGATTATTAGGAAGGGAATTGATAACAAATCAGCCAGTATCATCATGCCCCTGTATAAATCATTGGTGCGACCTCATTTGGAATACTGTGTACAGTTCTGGTCACCACATCTCAAAAAGGATATTATAGCATTGGAAAAAGTGCAGAGAAGGGCAACTAGAATGATAAAAGGGTTGGAACACCTTCCCTATGAAGAAAGGTTAAAATGCTTGGGGCTCTTTAGCTTGGAGAAACGACGGCTGAGGGGTGACATGATTGAGGTTTATAAGATTATGAATGGGATTGAGCAGGTTGAGAAAGAAGTACTTTTCTCCCTTTCTCACAATACAAGAACTCGTGGGCACTCTATGAAATTGCTGAGCAGTCGGGTTAGAACAGATAAAAGGAAATACTTCTTCACCCAAAGAGTGATTAACATATGGAATTCACTGCCACAGGAGGTCGTGGCAGCTGCAAGCATGGTCAGTTTCAAGAGGAAATTAGATAAACATATGGAGCAGAAGTCCACCAGTGGCTATTAGCCACAGGGTATAGATGGGAACTCTCAATCTGGGGCAGGTGATGCACTCTATTCTTGGTGCTGGAGGGGGCAGCAGTGGGAGGGCTTCTGGTGCCCTGGCCCCACTGCTGGACCTCCTGATGGCACCTGGTATATTTTGGCCGCTGTGTGACAGAGTGTTGGACTAGATGGGCCATTGGCCTGATTCAACATTGGCTTCTCTTATGTTCTTATGTTCTTATAGGTTGGCCTGCTATGTCCCATTTGAAGATTTTCCCCTTTTTCCTTTTGGTAAATACTATGATCCTGGATTTCAGCACATTGATGGACAAGCCCTCATGATAACAGTAAAGCTCAAAGTTTTTTATCAGCTTGCGGAGACCCACTATTGATCTAGACATTATCACTGCATCATCAGCATATAGAAGGATTGGAACTTCATGCTTGGATAAATGTGGAAGATGACATGCTTCCTTCAGGATACAGGGTGGGGAGGAGTCCATTTTTGTTCCGAAGCAGGAGAGGGGAAGGTGCAAAACATGGCTGCCATGTATTTGCAAAGCCATGACCTCCCGTTTTTAAAGACCATTGGAATTTAATGTAACATAATCATCGATGCAACGAACATGAAATTGAGCAAACTTCAGCGGACAGCGGAAGACAGGAGGGCCTGGCGTAATCTGGTCCATGGGGTCGCGAAGAGTCGGACTCGACTGTGCGACTGAACAACAACAACAATCTAAATAAGCAAGATTTGTGCCAAATAAGCAAAGGAAAAAAGGAAAATTTAGATATATACCCCCATTTGAAATTGCCAACTTCGAGAAGAAAGTGGCTGTGAAGAGGAAGGAGCGATTCTTAGCAGGAAGACAAGATGGGGGTAAGAAAAATTACTTTATTTACTGGAGTTACCAGTTGTTAAGAGCATTATCCCATAACTACAGACATTTGAAAATGGAGGATCAGCTAAGAAGAAACAATGTAAAGCAGTTAAAAGTGTGTTAAGGATGGAAGGGAAAGAGAAGATTGGGGAAACACTGAAATAGGGACTCTTACATGGGAGCAATTTCAAAGAATTTTAGTAGAGGAAGTGCAACAGGCGGTCAGGACAGCTTGCTCAAACCTTATTGGGAAAAAACAGAATGTTCCTGTGGATATTGAAAACAAAAAAGAAACATCTCGGATTCAGCTGAATCAGGAGGAAGATCAAGAATGTTGGCAAGGCAAAGTAGAGCAAGATATACTCCCCATAGTCGGGAAGGAGGAAAAGGAGGACAGTAATCAAATGAGTAGTCAGGAGGAAACTGCAAGTAAAGCGCTGGCAATGGGAAAAGCAAAAGAAAGCATTCAAAAATTCTTAGTGGAAAAAAAAGGATTAAATGGACAAAAAGGAGAATATGGTGCCAAATAAAGAAAATATGTAAGGACAATAAAAGCTTGAAGACAGGTACTTTGGAGCATAGCTGTGGAAAATTGGAAACTGAGTTCTACTTGTACAAAAACTTGAGGCATTTAAGCATGATTCTGGAAAGAAAGAAGAAATAAGATTTGTGACTGTAATGTTTATAATAGAAGGAGAAGAAACTATATATAAGTGTAATATGGTTTTTTTCTGATTTGATGCTGTAATGGACTTTTGACTACTAAACCTGTACTGGAGAAATTATGATTTAATATAAGATAAGTGTTATGTGGGGGGGGGATTAAGGAGGATATAGTATGTACAAATGATATTTTTGTGATTTGCTGTTTCTTATAATTTTCTTAAACTAATCCTAAACCAGTCTACTCAGTCTACTCAGAATCTTATTTAAGTCTATCTAGGGGGCTTACTCCCAGGAAAGTGTCCTTAGGATTGCATTGTTATTTTTAAAAACATCATGTAGTACATAAAGGTCATAAATTCAGCAAAACAAAATAAAATAAAAAAACAAAGTGCAGTAAGGATAATACTCATATCTCAGTAGGGTTGCCAGGTCCTTTCACCACACTGGTAGGAGGATTGGGGGGGGGCATTCCAGGACATCGCTAATGTGATGATGTCACCCAGAAGTGATGCTCTGGTTTAAGGGCAAAACTCTATGGTTTTAGGCCAAATTTACCATAGAGTTTTGCTTTCAAACCAGAGTGTCGTGCACAATGTCCCTGACGTGATGATGTCACTAATTTGGGGATGTCATGCCCAGATGTGGCTGTTTGGGGGGTTCCCTATTGGCCAGCTGGCTAGTGGCAGGCAGAAGCCTCGAAAAGTGGGGGAACCCAGGCTCGGACCTAGGGACTGGCAACCCTATATTTCAGCCATCTCCCAGAATCTTTCTGTTTCAGTTAAATCTTCCTTTCACTGCCAAGGAGCACCTTGAATGGGACTGCTGAAGACCTCATTGAAATCCATGGGTATTTGCACCTTTAGCTTGAATGTGCTCAACAACAAGCATATCAAGTTTTGTTGCCTGTCAACACTTTGACTGTCAATGACATTTTGAAGGAGAAGGCATGTTGACTTATCTTACTGAACAACAGATGGTATGTTCCATTAGCTCCAGTATAACATCAGACAAGAGCTGGGGTTAACAAACCTGTCAGAAGTACCATCAATATATCCAAGTTTTTGCTAATAATTTCATCAAGAGCATGCTTTTGCAAAGGAACAGCTTGAATAGGATGGGTGAAGTCCATGGGGATTTGCACTTTTGGCTTGAATGTGCTCAAGAGCAAGCGTATGATGTGCCAGGAACCAAGTTTTGTTACCTGTCAACAACACTTTGACTATCACTTTGGGTGCGTTCAGACGCGCCCTTTGAGCCGTTTTCGGCACGGCTCAGAAACGGCTTTTCCCTGCGCGTTCACACGCCCAACATCTGCCCACCGTCCCCAGCCGTCGCTTTCTGGAGCAAACCCCCTTTGAAACGGAGTATTTTGGCACCACTTACCCGAGTGGTGTTTTCCATGATTCTCCGTTTCAAGCCGCACTTTCCGCTGTCTGATCGCTCGTCTCGGTCGAGCCACTTCCGGGAGACTCTACCCCCCCTCCCCTCCGAAAAGCTGCCGCGGAAGCCTCAGGCTTCCGCTTTTCGTCCGCCATTTTTTAATGCATCGGCGGTATGCGCATGAGCGGAGCTCCGCTCCTACGTTAATAAGACCAGCATTTAAACAGTGCCTGGTTTTAGTATTTAGACGAGTTTGGGATCTCAAAGAGGCCATTTTTGGGTCAAAAGTTTAAAGGGAAGTGTTTTGTTGAAGGGGTTCGATTGAAGTGGAAATAGTGCCATAGTAACACAGCTATCTATCTTGTGCCGGAACTCATTTCACATGTTCACTGCAGGGCATGCTTTTGGCGGGAAAGTGACACTCCTCAAAAATGTCTGGTGTGAGAGGGACATCCTGGAGGCGCGGGGAGACCCTGGAGCTCCTAGCTCTCTGGGGGGATGCTAAAATCCAGGAGGAGCTTAAATGTTCCTCTAGGAACATTGAGATTTTTAGGGAGATCGCAAAAGGGATGGCTGCAAAGGGGTTCAGGCGAAGTGCTGAGGAGTGCCGCACTAAGACTAAAAGCCTTCGCCTGAAATTCAAGCAGGTGGTGGCTGACAACCAACAGTCTGGTACCTCAGCACACACCTGCCCCTTCTACGAGGAGCTGAGTCACATTTTACAGGGGAGTGTCAGTGTGACAGGGAGGAGGCTGTCACACAGCTTCCAAGAGGAGACAGCTCCTAGCACCAGCCACCAGGGCCTCCCTCCCTCCCCTGAAGCCTCCCTTGATCTTTTCCCCCTGGAACAAGAGGGAGCAGGCAACTCATGTGGCAAGTATATATCTGGGTCCATATACAATTGTGAGAGGAATCCACCACCAAGTCACAAAGCAGCCCACCCCACACTCTCCAGTCCTTGCCCTCTGGTGACTGAGGTAATCTCAGTGATGTGGACTGTTCTCATAATACTACAGTAGGGGCATTTTGGCTACCAGAACATGTAGCTATTCTCCAAGTACAATCAGGCCTGTGGAAATTTTGAAATACCTCAACCTGGCAGTATGCCATGGTACCCCCCCCCCAGAAATATTACCATGGGTGCGTTCAGATGGCATGGTGGGATTGCTCACGATTTGACTCCTCATCCTTCCCCATTCTTCCTATTGCTCCAGCCACCTGTATCTCAGGAATGGCTGTGTGGTTGCCTGTAATAACTGTGATTCCTGCGTAGCACAGCAGGCAGTTCACCCAACCTGGTCAATTGACATCAGGCTCCATTTTCTGTCCATTCCAGAAGGAGACAGCCCCCTGTCACAGGCAGAGGAAGGGGCCGAAGATGATGGTGAGGTGAATATGGAGGCTTTCTCACCTCAGGAAGGTGGGTGAGACCAGCTCTCAGAGGATGACTTCCACTATGGTTTATTCCTGTCCATACCACTTCACATAATCAACCCCCTCCACCACCCAAAGATCTCACCCTGCCACTTCCCCCTGAGTGTTTACTGGCACATGTGCATTTCAGAACAGTAGAACATAAGAGAAGCCAATGTTGGATCAGGCCAATGGCCCATCCAGTCCAACACTCTGTCACACAGCGGCCAAAATATACCAGGTGCCATTAGGAGGTCCACCAGTGGGGCCAGGACACTAGAAGCCCTCCCACTGCTGCCCCCCCCCCTCCCAGTACCAAGAATAGAGTGCATCACCTGCCCCAGACCACATGAGTCACACAGCCATTAGTGTCTTTTGCGTAACACTCCTTTTCTCACCTGTACACCACAGGCACATCTGCATCCTCCCAGCCAGAGGCACGTGGGAGCCAAACCCACAGTAACCCAACAGGTAAGCCTGAACCCTTGAACCCCAGGAGCTGCGGCATAGCAGGGCATGAGAAGGTGGTGAATGGAGACTACAGCTGCTGCAGGTCAACCACTCCCCATCACATCTTTCCCTTTTTTTCCTCCCAACCACAGATTTTCCACCCGGAGTCATCCTGGGTGAACTCTCACCAAAATCCCGCCTGGCCTTTATACGGGCAAGGACCAAAAGAGTTTCAGCGGTGCAGAAGGTAGGGGAGGAGATGCTCCAGCAGTCTAGACAGCACCGAGAGGCGCTGCTGGAGGCAGGCAGACGAGAGCACGAGGAGTTCATGGCTCTGATGACCGCCTCCCTTGAGCAGGAGAGGCAGTCCAACGATGCCCTGTGTGGGATCTTACAGGGTGCACTGGCTGCACTCACTCATCTCACTAGGACCATCAGCGGAGAGAGTGCAAGTGCCACCACACCACGTCATCCAGGTGGCAACTCATCCACTCCTGACACTGGCCATGGATTCAGGAAGAAGCGGGACAAGAGACCCAGAGAACCGTATTCCCCTTAGTGTTCTGCAAGACACTGGCATAAACTGGTCCACTTGTGTTACAGGGGGCAATGTCTCAGCAGAGATAACATAAATACCTGAGATCAGTGCCCTCTGTGAGTGCCCCAAGGAAACCGGTCGCAGCCACATGGGATCAGTGCTCAGAAGATTCTTCCCACTGTGCGGCTGTCAGTAGTTGACGTTAAATAGTTCTGGTATGCCAGTGTAAAACCTACATGTATTTAAGTTTATCTTCACACATGTAAGTGTGTGTTGCTGTTTTTTCTTTTCTTTTTTTGCCGTGTTGTCTGCCTGCTTTGCCAAGCTAGCCTCTGCCCTCAGAGCTGCTGTCTTTTAGGCACTGAGTACGGGGATGCAGTGCCAGAAGCAAACCAGGCATAACAGCGACCCTGTTTTGAAAAATGTAACTTTATAAAGAACTTTGTAAAACAGTAAACAAATAAAACAGTGCAAACTCAACAGGAACACAACAACAACACAAACAAACAGACTACTCCCCCTCTTCCCCAGCTTCCTCCTCACTCTCCTCGGACTCCTGCTCCTCTGCCTGCGCTGCCACCGCTGCAGTGAGCCTGAGGCCTTGGAACTCCCTGCGGAGTCTCAGCATTGCCCGCTCCACAACTTCAATTCGGCGTGTATGTCCATCCTCTGAAATGACAAGTACGTGCTCAGCATTAACACCGTTATGCACAAGGGAGTCCTAGACACCCACATGACCCCCTATCCACTGTGACTGTGAACTTGGTAGGATGCTCAAAGGGACATCTGAAAGCCACCTTACAGTGTGTTCTCCCTGGCCTAGGGACTCAGTGGCCAGTGTACCTGACCCAGGACATACCCTGATTGCACAATGACCAGGATGGATCCTGCTCCTCAACTGAGCAACCTTCCCTGTGCACTATTCTAGACACAGGCATTGCCTCTTCCCTAGCCAACACCATTTTGGGGCTGCTCCCTCCAGTGCTCCCCCACTGACCCACAACAATATTGCTTCCCTCCCTCCAACAAAATACACACACTCAGTTGTCACTGAGGCCTCTTGAGGACAACGGCATTTCAAACAAACTGTGGGCGAGAAGCAGCCTCCTTTGCACTGCAGCCAGACCATCCAAAAGAGCCAGGTCTGAACTCCTGACGTTTCCCACAGAGTGCTCACCAGGGGAGAAGTGATGTCCAACACTGGTGCTGGTTCTCACTACACGGGAAGCCACTTAACACAAACTTACAGGATTCCAAAGGCAGGGGCAGGGGGCTCTGACCTTCCCAGTAAACCGCAGTGTTGTGTTGTGTTGTTATGGTTGTTGTTATTGCAGTTGTCAGTTTTTAGGTTCACCACAGCAGTGGTAGCTGTTCAATAAAATATGTGCTGCTACCTGCCTGTGTGCCCTGGATGTCTCTCATATTCCTACTGTTGATCACAGGACTGGGCCCGAAAGGATACTCACGGGTCTGCCGAGTTGTATCCACAGTCGCCCTGAGCAGCTCCATGCTGACCTGGAGCTGTTCAAGGGTGGCCTGCATCAGCTCCAGCCGCTCTTCCTGAGTAGGGGGAGGGGCCTCCGCTGCCACGAAGCTCGTCTCACCAACTGCTGTGAGAGAATGGGTAGCCCTTAGCATGTGCAAAGTTATTCCCTGGCAAGACAAGCAATGGCTCTTGCTCTTACCACTTGGGGACTCAGAGGTGGCCTCTGGTGCAGCTTCCTGACCCCCTGACTGGGCGGAGGTCGTCTCCTGTGTGTCAACTGACCCTGAAATGAGTGGTTGAAAATCAAAGGTTAATAGGGTCAGGCAAACGTACACACTTCCTCAGTCAGGCACTAAGGTTTACATCCCAGTATAGTTACCACTCCAGGCACTGATCCTTGTGCATGGACAGATGACTTCCCAATAATACATCTAAATTTACCTCTATCGCTCACCACAGGGGATCCTGCGGTCTGCACCGCCACGCTCACATATAGTCCTGTTGAAAATGACACAGGAGAAAATATGCTTATTATATGTTTTGCTGTGTTCTCTCAGCCAGGTCCCCCCTTTTACTCCTCTATGGTGCTCTAACCTCCTGAGGACCCACGTACACTTCACCTAGGGTGCAAGGCTAAGCCAACTGTGCTTTCCCAATCTAGACCCAGACATCCATCAAACTCCATGGTTCTGTCATGTGGGTCATGGAAAACCTCAGAAGACCACGCTACTCTGACCTTGTGGTAGGGATTCCAATTCAACCTAACCTGTAACCATTGCTCCCTCTCAGCAGAGGAATCTGTGAGCTGGAGGCCATAGAACTGCAATCCTGCTAACAGCAGTTCAGTTTAGAGGGAACACTGGCTGCAACTGGTATGGAGAAGACAGATATCCACCGGCAACAACCTCCCAGATCTGCAGTGATCTGTCAAATGGCGTGCATTGCCAGAGTACACTAGCGGACACCCCCCCCCCCGAAACGTTTCCCTTCCTTTTCTGCTTGTGATTATTTTCTTAGAAAGTTGGTTCCTTTTACACGGAGAGAAAAAGGGAGTGATGCTACAGCCACTCCCCTACCTGTGCAATGTGTGCTATATTTGCTTACCGGATGCATTCCCCCTTTCAGGAGAGGATCCTGGGGAGTCTTGTAGTGCTGCCTGCCGACAGCTCCGTTTCGGCCGGTAGGATTCTATGGGAAACGGGAAGGGAAAAGTTGGTGGGGCATGTAAGTGACAACTAATGGTGCACTCCAGTATAAGGGGGGGGGCGCATTGTACTCACTGGCAGGTCTCCGCTTCTCCCAGCTGGGGTTGCCCGCTTGATCCCACAGTCTGCGGAGCAGATTAAACCTGGGTGGCCGGCTGCTGACAGGGGGTATCCCCCCATAGTACTCTAGTGCCTCAAAAAACGCGGCTTTGTCCCTTTTGAATTTGGCGCGACATTGAGCCGCGCTTCTGGGGTGGCCTGCCTCAGTCAGAGCAGTGGCCACCTCCTCAAATATGCTGAGAGTTTCTAAGTGGGTGCTTGTCATCACCCTGTCACCATAGTTCTTCTCCCAGAGGAAAATCAACATGAGTTCTAGCTCATCCTCTTGCCAGAACACACCCTTTTGCGGTGAGGCAGCCATCCCTACACGAAGTTCAAGCAAGAGTGTTGGTGCGCATGTACGCTTGGGTAGAGAAGCGCGCGAACGTCCAATCAATCGTGTACTTCTTCTGAATGAATGTCAGGGATTGGGGGGGTGGATTTCGAAGATTTTTTTGACGCTTCCCTGGAGCCAATTGGCTACTTTGGGACTCTGGAACTCAAACTGTCCTGGGGGGGGGTGGAAGTTTTTGGAGAGATCAAGGAGAAGTCTTTGGAGGCACATATTAGTTATAACAGTTTATGGGCTGACTTTGCAAAACTTCCAGAAGTGTCCCCAATTGTCCCTGGGATAGTGGCCACAGTGGTAGACCACTGTACTTCTCCACAGAAGTGTCCACCCTTGGGTCGATTACTATCAAACCCCCCCCCCGCGCGTTGATTACCGAGGTCTAAATTTCAAGCGTTACTTTGCTCATGCGCACTTACGCCCCGCGCCCAAAACTTTTTACAATGGCGGCAGCGAGGCGTTTGGGCGTGTTTTGGCAGGAGGAGGAGGTGGAGAGCCTCCTGGAACTCCTGCATGACATGGGTGCTGGGCCGATGGTCATGCCCAGCACCCACATGCCCACAATGGCTATTTTCAGAAGGGTAGCCAGGCGCCTTACTGCTCAGGGCTACCTCAGGTCCGGCTCACAATGCCGGGCAAAATTCAAAAGGGTTAAGGGGGCATTCTTCGATGCACTGGAAGACTGGGAGGGCTTCCCCAGGAGTCACCGGCCTCCCCACTTCCATCCCATGGCACGTCTGTGGGCACAGGCGGGGAGACCAAGCTGGACTGAAAGAAGAGCCCCATGTAAGTCTTTAAGTTTCTTCCGCCTCTTCTACTCCCCCTTTTCCAGTGCACCCTTGGCAACCTCAGTGCAAGGAGGGTATGTTTTCCCTACCTAGGAGGAAATGTATCCCAAAACCAGGTCTGCTGACAGACACTGCAGCTGTGGGGACATAAATTTCTCTAAGGGATTTGGCCAGTGGCATATAGGGGGTAATGTTTACTTCCTTTGGTGAGATATGTTAGGTACATTAAGCCTTACTTGACTGTCATTAATTCCCCCAAAAACCAGGTTTTGATTTAGTGTACCTTATTTAGTTGCTTGTAACATCTTCACATGTACAAGGAAAAGAAATGCATGTCTGATTGGTCCAGCAATAACTGCCATCCACATCTTAACCAATACACTTTTCTCTCTTTAGACACACCTCGAGTACGGAGAAGGGGATGGTCCCAGAGAGCCCGGGTACTCATGCCCACCTCCTCCTCTGAGGATGCAGCCATAGAGGATCCGGGACAAGGACCATCTGCAGGTGAGTGAGCCTTTTGTGATTACATCCTTCACACACACACCCATTCATTTATGTGACTACTGAAGTGACAGCTAATCCCTTCTCCAACCCCCCCCACCCCGGCCACTGGTAAACCGTGACCTGAACAAATCTCCCCCTCCTTTTCCTGTGGCCGGACCCTCCCAGCCACCGATGGAGAACCTGACTCTTTCCTCTGGGGACACTGGAGCGGGTGAGGGGACGATATGAATAAACCACTGACTGCAAATCCCAAATCTGACATTGAGCTGAAGTTAAATGTTTCCCCCTGCAGGGACCACCTCTCCTCTCCCATCAATCGAAGGTGAGCCACAGCAGGATGTGCAACCGCCTGGAGATGTGGTGGTGGTGGTGCCTTCGGGGGACACCGGAGAGGGTGAGTGGAGAGTGTCACTCCAGTTGTTCTTGAATGGCTGCTAGATTTCCCACACCCCTTGATTTGGAGATATTTCTGCAAATTCGAAGCAGACCAAAATGCCCAGCATCTGCTATGGTAGAGGGCACACATTGCAGACAGCTGTCTGTCCACACGTCGTGCATTGGGAATAATTTGTGTTGAGCGACCACAGTGGCTGTTGTTGTTTGGAAGTGGGAGGTTACGGTGCATATGGAGTTGCAGTGCTGATGGAAACAGCAACTTGCGAGGCCACAGTGCCACATTTACGGTACCTCTGTAAGTACTCACACAGGTCTACTGCTGTTTGGAGAAAGCTCGTTGGACCACAACCTCAAACAAACTGTGTGCATTTCAGATCTGACGACTGAGGAGCAGGAACAGGGGCCGGGTGGCGGAGAACCCATCCGGGTTATTTCCTCTGCAGATTCGGCTGCAGGTAAGATTATCCTCAGGCTGCCCTATGGGGAATGTACTTCTTGCTCTGATGATGAGCTGTACCTTATTGCCCATAGGTCAAGCGGTGTCACCCCAGGCTGCCGTGGCTGCGGAGGTAGTGAGGTCCTGCCCTGGTTGCCAGGAGGTGGAGCGTCGGCTCCGTGAATTCGAGGACAGGGTGGACACCAGATGTAAGTCCACTCTGTTAGGTCTTGCTGGGCACACCCTATCCAGGAGTAATCTGGACCCCGTGAGACGTCCAGGCCACTGTGAATTGTGGTGGCAGGAGGATGGCAGTCCAAGTGACCAGTCCCAGGGAAGGGCTGGGGTTTTTCAACAACAAGAAGGAGGGCTGAAAGCTAACCCCATCTTGAGCCCAAGCATCTCCAGAGATAGGGTGATGGGGGTGTGGGGACAGAGGACCTGCATTTTAACTCCTGTTTGTTTTCTGTGCCTGGTTGCGTTAAGTGCCTGGGATTATTCCCCTTGCCTAAATTATCCATAGTCCGATTACAGCTTTTTGAGTTTCAGGGCCTGGTGTGCCTTGGCCACTTAGTTCTTCCCAGGTTAGGACATTACCAGGGGCAAAAGGGAGGCCAGAGAAGCAAAATGGGCCAAAATTGGGGGGTTGCCAATTCTCCAGGGGTTGCCCAAAGATTGTGGTACCAACTTCCCAAGGTTGGGGAATCAGCCAGAGGGGTCTCGCTGTCTTTCTAGCAGGGCGGTATCAATCCAGTGAGTGATGGCAGCAAGTAATGAGGGAAATAGCCCCATGAGACAATGTGGGCAAGTGAACACATGGGTTTGCGGGGCTTGTGCATTTGCTGACATGGTTTCCCTTTCTGAAATACCAATCCCCAGCATATGGGCCACTGTTACTGATATGTGATGATCTGACTGCCACAGCAAACTGTAATCCCAAGGTGGATTCCACAACAAGGCCATGTCTAATTCCCCCCCCTTCTTTCACTCCACAGTCCATCAGGTGCTCAACCTGATTAACACCCTGAGGCAGGTTGTGCGGCGTCTGCGCACTAACGTTGCGCACATGGAGCACGCATTTCAAGCTGCCAATCTGGAGCTGGCGCCGGCGAGGGAGGAAGACTAGTGTAAATGTTATAGTTTTTTTTTGAAGTTCTAAATGTTGTTAAAAGGTTAAAATAAATTTGATATTTGTTCTTTAGAGGCTTATGTGTCAATTAACTTCTTTGGTAACCCAAATGAGCCTTCCCGTCCACCACCGAGCATGTCTCTACTGAAAGGGGACAACGGAAGGCAGGTCTACTCCCCATGGGGAAACTGGTAGCGCAGGTCCAAGAAAACACAGCTCAGCCTTTCTGTTGAATAAAGGTTTTACTGCACCACAAAATCTAATAAGACAAAGTATTTTTTTAACAAACGACAACAGCGTCAACAAGAATTCATAACATAATATTTACATAAAGCAGGTTTTATAAATGTGGGGACATTTATAAATTATAAATCCCAGAGCTCCAGCCCACACCTGGAGGTTGGCAAGCCTATCCCTGATACCGTTTCACGAGATGTAGTAGTTAGGAGCATGGACTCTAGTCTCGGAGTACCGGGTTTCATTCCCCATTGCTCTTTCACATGCGGCTGCTGGTGTGACCCTGGGTCAGTCACAAGTTATTTCGGAGCTGTTCCCGAAAGAGCAGTTTTCCAAAGAGGTTTTATGAATGTGGGGACATGGCGTGGTGGGGAAAGTCAGTGCCTACGCCGCCTCTGCCACCACAGGGTGATTGCGGCACGCACTGCCCTCCCCTCCTCACGGTGCCGACCAAAGGCCCGCTCCACCACACACCTGGCCCGCCTGTGCGCCCTGTTGAAGACCGCCTGCTGTGGTGTCAGCACTCCCGTGTAGGGAGCAATCAGCCAGCGGCGCAAGGGGTACGCGGCATCCGCCATCACCAGGGGAGGGATCTGAACCCCCTCAGTTGTCACTGTGGGGTTTCCGGGCACAAATACTCCGCGGTCCATTGCCCGGATGAGCCAGGAGCGCCTGAGTAGGTGTGCGTCATGGCTCCTATCCCAGAGCTCCAGCCCACACCTGGAGGTTGGCAAGCCTATCCCTGATACCGTTTCACGAGATGTAGTAGTTAGGAGCATGGACTCTGGTCTCGGAGTACCGGGTTTCATTCCCCATTGCTCTTTCACATGCGGCTGCTGGTGTGACCCTGGGTCAGTCACAAGTTATTTCGGAGCTGTTCCCGAAAGAGCAGTTTTCCAAAGAGGTTTTATGAATGTGGGGACATGGCGTGGTGGGGAAAGTCAGTGCCTACGCCGCCTCTGCCACCACAGGGTGATTGCGGCACGCACTGCCCTCCCCTCCTCACGGTGCCGACCAAAGGCCCGCTCCACCACACACCTGGCCCGCCTGTGCGCCCTGTTGAAGACCGCCTGCTGTGGTGTCAGGCACTCCCGTGTAGGGAGCAATCAGCCAGCGGCGCAAGGGGTACGCGGCATCCGCCATCACCAGGGGAGGGATCTGAACCCCCTCAGTTGTCACTGTGGGGTTTCCGGGCACAAATACTCCGCGGTCCATTGCCCGGATGAGCCAGGAGCGCCTGAGTAGGTGTGCGTCATGGCTCCTATCCCAGAGCTCCAGCCCACACCTGGAGGTTGGCAAGCCTATCCCTGATACCGTTTCACGAGATGTAGTAGTTAGGAGCATGGACTCTAGTCTCGGAGTACCGGGTTTCATTCCCCATTGCTCTTTCACATGCGGCTGCTGGTGTGACCCTGGGTCAGTCACAAGTTATTTCGGAGCTGTTCCCGAAAGAGCAGTTTTCCAAAGAGGTTTTATGAATGTGGGGACATGGCGTGGTGGGGAAAGTCAGTGCCTACGCCGCCTCTGCCACCACAGCGTGATTGCGGCACGCACTGCCCTCCCCTCCTCACGGTGCCGCTCATTCCCTCCTGGCTGGGGTCGCTGCGAGAGAGAAGTGCTGTGTTGCACCGTGGCCTCCACAATGACCAGGTGGCCACGCTCCTCGCAGATGTTGTGCAGCACTGCACAGGAGCACAGCACTGCATTGAGGTTCTGCTGCTCCACCTGCAGCGCGACCCCTAGGCACCTCCAGCGAGCCTTTAGCCGACCAAAGGCCCGCTCCCACCACACCTGGCCCGCCTGTGTGCCCTGTTGAAGACCGCCTGCTGTGGTGTCAGCACTCCTGTGTAGGGAGTAATCAGCCAGCAGCGCAAGGGGCACGCGGCATCCGCTATCACCAGGGGAGGGATCTGAACCCCCTCAATTGTCACTGTGGGGTTTCCGGGCACAAATACTCCCCGGTCCATCGCCCGGATGAGCCTGGAGCGCCTGAGTAGGTGTGCGTCATGGCTCCTGCCTGGTTCACCCACCGTAACGTCAAGGAAGCGTCCTCGGTGGTCCACAGTCCCCTGCAGGAGGACTGAGTGGAAGTGCCTCCTGTTGTAGAAGTCTGTGGCTTGCCCTGGTGGTGCCCGGATTGGGATGTGACAGCCATCCAGGGCTCCCACACAGTGTGGAAACCCAAGCTCCTCGAACCCCAGCATGACCTGGCAAAGGTAAAGGATAACATCAGTGTTCATGGCCCAGGCTACCTTGCTCTGCCTAGATTTATCAGTGACAGTCATACTTATTACCTACAGTACTTTATAATTACAGCATAACTACTGGTTTGTCCATGTTCTAAACTCCCAAGACCTTATCCTGGTGGGACAGTTATCATTTTTACTTTCAGGCCCAATACAGTCTTTTTAACATAGACAACAGTGCCCACAGTTGCATATGAGGTTACCTGATGACAGTTACAAAGTGGAATGCTTGCAAGCAAGATGTGTACACCTATGGCATTGCTTGACACACAGATGACACAGCCAGTTTTCCCTCTATGCTGTGGCATCTTGTGAGCAAAAATGCAACTTGGTGAGCTAAAGTTTTGAGCGAGCGATGTGGCTACTGCCAAAAATTACCTCACCCTTGGGGCCATCCTTCCTGAGCCAAAGTCAAAAACCAGGTGTGCTTGCTCACACTCACTCCACTGGGGGGGGGGAGGGAGAGAGAAAGCACTGAACACAACCATGCCTGTATCACTGGCACCCCCCTAAGTTCCTGTTAAAAATTCTGACAATTATCAAGCTCCCTTTTGTAGTAATTGCCATCTGGACAGTA